>WQNJ02000094.1:1445000-2190000 GCA_016584745.2 Phylloscopus trochilus trochilus
CTGGCCTGTTCTCCTCTTCAGCATCTCCCTGCCTCTCACCCGCTCTTTTAAAATAAAGGTTTTTCTCTCTGTGCTTGCAGCATGACGATAAGCAGACCACAGGAGGGAGGTGAAAAGCCCTGCTTGAGGCTGGTGAATCTGGCTTAGTTTTTTCTTACCCTGCTTATCCACCAGCTTCAGAACTGCCAGCTGGGAGAGGAGCAGGGATGGGGTTTGACTGGAGAGCAACGTCCCTGGCTCATGCTCCGTGCGTGCTGCCTGCCCCGGGCGCCCACTCTCCTCCCTCCTGGCTCAGGATGCACGCATCTGTTGCAGGCATCCTTTGGTGCCTGTGCCGAGCATGCTGAGAGCCCCTTCCCTCAGCACCAGCACCCTGAGGGCTCCCACCTCTGGCCCAGCTGCTCCGCCCCGAGCTGAGCCCTTCTCAAGGAGAAGCTAGGAATAAGTCTCCAGGAGGGAATTTCCAAGTGCAAATGGTAACCTTCATGGGAATTTGCAAGTGCTACTATTCAGCTGTCCGTTTAGTCTTGCTTTCTTTGCTCAAGCTGAGGGAAAGTAGAAAGCCCTAAGGGGAAAACCCTTATTCTTGGCATGATAAGTGAGCCCAGATCTTGTCAGCCTGAAGGGAAAATGTTTTGTCAAGTCATGGAAAAGGGTCCTGACACTGCAGGTGCTTATGTTGCCTTTTTTTTTTTTTTTTTTTTTTTTTAATTAATTCCTGTTATCTCTGCTGATGGAGGAGAAGGTGGGGGCTGTGTTTTCCTGTTCTTTTGATTATTGGAGTACTGCATGTTCTTCTATGTCTTAAGTGGCCCTGACTGCTGTGGCATGAGCTGCCAGAGGGTTCTCAAGGTGTCCTCTCACTCATCCTGGGTACAGCTCCTGACACAACGGGACAGAATAAAACCCTTCCATTGGCCTTAGAAATCAGAAGAAAATATGGATGTTTGATGATGAAAGAGGACAAATACGTTCATCTGGATGCAGGCTATGGTGCTGAATAATAGATGTTTCTAGCAGAGATGGGTTCTGTAAGCTAAAGAAATGCTCAGATTTGATGAAAAGGGGGAAGTGGTACCTTGTACAATGGGTAACTCGATGCTAATCAGGGTAGCAAAGTCTCGGAGACCCTGGTCCTGGTGCAGCAGGAGTGCTGTGGGATGAGGCTGATGGAAGTGATGCTCAGAGCAAGGCTGAGGCTCTTGAGGTGTGTGTGCACTGAGTCCAGCCAGCTCCAGGGGGCTTCTTTACCTCTCCCAGCTGTGGCTACCCCAAGCTCAGCACACACAGAGAGGGCTACCTGCAGGAACCCCAAAACTGTGTGATGCTGCCCAAGGGGCACTGTGGTGCTTTGTTCCCTCTGAACAGACAGCATTGGTGTGAGGAGCCATTTAACAGCACAGCAAGGCTGGGTAAATACTTGGGGTTGTGGGAGGGAATGCTTTCCCCAAATATTCTCTGAGATTTGAAAGCACATTTCAATTTGACCTTGTTCTGCTGCAAACAGAGCTCTCAAGGGTTGCACGCATTAATACTTGGGCAAAGCAAATACTAAGGTTGGATGTTGGCCAGGTGGCAATTTGGGAAGGCATCTCCTCAGCTGGAATGGTAGGAGATTGGAGTGAGTGTTGGTTACAGAGGTCCCAGGTTGGTGTGGGAGCAGAAGGGTGTGGAAAGGGATGGAGTGATGGCAGAGTAGTGCCAGGAGAGAGCTGGCACCTTGGGTGGCTCCTGGGCTCTGAGCTGGTTATTGCATTGTTAGGGGTAAACCCATAGTCATTCCAAAAATGAGCAGCTTGAGGGGCTGCCTGGGAGTGTGCAGGGAAGGGAGCGGGCACAGAGTGGATGCAGGCAGTAGAGACAACACAGTCCTTTCCTTCAGGACAGTGGGAGCAAACTCTTGCCCAAATCAGCTCCATGGCTTTCCAGATAAGTAGCAACCGTGGATGGGCTCCCTCCTTCCCTGTAAATGTTGCTCACAGCCACAGCTGAGTTTTTGGAGCTCTTTTATTTTGGTCACCATCCATTTTCCCACCAAGTCACATCATGAGAAATAGTGAGAAAAACAGGACACGTGTTTTGTAGGCACGAAAGGATCTGTGCTCTATTTATTTATTTCTCACAACTTTTGAATTATTAAAGTGCGTTCAGGGGAGATTAACTTTCCCTGCTCAATATTTATTATTGTTTCATTTCCGTGAAAGTTGGAGCTACAAGAGCTTTGATGAATGGGCTGGAAGGTTCTGTAGTTTCTCTATGGCTAATCTAAATATGTCTGTATCCTTTGCTGAAAAGCTAATTTGTAATTTCCTATGGTAATGCTGCTTAGTGAATTATAATGATACACCAGGGCCTGCTTTTCGTCCCAGCCCTCTGTCAGGGGAATAACGCTACCACTGGAAAACGGTGTGAAACCTGGAAACTGGCCATTAGTCCCCTAAATTTTTGGTCTAATAACAGGAATCCAGAAAGCCTGTGCACCATCTGGTCTGTTTTCTCACGTCAGGGCTGGAGAGCATCCGTCTGCCCCCAGGTTGGTTCTGGGCATGGGAGGGGTGCCCTGTGCTGATGCCACGACCCGTGGGTTTGCGTCAGCGACCAGAGCTGGATGGTGCACGCAATCCCTGCTTCTGGAAACCTCTCCCACCACCCCAATTATGACCAAGTGTTATCAGTCTTTTGAATAATTGAAGAGGCTTTCTGTTGAATATTTAATTACAATAATATTTGGTTAGCAGGGGTTGTTGGGCTCAGTTTGTGCAACTGAGAATTGCAAGAAAGGCTGTTAAGAGAAAATGTTGTTGTCTATGATCATTGATTTATCTTTTTTTTCTTTTTAAGCTAATCAGTTACTTAGTTGAAATTGGTTAATTAGCTCAGCTCCATTAAGATTCTTTGGCATTTAAACTTGATGTTTCTAAATAATTATAGTTTTGCCTGCTAAGCCCACAACCTAGGGTGACCTAATTACTATTAAAGCAAGACGTGCTTTGGTCTGGCTTTAATAAGTTCCTGCTGGGAGCCCCACAGTGAAGAATCACAGAGGCAACAGTTCAAAGGGGAAGGGACTTGTGCTGAGCCCTGGACAAGGAAGATAAGCATCCTTCAACCTCACTTCTTCCAACTTAAGCCAGGGATGCTCTTGGTTTGGGAGGAGCTGAGTCCCAGAGCATCCCATGGTTGACATCTCCATCCTGTGCACTTAGGTTACAATGGATGGTCATGGCAAGCAATCATTTGGAGGAGGTGAGAGTTAAAATTGGTTTTAGTTAATTGATGAATGTTAATTTGCTTTTTTTCTTTTCTCAGTCATTCCCCTTAACAAGAAGGATGAGTCCTTTCAAGGTCTTTGTGGATGGGGGGAGAAAAAATATGGTGTTAAATCAATCTTGGTGATTTTTAACAGTATTAAGGTCATTTAGGTTATTGCTAAGATCTAATGGAAGTTGTCCCTGCCCATGGCAAGGGGTAGGAGGAATAAGATGATCTTTAAGGTCTCTCCCAACCCAAACTATTCTGGGATTCTAGGATTTTATTTATTTATTTATTTATTTATTTATTTATTTAAAATTTGGAAATATCCAGGCCAAGTAATTAGGCATTAGTAAAGTCTTAGGTATGTGCTCATTAGTTAGCAAAGGAAATGTTTATTATCTGGGGAGGCATCCAGTCAGGGTTACTGGTGGTTGGAGCTGATGAAGCTTTAATTGTTATGCAATGAGTAAAAGCGGAGGGTGGGAATAGGTAAGAACCTGTGGAAATCCTCACTTCCAGGCTGTTTCCTGCCATCCTTGATGGGGGTTTCATCACGACTTCAAAGGATTGTTTTATGATGCTCTGTCCTCAAAAGCCCTTCTCTCACCCCACCTGCCTCTCCAACACACTGGTACCCAATGTGCCACATCCCAGCAGCAACTGGGAACCAAGCTTTGCATAATCCAAACTCAACCAGTATTTTCCTTGGATTGCTCCAAGCACAGCTGGGTTTTGGTGTCTTTGCCTGTATTATTTTTATATTACTATATTAATAATATACTAATAGTATTATTAATATATTAGTATATATTATTTTTATGAGAGGATGGGCAGCTTAGCCCACTGGTTGCTCTCTGCTCCTGGCTCTGCTGTCTCTCAGGAAGCCTTTGAAGTCCTGCAAAGCCCAAGACCTGTTGCACGTCCACATCTTTCCCTCCCTTCCTCTATTTTCTTCCCGTTTGCAGGGCAGAGCAGGGGGACACTTTTTTTGTGTGTGCTGGGGCAGGGCAAGTCACTTTCAGCTCAGGATTGGGGGCTGCTTCTCCTTGAGCCCCCAAACCTGGGCAAACAGGACTGCTGCGTCTGCTTGGAGCAGCAGGTCGATGCCCCCGTGCTCTCTCCGCCGTGGGGTGCTGTGGGTGACCTGGCAGGTGACACCCAAAATGCAGCTGGGGCTACCCAGAGCTGGTGTTGGTCGCTTGTCTCCTGGTGCTGAAACCCACACCACGGGTGGAGGGATGGAGCAGGGAACGGCAGTGTTTGAAGTTTTATGGAGGTTTTTCGTTTCTTTCTCAGTAATCAGAGGCCGGGGACGGGCCTTTGATTACTCGAGGCCTCTGCTTGCTTCAGCCACTTCCGTAGCCGCGGGGTTGGAGCTGGCTCATTATCATCCTCACTAGGGCCCTGTTGATATGAGGATAATTGCATTTTGCTCAAAAGACATTAAATCACCGCGGAACAGGCAGAGGGGTGTGAATTGCATCTTTCCCGGGAAAACTGGGAACTCAGCAGAAGAGTTAAAAGGGAAACACTGTCCTTGGGGGGCAGGAGGAGAATGGGGTGAGCTGTGGGGGGCTGCTCTGGGCTCACTGGGCATTCCCTGCCCTCTGAAGGGGGGGAACTGAGAGGGAGACAGCCTGATGTACTGGAGACAGTCTGGGGCTGACCTTGGTGTTTTCAACAAAAATCTGTAGCTTCTTATTTCCAAATGCCCAAGGAACAGGGTGGACATGTAGAGAGAGAGCATGAGTGGAATGCTCTTGGAGTGCTCCATTTGGTGCTGGCTTTGCTTTTCATTTGAAACAAATGCCTTTGGAAGTAATAAAATTGTCACAATTCTACTGTCAGAAGTGCTTCTTGTAATGGTTTTGACTAGTCCAGGACCTTTCCCTCCCATGATGTACCCACGGAGCTGGAGAGGCTGCTCCATAGATGTGTTTGCCCTTACCACGTGGCCACTCCATCCCTGCTCTTCTGCTGTGATTATTTTTAAAGCAGTTTTTATGTAGTCCTGGAAATTATGGGCCTGGCTGCAAGTGCACCGGGAGCACAGAGCTCTTCCCCAGCCTGTGGAGTTAGGCTGAAGCTCTCCAGAAGCTCCACACAAGTAGGTGAATCTCCTGGAGATCTACGGCCTTTGCTGCCTGTGCTTTGCTCCTTGAGCTGAAGTTGCTGGTGGGGGTCTAAGACGTTTGAGCCCATCAGGCTCTCAACAGAGGCACTGTGAACTCACATACAATGATGTTATTGTGACCAGAGATGGACTGTAAAGTGGTAATTTCTGGTTTAATGAAATAAAGGAAGATCAGTTCCATACTGTGTTTCCTGGGGAGGGTTGTGTGGCTCCTTGAGCCATGTGCATTGTGCCAGGTAACCTCCCTCTTGCTCAGTCAAGTGGAGAAAAGCATCAGCTGTGAAGGAATTAAAGGCATCAATGTCTTTTTCTTTGGACCCAGCTCAGGTCGAGCCTTCCCGAGCTCTGTCCGTGGGCTGGCACTGCCCCCCGACCCCTGGATGCTGCAGCCAACTTGGCAGAGGAGAGGAGGTGGCTGCTGGCTGATAGGAGCTGTAAGGGCACGAGCTAATTGTGTTCAGCATCCTTCTAAAACTCAGCTTTTCTTCTCATGCTGTGCGTGGGTTATTGCCGCGCTGGCGGCACTGCTGCGCGCCCGCGGGAGGGAGGCTGCTCAGAGCCTGGCTCCAGAGCCTGCTCAAAGCCATGAAAAGCTGCCCCTTAACTTCAGTGGGCTGTGGCTGAGGCAGAAGAAAAGGAGCTGCTTTGGGATGGATGCTGCTTCCAGCCCCCTCCAGCTCTGCTTTGTGTGCCAGCGCTGGGCTCCTCTTGTCAGGGCTGATCAGGGCTGAGGAAATCCCTGCTTTTGCGTGGTTGGGTCCTTAACTTGTGGGAAGATGGTCTGGCTGCCTCCCACCAGTGGGAACAACTTGGCAGCTCCCTGAAAACAGTCCAGCTGCCTCCTACCAGCAGGAACCACTCAGCAGCATCCCCAAAAATGGTCTGGCTGCCTCCTACTAGTGGGATGCACTCACATCATCCCCAAGAGAATCTTTTGTTAATAAATCCCTCCAGCTCCCTTTTGAGGGGGCTGGAGGAGTGATGGGTGGGTGCCCACCTTACCCTGTGCCCTGACAACTCCTGTGTTTTCCCACTCTGGACCCCTGCTGGCTGACCTGCGTGGTCACTCCCGTCTCCTGAGTCACCAGCCCAGCAGATTTCTGGAGGTGGTTTGCAGCAAGGCACGTTTTTATTTTGTTCTTTAAGGCTTTGCGGTGTTCAGGGGAAACTGGGATGTCTTCGAACCATTTAAAGTATTCCTAATAGGTTACCTTGAAAGCTTTCTGCAGTCTTGAATGAATCAAAGTGCAAATGTTTATAATGCAGCACCCACACAGGCTGGGAGAGGAATTTTATTAAGGCAGGAGAGTCAGAAAACAATAATAATAAAACATGTTTTATGAAGTTGGTGAGAAACTTATAAACTAGGTGGAGTTTTACAGCAGATGAATTTGATACAAGTTGTAAATTTGAATTCCCAGGCTGGTCCTCAGGTCCTGCTCTTTATTACCTGAAATAACAGTCTCCACTTTTAATAGCTGGCTGCGGCAGAGCGAGCGCGGTTTTATCTTTCTAAATGATCCACCGTGCGTGTCCTATAATCAAACTTCTGCCCATCCTCAGGGCTCCAGCCCTTTCCTCGAGCAGCGTAGCGGCTGTTGCCAATTAGCAAATTGCTTCTCTTTGCTTTGCTGTTACAGGGGGGATTTCGGGAATCCTTCAGTACATCCCCATGTCTGGATTACTGTCATTTTTTTTTCCCCAAGCAGAAACCACTTTGTTTTCTGATAAGAGAATGTTTTGTTAATACGTCAACAAAAAGGGACTGAAAGATGCTCTTGATAAATCAGTGTTCTGCAGTATCAACCTGCTGTGTTTCCTTGCTCCTGGCACTGCTGGGAGGGATGGGGGCAATTGCCAGAGCATCATTGTGAGGGGACCAATGGCCTTTTGAGGTGTTTGGAGTCTATTCCCATTTTTCTTTCCCATGTTGCCTTGAGAATTCCCCCTTTTCCCAGGAAAGTTTCCTTGTGATGCAATCCAGGGACCAGCAAGGTGTCAGAGCATGGGATGGCTCTGCCCATGCTCCAGGGGTGGCCTCCCAAGGGGAGCATGTGTTGGCTTCCTGACTCCCCTTGGTCCCTTCAGCCCCTCCATGCCACTTGGCTGTCAGCAGCTGTACCTGAGGAAAGGGTATAAAAATGGATTCTCAGTCCCCTGTCCTGTCTGTGCACACACCAGCAGATTATTCCTCTTGAAAAATAAGTGATTACTTAAGTAAAGCGTCCAAGCTAATGGCCAGAGTATTCACTTTTAAATGGGAAAGTAATTAGGGATATTTTTTAAATAGACTTCCCACCCTTGGATCTGCTGGGATTAGCCTATGTGGGTGTGTAAATATTTAGTTTCCAATGGCTGGGTTTGTTTTTTTTTTCCCTCTTCCCCCTCCCCCCCCTTCCTTGAAGTAACAGTGGTGATAAGCAACAGAAATGAGGCAGCAGGCAGCAGCTGTTCTTGGACACTTTCCCCAGCATCCAGAATATAATTGGAATTAAAGATGACCCTTGAAGGAAAACAAAATTGAGGTTCTGCTGGCGTGATGCACCAGGGGTTTCCTCTGTGTGTGTGTTTGTGTGGAATTAAAGAAAGTCATTGGGTGCTGGGATGGTTGGGTTGATGGAGAACAAGTCCAACCCCCAGTAAGAGCTGTGGTTGAGCATGGTGGGCTTGGTTTGATCTTCCGCCCATGGCTGCCTGCTAGCTGGAGGGAATTTTTGAGCTTGTTTCCCTGTGTGGAGGTCTCTCTTTAACATCCAAACAGTTTAGACTTTGTGCACGAAGGCACTTTGATGTTTGGCTTTAAAACCACGTCTTGTTTTGAAACTTGTTGCAGTGCTTGCAATGTGTTGGTGAAGCTGGGAAGGCGAGCGAAAAGAAGCTGAAAGCAGAAGCAAAATATGCAATTAGATGCAAAAGTGGTTTTAAGTGAGTGATGTGACGGAGTTGTAGATTAAAGGAACGGTTGGAACCAGTCATTCACACAGCTCTCTTCGAGGTCTGCATCCCTGGAGACTCCTGCAGCTGTGGATCATCTTGCCAAGCCAGAGGAGGCCAGATCTTGCATTCCCCCCATCCATCCAATGGATAAATCCCAAGCCCTAGTGAGCCACCAGACGAAAACCTGGCTCAGAAGAAAACCTGCACAGCCCCAAGGTTGGAGCTGTCATTGTGCCTTTGGTCCCGTCCTGCTGCTGGGAGGTACTTAGGAGATACTTTGGGGCCATTGGTGCTTCAAATCTTCATGCACCCATCATTTTTCTTTCTGGCAGGGATTATTTATTGCAAGCATTAACCTGGAGCTGCTTTCAGGTGCCTCAGTCATTTTTTAAAGGCTGCATTTGTGCTGTTCAGCTGTTTTTGGCAATTTGGGACTTTTTGTTTGCTTGCCTGCCTGCTGGAAAGCCTTCAGAGGTTGTTTCGGAGGCGAGGGGAGCCTGTAGATCCAGATTTTTTTTTTTTTGTTATTATTATTATTATTATATATTATTATAATTAAAACATATTTTTAGCAGCTGAAATTCAAACCCGTCTGGGTATTTATACAGCAAGATGTTTTGGATGAGGAATAGGCCAAGAGAGTCACATGGTTGGGGCCAATGTGAAACAAAAGAATCCATTTATTATCCAGGCAGGAAATTTGTTCCTCGGGATGTTGTAGCTGCAGACATAATGATTTCATTTCCTCTGGTTCACCCAGATTAATGGCTTGTGCTCTTTTGTTTGTGTGCCTGTGTTATTCCTGCAGCCTGGCTTCCCCTCCCACTCCGTGCTGGCGTGTGTGAACATGTGTGCGAGTGCCCTGGGCGAGGAGGGGGCACGGGGGTCTCCAGGCTGCAGCAGGATGCTTGGCATGGTGGGGTGGGGTGCTGGGAGAGCTGAGCAGAGCCCCAGGGACCACCTGGAGAATCCTTCCTGGCAGTGATGGATAACATGTCTGGGGGTCTTCTCCTGCATTTCTGGGGATCTTCTGCATCTGCAGGGTTTTTCTTCTACTTATATTTCTGGGGATCTTCTTCTGCATCTGTGGGGTTTTTCTCCTAGTTATGTCTCTGGGGGTCTTCTCCTGCTGTGGTCGTTGGAGCAGCGAGAGGTGTTTTCCTGCAAAGGTGTGATGGGATGAGTGAGATGAAGCGTTTTAGACAAGCACAAATGTTGACCTTGTGGCAGGTGTGAGAGCAGTGCTCTCCACACTTCTCCACAGCCGTGCTCCAGGATTTTTGTAGGTATTGAGTACTTGGTGGGAAACCCAAGCCTTTGCACCCTCCCAAACATCAGGCCAGGAAACAGCCTCTTTCCACAGGGAGCTGTGCTGATGCACAGGGATGGAGGCATTGGCCACATGGCTATGGGTGAGCAACTCCTTCCTGGCTGTGTGAGTTGGCCTTTCATTCCAGGCTGGTCCCAGCCCTCACAGGACCATTGGCCATCTGGGGGCTGGTGGTACTTACACTCTGTCCTTGATAAAAACCCAGCAGACCCATCTTTGTGGACACTCCACGATTAGCAGCAGCCTTAATCACTCCTTTCTCTCTTTCTGAGTGTTTGCCCTTCAAAAGTGATGTGATAGGCAAATGGTGCCTTTGTGTTGCTGTTGCCTGGTGGGGTTTTGGCAAAGAGCTTTTAACTGACTGTATGCAGCATGACCCAGTCTTCTGTTCTGGATTAATCTGGAGCAACCTTGAGTTGGAAGCACCTATCTGTGATGAGGACTTCAGCCTGCTGCTGCCTAGAATCCACGTGGAGAAAGATTGGTCACCATCTTGCTGTGCCCATGCCTGGCTCTTCCTCCTTCCCTTCTTTAGATGTTTCTACTCCAAATTAGGGGAGGAGAGTTTCTTCCACTTCTTTTGGAGGAGGTTTTCTAGCAGGGACATGACTCGCTGAAGGAAGACCCTCTTGGCCATCAAGATGCATGTGCCACTCCTGCTACCATCCATCTGGGGCCTTGGTGCGCCGATCCCATCTTGGACATGCGTTTCTCCTTCTTGCTTTTGTTCTCCTGAGCTTTGTGCCATGAGGGGGGCGAGTGCACTATTCAAATGCTGCAGACGAGAGGAATGGGAAGCTGGTACCCTGTCAAGCCCTGGGCGCTTTCTTCCCACCTGCCTGCCTTGCCAAATGGCTCCTGTGTCACCCAGGTGACAGAGTTTGCGAGGATGTGACAGCTCCGTTGCACAGAAGATGATGAACAGTAATGAGACCCAGAGCACAATGCGCACTTAAAGTGATTTATTTCAGCAAGGAAACCACAATCAGGGAGGATGGGTCACCGTCATCAGGAGAAGAGGTGGGTATGGAGATGAGCTTCAGGGGAACTTTATCATCAACCAGCAATGCTTTAAAAATGAGCAGAGCTGGTGTTGCATGAAATGGAGCTGTTCTGGTTGTGCCAGGACCATTCCTCACCTGCAACAGATCGCAGGCACCTCCTGGGCTTTGGTCAGTGACTGGGCTGGCTGACTGGAGGACTTCTCCTTGGTTACCTCCTGCAACTGTGCTGAAGTTTTTTGGTGAGGTGTCACCCGTGTGTAAAGTCAGCATTTGGGAAGGAGACTGTCCTGAGGAGGAGGGGGAAGAATAATCCCTGAACCCGCCTTGGCGTGGCTCCCGGCACGCAGATGGCTGTCCTCATGCTGGAGCCTTTTCCCAGCTTGCGCAGGCGCTGGGGCTGGAGGCAGGGGTGTGCCAGGCAGGCCGGCTGCCAAGTGGCACCTCCTGCTAGCATCCTCCTCTTCCTCCTCCCCTTCCTCACGCCCAGGGCCCGTGGGAGCTGTGGCTGTGCAGTATCTCAGCTGGGCACTGCAGCTTGCAGGAAAAGCTCGGCCTAAGAATGGCACTGAGCAAAATCTTGTGATTTAAGGTTGACTTAGAGGGGTGCTTGTGTTTCCTCCCTTCTCACAGAATAGGCTCCTGGCGTGGGGGGGGATCCCTGCTGCTGCCTCTGTGCTGGCATGAGCTGGGGAGGCAGGCAGCTGTTTGCCCACTGCTTCTGGCACCATTTGGATGATGCATCACAAGCTTACAACAAAGGGTCCTGGAACCCCTGTTGATGAAGAGCATCTTCCAAGCTGATTACAGTTGCTGGTTGTTGTTGGTGAATTTGGGCAAGGATTTAACACAGTGTCACTGGTCCATAGGAGCTGGCACCTTTTGTGAATGGGTGTTTGGAAATTTCAGCAAACACTCACCAGAGCAGCTGTGTGTGTACATACCTAAGGATGTCTCAGACTTTAGGAAAGCTTTTTGGATAGGTTGCAGGATAGTTACAGGTCCTGGCCTCTGTTTGTTTTGTCAAAATCTAAGAGTGAAAAAAAAAAAAAAGAAAAAAAAAAGCAAAGCTAGGAGAGCCCAGTATGAGTTTCCAGGGCATTTTGGGAATTCCAGGGCATTTAGGTGTGGAGCCAGAGCAAAGAACCCAGCTGATGGGGTGCTCTGCCCTTTCCAATGGACCTGTTGGTTTTGCCATGTCCCTTTCTGATGGTGTGGGGGACTGGGTGGGTGATGGGCTTCTCCACCAAGGCATTCTCAGGGACGCAGGCAGAGCCTTCCCCCATCCCATCCGTGTCCTGACAGAGAGTTCCCCGTGCTGCCGGCAGCCCCATGCGCTGCTGTGGTGGCACAGATTTATTGCTCTTTGCCTGGTTTGCACTCGCGAGCTGACTCCATATGGCGCAGAAGCCGGAGAGACGATGCTCGGCAGGGCCGGCGCCGGGCTGGGGGGCGGTGCGGGAGCCGACGCTTTTGCAGCTTGCTCCCTTTGAGGTTCAATATTTCCACCTCCTCCCCTTGACGACTCTGCTCCCGCAGCTGCGGATCGCTCCTCGTCTCCAGCGCAGCCGAGCATCCCTGTGTGATTCCACTCTCGCCCTGCTGCTCTCCCTCTTCTTCTCCCCCTGAGATCCCCTGTGCATGGGTGGACCAGAAAAGCTATTTTTTAGTTGTTACTTACTCGTGAAATTTTTGGCTGGCCCCCCAGAAGGCTTTAGTATGTGTCAGAAGCGGCATTAAAAACATAGAGGATCAATGTGGCTGCAGCTGGTCGGTGCTGGGGTGGGAAGTGTTGGTGACTGGGAGAACCAAGCCCTTGGCTGCACTGGGAACAGTTGTGCCCGGGCTAAGCCTGAGTCCCCTGGCAGTGCTTGCTCTGAGCAGTCTGTCATGTTTGTGGCTCAGGCAGAATCCCTCTGACATTTTAAAATAAGATCTAGTAAATAGGAGCTGGACGGTGCCAGGTGCAGCTCTGGGCATGAGGGCTCTCTGACAGCAGGGCTGGCATTTCAGATTTAGGGCTCCATGAGGTGCCTGTTTTTGTAGCAAACGTGAAGCTTTTCTGGAGAACATGGTCCAAGGCAGTGACTCATCCTGAATCTCTAAAGATGTGATGGTGTGTAGGGAAACGCAGGATAAATGTTTTGATTTTTAGAGTTTCCCTCACAGGCGGTGCTACCCTGGAGTAAGGCAAAATAAATCCAGCGGGTAAGGAGAGCTGTGGGGAAAGGGGGGAGCATGTCTGGCACATGAATTCACCAAAGCTCAGTGCACCACTGTACTCCAGCACTGGAAGCTGGCTTTGGAGCCAAGCACGTGCCCCTGTAAGACATACGTAAGCCTGCTGCTTGGGAGATCCCCTGCAGTCCCATGGATCCTGTGGATCCAGGCATGAAAAGTGTGTATCCTTGTAATTCATCCTAGCACGTGTAATTGCAGATGCTATTGATGTTTATGGCAGCTCTATCTTCTCAGACGACTAATTCTGTATTTAGAGGCTCTCATTTCCAAGGGAATCCCAGCTGATAAGGAGCCCACTTCCACGGAACTCATTAGGTTTCAATGGCCCTTGTCTGCAAAATCTCACATGCTGCTTGTATTTATTATTTTTTATCTCTTTTTGGAGTTCCTTGCTTTCTGATAGTGTGATGAAGTTCCCTTTTCTCAAGAGAGAAGCTCCTGGAGGAATGTCCTTGTGGGCGAGCTCACTTGCTTCCATTGAACCTGGCTGGAGCACACCACATGCAGCCATGTGGGTACTTGGATGCTGACCAAGATGTGAGCTACGGAAAAGTAGTGGAAAATAGGAAGTTGTTGGCATCATTACCCAACAATGTTTGGATTATTCTCAAGACTCGGTGCTTCCCCAGGATGTATGATGGGTTGGGGTTCTGGATCCTCCTTGTTCTCTCGGCTGGTGAGATGGCTGTCCCAGCCAGCTGGCCTCCACCCAACGAGTCCAGTGAGGTGAGGCTGCTGTGCTCAGCCTGTGCTGGAACCACCAGACTACATGGACAAGGGGCAGAGTATCCTCAGGCATCTGACCTTCAGCCTTCATCTGCTTTGCCCTGTGCTCTTGAGGGATGATCTCATGGATGCTGAAGAGCAGATGAGTGCTCTGCCCAAACTAAGTGATCTTTCCTTCAAACCAGACCTTCTCCACCACTTAGCTGGACCTTCTCCGAGGCAGTCTCGCAAAGATTTTAGGAGGTTAAGGTTTCTAGGAGAGCCTCTGCCCATCCCTGGTTGGCTGAGTTCCCCTTCCACATCTTGTGGAAGATGAAGTGAGTTACATGCCAAGCCTGACATATGGTGATTTCTGGGGCAGGCTGCGGCATTCTGAGAGGCTTGCTGGCAGCCCAGCCTCAAGAAAGCAGGGATGGGGATTTAAATGCATAGTTACATTGTTCTGGGAAATGTTCTCCTGAAAGACAATGGCATCATCTGCCTGCCCCGAATGGGCCCATGGCATGGCTGGGTCTGCCTTGGGGGGCCAGGGTGTTCATTAAAGTGCTCTCTCAGCCCTTCTTGATGCTTAACTTTGAGTTGCCAAACAGTAAATGATGATGTATGGGTGGTGACCCGTGCGTGTGGTGTGTGTGGATTTTGGGTATCCAGAGCCTGTGTGCAATTATAAAAAGTATGATATCAGCAACTGATTCTGTCATGACAGGAGCAAATGAGTTCCTGATAGTTGAAAACTTGCTTCCAAATTTTCTAAAATAGGTTTGCAATTTAGAAAACAAAAGGTATTGAAAGCCCTATCTTTTTTTTTTTTCTCTTATCTTTCCATTTGATTTGGTCCCTTTTGTTTGTTTTTTTCCTGTGATGTGTGCATTTTTGGGTAATTCTCTGTCATTTCCTTCCCTTTCCCTTATCTCTCCCTCTGCAGTTCTCTCTCTCTTCCTCTCTATCCCTCTCCCCCTCTCCCTCCCCTCAGTAATTTATTTGCAGGCGGGTTGTCTCTTTGATTTACTGTCTCTCTCCTCGCTAGGATTATGATAAATGGATTGTATGGCTTCGTCAGAGCTTGTCCAACATCACGTACCCACGCTGGGTCAAGTCCCTTTGGAGCCTGGAAACCAAGGAGAGATGCTGGGGCTGGAGGTGGAGTGAGAGCTGTAAACAGGACTTGGTCCATACGGTCCTGACTTTACATCACCTCCTGAACTTTTTTTGGCTGGGGTTTTGGTTTGGGTTTTTCTCTTGCCGTGCATGTGTATGAATACATGGGCACTTGCAAAAATGGAAGCAGGTATTTGATTGGGTGCTTTCAGGCACATCAACCAGCATATTTCAATTTAGTGTATCCTGATGTGGGGAGTGTTTGCCACTTGCAATTAGAGCATTTCATCCCGCAGCACAGCAGGCAGCACTTTATTGATAAAGTTGTTCTGTAGTTGCTGAGCAAACACCCCCAAATCTGAGCTTCATTAAGTTATCGCCTGCCCTGCTGTGATGCATCTTCATTGTGCACTGAAATCCATGGCATTGACGGGGGATCCTGGAGGAGGCCAGGGCTGTGCTGTGCAGCCACAGCTTAATGCATCCCAGCACAAATTGACACAGCACACTTTTCCTCGCCTGATATATAGAAATTCCTTCCTTTTCCAGCTGGAAGTGAGGGGTTTTTCGGCCACCACTGATCTCCTCACGCTGGCAATGGCTGGGATGTCGTTGCAGAGCAGGCTCGGCTGCTCCTCTCTGCTGAGAGGTTCGCACGGACCCTTAGAATACAGGAAGGCAATATTTTGTGTTGACTTGTTGTTGTTTAGCACATCCTCCCCCTCCGTGTCTGGGTTTGTTACTTGGTGGGTAATCCTTCATAACGAACCCGCGGGAGATTGATGGGGAGAGCTCGTTATGCACTTCCAGAGCCGTTCCACCGTCGTTCTGTAGCAGCAAAATGCACCATTAAAGGCAGAGAGCCCTGGGAATGATGGGACGTAATTAGTTGTTGCTGTAATATTTTTGATTGAAAGCGCAGAGATGCTGGAAGCGGCTTGGGGAAGTCAGTGCTCTCAGGAAGCTGTGAAGAGCAGCAGCTCGTGTTGGAGGGGAGAGGCTGATCCTGCTCGTACCTTTGCCGCCGCTCCAGTGCTGTAATTAAACCATCTGGGAGATGCCACAGCATTCCTGCTGTGCTGCTGCTGGCTCCGGCACGGCAGTGCTCCCCTCACAGTTCCAAGCAGGAACCGAATGGGGAGTCCTACAGCAGAAGAGACATTTTGGGTGGGACGTGTGTCCAGCAGCTCGCTGCCTTAATCCCTGTGGCAGAGCTGTATGGATTTTGTGTTCCTGCTTTTTCCCAGCCTAGTCTAAATTTCAGGATATATTAAAATCTTGCACAGGCATCCCTGGACTTGTGGTTAGAATTGTGGTCATAGAGAGGAACCTGGAATTGCTCAGGCAACTTCCTGGTGTGTGCTTGAACACTTTCATGGAATCACAGAATCCCAGAATGGTTTGGGTTGGAAGGATCTTGAGGCTCCTATTGTTCCATCTCCTGTCATGGGCAGGGACACCTTCCACTAGACCGTGTTGCTCCAAGCCCCATCCAACCTGGCCTTGGACGCTTCCAGGGATGGGGCAGCCACAGCTGCTTTGCCAGCCTGTGCCAGGGCCTCACTGCTCTCACAAGGAAGAACTTTTTCCCAATATCCAACATAAATGTAGTCTCTGTCAGTGTGAAGCCATTCCTCCTTGTCCTGTAACTCCATGTCCTTTTTCACAATTCCTATTCAGCTCTCTTGGAGCCCTTGGTGCTGAAACACCACTATATGAGAGTCTTCTCTTCTCCAGGCTGAATGATCCCAATTCTCTGTCTTGCTTCATAGCAGACCTGCTCCATCCCTGTAAGTATCTTCTTGGCCTCCTCTGGACTCCCTCCAACAGCCCTATGTCCTTCCAGGGCTGGACACAGTGCTGCAGGTGAGATCTCACCAGAGTGGAGTGGAGGACAAATTAACCTATGGGAAGAGTGAAAATTAAATTCTGATATTCTGCTGGCACTGTGGGACTTTCCTTCCATTGGCATCAAGGGGTGTGATGCACACCACAAGTGGATGGAGTAGTGGTGCTGGAAGCCGTGGTGCCACCTGCACATGAACGTGGCTTGAAGTCATGACAGCCCTGGGAAGGCAAAGCTTGCGAAACCAGAGTAGTTAATGTTATTTAGCACTAAGCTTGAGAATAAAGCGTCTTGGCTCTGTTTCCCTGTCATTCCCTTTCCCTGGTAATGTCACCAAACTTGGACAGAAGCTTCCCAAGCTGTGCGTTTGCCTTGGGCTGATTTTGCTGAAGCTCTCGGAAGGGAAGGAAGAGGTAGGAAGCAAGCTTGGCATTTATGAGCGTGAAATAGAGGGGAAAATATAGTGCTTTCCTTATGGAAAAGAAGTCTTGCTATTGTTCCCCTTCAGAAAACCATGCTGTGGGGCTGGGGGTGCCCAGGGATGTGCTCTGGGGCTGGATTTTGTGCTGACCCCATTGACACTGAGGCACATCAGGATGAGTCTTTGAGGACCCCACCTGCGGAGCATCCTCTGCCTCCTGGCCCTGAGTCCTGTCTGCCTGTCCCACCCCTCACTCACCTGCCCTACTGTCTCCCCTCCCTCCAAAGGCTCAGCTATCAGCACCCACCTTCCTGCTCCCCATGTATCTTGGGGGGCTTATTTCCAGCAGCTGGCATCCTTTCCAAATCTCCCTCTCCCCATCTGTTGTTATCAAGCCTTCTCTCTCCTTATTTTGCTTAATTTCTATCTTTTTCCTCTTAGTTGTCTTAGACAAGCCTGTGTCTCTCTACATATGCCCAAGCATTTGCTTTCTAGTGCCTTAGGCTGGTTCCTGACGTTATCTTCTTACAGGAGGGAGAGAGCTGCTGTTCCTTGCTTCGGGAGAGGGACCCGAGGCAGTTATTGAGGAGTGATACACTTGTAGAAGTGTCTTTGTGGCCTCCTTGAGCAGAAAATTCGTTTTTGTATCTCTTTCTTTCCAGGTAACAGAGTGAAAACCCGATCCGGTTGGGTTAGTTTGGGTGTGTCTCTGCCTGCAGCCAGACCCCGCCCCCACCTAGGGAAAAGTTACACCTTCTCATGGCACGATCGGCAAGAGCCTGCCGTTGGGAGTCTGAAATACGGGCTTTAGGCTGGGAATTTCGGGAAATAAGTTCTTCCTCATTTTAGACAGTTCAGAAAGGTTTGTCTGGAAGGGGCTTCAATCCTGCGGGAAGAGCGGTTGGCAAGGCGGCATCAGCTGGTGTGAGATGAAGGCTATTCTCGCCCAAATAACTTATTTTTTCCTTGCTGTTGGAAGGATGCCAGCCCATCCTTCGCTCCTCTGAGGCGCAGCTTATCCTGCCGCAGGCATCATCTCTGAGCAGGTTTGCCCAGGAGGGTGTGGGGAGCCCGGGACAGCAGCGAGTCCTCCCTGCCTGGATCACACGAGTGCCATCCCAGATGGATGTGCTGCTCGGCACAGGGAAGCTGGTGCATTCTAATTGCTGGCATCTTTACTTGTTACGAGTGTAATTGTGAGTAGACGTTTGTTTTTGTATTGATAATTAGGGACTGGAACAGATGGCGAAGGCTTAGTTTAAAGTAATGTGTCCATTAAAGAAAATCTACTGTATACAGCTGAAGATTCTTCACTCCAAGAGAGCTCAGCTCTCGGTAGCAGAGCTCCTCTCTCCCTAATGTGGGGCTGGGCCGTCACAGCCTGGCCAGCGGAGCTTCTGATCCCAGAGACTTCTCCCAGCGAACGTGTTGAGCTCCCTCCTGACAACAGAGCATCCCTGGGTACCTGCTGTGCCCACGTGCAGGTGGGCAGGTGTGGAGGGGAATGCTGGAGGAGCATGCCTGGGGCAGGGGAGGGGGTGGCAGTGTCTTGGGCACAGAGCCTGGCATGGTGGGACTGTTTGATCCAGGTGACAGGTGACACGGTTCACTGGACGTGGCCAGTGATGCTGTGCTGGATGTCAGAGGCACGGGGAAAGGATGTTCTCCTGGGGGTTTAATTAATACCCTGTGCCAATTAACGAGGACTGGTCCTCGTGGAAGGGCGAGGCAGGTGGGAGGGGAGGTGCAAGGTGTCCATGTGGCTTCTCTACTCATTAGGGCTGCTCAGGCACTGATCTGCACTAATCCCCTCGTTAGCAGCCTTCCCTGCCTGTCCTCCTTGCCCAGTCCCAAGTGGTGGATAGGTGGGGGTTGATCCTATGTCCCCTGGCCCGTAGGGATACTTTGCAGATGTGGGTGCTGGCATCTCTGTCTTGTTCCCCATTTCTCTGTGAGGATTTGGGATCTGTGAACCCTCTTCTGTTGAAGGAGAGTGCTCAGCAGCCATAGCTCCAAGCAGCCTGGCCATAAATGCCCCACCAAGGGCACAGTGTCACTTTTTCATCCCAGAAAATGAAGTAAAAGCCGAGGTTTCCTCCAAGAGGAAATAGGAGAGGTCAATAGGAAGTTGCTGAGCCATGTCATTCTGATGCCAGTGCCTCTGCAGTCACAGGGTTGGATGAACTCAGCAGGAATTTGAACTCAAAGGGGGGATTTAACAGTCTTACTGTATTTAACAAAAAACTCCCAAATCAACCATTTTGCCAATTTATGGATCTTCTTGTCTGTGGCAGTGTCCTTGGGAGATGGGACAGGATCTGTCCAGGAGATGGTCTGTAGGGGGTCAGGCTTTCAACCCTCTTTTTTCTTTGCTTTGCAAATTGCTTTGGAAATATGGAGCCATGGAAGTGCAAGTGGTGTTCTCAAAAATGGGTTCCAGCATGCAGCAAGCCAATAATTACATTCTTGAGAGAGATACTGATTATTTATTTTAGAGTTGCCCAAGACTATGTGCTTGGTGGTGTTCAAGCACCCCAAGTATCAAAGCTTTTTACTATTTATGCATGATAGCAATCAAAAGAATTAGCATTTATTGGTTACAATATTCTCTTATTAATTAATATTCTATCTTCTGTTGGTTAATGACTATCTTGTTTCTTGTGCTAATTAGTCCACATGCTCAGTCATTCTCTTCTTTTGGGTCAGTGGTTTCTCAGGTCAGTGGTCTGAGACATTGGTCATGATCTGCCCCTGCTGGAATTGCCTTTTATCCATTAGAGCAGATTTCAGCACAATTGCTGGGTTGGCTTTATTAGTTTCTTCCTTATGTTGGGGGTTCTGCCAAATGTCCTTGTGGCCTCTAAGTTCTGCCTCCTGTGTGCTCACTCTCAGTGGCACATCACACTCATCCTCCTTCCCAGGTGCTGTCAACCTTCCCCCCTAGGACTGAGATCACTGAAACATGTGGAGCCCTAGACCTTACCAAGGCAATTCTACCCAAAAATAATTTCTCTTTCTGACACCTGAACATCACTTAGAGCTTGTGAGCCGCTATTTCACGGGTGAAATCTCCTTTCTAGTTGATTAGGCTTGAAAGTTACAAAGACCAAACATTAATGAGCATCCTTTCTTAAGAAAATTTTACATATTCCACATTTTGCTTCACAAGCTCTGCATCTATGGTGGCAATTTCTTGAATGTGACCTCCCTGGTCACAGATCACAGAATCATCTAGGGACTCCAGAAACATCCAAAGTGAAAGCTTCTCTGCGGTTCCTTTCCATTTATTCATTTGTTGTTAATTAATTTCTCTATTTACTTAGTTATTTTGAGGTCTTCTTCAGCATTGCTGCTGTGCCTTCCTGCTTTCCTCCCAGAATGTGGAGCCTTTGGGAAGGAACTCAAGAGGAGGGAAGGGGTGAGACTTTGGGAGGGGTCCTGGAGAGTGTCATCTCGGAGCAGAGCTGGTCCTCGCGTGCTGCTGTCCCCCAGGGCAGCTGTGCTTTATCAAAAGTACATTCCTCTGTCAAGGCCCGGGGAAGGAAGCTGTAAGTGTGTGGAACAGGAAGGGAGATGATGTGGTGAAAAGCCTTTCTGAGTAAAGCTTTGGAAGAAGTGCCTTTCCTGTAATGGAGCCTGTCCTTATTCGTCACAGAGGGTGGATGAGCCAGTTTGGGTCCCAGCCGGGCCATGGTGCCCGTGTCTCCCTGTACTCTGCTGCCTCAGTTTCCCCTGCATGGCACAAGGACATCTTGTTTGGATTTGGGGAGAACACCAAGTGTTTTAGGGTCTCTCAGAGCATCCCTTGCCATGCAGCCCACTGGCAGGGCACTGGTTTGCACGGCCTGTCGCTTCCACCTCCACATCCATTTAAGCCTGTACACGTCTTCCTGCTCACTTGAAGGGCTGTTGCAAGGATTAATGGCTGTTTAATTAGGAGCTGGGCTGTTTGGAAGGGAAGAAGGGTCTGGAGGTGGTGGGAAGGTGAAGAATGGTGACAGTAGAAACTTGCTGGAGGTCTGGAGCACAAGCCCCCGGCCCCATTTGACAAGGGCCTTGGCACAAGGGGGAATGGCTTCCCACTGCCAGAGCGCAGGGTTAGATGAGATATTTGGAGGAGATCCTTCCCTGTGAGGGTGATGAGGCCCTGGCACAGCTTCTCAGAGAAGCTGTGGCTGCCCCTGGATCCCTGGAAGTGTCCAAGGCCAGGCTGGACAGGGCTTAGAGGGATCTGGGCTAGTGGAAGGACCCCCTGCCCATGGCAGGGGGTGGGACTGGATGAGCTTTAAGGTCCTTTCCAACCCAAACCATTCCTGAATCCCATGATTCAGGGCTGGAGAGGAATTGCAGCCGGGAGACTTCATTTTTAGCTGCCTTCTGCCAAATGGAAAATGACCAAAACTATAAAGCGACATGTGACAGCATGAAGGTTACCGAGCTTTTCTGTTTTCCATGCGGAGCAGGAGTGAAACGTCTCCTCTCCGAGGGCACTGTGAGCAGGACCAGCCTGGCACCGTGCAAAGCAGGGGTGCTGTGGGCTTTGAACATCCCTGGCAGTGCCACTGCAGCATCCCGGGTGCAGAAGCTTTGCCAGCTCTCAGCCCCTTTTCACTCCGTGCCTGGGGACTGCCTTGCTCTCCCTGCCCCGGGGCCACGCTCACCCCTGGCAGGGCTTTCGGGAGCGTTTATCACCCGTGCCAGGGTGGGGCGTTCCTGGTCACGCTTCTCCAGCTTCACATCCTGGAGAGGCCGGCAAAGGGCGGGGTTGGAAGATTAATTGGAGTCTTGTTTCCCGCTTGTGATTGCTGGAGCAGGCGTGGAGAGATTAAAAGCAGCAGCCCGGCAGCAGCACAGATTCCTGGGCTGATTTTTATTTCCTGACCTTTATTTCTCTGGTTGCACCCCTTTCCCTGGCACTGCTGTGAGTACCTGGGACCACGCAGGAAAGGGGAGGGATTGAGGATGCTCAGCTCTGCCAGTTGCCAGCGGCACATCTCCTCCTCCTGTTTGGTCGGGATGCAGGAATTGAGGCAATTAATCTGCATGTCTGCTTGCTGCAAACAAATAAATAAAACCTGGAGGGTTTTCCCCATCTGTTTCTTTATGGTGTTGCTCTTGCTATTATTCTTGTTGTGCTTTGTTGTTTTGGCTTTTTTTTTTATGTCTAGAAGTTGGGAATGATGTGACTCTGTGAAATACAGCATTTTTTGATTTTTCATTTTTTTTTTTGTGTTGGTGATAGTATTTTCCTTTCCTGAGCAGGGAAGGGTCAGAGCTGTCAGTGTGAGCTGGGTTCAGGCTGTCACTCCTTGCCAAGAGTCTTGCTCTGCACCGTTTGCTCCAGAGCAAAACTGCCTTGAGTCCATTTGGGCAGCTGCTGTTGATTCCTGAGCTCTCCAAGGGTCAGGTGCATGCTCTGGGAAAGCAACTGAGTGTTTTCACACATCTCTGTGCTCATAAAGTAATGGAAAACTTAGGGAATAACTAGTTTACTTTCCTTTTCTTCTGTTTCCTCAGAAACTTTGATGGATACGCGGACGGCGACGGCCGAGCTGGGCTGGACTGCCAACCCACCTTCAGGGGTAAGTTCCACTCATCCAGCTGACCCTTATGTGATCTAGGGGGTTCCATGCTTTTAATCCCACTGTTTATAGGGGTAAAATGCTGGTGGGAAGCTGGAGGAATCACAGTGGGAGCAGTGGTGCCCCATAGGGCTGGTGTGGGGTGCCAGGGCATTGCTGTGCAGCTGAGTCAGGCTGAGCATCCTTCCCCGAGCCAATCCTGGGGCCTTGGTGAAGATGGAGCTTGTCTCCATCTCCATGCTCTCTCTTCCCCTTCCTGTCCTCCTTCCTCCTAAAGGGTTCAGCCCCATCACTGCTCTCCATCCCCCTGCTCGTGCCTTTCCTCTCTCTGTGCCAAAAGGCTTGTAATTAGGAAACATTAGCAGGCTCCAAACAGCTTTCCTACCTGGAACATCATCCATAATTGCACTCGGCAGTGCTCTTCCTTGGCTATTAATGTCACTTTTATGAAGTAATGAGGAACCAAACACCCTGAGGCACTTAAAACATCTTTTTTATATAATATGAGCCTTTGAGGAGTGGAAGCATAAAATAACCTGACTCACATTCTCCTGGCAGAAAAAGTGAGCCGGAGCTGTGGGTGGGAGGAGATGTGAGCTGATGGATGGGCACCACGGTGGGACAGGCAGGCTGGGAGCAGCAGCAGGGCCTGTCCCTGGGGACTCCAGGATGTGGCTCCAGAGGGGAAAGGATGCCAGGCTGCACCTTTGATCAGGTGTCACTGGCTTGGCCAAGTCTTCAAAATAAATTATTTTGCACACCATCACCAAAGCTGGGCCGCACCTGCAGCAGGTGTGAAATCCACTCCAGACATGTCAGAGATCCTTGAATTGGGGTATTTTGCTACTGAATTGCTTTGGAAAAATTCTGGGTCCAGATGAATTGCTGGAAAAATGCAGGAGGGGCACGTGCAGGTGATGGAGACAGGATATAAATAGCTGCCTGTGGCTGCTGTCACTGAAAGCCTGTGCGAGGCAGGCGGGGAGCTTGTGTTGTGAGGCATGGTGGTCTCAGCCTCTGCAGAGCAGCAGAATAAAGCCTCTCCCTAGCCCCATCCCTGCATCCCACTGTGTGTATCCCTCCATCCCTCTGTGCAGAGCAGCACTTCCATCAGGAAGAGCAGAAGGAGAGCCCGTATCCTGCCACAGCCCATCCTGGGAGACCACAGCCCCTGCAGCCTGGCTGGCATCAGGCCCCAGCATGAACATCATGCTGAGCAGCAGAGCAGAAGAGTAAAGCCTCTCCCCAGCCCCATCCCTGCATCCCACTGTGTGCATCCCTCCATCCCTCTGTGCCTCCCTGCAGCCATCCTATTCTCGCTCCTCTCAGAGTTCCTGAAGAGGCTTCTGCTTTACAGGAGTGTGTATTAAATCTTCCACAAAATATTTTAAATGCCAAGTCTTTTATCTAAAATCATAGAATCACAGAATCCTTTAGGTTGGAAAAACCCCCTCACACCATCAAGTCCAACCATTAACCCAGCACTGCCAAGGCCACCACTGACCTATATTCCCAAATTCCACAAAAGCTGTATGGACAGCTCTTATGTCCCTCCAGAAATGGGGACTCCACCACTGCCCTGGGCAGCTGTGACAGAGCTGGACAACCCTTTCTGGGAAGGAATTTTCCCAATATCCAATCTAAACCTCCCCTGGCACAGCTTGAGGCCATTTCCCTTTATCCTGTCTGTTGATCCCTGGGAGCAGAGCCCAACCCCCCCCCCCAGATGCCCCCTCCTGTCAGGGAGCTGTGCAGAGCCAGAAGGTTCCCCCTGAG
The DNA here is from genome assembly GCA_016584745.2 of Phylloscopus trochilus trochilus. Lineage (NCBI taxonomy): Eukaryota > Metazoa > Chordata > Aves > Passeriformes > Phylloscopidae > Phylloscopus > Phylloscopus trochilus. Next base: position 1,469,348 of record WQNJ02000094.1, read on the forward strand.
CCTCTTTTTCTCCAGGCTGAGCCCCTTTCCCAGCTCCCTCAGCTGCTCCTGGTGCTCCAGCCCTTCCCCAGCTCCGTTCCCTTTCCTGGACATGCTCTAGCCCCTCAGTGTCCTTCTTGTCATGAGGGGCCTGGAACTGGACCCAGGACTGGAGGTGGCCCAGCAGTGCCCAGCACAGGGGATGGTCAGTGCCCTAGTCCTGCTGGTCACACTATTCCTGACAGGATGAGAGGCTCCTGGTGGCTGTTGTCAGCTCCTTCTCTGAGGCTGCTCTCATCTCTCTTGGGGCTGGAGGCACAGGGAGTTGATGAGCCACCTCTCCTGACCCTGGGTTGCCATTGGCATGGGCTCCATGCAGGCTTTGGGTCCCTTTTGGATCCCTTTGGGTGGTGGCATCTCCCCATGGCATGCTGAGCTCCCAGAGGGGCTGCTTACCCCAGCTCAGAGTCCCCCCCAGGTGAGGGCTGTTAATGTTCATGCTGGGGCCTGATGCCAGCCAGGCTGCAGGGGCTGTGGTCTCCCAGGATGGGCTGTGGCAGGATGTGGGCTCTCCTTCTGCTCTTCCTGATGGACATGCTTTAAATCTTAGTGGAGTTGGAGAGCAATATTGACTTAATCCCCAGCTCCCTGTGAATTATTTAGTAGTGTCTTGTCAAAATGATGCATTTGTTGCTGTTAGAGCATTGGTGGCAGCAGCTGCTGGCGCTGTGGGTCCTTCCAGCCACAGGGACCTGCTGCTCCCAGTGCCCTGTACCAGGAGTGCTCAACCCAAGGGATGCACAAGGCAGTGCCAGGATCTGGCTCTCGGAAAACCCTCAGTAGGGTTTTCCAGGGGCGTTCCATGTTGTTCCTAAATGCAGGCAACATTGTAGTGAAGCAGTGTTTGTTGGCAGGTTTTGGCTCTGAGTTTTGAGGCTCTGAGGTTTTTGAGGATGAGGAGGAGGATTCCTGCAGTGAAGACAGTGGAGCCGTGGGGCTGATGTTAATGCTGGAGGAGAGCTCGTTGTCTGGCCTTAATTGGAGGCAGGGCTGTTTGCAAAGCCCAGGTGGGAACAGCAAACAATGGCAACCCCCATGGTTGGGGAGGATTGCACAGCTCCTGAAAAGGTGTCTGGTAATGAAGGGGCACTGAATCCCCATGCCTTGTGCATGGGGGAGAGAGGGGGGTTTTGCAGCACTTTCCCAGCACGGGATGAGAAGGAAGAACACTGAGCTGGGTGAGGGAGGCTTTACTGCTGGTTTGGTAACCATGACTTTACAACAATGTACAGCCTTGAGTTCTGATCTTGGCTTAAGTGTAGCAGAGCTAAGTAGGTGGGCCTGAGAGTGAATGTTCTGCTGCACTTGCTGGCAGTGTGAGGAGGACCCTGCTTTGAAAACAAGACAAAAACCTGTGTTTTATTACATCAAGGCCATGGTTCACAGGAGGGAAGCTTGGGGGTGGGTTGAGAAATGTGGTTGTTCAATGGAAAAGGGAAGAAAGGAAAAATCTGTGAGGTTTCAGGGCTGTTTGTGGTGCATCAGCTTGTCAGGACTCAGTGTGACAGGGCAGGGTGGCATCACCCATTGTGCCCTGTGTAAACACAGGCGTGAACGCTGCTGCAGCATTTCTCCTGGAAATTATCCCTGATACTGAGGGAGCTGCTTAGAGATTGCCATATGAATAATGCTGTTATGAGGAGACTGTAAACATGGATTAGTTAAAATGAATGGATTATGAGGTTGTAAATCTGTCTGTAGGACTCTAATGCCATCATAGACTATTCACAGTTTGCCGCTGTCCCTTAATTGAAATTGTAGCCTGGATTATATTAATGCCCTTCTATAAATCGAATTGCGAATCTATATTCCCTCTCTCCACAGCAGTAATGTTTTATTTAGTTGGTTTTCTTTGCCGGGGGAAATGATCCCGTTGTGCCGGGAGCTTGGGGTCAGGCTTGCTCTCCAGCCCACGTACTGGCTCGGGCTTTAATGAAGCTGTAGCCTCATGTGCTGCCTTCCCTCCTGCCTCCAGATGCCTGGGTCATCTTTCTTCCCATTTTTACATCCTCTCAGGGCAGATAAGGCAATTGCCCACGTGGAAAAGATATTTTAATATCAATTGGAAGCAATGGGGAGAGGCATGTAGGGTAAGAGGGTGGCGATTTCTTCTGGTCATAGCCTGATTGATGTTCCTGCATGTGCATCACATTGTGTGCCCATAACCACGTTTCTCATCCCCTTTGGAGCTTTGGGATTGTCCTGCCAGCCCTGCCCTGTGCAAGGTGAGCGGCCATCACCGGTCCCTCTTCCTCCTTCTCACCACTTCTCCCTGCTCCTTTCTGCAGTGGGAAGAAGTCAGTGGCTACGACGAGAACCTCAACACCATCCGTACGTACCAGGTGTGCAACGTCTTCGAGCCCAACCAGAACAACTGGCTCCTCACCACCTTCATCAACCGGCGCGGGGCTCACCGCATCTACACCGAGATGCGCTTCACTGTGCGGGACTGCAGCAGCCTCCCCAATGTCCCCGGCTCCTGCAAGGAGACCTTCAACCTCTACTACTACGAGACAGACTCTGTCATTGCCACCAAGAAGTCTGCCTTCTGGACGGAGGCACCCTACCTCAAAGTGGACACCATCGCTGCTGACGAGAGCTTCTCCCAGGTGGACTTTGGGGGCCGGCTGATGAAGGTGAACACGGAAGTGAGAAGTTTCGGGCCCCTGACCCGCAATGGCTTTTACCTGGCTTTCCAGGACTATGGGGCTTGCATGTCTCTGCTGTCCGTCAGGGTCTTCTTCAAGAAGTGCCCCAGCGTGGTGCAGAACTTCGCCATCTTCCCGGAGACGATGACGGGTGCGGAGAGCACCTCTCTGGTGACGGCGCGCGGCACCTGCATCCCCAACGCCGAGGAGGTGGACGTGCCCATCAAGCTGTACTGCAACGGCGACGGCGAGTGGATGGTGCCCATCGGCCGCTGCACCTGCAAGGCTGGCTATGAGCCCGAGAACAACGTGGCTTGCAAAGGTAAGGTTGGCTTTGGGCAGCAAGCCCCTTGTGTTTGTTTTAGGGCAAGATGTTTGTCCCCAAACAAACTGTTTTGTGCAGTGCTTCCCCTGATGTGGTTTTGCGGGAGTTTGCGAGCAGTGGTTTCAGGCAGTGGTTTCTCAGTGTGCTCTGGTCAGTGGGCAGACTCGGTAAGCAGTGTGGTGAGGGTGCAGGTGACGGTGCTGGGGTCACTGCCACCCTGCTGGAAGTCACCTCTGTGATGTTGTGCCTTCAAAGTGCTCTGCTCGCCTCACAGGCTCTTTCATCTGCCTCGTTATTTCCCTGGCAGAGCCGGGGAGCTGCCGTTGGGCTGCTGTGGGGCTGCTCTGATTCTCGGTGTTAATTGGAATTGTTCTGCTGGTTTTCGGGTTCCCTGGCCATGCTGCCAGCATGCTGCTGCCTGCTGGAGTCCTGCAGTGTGAGGTTATAAATATGGAAACAGTGCTCACTGCTTTTCATCTCCTTTTGCCCTTGTGGTGAATATTTCCCAAATACCATTTAAGCATTGTTTTTTTTTTTTCTGTTGGCTACCCTTTCCTTCTCCTCTCCAAATAAAGGTATTGGTTTTGCACGCTGCTTGGAGAGGAGAGGGCTTTTTGCTCACTCTGTTTTATTAGTTCCAAATAACTTCTAGAAAGTCAACACCAGCAGGACAAGGAAGGGCTGGGAAGAAGGAGGAGATCAAAGTGCTTAAGGGCTGGTTTGGTGGGTTGTGATGGGGGTTGAACTTGGATCTCTTTTGGTGCAGGTGGGGCATGTGTGTACCACCAGGCTTGGCTGTGATGCTCCCTGAGGAGTCCCACAAGGTGATTGTTCTCCACCTGTAACTCCGGATATATGAAAATAGCAAAGCTGGGGTTCAGGCTGTGGAGAAGCTTGTTGGATGGTTTGCTCTAAACCTGGGAACTTGTGTAGGTTTTCACCACGCAAAGCCTCATTCCTACGTGTTGAAGGTGGGGTTGTTGACACCTTCCTGTGCCAGGGCTCCAACAACCAGGAAGCCCCCAGAATCCTTTCTCAAACAGCATGGCTGGGGGATTCCTATGAGTTTTGTGGTGGAGCCTTAGGGTGGTTTTGTTTCCACCAGGAGATTATGAGGAGCTGAAGTGCTCAGTCAGAGGGAGGGCTGTCTGCAAACCGAGCGTTTCTGGCGAGACATTCCTCTGCTATTGAACCAACACACAGAAAGCACACGTGGTTATATGGCAAAATGAATTTCTCATCATGGGAAAACAAATACTAATTTTAGCTAAACACTGGAATTGGGAAGTAATGTCACTGCCAGAAATGGAGGAAAATAGTGACAATGTGAAAACGTGGATTTGGTCGTGTTGACCTTTCTGCCAGCTGGAGGAAGGTGGGGTCTTGAGTGCCCCTGACCCCTGGGAGGACGGTGATGCACCTTCTCAGTGCTTGGGGAAGGGCAGAGGGTTGACAACAGCAGGATGAGAAGCACGGGAGCAAACCTGCTGAGAGTGGGTGTTAGACCCATCTCCGTGGCTTTTCTTATTTCCTTTCCTTGTGCCAACTCCACAAGGGTTTTGAAGTGTTCATGCTATCAACACTACACCAAGCAGACCCCAGGAAATTGGGGATTTGCTGGGTTTTCTGTGCCCTGGTGCCTGTCTCCAGCTGTGCTCCCACTCCTCAGCACTGGTCTCCAAGGAGAAACTGCTGAGCTCCTGGTGAGTGTTTCGCCTTTACATGGGGAGCATGCTTTGTATTCAGACTCCTTGAGGCGAAGATTAGGGGTCCTGGCAGCTCCAAGGAGTAGAAATATCCTTTTTAGATTGACTGGCAGCATGTATGATCCTGAAAGGCACCAGAGTACGCTGTGGGTGCAGGGCAAGCAGGTGTTAAAAGGCACCAGGCTCATCTGTGATGACAGGAATGTGCTGTTTGATGATTCCATTCGTGCTGGTAGGATACTTTCTGTGGAGGAGAGCTCTGATGGCTGCCCTTTCCCAATCCTGTAGAGTATTTTCCAGTTCCCATGTTAGGAGGACAGAGAAAAAGCTGAGATTGCATGAGACCTGTGTGTCTGAAGGCCCTGCGCAGTGCTGCTGAGGAACCCAAATCCATTATATCCCCCATCCCCTCCAAGTTCATTAAAACCCTCCTAAAAGCTTGATCCAGGGTTAACATCAGGAATTTTGGAAAATTACCTGCATTTGAGTAAAAATCTGACCTTGGGTTGGACTCTGGCTCTGTAGTAGTTCATTGGTGAGCAAGCTCCTTCTTGTATACCCATGGACCTTGGAGCTGGCAAGGGAAGATCTAAGCCCACTGCTGCCCTTCATGGAGATTGGTGAGGAGGAGGTGGCACATTCCAAAGTTTAGAAATAAAAATCCCTTGGTTTTCTCAGAAGGGTTGTATTTCTCTGCCTGGTTTGCCTGGCAGGGAAGCTGCTGGGATTGCACCCTGGCTCCTGGGAAGCACACACTCCTGACATCTGCTCCAAACCTTCATCAGCCTGAGAGGAGACACTTAACAAGCCTGTGGGAATTGTCGCCAAGGAAAAAAAAAAAAAAAAAAAAAAAAGAAAATCCCTCAGTATTTGAAGGCTGAAAAAAATAGGCTTAATTCCTGTGTGGTGGGGAAAAAGATAGGGTTGGATTGTTTAGCTCCCCCAGCTCCGTCTCATCCCTCGCTCCCCTGGGAAGGAGGCTGTGCCTATCATGGGGCCATTAGACCAGAGTGCAGTGCTGACAGTGGAGCTTGGACCGCTCAGGGACTCATTAATCCCGGCTTTTAGCGGCACTTATGGCCCGAGGGACGCACAGGCACAGCGTCATCTTGTCATCTTCCTTGGGGGTACTCAGAGCCCTGAGGAGATTATCCTCGTGTTTTGGGGTCAGAGGGATGGGGGGCTGCTACCAGCACTGCTCCAGGATGGGTGTGGGAGTGAGGAGCATTATCTTTGTGGTTCAGCCCCGTTATTTGTTTCCATCCCAGGCTGGTTTGGCACAGTCTCCCTGGCACAGCTCTCAGCTGTGTGCCAAAGCCCAGTGGACTGCCCAGCCCATCCTCCTGGACACCCTGTGCCCGTGGGGGTGGTGGGTCAGTGTGAGATGGAGGCTCTGCCTGAATCCCAAATGAATAATTCATTTGGTGCGTGAGAGAGCCCACGCTCTCCTTGGGCTGATATTAAATCCATTTGTCTTGCTCTGCCCTGTTCCTCAGCACTGCTTTACGGCTTCCTTGTGTGGTCAAGGGGCAATGCATCATTGTGCTGGGGAGGAGGTGGGAGGGAAGGTGGCAGCGGGGATCACTGGAAGGCGGGGGAAACTTGGAGCATGCTGGGTGGATTTTGCTTTTTCTCCTCAAGAAAGGTTCTTAAACCCTTTCTCTCCTGGTGTTTGAAACCTGATGATGGCAAAGGAACCCCTCACTAGAATGTTGGCAGTTGTGTCTCTTGGCTTTCATCTCTTTTGACTTTGAGGACTGGGCACTGTGTTTCTGTCTGCTGGAGTCACGCTGGCTTTCTCTCTGACCTTCCCAGTGCCGGGCACTAACTCGGGTCCACGGAGAGGGAAGAAGTCTGGGACTGAGCTAGCTTTGTGCTGAATTCCTATGTTGTATTTATAAACCCAGGAAGAAGGGGTGAGAGAGCAGTCCTGCTGCTTCCCGGCCTTGTCTCACTTTCAGTTTTCCCCTCCTGGCGAATTCCTGTGCTGGCGCGTTCGGGAGCCTCCAATCTGCCGCGGCTGGCCTGTCTGCTACAGCAGCTGGAAATCTGACCTGGCAGGGGGAAAAAAATCAAATCAACCCCCACAAAACAACAGCAAAGCTGGGCTCTTCAAGCAGCCTTCCTTCCAGGCATTCCTGGCTTTCCACACAGCAGCCGCTCCTCTATCCCATCTCCAGCCAGGTCCCTCCATCCTTCCTCACCTGCTGAGCGATGTGCGGGGTCTGCCCAGCCTTTGCCAAAGCTCTGTGTGGGTTTCTCCTGATCTCCTTCATCCCTTTGATTTCTCTGTCTCCTTTCTGTGTTTGTCCTCCCCTCCTGCCTTTTGTGTGGAGGAATGGATTGGGGAAGGGAGCAGCGGGAGGGGCACGTCCGACCTTGAATGTTGAGGATTGAGCAGCTCCATGCTGGTTCCCCTGTTATCCTCCCCCCTGCCGAGCAGTCCTGGTGATAATTATTGATTTTCTCTCCTTACCCATCACAGAAGATTGGAAGCAATGTGATTTACAAAGTGATTTTTTAAATAATTGCGAACAGTTTGCAATTAGAACAATTTGCTATCACTTAAAACAAGGAGATTGTCAAGTTTTCCCGATTTAATTGTTGCTTGTCTTGAGAGCTGGGAATTTTTGGTCTCTGGCTGTGCCCTTGCCTGCCTTTTTCCTGCTCCATGGTCCAGCCTGGTGCCCCTGCACCATTTTGGGGCACCCAGGAGAGGTTTTCTTGGGTGATGAAGGTGATGTTGGTTTTGTCCCATGCGTGAATGGCAGCAAGGGAGGTCATGGGGACACAGGGCCCTGCTCCCCATGCCTTTGGCTGTATCTGTCCCATCCCAGTGTGCTGCAGCTCCATGCTCAGCTGTCTGGATACCTGGGGCAGGGGGAGCACACCAGGCATTGGCAGGGGCTGAAGAGAAGCCCTTTTTTTTGCTTTTAAGGATGGCTTAATTTTTTATTTTTTCTCCAATCTGCTGGTCCGTGCACTTCCCCATGGTTGGAAATCATTTTCTTTCCAGCCTCTGTGCTGATCTCTCTCCTCTCCACCACTCCAGGATCTCATTCCAGCTTACCTGGCCTACAAGTGATCTTTTTTGAGAGGATTTTATCCTCTAAAACGGGCGGGGAGAAACAAAGAGGTAAAAAGAAAGTGCTTGTCCTGCAGTTCTCTCCTTCCACCTGCCCTTGGATTTGGTTTAGCAGGGCATGGGATGGGGCCAGCAGCATCCCAGAGTGGGCCAGGTAGAACAAGGGCTGGGACAAAAAATAAATATTTGGGCTTAAAAACCATCAGCACTTCCTTGTCAAGCTCTTTCCTGGGGACCGAGTTTAGATCAACCAGTTTGTTTCCAAACCTTTCCAAACCTGTGGGCAAACAGTTGGTGCACACTGAGGTCTCTGCCTGGCAGCTGGGTAGAAAGGAGTGTCTGCAACTGGTGCTGATGATGATTTAAGTGTTTTTCCAGGGAAAATGTTTCCCTGTGGGCTAGAATTGGGGTTTCAAGCTTTCCTCCTGCCCAGCATCCCACGGCTGGGCAGTGTCAGCACGCTGGGGCTGTGGGCTGTGGTTCTCCTCCCTGTGCATTGCTGTGCCTCTGCTCCCTGGGGCTTGGGCACCTGTGACACGCTACCCACTAACCTTCCCAAAAGCTGCTTTTAGACCCAAATCAGAGCAGCTGGGGCACTTTCCACTCTGAACGGCAGCAAAGATGTCCAGGGGGTGTTTTATTTCAGGCTTAGCTGAGCCACAAACCTCTGACTGCTCAAAATGGGCCTTTTTCTCCTTTGGTTTTTTTTATTTATTTTTTTTTCCTTTTTGTTCTTGCTTTTTGGCGCAATATCAAGTTTCCTGCCCCTCTCCCATCCTGCATCAGCCCAAGCCGGGCTCGGGCTGTGCTGGGAAGTGGCAGCTCTGCCAGCTGCTGCCGAATCCTGGCGGTGCCGGCAGGAGGGAGGGAGGGAGGGATGCTCCCCCTTGTTGGAGGGGCTTTGCCTTTGCCTGGAAGCGATCTCCCGGCTTCCACCACTGGGTGGAACAGGCAGCCCAGTTTTACCACGGCCACACTGTGGAGGAGAAACAGTGGAATCACAAAAAAAGAAAAAAAAAAAAAAGAAAAAAGAAAAAAAAAAAAAAAAAGCGAGAGAGAACAAAAAAAAAAAAGTGTGATTTTTCCTAAATTATGCCTTAGTGAAGGCATCCATTAACCTCCGTAATAATTCTGCAAGGAAAATGTCCAGGAAAACCTTGTTAACTTTCTTTTCTAATGAGTGTGATGGGTTTTAATGAAACTCTTAATTAGACATTATTAGCCCAAATGTGCCTCTGATGGATTTCATCCCTTTCCCTTCCCCCAGCATGGGGATGGGGGTGATCCATGAGTCGTGGCTGCTGTCAGGGAGGAGGCTTGGGCAGCACAGCCACCACTCCCTGTCCCTGTCCCTGTCCCTGTCCCTGTCCCTGTCCCTGTCCCTGCCCCCAAATCATTCCTGTGATCCAGACCCGTCCAAAGGAGAAAAAAGGGAGAAACAAAGAAAATAGCCCAGGCAAGGTGTGAGTGGGGGCCAAGTGAACATTGCAGGGTTGGGATTCCCAAGCTGGACCGTGGCAGCAGTGACCTCAGAGGGATTAGGGAATAGCCCACAAGCTCCCATGTTTGGCTTTATTTTCCTGCTTATCAGTTTTTTTCCTCCTTAAATTGTTCCATGGGCCGTTTATGTGTTTCCCTTCCCTACCCTAAGAACTTCTGAGTGTTAATAACATTGATTCCAGCCTACAGACAGGAAGAAAAATCCTCCTTTGATTTTCCCACTCACTCAAGGGTCTTTCCTTGCGACTGTTTGCAAATGGAGGCATAAAACTGCTTCCAAACCCTTGTTCTGTAATGATCCATTTAGGAAACTTTCTGTGGTAGCTGAAGAGCCCAGGGAAATTAATTTTTTGGGGGAGTTTTGGGGTGCAGAGCTCCATGTGTGCGTATTCCTGAGCAACCCTGCAGCAGTGGGCTGTGAAACCCACCCATCTTTCCCAACTTTCTCCACTCCCCTGGCTCTCAGGCTGCTGCCAGCTCGTCGGAGCCTTTGCTGTCCGGCGGGAGCAGGGATTGTTCTCCCGGACAATGGGAGAGCCGCAAGGAAGCGCCGGATCCGGCCCATGTCCGGCACACACATTGTTTCACCCTTGTTTGCAAACAGCCAGCACCTGGCAAACCCAGTGACTCAGCCAGGGACTTTTAAACCTTTCTATAACTTTTTCCTTTTTGTTTCTTGCTTGTTGGTTTGTTGTGGTTTTTTTTTTTGGTTTTTTTTTTTTTTTTTTCCAGTCACGAGAGAACTCCTTTGGGAATGGCTCTTCTTGCTGTAGTTTGCTTGCCAAGGGGTGGGAATCTCGCCTGTGTTTGGGGCTGTGCTGCACCCTACAGCCCATGGCATGCTCCAGGAGCCAGTGTCTCTCCCAGTAGGATAACAGTAATAATTAAAAACATTAAAAAAAAGAGTTTTTTGCCCCATCTGGGGAATGGTCTGGAGCACCAGGAGTGGCTGAGGGAGCTGTGGGGGCTTGGCCTGGAGAAAAGGAGGCTCAGGGGGAACCTTCTGGCTCTGCACAACTCCCTGATGGGAGGGGGCAGCCGGGTGGGGTCAGGCTCTGCTCCCAGGGAACAAGGGACAGGATAAGAGGAAATGGCCTCAAGAAGTTTAGATTAAGAATTAGGGAAAATTTCTTCACCAGAAGGGCTGCCAAGCCCTGAAACAGGCTACCCAGGGAAGTGACAGAATAACCATCCCTGGAAGTGTTTGAAAGCTGTGTAGATGTGGCACTTGGGGACATGGTTTAGTAGCAGCCTTGGCAGTGCTGGATTAATGTTTGGAGTCAATGACCTTGGATGGTTTTTCCAACCTAATGATTCTGTGATTCTGTAATAATAATAATAATAATAATAATAATAATAATAATAATATGGATGTTCCCCCTCAAGCCATGAGATAACTCATCACCCCTCTCCTGTGTAAGGCATCATTTGGAAACTCAACTGGGCTGCAGTTGGGCTTTGTGGGTCTCCTGCAACCCCTGCTTGGGGAAACAGCCACCCCTGCTTGGGGAAACAGCCCTTCATGGATGATGTTTTAGTGAGAGACCCAGACTGGTGAAAAATCCATGGACCAGGTGGAACGAGTTGCCCTGCTTTCCCCTGGCTGTCTAAGGAGGTTTGTGTGGGTTGGGTGTGCCAGCTGGGACGCTGCTGAGGAAGGATGGGCCCGCTAGGATGAGGGCAAAGCAATCAGTGCAGATCCTGAGGTTTTAATTTGCTCCCCTCTCAGCGCCCCGCCATGCGCTGGGATGGTGACAAATGGAGCGGTGAGGTGGGTGTCAGCTCCCAGCGTGCTACAAGTGGTCATTTGTCACGCCTGGTGCCTCAGATGGCAGAGGATGCGTGGGGAGAGCAGCGGGGTGATTAAATCAAAGCCTCGCTGGTGCTCTCCAGCAGGCCTTTGGAGGAGCCATGGGAAAACCCATCCGTCTTCAGCCGCTGCAGCGCTCACGGCCAAGGAACCTCCCTGCCTTGGCTGTGGGAGCATCAAACCAGGGTTGTGGGCAAGCCAGATTAAGTTCTGCACCCATCCCAGGGAGGGAATTGCTGTTTTGTCACCCTAGGCTCCAGCAGCAGTCATCAAAATTTCATTATTGGCATGGTGGGAGTTGCATCACTTAGTTCTTGTGTTCAGCCCAGGACTCACCTGCTTGTGTCACATTTGTTGTATGAAATGGATTTGAGGCAGGAGAGCTGTGGGCTGGGGTAGGAGCTGGTCAGCTTGGTGCTCTCAGTGTGGCTGTATCCTGCCTGAGCATGGCTGGGCTCCCAACAGCAGCAGCCCTGTGAGCAGGGAGCAATTCCTGGGATAACACTGTCATTGCCTTGTCTCATCCCTTCCCTGCCTGGAGCCTCTCTGGGATGATGCTCTGGTGGGTGCAGGCAGAGCTCTGCCATCTCCTTGCTGTTCTGGGGGAGAGTTGTGGAGCGTGGGGCACAGAACTGTGTGCCAGACTGGAGGTGGAGAGCTCCAGCCTCAGGTCCAGTCCCTGGACTTCGCTGCCTAAAACGTGTCTGTGAAAGCAGGGGCATCCTGGAAAATGATATACAGAGGGAATTATGAATTGAATTTCCATCCTGGCTCAAGCAGCTTTGCCCGGTCTGCAGCCCAGAGAGGAAATTGCCCTTGAGGAGAGACACGATATTGACTTACACTTTTATTTTTTATTTTGTACTTTATTATCATACATATTGCATCCAGGCTCAACAGATCTGCCCTGGCCCTGGACATAGCTTTGGTAGGTGTTAATGCACACTGGCATGTGTCCCCTGCATCGTGCAGCGGGACTTGGTCACCCTCCTCACAAGCAGGGATTCCTTTGATGTTTGTGGGTTTTGCACTGATGCAAAATAGAGAATTTGAAATGGTTCTGGGCATGGCAGAAAGATTCTCTGGCTGTCTGGCTGTTTCCAGGGACTGTCATTCTCCGGCTAAACCCAAATCACCTGGTTCTGCCATGGACATCTGTTTCAGCACACCAGGCAAGCAAGGGTGGCAGTGCTGGAGGAGGGGGACAGGAGAGACCTGGGATTATCACAGATCTCCTGCTCCACATCGGATCTGCTCCTGAGATCTTAATCATGTGTTATTATTGAAGACAACTTATTCTTAGAGAGCCCAAGGTGCAAATTATGTTTCACAGCTAAGAAAAGCTTCCAGAGCTGCCTACGTACAGTAAATCCCTGCAGTCTCAGGTGGCTTTGACTTATGTATAGCAGATGTTGAGGATGGAGGAGACCACTCCTTTGTGCCTGCTTGTTGCTATCACCAGCATAGACACAGGTGGAAATTTAGGCAGGGCCTGTCTGTGCTCAGAGGTGGGGTCAGTGAGTGTTCTTCCACCCTGCAGCTCTGGGCATCTGCCCTATCCCCAGTGGTGGCACCAGAATGGACAGTGCCAGAGTGTTCACACTGCCTGCAAGAGGTCCTTTCCTGTCCAGGAGCCCTAGGGCAGGCTGCCTGCCCTCCCCACTCTGGCATAGGGGTGAGCCAGTGGGAGAATCATGGAAGCATGGAATGGTTTAGCTGGAAGGGCTTTTCAAAGGTGTCACCCTTGTTGGTGCTGTGTGTCCTCTCTTCTCTCTGCAGCTGGGTGAGAAGGTGCCTTTCCTCCCAGGAATAGTAATTTTGACTTGTTCTGCTATAAATATTCATTGGGAAGCTCTCTTAATTGTTTTTCTAATTAATTCCATGCCTGGTACTCTTGGGTGCATGGGGAATGTGCCTTGGTTGGGACATCCTCCCATGGGAAATCCATCCTCCCACTGCAAATCTATTCCTGGGCATAGTCCTTAGGCAGCCAGCCAAACCACAGCCCCCAAGGCTCACCTCCACCAGGATGGCAGTGTCCTGCTCCATGCTGGAATATCTCAGCACTCCAGTGTGACCCAAGGCACGATGTCCTGCAGTGCTGTGGCAGGGACACAGGGAAGCTGTGTGTCCCCACATCCCTGCCTGTGCTGGCAGTGCCAACCTGGGCCTGTGGCTGAAACTCTCCCCAGCCCCATCCTCAGGTGACTCTTCCTTCACGGTGTGCACTTCCTTCAGCACTAACAAGGAACCACTTCAGACATAATTAATGAGCACTTGATGTTCTCTAGATAGAGGGGACACTGCATGGCATGAGCTGGAGAAGGAGGAAGAGGTGCTTAATTAGTTCTTGTTAGGGATGGGAGATGTTTGCTTCCCAGCCAGGAGGGGACTGTGCTTTGGGGAGCCTGGTGGGCGATGCCACCCCAATTTCCCAGCTGGAAGAGGGGCTGGAATTATGGAGTGCCATCAGTGGCTCCCAGAATCCCTAGTTGCAAAGTTGTATCTTTTTCAGGGGGCTTCAAACCACAGCCCCTGCCAGTAGCTCTGTACCTGGGGGAAGAGCCTCCTGGAGATCCTCTAGGAATTTTCATGCCTGTTCACTTCCCTGTTGATGAGGTGGCTTGATAGCTCATACAGGCATTGAGGGATGGCCACAATGTGCTGGGTTAGGTGTCACATGGAAGTGTTGGCTCTTCCAGTCTGTGTCTGTCAGCTCTGGAGTTTCACATTGCTGCAGTTCATGAGGGAAAAAAATTATATTTCCGTGGAGCCTCGTGCCTGGAGTGGGGATAAAGCATCTCTGGGGGTTGTGGTTTTGGGACATGAGTCCTGGCCTGAATCTCAATCCCCCATTTTTTTACTCCAAATTCATTGTGAGGTTTGTTGTGGGTGACAGATGATGGTGAGGCACTGGCTTTGGACACTTCCAAGGATGGGGCAGCCACAGCTTCTCTGGGCAACTTGTGCCAGGGCCTCCCCACCCAACAAAAATTTCTTTCCAATATCCAACCTAACCTTGCCCTCTGTCCATGTAAAACCCTGGTTCTGTTCACTCCAGGCCCTTGGAGCTCCTTTAGGCAGTGGAAGCTCCTGCTTGCAGGATTGGCAGCCCTGGCAGAGGGAAGAGCCTGTGCCAGGCTGCAGCTGCTAAATCTGTTTTTAAAGAAGAGTATAAGGAGGTTAAACAGCATCAAATCCTTGATGACAAGTTCATCTCCCTTTCATTTGTTGACTCAGAATAATGAGCTGGGGCAGTGAGGATGGTGAAGAGCAACCTGTGCCTGGTACTGCCATGGCCACATCTGCTGCTCGCTCTGCTGTGAACCTCCGTGTGTATGTGTACCAATTGCCTGGAGTTTGATTAATTTATTCAGTTTGATCACTCAAAGTGGCTGGTTTATGGCAAGGAAGTGGAGCTGTGGCATAGGACTGGGCAGTGAGCCTGGAGCCAAGTGAAAACTAAAGCAGAACAAAACCTGAGTGGGAGAACAGGGATTTGGAAAAGTGGCCATGACAATTGTTGGGTTTTTTCCCCCTCTGGCTGTTGGAGAGCGAAGTGAGTTCCCTGCTCCGTGGCAAGCTGGCAGCCCCGCGGCACCGTCTGCCCAGGGCGTGCCTGCTCTTCTCTTTGCATCCATCTGGGACAGATTTTCTCTTCAGACCTTCAAAATCCCCCCAGCCATGAAAAACAGAGAGAGTGAAGCCCAGAGTGGTGATTAAATGGGTGAGCATGGACCTGTTGGGAAGCTGCAGGCAGTGAACAGCCAGGCACGTGGGAGCCTGAACCAGCTGCTTCCATGCCCTGCTCGAGGCTTAAACTCCTTGTTTAGGGCTATGATGTCACCTAAGCAGTTGGTGTTGGAGCTCCTTTGTATCCAGAGACCCTTCATTTTTCCAAGCAAGCCCTTCTGGAGGAAAATTGCTTCTGGGTGAGCATTGGCTGCATTTTGCTTCCAGTGAAGCACGTGGGGCTTACTGTGATGAGCATCTGTGAGCACCTCGCTCCATCAGCCAGGTATTTGCTCCTCTGGAGCGAGGGGTGGGTTTTTTGGGAGAGGTGAACAAGGATGCATCCAATCCTGTTGCCTCTAATATGCTTTGCACAGCTGCCTATCCCGCAAGCACCTTTGAAATCCTGCCCTGCTCCAATTCATTTCTTATCCATAAGAAGAAAAGCAGAAAAAAAAAACAACCAAAAACAAACCTGAGAAAGGTAAAACCGCATTGAATTTTACTTCCCTCCATGAATAAACCATGGCAGGCTGGCTCTGACTTTAATTTACATGTGTCCCAAGGCGGATCTAAGCCCGTTCCTCCCGAGGTGGAGGGCTGGTTTAATTAAGCGGCTGCGTCACGCGGAGCAGGGGCCGCGTTCCTCTGTGCAGGAGCCCGTGCCCGCAGGATGCCAGCCCGAGTGCTGGGAAGCTCATGTTTATCTCATGAGTTTATCTCATGAGTTTCTGCCTATGCAGTGCTGAAAGAAGGGAACGCAATGGGGTGGGTGCTCTTTGTAATTGGGATGGCCCCGAGGCAGGAGCATCTCCGGGTGATCCAAAATTTTTGCGTTCGGCTACAAAATGGTGAAGTTTGCGCCAAAATTAGGGTTTGGGACAAGGATCTGGGGGCAAGGTGCTGCTGGGATGTCCTGTCCCCATGTGCTGTGGTTTCTGGCATGGCTTGGAGTCCTTTGCTGAGCTCCTCCTTGGGAACAGGAGGATACTTCAGGGCTGGAATGCTTGGAATTCCCTGTTCCTCCAGCTGGGTCACGTTCTTCTCCCTACACTGACATCTGGATGCTGGGATTTGGTGGCTGGTGGGTGTTAAAAGGCTGAGTCTCCTTTCTTGGCATGGTCAGGAAGATGGGATGCAGGTACCCTCCCAGTTCTCCTGGCTTGGCATTGCTCCCAGTATGGAAAGCTCTCTGGATTAAGTTGTGGATGCCTGGTGGAGGGTGACATGGCAGAGCACCCCCTGGCACTGCTGGCTGCCTGCTGGGCTCCCCGTGGCCGTGCCAGGCTGAGATGTTCCTGGAGAAACACTTGGCTTCATAGAAAAGGCAATCAGATCATTAAAAAGTAGGTATGGGGGCAAAATCCTCACAAAACAACCTGCCAGCTCCCTCCCCAACAGAGGGGCAGGAGGGAAGGGATGACAGGAGAGCACCTATAGGGATGTAGGGATGCAATTAAATCTCTGACACCACGTGCCTGCTCCCTGCTTGGATGTGTGCAGGGAGGATAACGAGGGAGATATGACAGCAGGGTGGGAAAGCAGCGCCCTCATCACCCTTTGAAGGTGGGAGATGACAGCCCCTGCCTGTGGGTGACAGCCTGCCCAATTCTGCTGGTTTTCCCCCCAACCTGCTGCCTGTGTCATTGCCATATCAAAGGCATTGAAGCCCCAGTGCATGGACTGGGTGGCAGCCCCGGGTCTGTGTGTGTCCCCAGGGAACACGGTGTCAGCAGTGCCCCAGCACTGCCCAGGAGGGCAAGTGGGAGCCCTGGGAAGGTGCCAAGTGCCTGCCCCTGTAGTCACAGCATCCTCTCAATGACACTTTCCTGTACCACACAGTTTCGTGTGGGTGTTTATTTGCCTTGATGGTGTCTCTCAGCTGAAAGTGTCTGGGAGGGTGTCCTAGCTGGCATCTCGGCCGCTCAGGGTGACAGCAGGATAGCAAGGAGGGCATTTTCAAACACCCATCTCTGGGGCTAACCAGTTTGGAGGCTGAAAAGCTGATTTTTTTTTTTTTTTTTGTTATTTTATTTTTTATGTATTTAAAGATAGATTCTGTGTCAATGGTGTCTACAAAATGCACAAAGCAAATCCTCCCTTTTTTGGGAGGGTTTTCATAAAAAAAAAATGACCCTCATGCACAAGGTGTTGGGCTGAGGAGCCAGTATCTTTTCTTAAAGATAAATTATTTTTTGCAGAAAGGAGGGCCTTGAATCTCTTTCTGGCATGCTGCAAATGCAATGAACCACAGTTTCTTCTTTTTCTCCTGACTTGTGCTGAACTCAAACCCTGCTGTCCATCTCCCAGGGATGCTGGTAGATGCCTCCACATGTCTTTTTGGAGCAAGGCTGGATCATCCAGGCTCTTTAGTGCCTTTGCACCTGACAGTGCTCCCCACACCTGCAGCTTGCTTGAGGGCATCTCTTACAGTGCTTCTGCTTCTAATGCGGCTTTTCATCACCTGCTGTGCCAGAGTGCCACAGGTGTACTTAAAGACACTGGCATTGCCCTGGAAAGGTGTTGGACACAGAAGGGAACCCAAAACAAGCTTGAATTTGGGAATACCTGGGAAATGGGGCTAGCTCTGCCACATAGGGACAGAGGGGGATGGGATGGATGAGGCACTGCTGAGTTGGTTTGCTGGGTGCTGGTGAGGTTTGGGGCAGGTCAGGGCTCTCTGAATCGCTGCTGAGTCTGTAATTCCTTGGAGACGCTCCTGTTTTAAAATCCAAGAAGGAAAAATGCCACTCTGCATCCCCAGGGAGCTTTGGAGCAAGTTAATGTAGAGGCAATGTCTCCTTTCTTTCTTCCTTTCTTCTTTTTTTTTTTTTTTCTCTTTTGACTTAAGCTTCCCAGAGAGAGTAATTAAAAAGTGCAAGTTCCAGGTGCTAACTGAGAGGATTTAGTTTGAGATGAAACGCTTGGATACCCCCGTGCTTGAATATCCCCACACTTGCACCCTTTCCACAGAGGCTGTGATGGTGGCTTGCCTCAGGCAGGAGCAGGGATGGATGAGCCGAGAGATCCTACTTATCTCTGGCTCTTTCCAGGACTCCTGGCACCTGGAATACAGTGATGCAGGATACAGCAGAGTGTGCAGCAGTAGAAAGCCCTCACAGTGCTGCTGTGTGCTACGAGTGCTTCCATAATCCATCCTGCTCCTGGGCACTGCCCAAGCTCCCCAGGGAATGGGCACGGCCCCAAGACTGCCAGAGCTCCAGGAGCCTTTGGAATGCTCCCAAAAATGCACAGGGTGGGATTGTTGGGGTGTCTGTGCAGGGCCAGGAGCTGAATTGATGATCCTTGGGGGTTGCTTCCAGCTCAGCACATTTTGTGGTTCTGTGATTTTGTGGTTTGGCATTCTCAGATTCTGTGGTTCTGTGATTCTCAGATTCTGAACTTCTGTGGTTCTGTGGTTCTGGCAGCTGCAGAGGGAGGTGGCAGTGGGGACACAGCTTTGTGGTGCCATCACTGGGTGTTTGCTTTGTGTGAGACGTGACACATCCCTCCTCTGAGCCTCTGCAGGGGGCTAGGAGAGGTTCAGCTCTGGCTGGGAGTCCCCAGTTGTATCCAGCCCTGTGGCTACATCCTTACAATCACCCCTTGGACGTGATGGCAACTTGCAGCTATTTTCCCCCAAACTTCCACTGATGACATCTCGCTGCAAGAAGCTTGAGTTTCACCAGCCCCTCAATGATGTTCTCTCCCACCCCCAGACATGTCAGCCCTGGAAAAGGGGTCCTGCTGGCAGACTGACACCTGGGAGTCACACAGGCAGCATTCCTGGTGTGCAGGCAGAATGATGGATCCATGGGCTGCTTTGGATTGTGGGGGGGTTAAGTGCTGAGCATCCTCCTTGCTGAGCAGCATGGAGGAGTTCTGTGCCTCAGCATTTACAAACACACCCCTGGTGCTTAAATGTGAGGAAATGGATAGTTAAGCACATCATTAATCTTATCCAGCCCCCATAATCAACAATCAATTAATTCTCCTCTGGGCTGAAGAGATGTGGGTTGTGCTGTAGCCTGGGCACTGGCAGAAAGAGCCCCTCCCCACAGGGAAAGCTGAGGCAGGGCATCATCCTGCACTTGTCTGACACACTGTAATGGATGCAGGCCTTGCCAGCTCTGGGAAGCTCTTGGAGCAGCCCTTAAATTAGGGCAAATGTTGCATTGGCCGTTAGTGGGGTGATTTATTGCTCCCTCCTGGGCTGGAATCCTCCATCTGAGCCTTGCACTTGGACTGTAGGTTTGCCATGTGAAGGATTATGGATCCCACCATGGCATTGCAGGGCCCCGGGGGTTTGTGCTGTGTTTTCAGTGTGAGGTTCATGGTTCAGCTCCCCCGGAAAGAGGGGACACACGGGCAGCACCCAAAGGGGAGTGCTGCACCCACGGCATATTTGGGAGGGAGGAGAAGGCATCCACCTCCCCAAAACTGTGAGAGGCTTTAGGCAAGCACTGTGTAATTACAGGAGAGAAAAGCTAATTGGTAATAATAGCAATTAAGAGCCATGTGCCTACAGATTACAGGAATTTGTGGATAAGCAGAGTGATAACAGAAACCTGTGGACACTGGGGTGCAGGGTGCCATGTTCAGGTGTTTTGACAAAGCATCACTTGGATTAATTGTAATTAAACATTAACGAACCTCTTCAACCAACCCACCAATATGCCCTCAAGCTTTAAAACTGAGGCTTGTTGACAGCACTGCAATCCTCTCATCATACTCCTTCCCTCCTCCATCCTCTTCCATTAAAACACAGTTCCTGTTCCATGGTACCACTGCCCTCCCCTTCCTGCTCCTCCAAAGAATCTGGCATGTTTCAGGTGTGTTCTGACACATCCTCCAGCTCCAGAGCCCACAGTTCCCCCTTTGCATGTCTCATGGATGCTCACCCTTCCTGTGGGAGCACAAGGCTGCTGGGACATGGTGGTGAGGAAGGGAGAAGTGAGGAGCTGGAAATACCCTCGAAGCCTCGGTGGCCATTTGTGGTTTTGTCTCCAGCCTTGTGTGTCTGTGTAAGTCTGTGCCTCTGAGTGGTGTTATGGGAATAGGGTTCTGTGTGTGTATTGGGGAAGGGTCTGCATCCCTCTGCCTTCTTCTGTGGAGCATCTTGAAGGTCCCCCTCAAACCTTCTGGACTGCATGGTGACCCTCACTGCATGAGGTGGTGGGTTATGGCCCTGAGTGCTTCCTTAAAATGCCACATGCACAGGATGGCTGTGGTGGGATGTGGAAGACTTGACAGTCCTCCCATGATGGGGAAGAGGAAGGGCAGTGGGAGATGGTGGCCGGTTCCTGTGGAATGCCACCTCCTCACCCAGCTGTCAGGGCCACTGGAAAGAGATAGTTCACTGCAGCCAGTTGTGTGCCTCAGGCTGGGAGGGGTGGGAAATCTAATGAATAATAAAAATGTAAAATATTGTTTTGATTTATTCTTTTCTATCATCTATTAATATCTGGAAAGGCTGTGTGAGCAGGAGGCCTTCATGAGTTTTGAATGACAGGTTAAAGGGCTCCAATAAAGATTAGATGGTCCACTATCTCCCAAGGAAATTGCATCAAAGTGGTTACTCCTGCTTGCTCCTATTAATTTCCTCTTCATGGCTGCTAGGAGATGCCTCATATCCTGATGCAGCAGACAGGGGCTAAGAGGCACTTTCCATTATCTCAATCATCGCCGTGTTCGTGAGACACGTTGGGTGTTGCTCTGCAGAGCTGTGCCTTGAGGGGGGTGGCCTCACAGGGGGAGAGCTGGGAGCCCAACAGGGCTGTGACCACCCTGGTGTGAGCCCAGGAACAGTCTCTCCTGGGCTGGATGGATATCTGATCTCTTGGGTATATGTGCCAAAATACAGATATTCCCTTCTGCAGCCTTTGGTTCTGTCAGATTTTGTTAGATGTCAGGGATGGATGAGCATCCATTCATCAGTGCCCATTGCTGAGGATAGGTAGGGTGGGGTGGAGATGAGGGACCCCATCCCTGTCACTCCATCCTTGCCCTCTCTCTGCAGAGCAGTGAGATGGTTGATTAATGAAACCTCCCCTGTGGCTGATTAAACCCTCACTGTAACTGGAACATCTTCTCTGTTATGAATTTGTTGCCATTTCCTGCTTGAATGAACTCAGAGGCTGGGAAGCTCCAGCCCCAGGCTGCAGGGGATTAACAGGATGGACCCATAACACACTGTCATGGGAGTCACACCAACTTTTAAACTAAATATTTAAATTTTGATTGGAAAAAGGGGTGTGGGACCTGAGCCAGGCAGTTGGGGTTGGTGGAAAGGGACAAATCAGCAGAAGAGGAGCACTGTCCTGCACCTGCTTGTCCATGTCCCCATGGGTGCTGCTGGAGATGGGGATCCCAAAGCCCCCTGCCATCCTCCTGCCTGGGTTTGAGCAGTAGGGCCTCTACTGCAGCCCCCTTGCTCTGCCTGGCTAAAGATTGTTGCCACGTGATTGCAGTGTTTGTCTAGTGGCTTCAGGAATAATCCATAGCCAACACGGAAAGTTCTGGCCATCCTACATTCATGGGAACGTGCTACCCCATTTATCACTGATACAAGTGTGAAGCTTTTCTGTGTCTCCTCTCCCTCTCCTCTCCATCTCCTCTCCTCTCCTCTCCATCTCCTCTCCTCTCCTCTCCTCTCCTCTCCTCTCCTCTCCTCTCCTCTCCTCTCCATCTCCTCTCCATCTCCTCTCCTCTCCTCTCCTCTCCTCTCCTCTCCTCTCCTCTCCTCTCCTCTCCTCTCCTCTCCTCTCCTCTCCTCTCCTCTCCTCTCCTCTCCTCTCCCTCTTTCCTTTCCAGCCCATTCCAAGGACAGGACGTGCTTTCCCCCTGCGTCCTGGCACAGCTCAGGACCCACCTGCTCTGCTCTCTCTTGCAGCCTGCCCTGCAGGGACGTTCAAGGCCAGCCAGGGTGCGGGGCTGTGTGTGCCGTGCCCCCTGAACAGCCGCTCCAGCGCCGAGGCCTCTCCGGTCTGCGCCTGCCGCAATGGCTACTACCGGGCAGACTTCGACCCACCCGCCGCCGCCTGCACCAGTGAGTACGGCCTCAGGGCTGGGGGCACTGCGAGGTCTTGCAGCAGGGATAAAGTCTCAATCCACGTGGAGTTTGGTTTATTTTCTCCCCCTGTCCCACTGTGGATGGGAGCAAGAGCGCGGCTGGGTGGGCAAGGCGGAGGGATGGGATGGCCCCACATCCCGCCTTACTGGCAGCCTCTGGAGTTTGTACATCACCGGGGCAGCGGTGATGATGGCAGGGAGATAGTCCCCAGGATAAATTAGGATTTAAAGTTATCTGCTCTGGCTGTCTTGTTCATAGTCTTGCAGATGGAATATTTTTTAATAGCGGGAAGGCTGCATTAAGCATTGGTAGTCAGCGATGCGTTGCTGCTCGGCTGCCTGCCCGAGCTGCCTGGCATGGCAGCAGTGTCCTCAAGCCTGTCTTTTGGTGGGAAGAGAGCCCAGGAGAGAGAAAAGAGCTGCTGTGCTCTTCAGCCTGCTGGAAACTCAGGCCTCAACTCCTGCCCCCCGCCAGATACAGTCCAGGCCCTTGAACCAGCTTATCATGGAGCTTTAGCATATGGATGCCCCTGGACCTTCCATGCTGGGAAGTGCCCAAAGCACACATCAAGGAAACGAGGAAAGGATTTGTGTGTTTTGCTGGATCACCTGAGCTCTCATACAGGTATTCAGCAGGTTGCACAACTGCAGATAATTTACAGATCTTTATTATGCCTCATTACGTAACTGATTTACAACATTGCTGCGCTATAGGAATATAGGAAAAGAAGTTTCTTTGCTGATTTTTATTTCTTCTCATCAGTGCTTGATTTTGCAGTGCTCCAATCTGAGGTGCCAGCTGTTCACCCACAAAGTTTCTCTGTGTCAGAGGAGTACAGAACATTGTGCAGCTGCAGGCAGTGCCCTGGACTGGAACTCTTCCAAGGGCAATCCCTGCAGTTCCTGGTCCCCTGCAGAGGAGGGAAGAGACTGCAATTAAAGTGGGAGGAATTTGGGGAGGCAGCAGCTTGCTGCTGGGAAAGGGAAGAAATACTTTATTTTTTTCCTTTTTCTTGAAAAGATACTAACTGCTTAAGTTATGGAGGGAGGATTTGGATTACGGCTCATGAGACAGGTTGCAGATTTTTGGGGGTAACTCACTAATATTGATCCTGTTGAGCCTTTTTGAGTCCTGCAGTCTTGTTCCCTGGGGAATCAAGGTCCTTCCCCCTGCTCCTGCCCCTGCTGTGGCCCCTACAACCCTCCTGTAACTCTCTTTGACATCTCCACCATGGGGGAGCCTGGCAGTGCTGCAGTTTCTCAGGTACAGGAAAGCCTTTCCTGCAAGGATGCTGGACTGGTGGCTGCTCCACGACAGACACTTTTACTCCTAAAAAGGAAAAGGGTTAAAGGGAATGGAATTCTATTATCTTTATTTTTCCTAAGGCTGTCATTTCTCCAGGCCTTTGAACAAAATCTTTCATCCGCATTATCCATGGCAGCAGCTTAGAGAGGCTCCCAGAGTGTCTCCATGCGGAATGACCTCTCCATCCCACCAGCCACGTCACCATGGTGCTGATGAATCTGTCCCTGTCCAGCCCATCCCTGGCCACAAATGGGGCTGATTTATCCACAGCCCTAATGATGTTCCCTGACACACACACACACACATGAGGAGGGCTGCCATGGGATGGGTTTCTCCAAGACAGAGTGTGCTTCTCTCTCTTAACCCTTCCTTGCAGGTCAAGTCCTCCATCATTTTTATTGCTCCCTGTATCATGGCATAGTCCTTTTTCTTTCTTGGAAGTGCAGCCCCCAGCCCAGCCAGCATGAGGAATTCCTTGCTTCCCTTATTTAATATAACCAAGCAGCTGAATGTTGTGGTTTTGGCTGCGGAGCCATCTGACCCCAAATCCTTCCCTGCATCTGTGCAGACGTGTGTTTGTACCTCAGTGATGCTCTCCTGGATTCCTCCTGAATGGACTGCAGATCTGATCCAGCAGCGCTTGCAGTCGGAGCCGCGTTCAATTCCCATCCTCTGAAGCATTTGCAATGGCTCCTGATGGCTTTGATCAATGCAATTTTCATCTCTTGTCCAACATGGGAGCTGCTTGCATGCCATGGAGTGGTGTCGGCTTTCCTCCATGCTGGGAAATTCCCGGGTTTCCAACTCGAGATATTGAACCCTTAATAACCACTTTCTATTTTTGACTCTCTTCTCCTGCTGCTGCTCTGGTTCTCCATGGTGCTGGCTAAGTGATTTTTCTCTTGCTGGGATAATCTGCTCAAGGTGCTTCTCCATGTGAGCACTGCAGTTATCTCAGCATCTCCTGATGGGATTAAAATGGGTCCATCTTCACGGAAGGATCTGTGTGCATTCCACATGGAGGCTTTTTGGAGACTTAAGTGGGTTTGTGGTGTGGGAGTTGTCATCTCCATCTGGGAAACTCATTTGCAGTGCAGGTGGTTGGTGTTGCCAGTGTGGAAAGTCTGACCCTGAGCTAAGCAAAGCTGTGGACACCAAATCCCTCCTGAGGGAGGAGGCGATGGATAGCTCAGAGCCCTGGGGTGTCCTGCTCTTCTGGAGCCTCCACGGGGCGAAGGCAAGGCCCCATCTCAGTGCCTCTCCTTTCCCACAGGCGTCCCGTCCGGCCCCCGCAATGTCATCTCCATTGTCAACGAGACGTCCATCATCCTGGAGTGGCACCCGCCACGGGAGACGGGTGGCCGGGACGACGTCACCTACAACATCGTCTGCAAGAAGTGCCGCTCGGACCGGCGCGCCTGCTCCCGCTGCGACGACAACGTCGACTTCGTCCCCCGCCAGCTGGGCCTCACCGACACCCGCGTCTTCATCAGCAACCTCTGGGCTCACACCCCCTACACCTTCGAGATCCAGGCGGTCAATGGCGTGTCCAGCAAGAGCCCCTTCCCACAGCAGCACGTCTCCGTCAACATCACCACCAACCAGGCCGGTGAGTCCCGCGGGATGCCGGGGAGTTTGGCTGTCCCGCTGCCAGCCGCAGGCTCACTGTGGAGTCAAGCTCTGTGTCCAAAGGGAAGAGCTCCCGGGGTGTGAAGGTGTGTGATGGCTGTGGTGTCCCCAGCCCTGACTGGGGAGAAAGGCCAGGAGAAGAGGGAGGAAGAGGAATGGGGATAGGGAAGGGTTGCCTATGCCCTGGGCAGAGTGGGAGTTGCCTTGTGGGGGCTTTAATCTGATACCTGCTTTTATCCCCCTCTAGATTGCTTGGGAATGAAATGGCATCACCAGTTTCCCCCTTTTCCCAGTTGGGAGAAGGGAGATGGGGTGAATCCAGCCTTGAAACACAGTCTGTGTTACAGCACAGAGGGAGCAGCATCCCAGAGGGGCTAAATCCAGGATCTGTCTCCTCTGGCACATCCCTCTCCCATCATGGCGCTCTTGTCTCCTTTTACAGGTTTCCCTGCTCCCTTTCCGGTCCCCAGTCAGGCATTAGGAGCTGAATGAGCAGCTCTGGGCCAAAGGGGGATGCTGGTGGGGTGGGTGTGCAGATGGCAAGGGTGCGACCGGTCTGGGCTGCACTGAGGATCAGAGGGAGTGGAAACCCATGTGCTCTGGGTTTAGAAAGGGAATGGAAATTCCTGCTTTGTGCCAGGACACACAGCCTTTGCCATCCAGCTCCCTCTGGATAGCACAGTGGAGAAACCTGGTGTAAATATTTCAGTGTAAACATTTCAGTGTAAACCAGTGTAAATATTTCAGTCTCCTGGCTCCAGGGAATACAAATCTACATTTGTGCCTGGCTGGCATCGCTGTCTGCTGAACCACGTGCAGCCAAACCTTCCTCTTGTTTCCAGGCCTTTTTTCTCCTGAGGTGGATTTTTGGGGTGTTTTTTAGCTCTTCTCCCACCATGAGGAGCTGGGAACAGCCAGGGCACCCTCATCTGTCTGTCTGTACCCCAGTGGTCCCTGTTTGTCTTGCAAAGGCTGATTACAAACATGGAAATGCTGGGCTGTGGGGTAATCTGCTGGAAATTCACCAGGGATATCCAGGGCATTGGTGCTCTCCCTCTAAAATCTCTTTGGCTTTGCAGTGGGATTTTCCAACCATGTTCCCAGCCCCATCCAAGCTAATGGGAGTTAATTAAACAGCAGTCAATCTGAGTGATTAATTTCAGCCCATCAGAGCATCTTCCTGGAGCAGATGTGGAGAGATTATATAGGATTATATGTATTATGTATTATATGTATATATAAAAATAGGATTAAGTATTCTGGGTAAACAAAGGCAGTGCTGAACTATCCACATCTTCCACTGGAACCATAAGAAATAGGGCTCCTGCCACCCCCAGATTCCCTCCATGGCATGATCCCATGCCCCAGGCTGGTTGTGCCGGGTTCAGGTTCAGATATTCCAAGGATTCACACAGGGAAGGCATTTTCCCTGCCCAGCACTGTGTGTACTTTAGGCATGGGGAGGAGGAGGAGGGCAGAGATGGCTGGATTGGGAGCTGACTCTGTGAACAGCACATGCCAGTGCCCCTTTGGGTGTGGACAAACTTGGATACCTTTCTTTTGATAAGATGAAGTGCAGGATTAGGGCTGTATTGGCTGACTCTGCCCCTCTTAAGTATAGCTTGGAGGACACAAAGCATTTGGAAAGGGGTCTCCTCCTCACAAAGTGGTTCAGTGTCCCTAATGGTGGAAGGACATTAGGGGGTGTGCCAGGGAAAAGCACATTTGGGTGCTGAGGATGAGCAGCCTCTGAGAGCCCCTAAGAGCAGCTACAGCAGTTTCTCTGGAGCCAAAGCTGGACTGGAGTTTCCCTGCCCTGGTTTCCTGTCACTGTCCTCAGGGTGGGCAGATTTTTGCTCCCCCATCCCATTTCTAAGGGCACGTGGGGTGGCAGTTGTGGCACAGCTCCCTGGGTGCTGTGTGCTGGCTCCCCAGAGAGGCTGTTACAGCAAAAGATGTCACACAGAGCTGGACCCTGTCACCAAACCTCGGTTTTCCCCACTGGGGAGAGCTTTGCTGTGTCTCTCCCACCATGGGAGACATCCTTGGAGCAAGCAGTCCCAGGGAGAAGGAACACCAAGGATTTCCAAGCCCCTAATTAAACAGAGTAGTTGGTTTTAATAGCAGAATTCCCTCAGTGGCTTGCTGCTCTGCTTCCATGTAAAGCTGCTGAGATGTCGGTCTTCCCACTGCTAATGAGTGAGCTGGTCCCATGGGGAAGCCAACCGCAGGCATGGGAGATTTGGGATGCCGTGGGGATTTTCCCCCTCCTCAGGGCCATCTTTCCTGCCCCTCTCCATTAATTTCCCCTTGCTCCCCGTTTCCTCGGCAGCCCCCTCCACCGTGCCCATCATGCACCAGGTGAGTGCCACCATGAGGAGCATCACGCTGTCCTGGCCCCAGCCCGAGCAGCCCAACGGGATCATCCTGGACTACGAGATCCGCTACTACGAGAAGCTGAGCCGCATCTGCACGCCCGACGTCGGCAGCACCGTGGGCTCCAGGCCGGCCCCAGTGAGCCATGGGGAGCCCTGCCTGGGGGGCTGGGCTGGGGGCATGAGGGCAGGGGGCTCTCAGACAGGCTCTGCTGGGAATGGTCAGGTAGGACAGGTACCAGCTGCCTCCAGAAGGTGGGAGTGAGTTGTGACTGCAGATGCTAAATCACAGAGTCAGAATCACAGAGCAGCTTGAGTCAGAAAGGATCTTAAAGCTACTCTAGTTCCACCCCCATGCCATGGGACACCTCTCACTAGGTCAGGTTGCTCAGAGCCCTGTCCAGCCTGAGCCATTCCTTCCCCGTGGCAGCATTTGCCCAGCACATCTGTGCCCATGGCTGCCTTGGCTCTGGTGTTTGCTAGGATGAGCAGGGACCTGAATCATAGGGATGGCATCAGGAGGAGAGGAGGGGGTTGGAGAGGACCATGGAGGGTTATGGAGGTTGTCCCTGCCCTGGGTCACTGCCTACCACTGGCCCTGGCAGCTGTCCTGTCCTGCAGGGGACATGCTCCCGACCCCTGCGATGAACCGTCCCTGGTCCAAGCTGTTCCATCCCTCCTGTGTCTTGCCAGCTCTAATGAATTCCCCTAAGTATGAATAATTAGATGATCTCACCAGTGGCCTCTTACGAGCAAAACACTGGGGAACATGGTAAAAAATGAGAGTGGAGATGCATGAGGTTTCCACCAAGATCTAGGCCAAGGACCTGTACCGGCAGAGCAGGACTTCAGGGACTGGGGATCTCAGCAGAGAGTTGCCCTTGAACCTGCTTGAGCAGGGTCTCATAGGGCACATGATGGTGTTTAGTGGAATCACAGAATGGTTTGTGTTGGAAGAGACCTTAAAGATCATCCAGTTCCAACCCCCATGCTGTGGGCAGGGACACCAGGTTCCCATAACTGTGGGATGTTTCTGAAATGCACAAAGATGTCAGTCATTTAAGGAGGAGGATCTGTTCATAAATTACTTTTGCTCTGGATGATCTTATAATTTCCCTCTGCTACTCCATGCTTCCTGCTCTGGTGGGACCAGGGAACTGTCTGGAAGGCATGTGCTCCAGGGGCCTCCCCAGTTCCTTGTGGGTCCTGTTTCATAAAATCATGGAATGTCCTGGGTTGAAGGGACCTTGAAACTCATCTTGTTCCACCCCTTGCCATGGGCAGGGATACCTTCCATCCCAGGTTGCTCCAAGCCCTGTCCAGTCTGGCTTTGGACACTTCCAGGGATGAGGCAGCCACAGCTGCTCTGGGCAACCTGTTCCAGGGCCTTCTGACCCTCACAGGGGAAAATCTCTTCCAAATATCCAATCTAAATGTACTCTCTGTCAGTGTGCAGCCATTCCCCCTTGCCCTGTGACTCCAGGCCCTAGTCCATCCCTGTCTTTCTTGTAGCTCCCTTCAGGTACCGGAAGGGCACAATTAGGTCACCCCAAAGCCTTCTCCAGGCTGAACGATCACAGCTTCTCCCAGCCTTTCCTGTGGTATCCTCGGTGTCAGGGATGCTCCTGAGGCAGAACCAGAGCCTCTCCTTTATCCCCCCGCAGCCGAGCCCCATCCCTGCCCTCAGCAGGGACAGGGGTGGGCTGCAGTCCCCTGTCCTCCCTGTGTCCCCTGTCCCTGTCACACTGACCGTGGCTCTCTCGGGGTGCCCGCAGGACCAGAACGAGTACAACTCGTCCATGGCGCGCAGCCAGACGAACACGGCGCGGCTGGAGGGGCTGCGGCCCGGCATGGTGTACGTGGTGCAGGTGCGCGCCCGCACCGTGGCCGGCTACGGCAAGTACAGCGGCAAGATGTGCTTCCAGACCCTGACCGACGGTGAGTCCCGCTGGGCCGGGCCGGGGCGGCGGCGTGGGGCCGTCTCCAGCCTGCTGCACTAATTGGATGAAAGGGGCTTGTCTGCACGGAGCTCTGTGCCGGCAGGCAGCCCGCTGATGTACGGCGGTGTCTCGTTAGCCGCCAGCGGGAGGAGGGAGCCGCTCTCAGTCTCCCAGCTCAGGGTTTTCCCCCCGCTGTTTGTTTCTGTCTCTGTGGGGACAGAAGCCCCTGGCACCAGCTGTGAGTCTGGCACGGTGTGATGGGGTGGGAGGAGGGTTGTAGACCCTTGGAGGAAGGACTCTGGGGTGCTTTCTTGCGGTACTTGGGAGTCCATCTGAGCCACCAGGGCGAAGCCGGGATGGTCAGACCCATCTGAAAGCTGATTTCCTGTGCCAAAGGGGGGTGTGTTGGGCCAGCTCATGACCTTCCTGGCTTCTTCTGGCCCCAGCCCTTTCCCCAGCTCATTACCTTCCTGGCTTCTTCTATTCCCAGCCCTTCCCTGCACACACAAAACGCTGGCTTCCTTTAGAAACTACTAACTCATGGGAGTGTTTTCCATTAATCCCAGCTTCAGGACTTATCCAGAAGTTGGTGAGTGAAGCAGGTCCTCCTATCCCTGGGCAGCTGAGAGCCTGTTCCCTGTTGCTGCTCTCGTGGTTCCTTCTCTGCTTAGGTGACATCCATGGCTCCCAGTCTCACTGCCTGTCTTTGCTAAAGCTTCTCTTCTTTCCTAAAGCTTTTCTTCTTCCCTAAAACGGGTCACCCCATGCTTGCATTCGTGTCGAGTGCCAGCTGGGGTGGGAAGAGGAAAACCATGCTGGGTGACCAAAGGGAAGGAAATGGTAATAAACCCCCCTCTAATGCTTCAAATATTCAGGATTAGAGAAGCGAGAAGAAAAATCCTGCCTCAAATAAGCAATTAATTGAAATTTAATAAGAATGGATTGT
Source organism: Phylloscopus trochilus trochilus (assembly GCA_016584745.2). Lineage (NCBI taxonomy): Eukaryota > Metazoa > Chordata > Aves > Passeriformes > Phylloscopidae > Phylloscopus > Phylloscopus trochilus. The sequence continues at coordinate 1,499,460 of WQNJ02000094.1, forward strand.
GTAGCTTATTAAATAATAATTGATTGTTAGATGAGAATTTCTCAGGATTTAAGCAGCATGCAAGAGATAAATCTAGTTGCCAGTAATTAACTGCAGCGTAGAAAATACAGATAAAATGGTGCTAAATGCTTTCTTTTGGATGAGTTTTATTTTAACCCTTGTGTGTGGCTGCTGGCACAGCCTGACAGACCTTGATGGGATGATTGGAGAGAGGGGTATTTCTGGAATGCTACAGAAGCCCCAGGAATGTGGGATCTGCTGGATACTGCCTGTTGAGAGTACCCACATCATTGATGGGGCAGGGAGAAATGGGGGAGACACATAGAGGGTTCCAGTAGCTTTTTGGGGGTTCCCCCAGGCATATCCAGTCCTCCTGGTGCCACCTTGGCTTTCACCCCAACCTGTTGCTGAAGGATGCAATGGATGACTGAGCAGGCAAAGGAGGTTCCGAGGGATGCCTGGTGGGGAAGGGATGCTGTGGGTGCCATGGCTCTGCAAAAGAACTTGTCTCATGTTGAGATACTAAAACCTACAAGCAGACCTGTGGCTAGGGTTCCCAGGTTCTCCTGAGCCTCACCCCGTAAGTTCACTGTTTTGTGGTGGGCTCTCTGTTGTCTGATCTGGGTGAAGTCTTGGCACAGCATTCTCTGGCTGGCTTGGTTATTAGTGTTTTCCTCCTTTCCTGCTTGTAGGAATTTTATGTCTGTGAGACTCATGTTAAAATTGTTCGAAGTGGCCAACTGGTTTAAATCATAGAGCCTCAAAAAGGTTTGGGTTGGAAGGGACCCTAAAGCTCATCTCGTTCCAACCCCCTGCCATGTACAGAGACACTTTCTGGTAGATCAGGTTGCTCAATAAATGAATTTATTGAGGAAAGGGAAATGCCAAAGCCATGGACAAAGCCACTTTGTGAACCTCATCTCTTTGGGAAACTGGGCCCATGTGCATTGGTCTGATGTCGTTTTCCAGGATCTTCTCTCCCCGTGTTTAAGCCAAAGGTGTGTGAGCCAAGCATGACAATCCTGCCCAGTGCAACATGGCACCGGCTGACCCCCCTGCCTGGATCCCCCTTGTTCCACCACCTGGGGGGCAGCACCCATGCAATCAGAGGGGATCCCTTCCCAAAGGCTGCTCTCCCTCCATGAGTGTGCAGGGAGGATTGAGCCTGTCCGCCTTCTCTCACAGACGATTACAAGTCAGAGCTGAGGGAGCAGCTGCCTTTGATCGCGGGGTCCGCAGCGGCCGGAGTGGTCTTCATCGTCTCCCTGGTGGCCATTTCCATCGTCTGCAGCAGGTGGGTCCCTGTGGGATCAGTGTCCCTGGAGGTGGTAAGGTGCAGATTAGGGGTAGGAGGGGTGGGATGGGGTATCCATGTGGCCAGAGGGAGGAGCAGGATGCCGCCGCTCACGGAGCGTTGCTGGCAGGGGAGCGCTCTGGGGCCACCACAGCTGCTGACCCCTGAAGCCTGGCTGTTCTCTGCCCTGTTCTTCCAGGAAGCGCGCCTACAGCAAGGAGGCCGTGTACAGTGATAAACTGCAGCACTACAGCACCGGCAGAGGTGAGCACGAAAAGTGGGAAAAGCAGGCAGGGGAGGTGCTCCCAGACCTTCACCTGGCATGTTCCCCACTCCTTCCCCTCCAAGGGGGACTGTGGGGTGGTAGGAGCCCCCATGGCAGATGGACAGGACCATAGGGTGGGAGTGGAGATGTCCATGTGTTGGTCAGGGTGTGGGCGAGGGCGGGCTGCAGTGGTGCAGCACTGTGGGTGGGGGAAAAAAAAGAGTCCCAGGAGGGATTTGGGGAATGGTGATGGATTTGAGGGCATGTCAGGGGCAGGGGGGATATAGGGGACAAGGGATGGGGAGAGGATATTGTGAAGATTTCCAAAGGAGGAAAGAAGGGAGAGAGGCGGTGTTCAGAAGGAGGGTGAGCCCTTGATCTCCTGCCATTGGCTCTGCTGGGTCTGGATCGATGCCGAGGGAGTCTGGATTTTGGGAGCATGGCTGGGGTGTGGGTGCTGGTGGCTGGCACTGCTGCTGTCCTGGCTGTGTGGCTGATGCTTGTCCTGTACCTTGCTCTGGGAAGGATGTGCAGCCAGTGACTGGGAATGTTTAACTGGCTTTGGGCTGCTGATCCCCTTGGCAAACAATTAGGAGAGCCTGAGCTTTTCCTAGGAGATATCTGTGGCTGGTGGAGCTGTCCACCAGAATTAATTCCAGGTGCATTTGTGTGTAATGTCTGCTCTGGTGCCCCTCCAGCAACCAGCACTGCAAATGGGAATAAAGCAGCAGCTCTGTGGGGCAGGATTTCCCTGGTGTCTGCTGGTTCCATGCCCCATCTCTGGGGGATGTAAATCCCATTTACACTCTCCTAGAGATGCTTCCCAGGTGCAATTTGCTTGTGAGAAGAACCATCTTGGTCCTGGGTTCCTCCTTGGGGGAGGGAGGTGTGGGATGCAAGAATGGGTGGGGAATGCAGGGAGCAGTCATGGGTGAGCAGAGGGGAGGAACGGGGATGGAGCAACCAGCCTGGCAGAGAAGAGCAGGAGGGCTGGAGAGGGCTAAAGTGGGATTGGAGATAAGCAGGAGAACCCAGCCAAGAGAGCAGAGCACACTGGATCTCTTTAGACTCTCTTGGCATTTACTGAACCCTCCCAGTGTGGTGGCAGCACTGTGGGGGGGCCCTGAACCTCCTGGCAAACAATAAACTATTTTCCAAACATCACCAGGTGATGACAGTCCTGTGCTTTTCCTCCTTCTTTTCTCCATGTTTCTGCACTGTGAGGGGGTAGGGCAAGATTAATTTGATGCCTGATGGATAAACTCACATCAGGCTGCAGGCAGACTGATTTTTCACATTTCCCCCGCCATTTTGAAGCATTCCCTACTACACATGCATCCCTAGCTGGCTCCAAGCACCCCTAAATCCAGGATGCTGAACCTAAGTAGGAAGTAATGAAGCATGTGCCTGTCTTGGGTTTCTAAACCTGGGGGCTGTGATGACTGGTGTCAGAAATCTGGGGTGCCAGCAATACCCTGTCAAGGTTAGTGAGCCTCTGGGCACTCTGTCAGTGCAGGGGCTGGAGAAAAACAGGTGGGAAATTTGTGGTGAGCAACTAATGGAGTAATGAGAGCATCCTCTGGAACAAATCACCATGTGTTCAGTGGCACAGCAATTGCAGCCTCCAAGCACAGCTCTGCCATCCCTCCAGCAGCCCCCTGGGATCACCTGCTGCTGGCAGAGTGCTCCAAGTGGATTTTGGGGTGAGATAGGGTCTCTTGGGGTGTAATTTTTTTGTGGTTTATCCCTTGCATTGCTTCACTAGGAGCTTTGAGATTGGGGAAATAGGAAAGAGGCCGTGTTGAAGCACCAGCAATTCAGCAGAAAGGGTTTTTCTCTGTCCCCGTGATATTAATTGCCAAGGAAACCCAATGGCAGAAGGAATTAGCCACTGGAATCAGGGTTGTGGTGCAGAGCACTTCCACTTTTGAAGAGTGATAAAAAAATTTGCCATTGTCTGCATAATGAAAAATGGCCTAATCCAGTTTTCAGGGTTCTTGGGATGATTTTAAGAGCACAAAGCTCTTTGCAGGTGGGCTTACCATGGGTGCCTTTGGTGGTGTGCTCCAGTACCCAGAATTTCACCGAGCTTTTGCTGGTGTGAGAATGATGAGCTGCGGGCTGATGTTGGCAGAGATGAGGAGTAGGTTTAGGTGCCCAATCCCTCATTTGGATGGGATGAGGATGAGGGGGGAGCTCATCCTGGTGATTGCTGAGCCTATGGACAGACCTGGGGCTCGTCAGGGAGTGTTTGAAAACCAGCCTATGTGGACAAGGGGCAGGAACCTTGGGCATTGTTTTCTCCTCTATTTTTTCAATATTTTGATCAGTGAGCTAGTCCCCGTTATGATCCTGTAAATCCCTTTGTAATCCTGGCTGGAGCATCAGCTGCTCTTGTAAAAGAATTTATGGGGCAGTTAAAGTGTATGAGACAGAGCCATAAAGGGATTTATGAACTGGGAGATGCACAGATGGCTTCATTGCAGCCTCCCCTGCCTACGAGGTGCAGAACTTCTGCCCCAAAGGCCCCTTTTGAGGGGTGAGGATGTTCCTGCCTGGTCCTTCCTGAGTCCTCGATGCCCCACCAGCAGCTCTCCCCTGGTGACTCTTTGGCACCAGCAGTACCCACTGCGAGGCTTTCAAGACTCCTCCTGAATTATTTTGCAGCTGGGAGCTGATTAAGATTCCTGGTGCAGAGGTGATGCTGTGATCCATGCACCAGCCAGACACATGTGGTCTGTGTGCTGGCTCTGGAGGGACTCTGGGAAGCACCAGTGTGATGGGATCATGGTCTTGGAAAGGTCCTGAACCTTGTAACTGAGGGGTTAATCCCTATAAGGGTGAGGTGCCTTGGGGAGGGGACCATGCAGTGATGTCCCTCTTGGTCTCCTCCAGAGATGACTTTGAGGGGCTGCTATGCCATCCACAGTCCCCCTTTTGGGTGAGAAATGGCACAGGAAGCTGACCCCCCCCTCCCCAGGGGGACACCACAGCCCGTTGTAGGTCCCTTTTGGGTGGCAGTACAACACCAGTGTCCGGCTGAGCCCTGTGACCTCACTGGGACTCGCCACCGTGCCCCTTGGCAGCTCTGTAAGCCCCTGACACCCAAACGTGACATCTGCATACCCATCTGGGAAATCTGGAGGCCTGTTTTCATTTTTTCCCCCTTGGAAAAGGGCAAGAGCCCACTTTCTGCATGTCCCTTCAGCATGGCCAGATCCTGCTACCACGTGTTGCCTTGGGCGAGGGACGGCACGCATGTCCCGGCGCCTGGCCAAGCAATATTTCACGGATCCATACAGGTTGTTGCTTATAATTGCTGCACTCTGTCAATTTAGTAGCCGCCACAAAGCCATCAGAGGCCTTTTTGGGTAAATAAATATTTCTTCACTAACGCGTGGAGCCTCATAAAGCCTTCACTGTAAAGCCAGCACGCTGTAGTTCAGGCCTGTAACTGCTCCCGTTGCTGTGGAGGAGGAGGAGGAGGAAGGAGAGTGGTAGAGGAGTGGAGAGCAGAGAGGGAGAGGAGGAGGTGCAGGGGAGAGAGTTGGGTGAATGGGTGGCCCAAAGGGCCTGTGGAGGTGGTGTAGGTGAGTACAGTGATAGCAGCCACTTAGTGGACAGTGTGAGGACAGAAGGGTCTCCAGTTCTTGGCACTGGTACAGCTGCTCTTGGTTTTCCAGGCTGCCCAGAGACTGTGGGGATCCATTGGCATTGTTCAAGGCCAGGTTGGAGCAAACTGGTTTAGTGCAAGGTGTCCCTGTTGATGGGGGATGGTCTGGAATAAACTTTGAGCTCCTTCCAACCCAAACAATTCTATTAACTCTGTTTCTGTAATTCTCTCCCTTTTGCTGTTGTTCCTGTCCTCCCTGTAACAAGGGTCTCCAGGGATGAAGATCTACATCGACCCCTTCACCTACGAGGACCCCAACGAAGCCGTCCGAGAGTTTGCCAAGGAGATCGACGTGTCCTTTGTGAAGATTGAGGAAGTCATTGGGGCAGGTGGGTCACTCTGTGTCCTGCTGCCCATCCTTCCCTGCCCTCTCTGCTGCTCCTGCGTGGCTGTCCACCCACCTGGAGCAACTTTGTGGGGGAGCACTCACAGTCCTTCACCTGGAAGCCCTCAATGAAGCCTTGAAACATCAGGCTTTCCTGGGTTTGTGGTGGGTTAGGGTGGACATGAGGTTTTTTTGTGCTCTCAAGGTTCCTCTGAGGTGGGAAAGGCTCCAGGAGTGTATTCACTGCCTGACCATAGGGCCTCTTTGGATTTTCCACGTGGCTTTTCCATGAGATAACAAGAAAAGCCCAATCTCGCTGTAGTCTGTGCCATATTTCCCTACATATGTATATACACACACATATGCATGTGTGTGTGTGTGATCTGTGCTGTTTTATTGCCATTTTTAAATAACTGTGTCATACTCTCAGAGGAGAAAGTGAGAAGCCGGGGAGGGGAAGCTGTGAGGAAGCAATGAGTCAGTTTGTTTGGGATCAAGTTCAGCAATGTATCACCTGCCCTTTGCTGCTCATCAAGGCAAAGTGGCTGCAAACATGTCTTAAATGTAATCCCTCCACAGGCAAATTTAGCTTTGGTGAAGTGAAAGCTCTCCTGTTTTCTCTTTTGTATTTTAAATTAGAGAGCAGCAATGTAAACAGCCCAATTATTTTCCACCCCAAGATAGGTGAGTGATGTGCAGAAAGGCAGCCAAGATTAACAATGCCGACACCTGATATTTGAGGTAGTCCTTAAATGAGGATGCACTTTCCCTGCAAATCCTCCTTGTGGGGAGTTGCCTGTGTCGATGTTGGGCTGTGCCACCTTGGAGAAGGTTGCAAACTTAAACATGTCCCCAGCAGCAGGCCCTTTTAAAGAGGACAGGTGAGCAGATTTGTAGAGGAGAGCATTGTTGAAGTGTGAATTGGCTGCCATTTCTCAGCTGGGCAAGGACCCCTTGCTCTTTGTAATGTTTAGTTTGGAGGAGGAAGAGGAGGTGGTAGCTCTGATGTTGATTGATCAAAGGTTGGACTCAGTGACCTTGGAGGTCTTTTCCAACCTCAATGATCCCATCTTGTGCTTGCAGGGGAGTTTGGAGAGGTGTATAAAGGGCGCCTGAAGTTGCCAGGCAAGCGGGAGATCTACGTGGCCATCAAGACGCTCAAGGCCGGTTACTCGGAGAAGCAGCGCCGGGATTTCCTGAGCGAGGCCAGCATCATGGGGCAGTTCGACCATCCCAACATCATTCGCCTCGAAGGGGTGGTCACCAAGAGCCGGCCGGTCATGATCATCACAGAGTTCATGGAGAACGGGGCCTTGGACTCGTTCCTGCGGGTAAGGAGAGGCGGGGCCACGTGGGATTTGGGAATGAGGTGTTGGTGTCCCGTTTGTAAATCTCAGCCTGTTTGCTTAGTTTGGGAGCTGGCTAGAGTGTGCCATACATCTCCAAAATGCGTGTTTTGGGGTGTTTAGCTCTGCTGTAATCAGGCAGGGCAGCTGGAGTCCTCTGGGGAGGTGCAGCAGCCTCCGGAGGTCAGGGTGAGTGGCTCTGGTCCCACCGTGGGGTCTGCATGCTCACCCCAGCGCCTGCTCTTTCTGCTCGCAGCAAAACGATGGGCAGTTCACAGTGATCCAGCTGGTGGGAATGCTCAGAGGCATTGCTGCTGGGATGAAGTACCTGGCAGAGATGAATTATGTGCATCGAGATCTGGCTGCCAGGAACATCCTGGTCAACAGCAACCTGGTGTGCAAAGTGTCCGACTTTGGCCTCTCGCGCTACCTGCAGGACGATACGTCTGACCCCACCTACACCAGCTCCTTGGTAGGTACCTCCTGCAGGATGTTCTCCTGCCCAGCATGCCCTGTGCCCTGCACCTGCTGAACCTGGGAGAAGGGTTCTAGATGTACAGTATGGCATGGGTGGGAGTACCTCATAATTGCTTCCACCACATAGGTTCATGGTCCAGAGGTCCTGGCTGTGGTTTCCACAAATTATCCTCTTTTCCCTCCTTTCTCTTCCTCCTTTTTAAAAGTTTTCCACCTCCCTCCTCCCTAAGCAGCTTTCTGCCTTCTGCAGTTTCCAGATAAGCCTCTTCCCTCTCCACTGTGGAGGAAAGGAGCTAAGGAGTCCCTGGAGAGACAGGAAGGGGAGGCAGGGAGATCACAGCAACTCCTGGCAGCACAGCAATGGTGTTTTAACTTCCCTTCCCCCAGCGCTCCAGGTCTGGTCTGCTTTTCCCTGCTGGAAACTTGTTCCAAGCATAAATTAAAGAGACAAGCCTAACGGGAGCCATCCTTCTCCTCCTTAATTAACTCATTTGTAGGTAATGGCAAATTACCTCTTCTCCCCCTTCTCCTGGCTACCCCAGGGGACCCCCAGCTCCCCACCATGGCCATTGTCCTGCTTGTGAGCCCCTGAGAGGTGTTGAGGATGATCAGAGGGGAAGGGGATGAGCAACTTGCTGGCCTCATCTAATGGATTAATCAGAAGAGTGTGCGGTGGGTGCCGGCACGAGGCTGCACCGGCTCCTGCCAAAGCAGTTCCTTGGGCTACTGAGCTGTGCCCAGGTGCCAGGGCTGGCTCCAGCTGCCAAAATGGAAAAGCCTTTAAGGTTGACTCAGTGTTTTGCCTCAGTTGCAGCCCCTCACTGTCACTCCCCTGCTCAATGGGATGTTCCTGTTCCCCCCAGACCTGCCCCACTCCCTGCCCAGACCCTTCCTGCAGGCAGCAGCCTTTGAGCAGACACCCAGCTTTTATTTTTCCTTCAAAGACTCCAGCAGTAGCTGCTGAGATGAGGCATGAATTAGTCTTTTCCCCACCTTCAGAGATAAAAAGAGATTATCTCATCTGTGTTTTTATTTAATTTAGGCCATAATAGATCTCCCCGGCAGCTGGGAAGTGATGCTGTGCCTGCGATTGCATCACTCTGCCTCCCACAGCAGGCTTTTTGCTCTGGGGAAAAGGCAGGAAAAACAACCTAGCAGTTAATTTCTCCACTTGTAGTTATTCAAATCAAATTTTTTGCCATTCATCCTTCAAGAGCAGCTGACGCGTCCTCGGAAAGGCTACGGAAAATGATTGTGCTAAATGATTTACAATGCCATCCTGCCCCCAGAAAATTCCCGTGTGTGTCTGTGGTTTTCCTTATCCCTTGGCTTTTTTGTGGTTATTTTATGGATCTTTCCCAGGGAGCAGTCCCTCTGTGCGTGCTGCCCCTCCTCACATCCCTGTGCCCTTGGCATGGCCTTTGGCCCTGGGACCTATCCTGGCTTGGGATGCTGAGCCTGATTTTGAGGCTTTGGGAGGAATGAGGAACTCTCTGCCAAAGGCACTTTCCTATACCAGTGCTTTCCATTGGGTTTTAAAGGTGTTTTGCTTTTTGCCTTCCACTCCAAAAGTAGGGCTGGAAGGACCTTCTGGCAGCTGTGGGAGCCCAGATGAATCTGTAGAGGATGCTTTTAGTTCAACCTTCTTTCCATTGAAGGCCAAGGGATGGGGATGCCTGTGTCTCCTCACCTGTGACAAGCACTAGCCCAGTTGTGCTTACCTTTGTCACCTGGTGACTCCCTGGGAAGGGACCTGGGGACAGGCCACTGATGTGCTGGGTCCTGCAGGGCAGCTGGAGTGGGGTGGTGTCATCAATGGGGTAAATCTTTGGATACACCCATTTGTTTTGTTCAGCTAAGCTGTTTTAGGCTGGTATAAGATACATTCATGCAGTTGTTTTTGGCCCCTGCCTCTTTGTCCCATCAGGTGCCACCTGCCTACTCCTTGGTCCTCCCCAGGGACCCATGGTTTGGGGTGTGTGGGATGGCCCCAACCCTGGCTTGTGGGTGTCCAGCCTCCTCTGCCTGGGGAGACGTTTCTCAGCTGAAGTCCCTTTTTCTGCAGGGGGGGAAGATCCCTGTCAGGTGGACGGCGCCAGAGGCCATCGCCTACCGCAAGTTCACCTCGGCCAGTGATGTCTGGAGCTACGGCATTGTCATGTGGGAGGTGATGTCGTTCGGGGAGAGGCCCTACTGGGACATGTCCAACCAAGATGTAAGCACTGGGGAGTCATCCACGCTGCTCTGGGGGCCAGGGGGTGCACATTCCCAAAAGAAATCCCTGCCTGGAGGGCTCTCTGCTCCTTCCTGGAGCCTCAGGAGTGCTCAGTTTGGAGATGAAACAGGCTGGTGAGCGAGAGAATGCAAGGAGGGAAATTGGGAAGAAAAGCCAGTAGGCCGGTAATTGGACTTCAGCAAGCTGCAGGGCCTTTGAAAATGTTCAGAGGGTTTACGAGCGGGGAAGGAGCTTTGGAAGTGTGACTGCTGTACTCCGGCGAGATCTGCCGAGATAATGAGTGGCAGCTCTCCGCTGGGAGGAACTGCAGCCGTGGAGCATCAGAGCGGAGATTAACCTCGGAGAGCACCCGGCTCCTCCCGCTCCCTTGGCTGCTGATCAGCCGGGCTGGCTGTGCCTTCCTGGCTGCCTGCAGCCCCTCTGCCTGCACAAGCAGCTCAGGGAGCCCCTCATCCACTTTCCCCCTCGCTCATCCGTCCCCATCCATCCTCAGGTCATCAATGCCATCGAGCAGGACTACCGGCTCCCGCCGCCCATGGACTGCCCGGCCGCCCTGCACCAGCTGATGCTGGACTGCTGGCAGAAGGACCGCAACACCCGCCCGCGCTTCTCCGAGATCGTCAACACCCTGGACAAAATGATCCGCAACCCGGCAAGCCTCAAAACTGTGGCGACCATCACCGCTGTGTGAGTGCCGGGTGCAGGGTGCTCCCTGTCCCCATCCCACGCCGTGGGGAAAGGCTCCCTCAGCGGCTCGAGAGTTCATAAATCCGTAGGTGGGGGCAGGGGGGTTTTGTCTTTGCTCTGCCTGACAGTCACACAAAGAGCATGCAGTTTTCAGCCAAGCAACAGCAATAATTCTTTGCTATTGATTCTTTATGGTGTGTGACCATTTGGGTGTGGTGGCTGCTCTGCCGACGCCTCATCCCTGTGGCTCCCACAGCTGGAATGCAACGTGTGAGCTTGCAAAGCGCTGCTTGGCACAGCAGTATTCCCATGGGACGGGCCTTCCTCGTGGCCTTCCATGGGAGTGTGCTGGGGGGAGCACAGGGGCACCAGGGGTGGATTGGGAAGTGTGTCCCTGTGCTGGCTGGGCTCAGGCAGAGCAGTCCCTCGGTGCCAGCCAGGCTTGTCCCCAGCGGTGTGTCCTGTTTCAGGCCTTCTCAGCCCCTCCTCGACCGCTCCATCCCCGACTTCACTGCCTTTACCTCAGTAGATGACTGGCTGAGTGCTGTGAAGATGAGCCAGTACCGGGACAGCTTCCTGACTGCTGGCTTCACCTCCCTGCAGCTGGTGGCCCAGATGACGTCCGAGTGAGTTGGCCGTGCCAGGGCTGCCTGAAAGTGGGGTGCTGGCCAGCTGGGGAGGTGGGGAGGTCAGTTCAGGGCAAAGGACAGGTGAGAGCATCCCTCACATTGGTCACTCAGAGTCTGGAGGTGGCCACATTCGCTGTTTGGGGGTCAATGTGTGTGTGTATCCCTGCTGTCAGACCCAGTGAGGCTCACAGGACTGTGCTTGGGCTCTGTGGATGTTCCAGCTGAGCTTACCTCCCTCACCTCCCTTAGCAACAGCAAAGCAGGTTCACCACCCTCAGCAGCCCACTGACCTTCCTCTGTCTGTCTGCCTGTCTTCCAGAGACCTCCTGAGAATAGGGGTGACTTTGGCTGGGCACCAGAAGAAGATCCTGAACAGCGTCCAGTCCATGCGAGTACAGATGAGCCAGTCTCCAACCTCGATGGCATGACGTCCCTTGTTCCGTGGGGAGGGGCCGGGGAGGGCGCGCGGCGCAGGGCAGAGGTGGGAGGGGAGGAACTGACGCGGGGCAGCGCTGGGAGAGGAGCCGCCGCTGCCCGGGGACTGCCACCGCAGCCAAAGGATGTTCCTGGGACTCACCTCTGACCGGTGACTTCCCTTCCTCACCAACAGAAGCACACTTACCAATGTCATGGGGGACAGCGTATAAATACGTATAAATATGTACAAATCATATATTTAAAAAGCAAAGCAAAACAAACAAAAAAAAATCATAAAAAACGGTGAAGACAAACCAATGTGCGTTGGGGAAGCAAACCCAAACCCTAGAGACCAGACTCCAATCCTGCCACCAGTGAGCAGTGGTCAAAACTGAGAAGGAGGAAGGGGCTGTTGGGGAAGGGAGAGGCACGAGATGGAGCATCCTGTCTGGAGAAACCACCTTCCTTTTTCTTCTTTTGCCCTTCCTCCCTGCCCCGGCCCTCACGGCTCACCCCACTCCCCTCTCTGCTCACGGACTGGGTGGAAGTGTCCTCAGATGTCTCTGCAGCTCCCTGCCATCCCACCCGGGTGCCGCTCCAGCAACTACCAAAGGACTTCGCTGACCACTGCATGGGGGATCCGACTCAATCCAGTTAATGTCTTCATATTGAAGAAGAGATGTACCTTCAATAGAAAACCTTGGATTTTGTTGTTTTTTTTTTCTCTTTTGCTTGCATTTTTTTGCAAAAAGGAAAAAAAGGATTAAAAAAAACACAAACTCTCCATCCTGGAATATGGAAAGAGGTGTTCCCGTGTGTGTGTGCGCGCGCGCTCGTGCGCCTGTGTATGTTGTCAACCCTCCGTGGACTCACTGCTTGTCCATGACTGAAGACCAGTGCTGACCCTGCAGCTAGCAGCTGGCTGGTCCCCAGCCCGGGGGGCCAGGGGTTGTGCCCACAGCCCCCAGGGGCGGGAGGCAGCCCTGGTGATGAAGGAAGTGCTCGGCATCCTGCACGTGGGGAGGAGGATGCCAAGGGCCGGCCGGCGCGGCGGGGATGGGACGGGACTGGAGGAGCCACCGCTGGCTGTGACTGGGTTGGTGGCTGCTGGAGGAGGAGAGATGCTCTGGGAAATGGACTGCTCAGGCCTCCAGGGCCTCGGTGATGTCTGGAAGATGGCTATGGAGGACTTTTTCCCCCATCTTGTGGACCTAAGGATTTTGATATTGATTTATGGACTTAGGTTTCATGGTTTCAGAGGTAGGTCTGAGTGTCTCGTGTGTCTCTGTCCATCTCTCTGTCCTGCTCTGTATTTTTCTGCTCTTCTTTATATCCTTTCCCAGTGGACGTTTCCCCATATAATTTGATCTTTATTATTCTTTTTTTTTGTTCCTCCATTGGTCTCCTAGACAAATTGATCCAGTTAAAATTGCCCAACACGTGTCAGCGTGTTTACCCAGAATATTGTAAGGCTGGGCCATCTGACTTCCCCCTGCGGATCGCGCCAGGAGTTTATAAAACAAATGAACTCTTAATAAGGCCTTTACTTAGAGGGCTGTGTGTGAGTTGCAATGATCCATCACTGTGCTCTCACCGGCGCTGTGCCGGCACCCACGTGGTGAGGGAGCAGTGGCACAGGCTGGCTGTGGCTGTGCCTCAGGGGCTGCAGGTCCCAGACAGGATTTGGTGGCACGGTGGCTCCTACGTACATGGAGACCCTCTGTCCTCCTCATTCACCTTCTGTCCTCCTCACTCACCCTTCGTCCCCCTCGCTCCTCCATCCTCACATCTGCTAGTGCCATGGGGATGTCCTGCATCCATCCGTGTCCTGGGGGTGTTCCTGAGCCACAGGGATGTCCAGCTGTGTTATAGGGGCTGCTTTACTTCAAAGCCCACATCTGTCTGTGCTGCAGTGATGTCCTGTGTCCATCAGTGCTGTGAGGATGGCTCACGCCCACATGGGCTGTGGTTTTTCCCCATGTCTGTCTTTGCCATGAGGCTGCCCACATCCAATTACTCCATGTCCATCTGCCCCCATTGTATTCCCATCTGTGCCTGGAGATCCCTCACCAGATTTGCTTGCTGCCACTGAACAGAGTGAAGCCTATGCTCTGCCTGCACTGTCCCTCCTGTGCTGGGGCTGTCAGGGTCCGCTGTGGCTGGGTGGATTCCCACATATCCATGAGGAGCACATGCCCAGTTCATGGTGGTTCATGAGGAGCACGTTCATGCTCATGGTTCATCACCACCAGCAGGTGAAGGACCTTTTGGGGTGCTCTCCATTTTTTTTCCTTCCATTGCCCAAGGCAGATGACCCACACTCTGCCAAAGAACAGGAACTAACAAGACGCAGGAATGAGCTTGTTTCAATTCACTGAACTCCCCCCAGAGAAAGAGGCAGAGAAAAACACCCCTTGTTTACAACAGCAGGGACTGCTCCTCTTCCTGTCTGATAGACGATTGCTAATACCTCTCGGGATGTTGGCGGCCCAAATCTGTATTCCAGGATGTTGTCACACACAGCACAACATGCAGATGGAGCGGGCGCCGCGCATGCTAATGCGCCGCCCCGCCACATTGGTATTCGCTGGCACTGAAGGGCCCTTTGTGGCTTTTTTTATGATTTCTCTTTTATTAGAAGGAAGCTAAAGGCGTTTAAAGGAACGAGTGACAGCCACACAGGCTAAATATCAATACTGCACCTTTATGGCTCCCCTGCCGCTCGGTTCTGCGAGCACCTGTGAGGCAGCTGCTGCTGCCTGCTCGGTGCCGTCCCTGCCCCAGCACACCCTGGTTTGATGTAAACCCTTTAATACAGAGCCACAGTGTCACAGGGTGAGAATGGATCTCTGAGATCATCAGCTCCAGCCTTTGACTGTGTCAGCCAGTCCAAAGAACTGAGTGCCATGTCCACCATTCCTTGAACATCTTGAAGGATAGGCATTCCACCATCTCCCTGGGCAGACCATTCCAATGTTTAATCACTCCTTCAGTGAAGAAATTCTTCCTGGTGTCCAACTTGAACCTCCCCTGGCACAGCTTGAGGCCTTTTCATTGTGAATATAAAATGTGAATCATTCAGACCTGCCCATCCCACCCAGCAGACCAGGTGGCCCTGAGGGATCAAACAGGCTGTCTGGATGCTCAGGTGCCATCAGAGATGCCAGGACCTTCTTGGTTCAATTTTCCAGGGTTGGATGATGCCCTTTGGCTCTGGGCCACCAGCAGTGCCCCTGGGCATTCCCTGGGCTGGTGGCCTTTCTCCCAGTTGTCCAACATCTGATGTCTCCTGAGCTGTGTCAGAGCAGATGATTCCCATATCCCACCACTCCTAACCAGCTGTCCCCACATCTTGGCCTTAGGCTGGGACCTGGATGTGTCCCCTCCAGGGTCATGCGAGAGCCCAGCAGCAGAGTGGTGGTGCTCAGGGCTGAGCAAAGAGAGTGCAGGTGGGCTCAAACAAACCCCTGCAACGAAGAGGCATCATGGGCCAAGGGAGTTGCTGTCAAGCTGATACTTGAGGAAGGATCACCATGGGCCATCTGTTCTCTTGCCTTTCAATAAAAGTTCTTTCATCCAAACCAGAAGATTTCATGAAAGGCCATTGGTCTGTTAGTGGAAAACAGGGGAAAGTCCAAAATAGCCATGTTTTAATTTTGCTTTTTATTGAAAAAAAAAAAAACAGTGTAAAAATTTCAGATGACTTCTGACAGACTGTTTTGTTTCTTTAGAGGCCTTTCTTCCATGTAAAATCAGTTTTCCAAACTGTGAAGTCTTTCTGTCTGGAAGTGACAGTGTTATCCCTGCCTGGCCATGGCAGCAGCACTGTGTTTGACCTGCTCCTCTTTTTCCTTTGTCAGATGCCAAGGAAGAGGCTCTCACCTTGACTTGGGTGCACCTCTTTGATGCTGCTCTGTTGCTCCTACTCTGGTGAGAGCCTCTTCCTTGGTCTAAAGAAGAACACTCCAATTTCACATCTTCTGATCCACGCTGGTTGGTGTTGGACTTCCTTTCTTTGATCACAGAGGAGAAGGGATGGCTCAGCAGCTGTTTTCTCCCTGCAGAATTTTGGTTTAAAGAGAGGGAAAAGGGGTTTTGGATCAAAGAGGACCAACTGCACAGGCCTTTCCTCTGGGCTGGGCTCCATCCATCACATGGGGCCCTGATGGGTTCCTGTGCCATGTGGAAGTGCTGGGAGGAGCCCATTGCTGGTGAACCCCACTGGGCTGGATCCTGACCCCTGCCACTGCTGATGAGTGAAGCTCAGTCACAGTGCCTTGCTCCTTTGGCTGCATCCCACATGAGTATCCATGCATGGATGTGGCTGTGTGTCTGGTGAGCCCACCTCACCCTTGCCCCTGCTCCTGGCCTTTCACTTTGCTCTCTGCAGTCGTCAGCTCCTTCTCTCCATTTCTATGGCAACTGTAAATACCTCAACCCTTTTGTGTCTTTTTTAGGTTTTTTTTTTTTTTTTTTGTGTGTGTGTGTCTGGGTTAGCTTTGTCCTTTTTGCATAGAGCATTAAATCAGAAACAGACTTTTGGCTACCAAACCCCTGCTCTGAGCTTGGCCCAAGGTCTCATGTGAGAATCAGTGGGCAAGATCCTCACAACTGGACTGAGTGTTGCCAAGTGGCTTCACATTTCCAGCCCCACTGTTACTTCCCTCATCCCCCAAAAATCCCCATTTGCAATTCAGCTGCATAGTTCTCCCCTGGGGCTTTTCCCTGCTTTTTCCACAGCCCCATCCCTGGGTGTGATGGAGGGAGCAGCAGGCTTCTCAGAGGCAGTAATTAAAAGGAAATGTGGTGCCTCTGCCAGGGAAGGTGAACCCAAGCCCCTTGCACATCCGAGGCTTGAACGTGGAAGAAGAGCATGTATTAATGGCATAATTATGTGCCTCTTTCCAGAAAAAAAAAGGAATGTATTTTATGCCATTTAATGACCTTCAAATTAACAGTTCTTTGAAAGCACTTATGTATATTTAATTTTAAATATTGCTGCAAGTCAGAGCAGGGCTTACGATGAAAACAGCAGGCAGCCGGTTTTTAAATAAGAATGATCTCAAGCCATTATTTCTGAGCCTGTCAGCTTCTCGTGCCTCTAATGCTCCTTTGCCAAGGAGAAAAGAGGGCTATCCTTCCCCCCGTCCCCCTTGTATCAGCCTGAGTCCCATGGGATCTCCTCTTCTACTTGCTGCTTTTCCAGGTGTTTGATTCAGAGAGAGGGAAGGGTTGGTTTGGGCTTGGGTTGCAGAATCTCATCAATAAATTTGCCTTCATCCCAAGGACATCTCTGTGGGAACACCCCAGTTGGCCCATGGTTTGGGATAAATCACTGGGCATCACCTATGAAAGGCTTTTTGCACTGCTATCAGCCCATGCCATGGTTCTGAGATGGGGACAGACACGTTTCTCTTCGTTAGGGTTTGAATTATAAGGCTCTTGCCTCTGATCCATAAGAGCTGCCAATATATCTGAGCCACTCTGTGTTCACTTGGAAATCATTACTCTTAAACATTGAATTTGAGTTTTAAAAAAAGGATCAATCAGCTTCTGAGAGGAGGAATGGATTTACAGACCCAGAAATGTTCCATAGCTCTCAGGCCACCCATCCTCCTTGAACTGCTGGCAAGAAGGGTGGTGGCCAGGGAATCACATCCAGCTCCAGCACTCATCCAGGTGCTGCTAGTCCCTGCTGCCCCGATGTCCCCACTGCCTGAGGAGCTGCAGGGGGATTTAATGTTCAGGCTGTTGTCTGCTGTGGTGCCTCTTCTGTGAAGGATCCTGACAGGTGGATAGTGATCCAATATTTGGATCATTACCAGTGAGTCTCCTCAGAATTTTGGAAGTGCCAGAAACTTCTTGAGTGATGATGGGGGAGAAGCCAACTCCACACTCCTGTGTGGACTCCTGTGGCAAGTTGTTTCACTCCATCAGTGATTTCTTTGCTGCTCCTGTTCTGGTTTATATTTTTCATATTTTGGGGGTGTTGGAGGGGTCCTTTGGGATGATCTTGGATCATCAATCCTTCTGCCATGGGGAAATGGCTCTGCTTGTCCCAGCTGAGCTCGGTCTCCTCCAAAACCTGTCTGGGATGTGTGAGAGCCGCTGTTGGGTTGTGCTCTCCCATTTTTGATGTCCTCAGGGTTTGGCTCTGTGTCTGAGGGGAGATCTGCTGCCTCATATCTATCACTGGACCCTGATGGGCTGTGTTGCCTTCCTAGAGTTTGACATGGAAAAGGGAGCTGCTCCAATCAGGAGAGGGCCTGCTCTGCTTTGCCTGGCAGGAAGAGATGTGAGGTGGGAACCGTGAGCATCCATGGCAATCATGGTGTGGTTGGTGTCTTGGTTCCTGTCAGAGCAGCAGAGCAGTGCTGGGGCATGCACCTGTCTTGGTGACCATGGTGCCCTTCACCTGCACCTTTTGGGGTTGTCAGAGCTACTGGCACTTGGGATGGTGTCCCAGGGCTGTCACTTTTGGCTGGCTGTCCTCCACAGACCAGTGCTGTGAGCACCTCTCCAGCCCAGGCATAGCTGCCCTCCTTCTCCCTGTCTGTGTCTGAGCATCGCTGCTGCCTCTGCTCTCCTTCCTCTGGCCATTGGAGTTCAAACAGCTGCCTCTGCTCTCCTTCCTCTGGCCATTGGCGTTCAAACAGCCCTGATGCCCCTGGCTGTCCCACCCTGCTGTGTTGCTCTGCTGTAGTGGCTGTTTTGGGGACATCTCCGGGTCCCTGCAGACCCCAGCACATGGACAGCTGCATTGCAGGTGACACAGCCGTGGAGGGGGTGGCCCCATCAGTGGCAGAGGCAGGATGGTGTTGAGGTCTCCTGGCCTGTCTCTGGAGGGAAATGCTGGAGGAGGTTAATCTGAACAAACCAGCCCTGTGAATTTTAAGTGGATTAGCTGAACTCTGCTCCTTCCCAAAACAGACAGTGTCCTTTTGGGGCGGATGTGGAAGTGGATTAGGCAAAAATCTACTTAAGGCTGCATTAATTCTAGATAAGTGTAGGGGGATTAACGCCCATCCACTTAAAAAAATTAATTGGAGTGAACTTTTCTCTGTGTCCCCAAGTAAACAAGGCTCGGCAGCTTTCCCCATCCAGCAGCTGGGCTGTGCCTTTCCCTTCTCTGCTCCCCCATCCCCTCACGTTGTGCAGGAGCTGCCATCGTGGTGGGAGAACCTGCTCCCTTCTGGTTGTCCTCAGGGGCCTCATTAGGCAATTGAACCCTTGTGTGAGGGTAGGGAGAGAGGGCAGGAAAATTATGGTCACCATCAGTGCAATTATCAATGCTAATTAGTGCCAAGCAGGACTGACAGCTGGAGGTGCAGGCCACGGCAAGTGCTGTTTGAGGAGCCAGGTGAGCCTCACATCACATCCTTGTGGGGGCTTCCATGCACGGGCAGATGTGGAACGTGCACATATCAGCTGATTTACCTGTTTTTCCCCACCGTGCTTTGGCTGAACTCCTCAGATTCCCCAGCCTAAATATTTGGGAGCCAGCCAGAGTCTGCCGTGGTCAGGGACTCAGGCTGGGTTTAGTGCCTGGGTGGCAGTGCCATGTCATGGCCCTGATGGTGCCTGGAGCTCTGGGAGGCCCCAAGGAAAAGGGGGTGAGAGGTGACTCCTTTTGCAGAGGCTTTGGAAATGGGCCCCTGCTCAGGGGGGCTTGCAGGATATAGGGACGGCTTGGGGTCACTCCCAGAGTTGCCTCCATCCTTCCCCATTCCCACCAGCTGCCCCCTTTTTCCATGGCATCACAGGGGCACAGCAGCTGCTCTTGCAGTGCCACCCATCCTTGATTATTTTGGGTTTTTGCAATTCCGCCCGTTCCGGGGAGAGTGGAAAGGGAGAGCGCCCTGAGGCTGACACTGCCCGCATCCCAACCACGCTGCTCGATACCTCCTTCCCTCCTGGAACGCCTTCCCGTCGCACAAACGTGGCCTTTTTATTGCTGTTTGTGTCACGCCAGCACTCGGAGCCTGAGATCAAAGCCTTCCGTCCGCCTCGCAGGGCTTCCCACGGCGGCGCTCCGGGAGGAGGAGGAGGGATGAGGGATGAGGGATGAAGGGGGTGACTCGGTGGCTGCGTACCTGGCTTTGAGCTGTGCTGCCCTCAGCTCCCGCCATCCTCCTCCAGCTGTCCTTGACCTGTCCCTCGGGTCTCTTGCGATCCATCCTTTGGGATCGGCCCAAACCATCTTTACCTCTCCCTGGATCATTTTCTTTTTGCCCCGACGAAGAGAAGGGCTGCAGCTCGTGTGGCTGCAGCCACCAGGCCGGGGAGGGCGCGGGTTCCCCAGGGCAAATACCTCCCAAACCCTTCCCCAGCTGTGCTGCTGCCGGGCGGGTTGGGAAAGGAGGGCTCGGAGAGCTGGGAATGCCGCGGGGGCAGGCGGTGGCGGAGCCGGGAGCAGCGCCTGGGGCCGGGGCCGTCGCTCCAGTCCGGCTTTCATGTGGCAGAAGCCGGAGCCGATACAAATCGGAGCCACCCCACCTCGACTGGCACCCATCCCCCGAACCCGCCCGGCCCAAGCAGCGAGTTCAGCATCGTTACATCAGCTGTGTTTCTGTTACAGCTTTTTTTCCAGGTGTTTGGCTGTTCTGATCCCACTAACATTAACGAGAGCTGTGAGACCAAACCTCCAAGCACGGCACCGAGAATGGCCCCCTGCGCCCAAGAAATACCCAGCAATATCTTTTTCCCCAGCTGAACTTCCCTTTAAAAAAGGATAATCTCAATTTCTCTTCCCTTTTCTCTGCCCCTATTCCCACCAAACACTACATTACTAAATAAAACTTTCATTACTACCTGGGTTTGCTAAAGAAAAAAAATTATTCCCATTCAGGAGAATGATGAATTTTAATAGGAGTGAAATGTCAGGCACAGCTGGGGTGGGTTTCTGAAAGCATTGGTATGTTTGGAGAGGCACAGGGATGCCCGGCAATAATTAGCCAGTGAGCCCCGGTTTTTTGTGGCCCAGCAAAGGGGCTCAGCAGTCAATTGCTTTGTTATTTAATGTGCTGCCTTTATGTTTCCAAGGTGCAGTTCTATATTAAAAGCATCATTGCCTCTCCAAAGTGGCTAAATAATGGGATTTTGCTGCTGTGTGGTACTTGTTGGTTATAGGGTGTGGAGAAGGTGCTCCTGGGGCTGCTCCTCTGGTTCCCAGACCTTCTGATTTCCCCCTGGCAGCAGAGAAAATGGGGATTTTTTTTTTTTGTTACATTGAAAAAAGTGATTTGATGGTGCCTGGTGGTTTGCTCCTTCTTTACACCCGGGGGGCAGCCCTCATTTTGCAGTGGGAAGGGGTGGAAAGGCATCTTGGCTGCTGGGGGACACGGATACCCTCCCTCCCACCCCCAAAATCACATCGAGCCTCTGCTCCCTAAAGCGACTCAGCTTCACAAAGAATTCCACCTCTTCCATTCCTTCCTTTTCCCCCTGAGGAGGAATGGAGAGCTTTCAGTGAAATCATCACTTTTCTGACAGCATATTAATTAATCCCTGCTCTTTTTTTTTTTTTCTTTTTTTTTTTTTTTTTCTGGAGAGGCTCTGTCTGCTGTGGGAAGCCTTTGGGTTTCTCTGGGGGCTCGGCGGGGAAGGAGCGTGGCTCTCTGAGCTCTGGGCGTGCCTATTCTCACCCTCTCCTCGTCTTCCTCTTGCCTTGTAGGGGCGTCGAGTGCAGCACTGCAGCGGGGCAGCAGCGCCGGAGAGGGGCCCCAGGGGCCGCTTCCCACCACAGGATGCTCCGGGAGGTCCCGCAGCGCCCCGGTCCCCGTCCCCCCCGAGCCGCGGCGTGTCCCTGGCCAGCCCTACCCTGTCCTGTACATAACCAGTGAGATGTCTGTAAAAGATTTCAACCCTTGGAATTTTTTTTTTTTTTTTTTTTTTTTTTGCTCCCCTCCCCTTCCCCTTCTTACCCCAGTTTGTTGGTTGTGTTGAAATTGTCGGAGTTTGTAACAGTATCTTTCAGAGAATATTGTACTAAAGAGAAAATTGCACTCAATAAAAAGGATGAAATAAGCCTGGTCCCTCGCCTTCCCCTTCCCAGGGGCAGCCTTCCTGCTGCCGGCTTCTCCTCAGCTCGGAGCTGGGGGAGTGTTTGCCATGAATATTCATTTGGGGAACTGGCAGCGCTCCACCGCTCCTTGACTTACCTCGAATGTTGATGTCTATCAGATTTGGCTCCCCGGTTTGTAAATGAAGTGACTTTATTCTCGGCGATCCCTATCGGAGCTTGCTCGCAGCAAGAGAGCCGGGAGAAGGAGTTTTCCTGGCGCGGGTGTTTGTGCCGAGCGCGTTTCAAAGCCCCGGTGTGCGATGGCTCAGGGAAGCCGCGCTGGGAGCGCTGCTGGGATCAAAGCTCGGCGGCTCCGCGCTCCCCGAGCCCTGCCGGAGCCTGTCCGTGCAGAGGCTGATGCTCGTCTTGAACCTGCTTTCCTTAAGGATTACTGTAACTGATGGCTGGAAAATGGATTCTTCCTTGTGCTTTGGCTGCACTCGGGCATTTTATCCTGCTGGGATCCTGCTGGGATCGATCACACAACCCAGCTCTGTCTCACACACTCTTGGGGTGGTCCTGTGCAGGGTCAGGAGTTGGACTCCATGATCCATCCTTGTGGGGGATCCTCCATCACTCCTTCCACCTCAGGATATTCCATGATTCTCTGATCCAGGTGATGCTGAGAGCAGCTGGTCCTGCCGGCACTGGGAACATCTTCCAGTCGGCAGCAGGGGCTGAAACGGGGGCTAAAGGGTTTGCAAATTAAAAATGTGCAGCCACCAATGAGTTATTGGGGGTTCACAAAGAGGAGCTGCTACTGGGGGAGCTCTGGAGGTGGGGTTAGGGGTTCCCATGGCTGGGGTTTTGGGGTGAGCCATGGGGAGGGAGGCAAGCAGTGCTTCAGCCTTGGGTGCGGCTGGCAGAGCCCTGCAGTCCCTGGCATCCAGTAATTGTCCCACCAGCGGTGGTGTTGATATGGGGTGTTCTCATGGCTCCTGTCAGGAGATTTCCAAGTCTCTTCTGCTCTTCCCGGGCCGTTGTAGCTGGGATGTATTTATTACAGGGGTTTTTGAGTGAGCGAGTTCCAGGTGCTGATGGGGATGGCTCCAGGTCCCTGCGGGCAGGACTCCACTGCCCCAGGCTCACATACCACAGGGAGGTTTGCCTCACTCTTTACACAGGGGTAGAACTGTTGTTTTGGGTGTTTTGCATGTTTTTTTAGCAAAGTCCATCCCAACAAATGAAGTCAGAGAGTCTCTGCCATCTTTGGATATGCAAGATGCAAACAGGCAGCAGCTGATGGAGGGCAGAGTGAAGTTGTTCGTGTGTCCTTAATTGAGTAGACACTTGATTTAGTGGGCTTCTGGTGTGCTTTAAATGTGTTCATAGTTGTCGAATTCTCTGGGATTCGAGGTGCTGGGAGGGTGTACCCTTTACACAGGTCATTCTGAGGCTTCCCCCTTAAGTCACCAATAGACACGGACAGCCAGTGCTTGATGTTCCTGAAGCAGTTTGCCTTGGAAGAGCCTTTTACAGGGTCTGGGGGAGCCCTGCTGTCATTTGTGGTGGTTCGTGGGGCTCTGAAGGACCCTGGGGAGCTGAAAGTCCCTCAGCAGAGCCTGGGTATGGCTGGCCAGTCCCCGACAGAGCCTCACTCCCCCATGCAGGTTTATACAGCTGCAGGCTCTGGAAGCTGTGTTTTATTTTCCCCACAGGATAACCAGTCACCATCTCCACCTGTGTCCCAGCTGGAGCGAGATGTCATTTACGAGGCCACGCAGCATCCGAAGAAACCTTCCCTGAGCTTTCAATATAGACACAGGCGACTGTCACAGCCAGAAGAGAGCCTAACCCTCAGAATGAAAAATCTTTCCTTCATGGCTCTCAGGTTTGAAAAATGGAAGCAGAGCGTTGGCTCCAATTACCCCGCAGCAGCTCCCAGAAATCCCAACGCAGCCGGTGCTCCGGCACACCGGCATGATGCCAGCCTAACCCCGGCACTGGCCCTGGAGTAAATCCTGATTTACCCCACTGCCAGGAGAAAACTGAGCCAGGACTGTGCTCAGCTCCATGGGGTGCAATGAGGGGCTTCCCTGGGTGGTTCATATGTGGAGTCTGGTGAGAGACACTTGCTCTTATTCCAGATGCACAGCTCTGGCCCGAGGACAGCCCTTCCCATGGGAAGAGAGTGACTGGGAGTGTCCTGGCTGTGCAGAGATGTGGCAGTGAAGGAGGGAGAGGTCACACATCCCCTGGCCTCTCCCACCTCCCCTCCCTCCCATACTCGGCAGTGTGGAGGAGGAAAGACAAATAAAAGATGAGCCCAAGAGGACCATAGGCTAAATTGTAATTGGAGCAATATGGGCCGATGATAAAGTTCTGTGCCAACCCACATTAACTGGCAGCATCTGCTGGAATTGTTGGAGATGCCTCGTGGCCTATTAAAAGTGCTGAGATTTTCCTGGAGGACAAGCCAGGCAGGCTCAGCAGTGCTGGAGAGCCAGGAGGGCTCGGACAGAGCCGGTCTGAGGCTGCTGCAGTGTTGAAATCTCCTCTAGGCCCTCTGGAGAGGTTTTGGGGGATGCTCTCAAGAAAGTCACCTCCTGTTACCAACAAAGACCTTGTTCCTGTTTATGTGGTCACCCCACATACCCCTCCTAAGTGACACCACAACCTCCCTCTGCTCCAGGGTGATGGGGACAGGGCAGGATTTACTCCAAGCAGTTGCTTTTAGCTGGACTTCAGGTACTACCCTGGTTAAACCTGCACAGCTGCCCCCTTCGCTGCCCTAAGCCACCAGCAGCACCCAGGGAGGGGATTCTGCCCCTCTGCTGTGCTCAGGTGAGAGCCCACCTGCAGTGCTGCGTCCAGCTCTGGGGCCTCCAGCATTAGAAGGATGAGGAGCTGTTGGAATGAGTCCAGAGGGGCCCACGGAGATGCTCCCAAGGGCTGGAGCTCCTCTGGGACTGGGAGGGCTGGGGGTGTTTACCTGGAGAAGGGAAGGTTTCAGGGACACCTCAGAGCCCCTGCCAGTGCCTACAGGGGCTCCAGGAGAGCTGGAGAGGGACTTGGGACAAGGGATGGAGGGACCTGACAAGGGGGAATGGCTTCCCACTGCCAGAGGGGAGGCTTAGATGGGATATGGGGAAGGAATTCCTCCCTGTGAGGGAGGTGAGGCCCTGGCACAGGGTGCCCAGAGAAGCTGTGGCTGCCCCTGGATCCCTGGCAGTGTCCAAGGCCAGGTTGGACAGGGCTTGGAGCAGCCTGGGACAGTGGAAGGTTGAAGTCGATGAGCTTCAAGGTATCTTCCAAACCAAACCATGATTCCATGAAGCTCCCAGACAGATGCTCCCACCCAGCTGACTGAGCAAATCCCACCTCCTGAGATTTGGGCAGGATGGAAGACATGTTTGAGCTGCTGCTGTGCTGTGAGCTGGGCTCCTCTGCCCCTGCCCTCAGCAATGGGGACGACTTGGGATGCTTTCCTGCAGGACCAGCCCCTTGGAAACACCTCTCACACCCACATGGCCCTGGAGGAGTGGGAATGCTTTGCTGGAAGGTGCCCTCGGGTGCTGGCATTAGCCTGGGTGGTGAAAATGTGTCTGCTGTCATTCCAGCTTTGGGGACTGTCCCTGCTGCTTGTGGACCCAGCTGGAGATGCTGCTGCCCCTCTGAAGGAACAGGGGAAGTGGAAAGCTCCCAAAGCCCCAAGACATTTGTGCTGCTTGGCTCAAGACCCAGGCAGGCTCAGCAGTGCTGCCCACCTGCCCACATTCCCTTGTTCCAGCCCCAGGCAGGGCTGCCAGGTGCACTCCCCACCCCAGCTGAAGGGATGTGTTCCCTGCCTGGCCCCGTGCCACACCTGGAGCTGCTCCCCAGCCTTTCCTTTCCCAGTGCCAGGGCAGCCCATGCATTATTTACCACCCTCTTCCTGCACGCAGAGTTATTCATTTCCCTCGTGGGCCCTTTCCCTGGCTCTCTAATCAGAGTTTTTTAGCTCCTTATAAACACTAATGAATTTATTTCCCCACGCCCTTATGAGGGAGATGGGGTATTATATCTTCTTTATCCATAGCGAGCTCAAGTGTGGATTTGGGGACTTCAAAGCACCCTGGGAGGCCTGGAGAGCTGGTGTTCCACACCCAGGGGTGTTTGGCACCCAGCAGTGGCCATGGGCATCACCTGGCTCTGGGTATCCCAGCAAGGAGAGCAGGGGGTGTCCAGCCTGGTGCTGGCCCCATGCTGGTGGTCCCTGCTCAGCTTTCATCCCAGCAGCTCCATCCTGCCACCTTCCCTTCCCTCTTCAGTATCTGTTTGGTCACTTGGCTCTGAAAACACTTGGGTCCAGTGCCATGGGTGACCCTCCACAAGACTGGGGTGTGTGTGCCCTGGGAAGCCAACCAGGCCCCCAAATTGGTGTCCAGCTGGAGGCTCTGCTGGGGGTGGTTCTTGACCTGGCTCCTGTTTTGATCAGCAAGGCTCATCAGGCTTCACACACAGGCAGTGTCTTAAAAAAAGTGTAACCAGGGGCAGCACAAAATCACCTCAGCAGCTCCATTCACTGCTGGGGGTTTTCCCAGGGAGCATGTTCAGGCTGGATATAGGAGAAGGTTCTTCCACAGAGGGTGGCACTGCCCAGGCTGGGATGGGCACGGCCCCAGGGCTTCCAGAGCTCCAGGAGCATTTGGACAATGCTCTCAGGGATGCACAGGGTGGGATTGTTGGGGTGTCTCTGCAGGGCCAGGGCGTGCACTCTGATCCTTGTGGGTCCTTTCCAACTCAGCCTGTTCCATGATTCTGTGATGATAAGTCAGGGACAGACTGGTGGATTGTCTGGAAGCTGCTGTCCCCAGTGTGAAGCTCAGGTTTGCCTGCAGCTGTAACAGCATCCCTGGGATTACCTGTGGGCCCACAGGGAGCTGCCCAGGGTGCAGGAGCATCCTGTCCTTGCCCGATCCCCTTTCCCATTTGCTGCTGCAGACATTCCTTGACGAGCTTTGCTCCCCTCAAGTTGCATCAGAGGCCCCAAAGCATTTCCTTGCTGCTCCCTTGGACCTCTCTGCCTTCCAGTGCTCCTGGGGCCTCCAGGCTCCTTGTCCTGCCCGCTGCCCATGTTCCCTCGCTCTTAAGGTGCCCTCACTGCATCTGTTCCCGTGCTCTGTACTCGTTTGGTTCCTTTGCGTGTCCCCACACTCTCTTCTGCACCCCTTTGCTTCAGATTCCATCTCCTGCCAAGCCCGGGCAGCCTTGCCGGGGCTGTGGAGAGCAGCTGGGGCGGGCGCTGCGGGGCCAGCCCTGCCTTCAGAGGGAGAGGATCTCCTTCAGGGAGAATCTGTTTGCCAACTGCAGTGCGATGTGCGGCCTCGAGCTGTGCTAATTACCCTCGGCACCCCGAGCCTCGTTTAATGAGGCCGGCCGGGCTGAGCTGTGCGGTGTCACCGCGGGGCTCCCGGCCAGGCCCGAGGGACCTGTGCCCTGCCCTGCCCGGTGTCTGTCCGAGACCCTTCTCTGCTGGCACAGGTGCTGCATCCCCTGGAGCAGAGGAAGCCTCCCGAGGAGCGGGAAGCATTCCCAGGCTGTATCCCCGTCAGGAAGATGAACGCACCGCTGCTCCTGCATGTGGGTGTGGGTGCAATCTCTGCACACAGGGACAGATCCAGCCCCTCTGCAGGAGCACCAAATGCAGGGAAGGGGTAAATAGGGTTGGGAGAGCTGGAGAGGGACTTTGGGTAAGAGCATGGAGTGGTGGGGTCAAGAGGGAATGGCTTAGGTGGGATATTGGGAAGAGATTCTTGGCTGTGAGAGTGGGGAGGCCCTGGCACAGGCTGCCCAGGGAAGCTGTGGCTGCCCCATCCCTGGAGTGTCTCAGGTCAGGTTGGACAGGGCTTGGAGCAACCTGGGCTAGTGGAAGGTGTCCCTGCCCCTGGCACGAGGTGGGAATGGATGAGCTTTAAGCTCACTTCCAACCCAAACCATCCTGGGGTTCTGATTCTGTGCTGAGCCTTCAGTGTGCCAGACCAGTGCAGGTGCATCCAGCTGTGTGTGGAGATTTGTCCCTGTGGGTCTCCACAACCATGATGGATGGGGAACAAACCTTGCACCGCTCAGTCCAGGAGCCTGAGTGTCCCCTCTCCAGCCTCCTGGCTCCCCACAAAATTCAGACAAACATCCTTCTCCTTTCCAGGGCTGTTCCCTGGGCAAGCTCAGTGCTGGCTCCATGGCATGGTGTGCACAGCTGTTCTGCCAGCAGATTTCCTGGGATGCTCTGCACCTCCACACTCCTCCCTCTCCCAGCAAGGCTGCCTGAGATGCTGCTCCTGTTTGAGCAGATGCTGGCACCGATAGCCCTGACAAGCAGCAATTATTGCACTGACAAAATAAAAGTTTTGAGTTGTTTTGCAAATATTTTTGAAGCCCTGATACAGCAGCAGAAGTAGGCGTAATTACACATAAAAGTGTATCTCCTTTATAGTCTTTTAATTATCTACTCAGGTGAACCATAATTTGAGGGGAAATGCTTTAAATCTGTTCACTTCTAATAATAAAAAATGAGGTGGGAGAGTGTTATTTTAATGTAATTAAGAGAAGACATGGCTGGATGGATGGCTGAGAGAGCAGGATCTGAGCTCTGGGTACCTTGGGCTCTGTCCCCTCCCCTGCCACCACAGGAGTCCTGTGCAGGACAGTCCATTAACACCACAGTGGAATTAAGTGTCCACATGTGGTGACAGTACTGTTTTGTGTCAATACTGAGTAGTCTTGTTATCAGCCTTCCTGAGCTCAGCTTTGCCCAGCCCTGCCTTGTAAAACCTGGGACTATTGGGGGACATTGTGAGACTGATCTGCTCTTGCAGACCATTCTCCAGCCATGCCAGGAGAACCTCTGGAGGCCAGTGTGGGACAGGGAGTTGTCCTGGGGAAGGGAATCATAGAATGGTTTGGGCTGGAAGGGACATCATCCAGTCCCACCCCTGCCATGGGGCACCTTCCACTATCCCAGGTGCTCCAAGCCCTGTCCAGGCAATCTGGGCACCTCCCAGGACTTGGCACCTCTTGCTGAGGACCCAGCTGCCCAGACCAGTGGTGGCACCTCCAGGCTGAGCCCTGCATTATAACTGGTTCCAAGCCTCCAGCTCCTGCCAAGCATTAGCTGTAACTCTGATTTCCCTCTCCCATCCCTGAACTGCCGCCAGGGGAGGCACCTTAAAGTCAGATCTTTCCATCCAGTCTGCAGCTTTCCAAGGGAAGACCAAGCGGTGAACTTGATTTCTCTTATGGTGGCCCCTCAGAGCCCCAGATAAGATCACAGCCTGCCTCCTTTGTGCGTGCTCCACACACGTGGCACATCTCCCGTGGAACAGCAAGCGGGATGGATGATCCATCTTCTGGGGAGGAAGGCTCAGGCACGAGGGGGTGAGGTGACTTTTGCAGGAGTCTGCAGGCAGCCCATCCCAGGGGTGCTCCAGGTGTTTGTGTGAGACATGCCGCTCCCTGCCTTTGCATCTCCCAGGGAAGTTCCCAGCTAGTGCAGAGGGAAAACCAGGCTGTTTTTCACTCGCTTTCCTGGGAATCCAGAGCCCTCCCCGCCCGCCTGTGCTGCTCCTGTTATCGTGAATGTCAAGCACTTTGCAAACAGAGGCATTAAATGTCAGATCCTGTCCCTTACAAGCTCTGCTTGTAATTTGAATGCTCAGACATGCTCCGTGCTCACCTCAATCCCACTCCCTTCCCCTGATAAGCAGCGTCCCTGGTGCCACTGCCTGGGGAGGTGAGGCCACTGAGCAGTGCTCTTTGCACCGCTCTGGACTCTCATCCCAACATCTTCATCCTCCCTACATGGTATTAAAAAATCCTTAGGATCAAATTCCCACCCGGCCCTCTCCTTTGGGGATGGAAGTGAGCATTTTGGGGGAGGTGTTTGGGTCCCATGACTCTCTCTCTCCCTGAACCTTTTAACAGAGCCAATCTACCCTTGCAGCTGTGTCCAGGTGCTCCTCTCCTCAAAAACTCCTGGTTCCAGCTGAGGCAGACCTGCTCCAGGATTTCTCACCTGGATTTGTCCTTGCTCTCCTCTTGGATAAGTGAGCTGAGGCATCCTGCATTCCTCTGGTGAAGTTCAACAAGGCCAAGTGCAAGATCCAGCACCTGGATTGGGGCAATCCCAGGCACAGACACAGGCTGGGTGGAGAAAGGATGGAGAGCAGCCCTGAGGGAAAGGGCTTGGAAGTGTTGGTGAACAAGAAGGAAAGGCTTTAAACCACCAGAGGAACATTTAGATGGGACATTAGACAAAATTCTCCCCTGTGAGGGTGGTGAGGCCCTGGCACAGGGTGCCCAGAGCAGCTGTGGCTGCTCCATCCCTGGAAGTGTCCAAGGCCAGGCTGGACAGGACTTTGGGCTACCTGGGACATAAAAGGTGTCCCTGCCCATGGCAGGGGGTGGAACTGGATGAGCTTTAAGGTCCCTTCTCACCCAAACCATTTTGCAATCTCTCACATCTCATACCACAAACTATGTCAAGATGTCTCTCCCTGTTTTTCTGTCACTTCTCTGTATTTGCTGTTATTTTGGACAACAGGGTGGCCCAGCAGTGCACTGGTGTGAGTCCTTAGGGGGATACCAAATCCTCCCCTTCCCCTGGCAGTCCCTTTCCCACCCCTGGCAGTGGGAACAGCCACAGTGGCTGCCAGCTCTCTGGCTGTTTGTCCTTGATGGAAAAGCTTTCCTCAGGAACAAAGGACGTGCCAGCTCCGAGTCACCAGTCACAGGCAGTGCTCAGCTCTCTTCTCTTTGGAGCCTTTGAGATGGGGTTTCTCATTTGCACTGTGGCATTGACACAGTGAAATAATGCAGAAATTGCACAGAATAAATTAAGGCAAACACTGCATGTGCTGCTGCCCAGAAATTTGGGACTTGCTGCATGGCTAACAAGGTGCATTTTAATAATTACAAATGAACCTGTGGCCAAGAGAGCCTTCACTGAGCACACCTGGAATGAATGCTGATGCTGCTGCTCCCCGCAGTATGCTGATAATCACATTTGCCAGTGCATTAGAGCTGATTTAGGGGTAAACAATAGCTTCTATCTGAATTTGTTTTACAACCTATTGACTGTAGCAGGTACCTTTTTTCCATTGAAATAATTGTAAATATTTTACTGTGCTTTCACGCTGCATTTGTTCTTGGTGTTTGTTTGTTTTGTGTTTTGGTGGCTTTAAAAAAATAAAATTATTATTTATTTATTGTGAATTGACAACAATTGTGTTCACCCTCCATCTAATCCAAGGAGTTCATGGTTGTTTCTTCCCCTCTCCATCCTTTGTTGGAATAATTGTTCTTCCCACAGTGCTACTGCATGGTTTGTAAGCTTATTTCAGGCTCAGCTGTGGGGATTAGTGATAACGCTGCCTATTGTAGGAAGGTTCATATTATTTAAAATTGGAACTAGAACAAAGGCAATGCAATCCCAATTCCTTGCTGCCTGGGTGAAGCTGCACTTAGTGATGCTGTCCAGGAAGTGCCAGGTAGGAGCTGAGCCTCTGCCTCTCTGCAGGCCAGGGAAGGGAGGTGAACCTGGCTGGGCAGCCCGAGCTCCAGCCCCAGAGCCTGGGCAGGAGCAGGGAATGGCTTTTCCTTGGGTCACCCTTCCCTGAGGGTTGTTGTTCGTGCCTCCTTAAGCACTGCCCTTGTCCTGGAGATCTCCAAGTCACTGCTGCAGCAGGGATGGGATGTGGTGTTGGAGTGGAAATGCTCAGGCTGTAATTTTTTCCCAGCACAGCAGACTCTTAGGGGCATTCCAGTAGGTCCACACTGGCAGCAGGGACTGGGGCAGGGGCTGCTCCCTGCTCTGGTGGTCAGGTGGCTTTACACACACAGCCCTGCTGGGCCTGGGCTTTGGTTAAGTGACAGCAAAGAGCTTGAACTGGCAGCTCCTTCCCTCTCTGCATGGCCAGCAGTGTGAGACCAGGTCTCCAGCAGATAGCTCAGATCATCCCTCCATCCCTCCATCCCTCCATCCACCTGTCCATCTACCTACCCATCTCTGTGTGTATCTGCTTTAAGCTGGGTTAATGCCCAGAATGTTGTCTCAGCTGGAGTTGGTGCCCCCAGTTTGGCAGACACAGAGTCTGTGTCCTTGAGCACCATGCACCTCTTGAGAAGATTCTCCTGGGCTGCTGAGAGCAGGGGAGCTTGTGGCAGGGTGAAGAAAGCTGAGAGTGCAAGGAGGTCCCATTGCAGGCACCACTGGACCTCTCCCTTGGGATTCTGCAGCCCTCTGTCACCGGCTCTTTAGATTCCAGGGATGAAGGGAAGGCCATGCTGCCTCTCCTTCCATGGAGCTTTTACATCCATTGAGGTTCACTGAGTCAATAGAACATTCTGAGCTGGAAGGGACCCACAGGGATCATCAATCCAGCTCCAGGCCCTGCACAGACACCCCAACAATCCCACCCTGTGCATCCCTGAGAGCATTGTCCAAATGCTTCTGGAGCTCTGGCAGCCTTGAGGCCATGCCCATTCCCTGGGGAGCCTGTCCAGAGCCCAGTACCCTGTGGGAGAAGAACATTTCCCTGACATCCAAGCTAAACCCCCCTCTTCCCCCAATGACAGGACCAAGGGAATGGCTGGAGGGCTTTACTGCAATATTTTTGTCAGCAACATTGAACTCCCTGCTCAACTCTTCCTCTGCCCCATCCCTGACCCCAAACCCTTGCACTGGGTACACCCTGAAGGAAATGCTGACTTTCCTTCAGGCTGGGAGGTGGTGGTGTGACCTGCCCTGGGCACTGCTGGCCCTTGAGCCAGCCATCCATCCATCCCCCTCCTCTGGGTCCCCAGAGGAGCAGAGCGCGTGGGGTGTGCGAGTGCGCGGGGGGCGGTGAGAAACCCCAGACACACAAAAGCTGGAGGAACCACCAGCAGCTGTAACCCTGGCAACTGTGTCTCAGCATTTGAATGTAATTATACCTCGAACGTGATAAACACTCCCAAGGACTCCTTATGTGGAGATCATACTAAACAAGTCTTTGAAATTACCCTCATCAAATATTGATAGAGGGAGAGTTTAAAAAAAATAATAAAAAAGGGAAAAAGGAAAGAGAGAGAAAAGGCAAATTCTTGCTCTTGCCCACGGGTTAATGAGGATCTGTTGGTTTATCACCACAGTGCAAACCCTGCCGAGAGCTCCAGAGCTCTGCAAAGTTAAAAGTGGGGGCGGGAGGAGAAGAGAAATAAAACCATCAGGTGAGGCAGCTCCATCGATTGGCATTTTGTTTTATGTTTGGCACGCAGGAAAGCCATCCCAACAAACACCATTTATCTTGCCCAGCCCTGGCAGACAGGGTTTAATTGCTGGGGAGCAGGAGTGGGCGGAGGAGCAGGGGCGTTCCTGAGGTCTGTCAGCATGGAGCGCTGTGTTGGCCAGCAGGGCACTGGGCATGGGCATCTCCTCCCACCTGCAGGGGTGGAGACAGCAGGCAGAGTGTGTTCCATCAGGAGAGCAGGTGGAAGTCCCAGGTGGTTTCCAGCAGCTGTGGACCAGGTGTGTAGGAACGTCCCTGGAAGTGGTGGGGTTGGCCCAGTGTGGGATGCTCCTTGCTGGTGCTCATCTCCTACCAGCACCATCTGTCCTTGGAAAAAATGCACCAGGGGCCTTCCCTGGCTCTGGTGCTGTGCAAAGAGGGGGAACTGGGCTGTGGTTGTCTCCTCAGGCCAGGTAGGGGCAAGGGATGCACTAAAAAGAGGGCATGAGTGGAGCTGGGATGGGCTGCTGTGCTCAGCAGATGCCCTGTGCAATTCTTGGGGAAGGTTTGGTGAGCAGAGCAGCTTCTTGTCTCTTGAGTGATCTCCCAGCAACATGTGGGGCTGGGGAGAAGATGGGTGAAGAAGCACCAGTGCTGCCCAGGAAAAGGGAGCAGCTCAAACTTTGTTGGAGCAGAGGCTGCGGAGGTGTGGAGGAGGAGAGTGAAACAGCTTCTCATCCGGGCTCTGCAGGCAATGAGTGTCAAGGGAAGAAACCTGCAGGGGGCCAATTTTGTGAACTGGTTGTGAAGTACTTGGTGACTTTTTGGGTTGGCTTTTAACAGGGAGAAGAGGCAAACAGGGGACCCTGGCTGCAGTTTGGTTGTTGTGAATGTTGGATGATTTGCCATAACCCACTCTCACCTGGAGTCACAGAGACCTGGAAGCAAAGGTGTGTTTCCCCTGTGTACTGGGGGTGGGGATGGTGGTGGTACTGATGTGCTTTCACCTGACTGAAGGTTTTATCACTTGGGAGAGGTTTGAGGAGCAAACCTGAGCTCCAGAAATAGAGGCAGCAGTTGACATCCCCATGGGATCCCTGTGGGAACAGTGGCCAGTGCTGTGGCCAGGGGTGACTGGGAATGCAGCCAGAGGGCAAACAGCATTTTAATAGGAATGAGGGAGGAATAATGGGATCACCAGCTTGGTGGAGAGCCATACATCCCTGCTGGAAAACCTCCCTTCCCCACTGAGCATCTCTGTTCCCAGCAGGCCTGCACCTAAAACAGTCTCAGCACTTCCTGAAAGGACCTGGAAATATCTCCTGAGCAAGAAAACTCCAGCTTTCATCTCCAGCCACCCAGATCTGCAAAGCCAGCCTGGTGCCAAGGGGTGTGCCAGGACAGATGCCAGCCCGTGACCGAGCAGGACCGGCGCGTTGTTGAGATCCACCCGATGTGTCCCCTGTGCCAGGGCCAGCTTGGTCCTGGTGCTAGGAACAGCGGGCATGGCTGCGACACAGGCACCAGAGCCCTCTCAAGCACTGCCAGCTGTTTTATGGGCTGCTTGGAAACAGTTGGGAAGCCCTGTAATGCCAGCGCTCAGTATTAGTTACTGCTGATGCAGCTGAGAGAGGAAATAAAGGGGAATTGCAGCTCTGAAAGATGTTTTGGGCACCTCTGGTCCAACATCAAGGGTGGGGTTTTGGAGCACAAGGCAGCTGTGGCTCAGGAGTGGGAAGCAGAAGGTCTGCTGGATTCCTCCATGCTGGGAGGTGATTGTGAACAGCGTGGAGCATGTTGGAAGGAAAGGGCTGCAGGTTGTGGTCTGAAATGTAGTTCAAAAGTGATTCAAAGAAAGCTGCACTAACCCCATGGCTGCTGTGCCTCCTGCTGAGCTGCTGGCTGAAGCTGCTTCCCATCCAAGGACGGTTTGGGGTGGATCCATCCAGTATGTGCTGGTGATCGCTTGCTGTTAGCTGGAAGGGGGGTCTGGACAACATGTTGGATCTGAAGCCTTTGAGGGGGGAGCCAGATGGTGCCTGCATCCCTTGTTTATCAGGCTAAAAATAAAGAACTTTAGAAAAATCTCAGCCTTCCTTTCCCACTGCAAGTTCCCCATTCTGGAGTCTTTGGAAGGGATGAAGGTGTTTGTGTTCCTGCAGGGCCCCCCTGGGAGATGCTCCTGCCACCGGCAGAAGGTGCCAAGGGCGGTGCAGATGCTCTGAGGGGGAGTCGCTGTGTGAGGGAGCTGTGAGAGGTGCGAGAGGAGGGCAGATGTGGTCAGGCATCACCCGCGGTGTGTGCAGGGAGGAAGCAGCAGCTGAGGGCAAAAAAGACGCTTTGACCTTTTGGAAGAGCTGTCTGTGCGAGGCGGCTGGGGTGCAGTGAGCCATTGAACAGAACAGCTGAATCCTTGGGCTGAGCCACGCAAGGGCTGTCCCAGCAGAGGAGCTGCTTCTCCCAAGAAGGCTCCCAGGGTTCATGCTTAGATGGTTCCTTTAAAGGTTAATTCTCACCGGCAGCATCTGGAAGGAAACTTGGAAGTACTCAGAGGGAGCTCAACCCACTCCAAAGGGTCTTTACGTTTGAGGTTCTTTTTGTCTTTGTTTTTAAATGTTAAAAGTTGTCCTTATTCATTTCTCAAGTTAAAAATAAAGAGAAAGCCAGCCCTCCCAGCTCGGCTCCCAGCGCAGAGGCACAAAGACACAGCCGTGCCGTGCCGGAGCCGGCAGGGCGGTGGGCTGCGCTTCCCCCTGCTCCAAGGTGGCAGAATAAAGAGCTCCCGCAGTCACCTTTTTTTCCGAGAGTTGCATTGTTAAACCCTTCCGTGGGGAAATCCAGGGAGTGTAATTGCTCTGGTCTGACTCTGCCCGCTGAGCCGCCTGAATTAAGTGGGTGTTTTGGCATCCCGAGCTGAGCCTTGTGGGAAGTGACCTTCGCCTTCCGCCGCTGCTCTCTGCAACCTGCCGCTAATTAGGATGGAGAGAGCCCTCCTTTGTTTCCAAATAGTGGTTTACCTCTGTCTCGGCGTTCTGCCGGGAGCTGCCCGGTTGACTCGGTGCATAATGAGCGCGGCGCAGCGCACGGCCGGGCTCCAGCGCCGCCCAACGCGCCCATTCACCGCACGGCCCCTCATTAGCCGGCGTCCCAATTAACATCTCAAACCACGCTTTGTTAAAAAAAAAAAAAAAAAAAAAAAAAAAGAAAAAGAAAAAAAGAAAAAGGTAAACCCCGCCATTGCCATGGCGCCTTTCATCCAGTATTTGCAAACTCGGGAGCGGCATCAATGCCCGTGGTGTCACAGAGGGGTCATCACTGGAGCCTGCGGGGATGTGCGGGGTTCGGGCAGGTGTCAGGGGCCCACAGCTCCTGCAAAGAATCACAGGATGGTTTGGGTTGGAAGGACCTGAGGGGTCATCCAGATCCAACGCCCGAGCCGGGGCAGGGACACCTCCCACCCGGGATGGGCTTTGCCTGCTATTGGGACAATTCTCCCAGGTCTGCAATGGTCTGAGAACTGCCTCGGCTCCAGGCACTGGGAAGAGGGGAATGAGGAATTCCTGCCTTTTGGAAAGACACTTATCTCCAACCTAATAAAACAAGGACAAAGATGATCAAGTTTTCAATGGTAAAACTCGAGCAACTCCCCTGCAGGAGAAACTGTAATACGGGACACTTAGAGGGTTTAAGGCACATTTACTCAGAAAGAGGATTAGCTAAACTCTGTTGAAGTTCTGTGTGAACACCCCCACTGAAATATAATCCGGTTTATCAGCATTTGTGTTGGAAATGAGCTTGGTAAACCCAATTAATGTCACTTCAGTTCTGAGTGAGAACACTCTGCAGGGATTTCTGAACTTTAAAGCAATGAGCTTTAAATTCACACCTTTAACTTCACCCAGACCTCCCCTTGAGCAGTTTGCCACATCTGCTGACAAGGAACCAAACAGATTTATAGGGGTGTGAAAGACCTCTGCCCACACTCTAGAAATACTCAGACCCCAATTCTCCTGAGACATCTTGGATCAAGGGGATCCAACCCCAAAAGCATTGGGTGCACGGGGTGGTGTGGATTGGGGATGTGTGTGCAGACAGCCCAGCTCCCAGGAGGATACTGGTGCTGGCAAAAAGGCATCTTCAAGCAGTGGCTGCTGCTGCTGCAGATCCCACAGATGCTGTGGCAGGCTCCTGGCACAAGCAGCTCACCCTTGGACACCTGTGGAACCTGCTGGGTAGAGGGAACTGAGTGGGCAGAGCAGGGCAGGTGTTGCCCTGGGATTGGCCAGGGGCTGAGTCCATCCTTTGGTGGGAGGACCTGATCCCTCTGGGACAGCTGTGTGGCAGGAACAGCAGGAATATCCCTACACCAGAGGCAATGGGAAGAGCTGGGATGCTCAGGCAGTGAGCAGGTGCTCAGAGGAGAGGTATGTGCAGACAGAGTGATCCACCCTGCAGGGCCCTGGGGTGAAAAATCCTCCTCAGCTCAGCCTCAGCACCATCCTGCCCAGGCTTAGGCAGCATCTGGATCTGGTTCTGTGCAGATCCTGTTCCATGCAGATCATCACCTGAGCAGCTGCTCTGCCCCAAGGCATTTAGCCAGGCCTGCACAGAACAGGATCCAGATCCCATCTGGCTCTGGCTGGGAGCTGCCTGTGCAGGACCAGACCTCAGCCACGCCTTGGACAGCCCTGGCTGAGTCCCCTCCTGGCTGCTCCCTGTTCACTCAGTCTTCCCAGGGAGCCAGGGCCATGGCTCCTCCTCTGTGGGTGCTCCCTGAGCATCACCTGGCCTGAGCTTTCTGGGAATCACCACCCAGCAAGGAAAGTGCTTGGCAGGGCAGGGATCAGAGTGCCCACCTGCCCTGCCTGCCCTCCTCACCAGCCCTCCCCGTGTCCTTAGATGCTGCTGAGAGATATCGGAGCTTGGATGGGAGCGCTGAGTTGGCAACTTTTAATATTGCTGAAACATAATCAGCTTTTGCTTCTACAGCAATTAGCATGTTATTACCCATAATGTTTTGCATGGCAATTTTGCTGTAAACATTTGTACTAATTCACCATAACCTAATTATTTTTATGACACATAATTATGAAATATTTTTGGAGGAGGAATGGCTTAATTTTCTATTTATACTATTATTTCCTGGAAGTGTCAGTTATTTTTACATCAGGAAACAGCCTCTCCTCCCCTTCCCCAATTAGCCCTTTCTATTTACTGCTTGCCTGTAGAGCACAGTTGCTGGGACCACGTTCTCCTGGAGCTGTGTGATGGATTCTAGGAGAGCCTAATTGAGCTGTAATTTGTGGGAGCCTGATACGTGAATGGAGGAAGGTAACAAGTGGTTTTCTTTGCTGCTGGGTGGGTGGCTGTGGTGATTCCCAGTTACAGCATCTGCCAAAATGACCCTTTCCAAAGTATTTAAGGGAAGAGTGAGGCGGTGAAGCTGTTGGCTCAGGACCATGTTTTCAGGAATGCCAGGCAGGACCTTTTGAGGGAGATGCTCTTCAGTTTCATGGAACCATGGAATAGACTGAGCTGGAAGGAACCCACAAGGATTGAAGTCCAGCTCCTGGCCCTGCCCAGGACACCTCAACAATCTCTCCCTCTGCATCCCTGACAGCATTGTCCAAACACTCCTGGAGCTCTGGCAGCCCTGAGGCCATGGCCAGTCCCTGTGGAGCCTGTTCAAACCCTGACCACCCTCTGGGGGAAGAAGCTTTTCATGATATCCAACCTAACCCTTCCCTGGCACAGGTTTGGACATCAGTAACCTATTGCTCAGATCTTGGCATCCACGGACGGACCAGAACGGCTGAGAGACTCCCCAGCCCTCTCTGTCTTGCAGCCCGGTGTGATTGTGCCAGCGTGGTGAACACGGGCATGGAGGGGTACCAGACATGGGTGGGGATGCCTGGAGGGCCAGGAGAAACATCTGGGCTGTGCTTCAGGCTCCAGAGGAACATCCCAGGCCAGAGCTAGAGAGGGAAACGCAACACGAGCGCCTGGAGCGCAGCCGTAAGGAGCTCGGCCTGCAGGGAACCCTGCAGAGCGATGGGAGAGGGGGAGCTGGATCCCTGCAGCCAACATTTAGTGGCAAGAGGCCTTCCTTAATCACATTCATGGAGGCACCGTGTCGAAAATTTGGAGTTCAGGCTTGCTCCTAACAAGTATGAAACTTGGCAGGCTGAAAGGCTTGTATATCTTGTCTGATCTCCCGTCTGGAGAGGTCTCAAAACGGAGCCATGTGTAGCACATTGACATCTTAAAAGAATTTCTTTAAAAAAAAAAAAAAAGGCCTTTCTAGATGACTGTATGTCATATAAATGAGATTTATTTCAATGCCTGTCATGATAGTTGAGGCAGTAACAAATCCAGTAATTGCTGGTGCTCTGGTCGTGTATGCTCTGAATGTTTAACTCGGAGCTACATTTATGCAGCAAGTCTCAGGTTATTGAGTCAATCCCTTTCCCATTTTTCCCGTCTCCTGGCTGGTGAAGGTGGAGCTGCACGGTGTATTAGGCACATTGGGCAAGGGGAGCGTTGCATGCAGGCTGTTGTCTCGGAACCTGCCCATAATTACCTGTTAATTGGGTGTAACTGATGGGGACCGTGGAAATCGGGTTAAGAAAAACTCACTGGCATTTTAAAATCATCCTCAATGCTGGGTATTAGTGCACAGTCACACTTCAGGAAAACCTACAAGCAATCAGAGGTGCAGAGCTGAAGTGATAGAGTGGAGTTTGGGACTGCAAGGTGTGGGAACAGAAGCGGCTGGTTATGTGAGGAATTTTAGCAGCTCTTTGCCCTCCCTAAATACCAACAGACGCCCTCAAAAGTGACTTGTCCAACAGCCCTTCTTAAATGAGGTGGCTTTGTTCTTTGGTTATTCACTGCCTGTGAGAAAAGAGAATGTGACTTGCCAAGTTCTTTCATCTCCAAGCCCCAGTGTCATCCTTGATCTTTCCACAGAAGTAATGAACTGAGATAGTGTAAAGACTATCTCATGAAATATCTTGAAAATGAAGTGAACTCTGCACTGGGTTATGATTCAGCTGATACTGCCAGATCCTTAGCAGAACTTGAATATTTTGTGCCCAGCTGTCACTGTGACTTTTTTTTTTTTTTTCAGGGGTTATGCATCAACAAGGTTATTCTGTGCACCAACAAGGTTATTCTGGGCATCAACAACAGTTAAAAATGTGTCATTACTTGATATGGTGTTTGATGTCTATCTGCTGAACTCCCTTAAAGGCACCACCTTTAAGCACACTGGGCAGGGATTTTGGGGTTGAATCAAGGATATCTAGAAGGTCCCCAGTGACCAGCAATCACACTGATAATGCAGGGAGGTCACTTTTGCATGGGATGACATTTTTACAGGGGGCGTGTAAGAGGTGAGCAGGACAAATGCAGCTGCAGGGGATGGAAATGGGTAATTTTGATTTTACTTTAGCACTCTGGGGAATTGTGTCTTGGGTGGGAGGAAGCAGAAGCTATTTCTGTATTTTCAAGGTATCTGGTAAAGATCAGACTGGTCTAATCTAATGCTGTGGAGGTCAGGAAATTGGAAGTAGGGATTCATTGCAGTGGAGAAGTTTTCCAGCTCATGACTGGAAATAACAGAGTCAAGAGTCTTTGATATACTCCAGGAAATATCTGTTGGGTCATGGCACTGCTTTGTTTTCTGCAGGAACAGTCTGAAATAAAAACAATAAAAGGAGGCAAAGACAAGGGACACCTCTTCTATGTCAGGAATCTTATGAAAAACCCATCCCTTTTCACTGCCTGAAGTGTGATGAAGACTGAGTTAAATGTATGTATGACCACATGAGCCAGATCATATTTGTGAGAGTAGACAGATTGATATAATCTAATCATAAAAACACCCCAAAATATTCCACCTGTCTCACTGGAGAGGTGATCACCTCTGTGATCTGCTAGCCCACATGCTTTATGTCTCTGTGAAATTAATCCTTTATTAGCATACTTTGGTAAGTGCCTTGGCAGGGGGTGAGGTGGGCAGCCTGCACCAGGAGATCTTCTCGAAGCATCTGCCTGGGAGTGCTCATCAAAACAGATTTTAAAATGGCTTTTAGGGGTCGTGCAAGTGTCACAGGGTTTGCCCATGGTGCATCCAGCTGTGTCAGCCCAGCAGGGAGGGAAAGAAACCACGTGCAGAGCTGACAGGTACCTGGTCACCCCAAAGCCAAATCTGTGTGATCTCAGGGCAGCCCTGAGCTGCTTTGATTTTCCCTGAAATGGGATTTGTAGTGCTGGGATCCAGAGGGAGCACTGCAGGAGCCGACAGATGGGCTTGGAGAGACACGGGGAGGTGGCTGAGGCCTGAGTGTTCCAAATTTATGGTGGCCATAAAAACCTGTGGAAATGATGGATTCTGCTCATCGCTCACGCACATAGTGACAGGTTTTCGAATAAAGCAGTAACTGATAGCCCCTGGGCTGGGAATTGAATTTCTCCTTTCATGATGTCATCATGATGTCATACTTTATTGCCTGTAATTCTAAACCCCATGGCTGTTGTCAGCGTGCTGGGTTCACGTGTGTGACATCACGTGGGGTTTCAGCTCTGGTCTCTGATGACGGTGCTCTTCTAGGCATGATTTAAAGTGCTTTCCTGTCCTGATGGAAAAGTTATGGCTTTCCTGGGGCATATCGTGTTCCAGGCCAAATGCTGTCGTGGCTGAGGAGGGAATGTCATTTGGAAAGGTCTTTGGAGGGCAGTGAGTGCAATTCTCAATGCTGTGTATTCATAAAAATATGGGTCTTGTGGTCTGGAGGACACTGTCACAGGGAGAGTGATTGTTTGGGAATGAAAAGGTGACTGACGCATGTAATCCTTGTGTCCTTTGCCTCCTCTCTCCCAAAGGAATATTGAACTGCTTTTCTCTAAGGACAGATAGAAAGGAGAAGAAATATGGACTCAGGCATGGCCAGGCTGGTTAATGGATCCTCATGTTCTCCTTCAAACACACCTTGTGCTCAAAAGAGGAATTTGTCAATAACCCTCCCCAGGTGATAAGTGGTGGACCTGTTTACTCTGATGAGATGCATTTTCCTCCTGTCCCAGAAGGTGTGTCTTGCCTTCTCCAACCCCTGGCTCTGGGACCCTGGCTCTGGGTAAAAGGTGCTCCTAAGGGCAGGAGGAGCAGCCGAGCCAGGCCTGGGTGTTGGCTGCTTGGATTTAGGGAACGGTTCAGGTATGGTTACCATGGTGATAGACATTTTAACCACGGTGGAGAGAGGGGTGTGGCAGGGGTGTGGCAGGGAGCTGCAATCCTGTGTTCCCAATGCCTGTGCTTCACAGGAGAGCTCACCAGACCCTGCTGTGGTCTGCCCACAGTAGAGAGCCCAGAGCATGTGTTTCCCCAATATTCCTTCTATACAGTACCTATTTTCTCATCTTGTTTTGGAGAGGGCAGACTCCTGGAGGAGGTCCCTTGTTCAAGCACACCTTTGTCCTCTCCAGCACTTTGGATTTGTATCTGTAACCCCCCTGTGCTTGTTATTTTGAAGTGAAAGGTTTATTTTGACACTTCTGCTATGTCCCATCCTCCCTTCAGCCTCCTTCCCAGCTGACTGAACTGAGCCTGGATTCCCTGGAACAGAAGGGTGGGCACAAGAGCAAAGTCTGTCGTTCTTTTGCAAAGCCTGTGGCAGCAGATTGCAGCGTTTGCTGTCAGTTCATTAATTACCAGGGCATTAACACTGGAAACACCAAGGTTGTTGCTTGGATGTTATAAATAACATATTGGATAGGTTTAAATTGGTAGAGAGCTCAAGAGCTGCCAAGTTTTCCTGGGAATACCTGGAGCTCCTCTGTGATGGGGCTCAGAGTTACTGGATGAGCCTGTGCTCAGCTGGCCAACACAACTTGTCCAGTATGGAAATATAAAGAGTCAATGTGGCATCCATGGTGTGGGGATGACAGGTTAAGCTTGGTGTAATTCCTACTGCCAGCTTATAGGAACAGCCCTTCAGGAGTAAGTGATATTATTGTTGGATTGTGTTGGATATGCTGACCCAAAACTGCCCCAGGAAACCTTACAAAGTTGACATCAAAGCTCTCACTGATATTTGAAGTCTCTGGTGAGTGCCAGCTATTGCAGGAGAAAACCAAAGCAAAGACATAGCAGCAACAGCAGTGACACTGATTCTTATATTTTTTAGTATTTTAATTTTTTTTAATAAAAGTGCACCCCTGTGGCGCAGCTGGCTACTTGCTCAGTGCAACAGCACCAGAGAGGAAATTCCTTCCCAGCGCTCACAGGTGATCAGCTTACACATTGAAGCATGAAGTTTGATTACCCTTGTAACATTTTATTAGCTTGCATAGCTGCAAATGTTATTAATGCTCATAAAATTATCCAGTCCTTTAAAATGTCTGTTCCACTGGTGTGTGTCTCCATGACTTCCTGGGGTAGTGGATTCCAGGAGTGACTGTGCTGGGTCAAGTCGTATTTTTCTTTTATTTCTCTTCAATCTACAGCCCTTTTGTTTCATCAGGTGCCCCCAGTTTGCTTTTAAATTATGGGGCAGGCCAATGTGAGGCAGCAAACTGGTTTTGATGGCAAAGCTGGCTCTTCTTTGGACTTTATTTTTCTGATGTTTTCACGTAAAGGATGTATTAATAAGCAATGTATGCTAGTGTGTATCTGTAGGTGCATGCGTATACCTGAAAGTGTGTGCAACCACTTATGGACAAACACATAAACTTGTGTAATTTTTATGTCACTTGAATGCTTTTTGGGTGTCTTGGGTGCCAGTGGCTCGGTGCAGGGATCCCACCCCACTCTCTGTGTCTCTGAGGGATGTTCTGGGAGGCAGGGTAATAACAGGGAAGAAAAATGTGCCTCTGAGCCGTGTGTCAGCAGACTTCAGACACAATGGGGCCCGTGTTTCCAGACAAGCCTTTTTAGCTAATTAGCTGAGTAAAAAATCTATTTCTCTTCTTAAATTCCCTGCCATCCATCCACCTAATAGAGTCAAGCAGCTCCATATCGTGGGGGTTATGCAATAAATCATCTACCTCCAGAATTTCTCTCATCACTCCCAGCCTGGGCTCTCCATCTCTCTGTCCACAGGGGCTGCCTGGTTGCCCATTCTGGCTGCTCCCTTCTGGCAGTGACTGTAATGGAAAAGTGCTGGAGTTCTGCTCCTGTTGTGGGTGTCCCTTGGCTGTCCCCCAGCAGCTCAGCCATGGCCATGTCCTTACTGTCCATGGGTTATCCCAACAAACTCCCAGAAAGCAGAGGCTCCTGTGGCTGTGTGGTCTGGGTGAACCTTTGCAGCCCCTGTGGGGTGTGAGCTGGTCTCCAGCATCACCTCTGGAGCCAGGATGGATGAGAGGTGGGGCTTTGGGGAAATCAAAAGAGAGCTGTCTTAGCTTCAGCATCATGCAGGCAGGAGGATACACCCCCAAAGTTTGGTTGTGTGGTCAATTGAGTAGGAACATCTCCTCTGGAGAGACATCTGAGTCTCATGGACTCATATGGCAACAATTTTCACCTCAGGTCTGGGTTTGGACATTGCAACTCCAACCTGCGGCTGTTGGATTGCAGTGATCAAGAGTAAAGAGCCACTAACTAAAGAGCCATTGTTTTGGTTAGCAATGCCTGGACTGGAGTCAAGTTGCCTTTTAACCTTCTCCTTAGCAAATTAAATTGACTGAACTCTTTCAGGTTGTCACCTCAAGGCTGGTCTTTCACACCCAAAATTTATTGTTGTAGCTATTGTCTGAAGTCACTGTTTCTGACAATACTTTTTTTTGTTGTTGTTGTAGGTGTGAATACAAGAGCTGAACACAATGTTCTTGCCAGCACCAGGTAGTGATGTGAAACACGACTCCCTTTGTACTCCACTGGACAGGGGGGATGTGGGTGTCTCAGCTTGGGGCTGGAAGCTCGTGTTCAGCCAGGTGTCCACCCTGACCTTCCCTTGCTGCCCCACGCTGAGCCCCCTCCTGTCCCACTGAAGTGAGCTGCGCTGGCAGGGACGTCGCATGTGAGTGGGCTGTCAGGTGCTTAGGGATGACAGACTTTGGGGTGGATAAAGGGTGAGCTGGTCACTGCTTTGCTGGGCTCTGCTTTTGTCTGCAGCTCTTGAGATGTTTGAGCCCTGTGGAGTCGGCTCCTCTGGCGGGAGGAGCAGCGCTGCCACGTTTGGTTTAATCTGTTTACAAC
This sequence comes from Phylloscopus trochilus trochilus, assembly GCA_016584745.2. Lineage (NCBI taxonomy): Eukaryota > Metazoa > Chordata > Aves > Passeriformes > Phylloscopidae > Phylloscopus > Phylloscopus trochilus. Next base: position 1,544,257 of record WQNJ02000094.1, read on the forward strand.
CTCATGTTGTATGAAATGGTTGAACCCTCATTAGTTTACCAAGGAAACACATTTCCTACAGCCTGGTGACCTGTCCTTGGCTGGAGTTACTGTGCTGTTATCCTTTGCATTTTCTACAGATGCTCCTGGTCATTTTTCAACACGTCTCTGAAAACCCTTGAACGCGAGCCGAGAGTTGCCATGATCCTTCCCCTGGTTTGTGCATCTTTTTACTGTCTCTCTTGTTCTAATAAGAGAAATTAAAGTGTTGGGCAACGATTTCTAAAACTGTTTAAAAACAGAACAAAACCCCAAGAAAATTCTGGAACAGAATGCTTTTGCTGGCGAGAGTGAGGGTTTGTAAATATTTATTCTTCACGAGCAAAAAATATCAGGCTGTTGTGATAGAAAAAACCCAGGCAATTCAAATTTAAAGTGACAGCCCCCACGCAGGAGTGGGGAGCCTGCAGAAATGTCAATAGGTCAGCCCCAGTTGTTGTGTTGACATCAAGCTCCTCCACCATCCAAATCCACTATCCAAACCCACCCTTTGTTGTTGTTTGGAAAACAGACACAAATGTGTTTGTGTCTCTGTGCTCCTCTCAGGGGATTATCCTGCCAGCACCCAACCTGTGTTGCAGACAGCTGCCATCCCAAAACCCGCCTTAGGATCATATTTATGCTGGATATTCTGGAAAATTTCTTCACTGAAAGGGTTGTCAGGCACTAGAACAGGCTGCCCAGGGCAGTGGTGGAATTCCCATTTCTGGAGGGATTTAACAGAGATGTGGATGTGACAGTTGGTGACATGGGTCAGTGGTGGCCTTGGCACTGCTGGGGAAATAGTCAGACTCAATAGTCTTAAAGGGCTTTTCCAACCTAAACCATCCTGTGATTCTGTGCTCTTTGGATGCAAGGAGAAGATCTTGAGAACCTTCTTCTGACAGGAAAACCTCTATAGCAACAGCATTCAGAGGGTTCTATAAGTAGAGTAAGGCGTGGAGGAGGTTGTCCTGAGGACAAAATAAGTGTGGGTGTAGGACATGGGGACATGGGTCATTGGTGGGCCTGGAGGAGTTGGGGTAATGGTCAGACTTGATGATCTTAGAGGGCTTTTCCAACCTTAATGAATCAGTGATTCTGATTATCTCCTTCTGCTAAGGTATGATGTGAAGCCCCCACACTCAGCTGTGCTCCCCCTCTTGCTCTTGGCTCTGCTTTGCTGTGCTTTGAAGCCAGGTGGAAGAGTGATCCCAAAATACCTTCTCTGGCTGCTGCCAAGGGTCCAAGAATTTAATGGGTTTTGTGAATGACCAGGTGCTCTCTAGACCTTCCTGGTGCATATGACTGGCATTAAGGGGTGGATTTCCTGAGTGGCTCTGCCCGGACAGATCCCCTGGAAGCAGCATGAGGCTTCCAGAATGTGTTGGCTGCCTGAAAAGTCTGCTGGGGACTTGGCTTTCCAGGAGCTTTTCTTCCTGCAAAGGAAGGAGGCTCCTATTGCATGCTTGAGTTTTGCAAAGCCGGGGCTGTGAGCTGGAAGTTGTGCATAGGAAGTTTTTTCCTAAGTAAATGAAATAAATAAAATAAAACTGTGGGGAAGAAACCGAAGGCATGACAAGGCCCTTGTTCTGCTTTGTATTCTTGCCTAGGAATGCTCTGCTCAGCTGTGCATTAATCTCTGGTTTACCGAGCAGCCTTGGCGCTCACACACCAAATCCTCAAAGGGAATGTGTGCGCAGGTATTCATGGAGGTCACCTCACCCTGGAGCTGCAGGGCGCCAGGCCCTTTTTGTGAGCAATAATTCAGTGCTGCTGCGGCGCCTTGATTTCCCTGTCAGAGCGGGACGTGCCCGCCTGGGCAGCGGGAATGAAACCGGGAGCTGAACCCAGCAACAGCTCCTGCAGCCAGAGCAGCCGGGATGAAACAGCTCAGCCAGGAGCAGTGACAGCCACGGCGCCTCCTTAACTGTGACCTCCCTGCTCCTGAGCCAAAGGTCGGGCAGCGGCAGATCCTTTCAAACACCGGATCCTCCCCAGCAGCTGAGGACTGGGTGTGGGGCTGGCGGAGAGCTCTGCCGCAGCTTTGGTCTGGGGATGTGATGAGCATTAGCAAGCTGCCTTCTTTCCTCTCTGCCGCTCCTCAGAGCTGCTGTGTTTGGCAGGAATTAATGGGTCTGGAGAGGGATGCCGTGGTTGCAGGCTCGGGTCAGGGAGCAGCAGGCCTGGAGGTGACAGGGTGGCTGTGCCAGCTGTTTGACAGTCCTGCCCAACATCCTGCAATTAGAGTTTCACAGAGCATCCCTGTGCCTCGAGCTGTGATGCTTCCAAATTTCAGGCCCTGCTATTTGTCCTGTGGGCGTGCTCCACCTCATGGAAATGGACACCTAATGAGCCCTAAGTGATTAAGCTGGAATTGCCATGCTGATGGGTACTGTTCCACCACGGCCACTCGGTCTCTGCTGCTCCAGTGTCTTTCCTCACATCCCTGACTTCTGCAGGATTGGGAAGAGCAGGGAATTTTTCTCCTCTCCCATGCAGTTAATTAGGAAGCATTCCAGTTTGTGCCGTTTGGTGGGGAGCACATCCAGGCTGTTCAGCAATGCTAGCAGAGAACAGACCCTGCAGGGAAAGCAGGAATTCCTGACACCACTCCCTAATTTGGGATGAGCTCAAATTCACCATACCCAAAAGTCTCAAGATTGCAGACCCTCCTGGGATCATTGGCACCAATGAACAGAAAAGAATCATCTGGGAGTGGAGGTGTTGGTCTGCCCTTGGCCCAGAATTGCTGGCTGTGTGTTCCATCAAGGACTCAGAGCAGGATGGAGGATGCTGAGTTCAGGGGGAAACAAATTCCTTTCCAACTCCGAGGGGTCTCAGGAGCAACAGCAGGGCAGCAGCAGCTCCTGCTGGGAGCCATGGGGAAACAGATCAGTGGGGTATGGCAGAGAGCAAGCTTGTCCTTTGGGATCAGGTGAGCTCTGTGGTGGGACTGGGCTGTGCCCTGGAGCTCTGGGAGAAGCTCCCACACTCAGAAGGTGCCCCTGACCTGAGAGTGCCGTGAGGACAGCAGGTGTAGCACCACACATGGCCCAAGCATGCTCCCTGGAGAATCACAGAATCCTTTAGGTTGGAAAAGCCCTCTCAGGTCATGGAGTCCAAGCAGTAACCCCACACTGCCAAGGCCACCACTGACCCATGTCCCAGGTGCCACACCCACACCTCTGTGAAATCCCTCCAGGGGTGGGGACTCCATCACTGCCTCGGCTGCCTGTGCCAGTGCTTGACAACCCTTTCTGTGAGGAAACTTTCCAGAATATCCAACCTAAACCTCCACTGGCACAACCTGAGGCCATTTCCTCTTACCCTATTGCTTGTTATTTGGGAGAAGAGACCAACCCTCAGCTGGCCACAACCTCCTTTTAGGTAGTTCTGGAGAGCAATTACTGTGTGTTTTCTCACCAGCAGCTGCTGGGGCTTCACAAATGGGAAAGGGAGGTGGTCCCTGCACTTGAGGCTGGGCAGGATAATCTGTTTATGCTTGACTGACACTGGGAAAGCATCACTGAACCCTCGTGGAGGGGTGGCAGCTCATTAGGATTCAGGCTCAGTCACTCTTCATCCTCTGGAAAATGCACCACCTGGCAGGATCGCTCACCTCAGCCCTCAGACAGAAAGTGACGGCCACCAGCTCTCGGTGACCAGTGGGGCATGTCACTGGGAATGACAAACTGGGGGGGAAGGAGCACGGGGTGGGGCGAGGGGGATGGCACAGGGAGAAGAAACATCTGACTTGGCTGGGCTCAGGGAAAGCTGAAAGAGCAGCTGCTGTTGCATGAATAATTACTGTTGTCCATCCTCTTCTGGACAGGCAGACAAGAGACTGCTGTCCACCACAGCAGTGGGGATGTGTTGCCTGGGGGCCAGGAGCCATGGACATGGAGCGGTGTGGGGAGGAGCAGTCAGCAAGCTGGGCCATTTGGGGCAGAAATGCCTGCTTGGGACAGAGCAGTGGGTCACCTAGCCCAGCTCCCTGCCTCCAGCAGCAGCAGCAGTGGGTGCTCTGTAAAGAGAACACACAGGAATGGTCTCTCTTACCATCCAGTTGTGCCCAGAATCCCCAGTCACTGGAAGTAGAAGGTTTCTCTCTGTCTCGTCCCTGCAATCTCTGGTTTTTAATCACCAGTCCATGAATCTGTATAATCCCATTTTGCTGCCTGCTGGCTCCATGCTCTGATGCTGATTTCCCAATCCCCACATCCCAGCTGAGTTTGGTGTTGTGCTATCACCTCTGCAGAAGGGTTCAGGAGCCTCTCTCTCCCAGCCTTCCCCGGTGAGGGAGATTGGGAAGGTTGAAAGTGTCACAGGGTGGTCCCTACCATTTCATCATCACCTGCATCTTCATGACAGGTCACGAACTTGAGCTTCCTCCAGCTCAAATGGGGATGGCCATAACCTGGCAACTGGAGGGAGCAGCTCAGTGTGGTGCTCTGCCATGTCCCTGTGTGTGGGCAGTGCCTGCACCAACATCTCCTGCTCTGTTCCTATCTCTTGGCAAACTGAAACTCCTTGGCTGAGGCAAGAGCTGAGCTCCTGGAAATGAGAGTTTGTTCTTGCTGACATGACTTGTGATCTTTGCTCCTGCCTGAATTAAGGGTGACCCCCTGACTCTTGGTGTCCTGCTCCCACACAGGACTCAGTGGCTCTTCCAAGCTGGAGCTCCAGGCAGAGGGATGAGAGATGGTGTCTGCTGTTAATCTGTGTTGATAGGTAAGCTCTGAATGGGTCACTCTCCTCTGGGGAGCCACTTCTTCACAGTCATTGACCTTTATTTGGTTTGCCTTATTTACTCAGGTGGTGAATTAGGTCAGGTTGAAGTGGCTCCTGTTAAACTGAGCAATGGCCACTTAAATCTGGAGTGACTGTGTCCACACAGAGGTTAATGCAGTTTAATCCAATCACTTTAAATCTGCCCTTGCTGTTACGAGGAGGGATTTCCATCAACATTCCCACTCAGGTTTGTCCCTTGGTGAGGCAGAGGAGGAGCAGGCTGCTCCCAGTGGAGCACTGTCTCCAGTGCTTGGAGAGGGGAGCTCAGCCCTGCTGTTCCTCTTTGCCCAGAGCAGGAATCCTGGTTCTTTGGAGAGTGAATCTCTGTTTGTATGTTGATTCAGAACTTCAGCTGAAAGAAAATGACTAATACCTATTGCTATCCTTAGACTCCCTTTAGTCTCTGTTTTTTACAGCTCTTGACATGCACAGGACAGAAGAACAAGGTTCCCAAGAGGAATAGAGTTGACTAATGAAGTAAGAAACTTCCTGATCATTGGCAGGTGCTGGAGGGTTGTGCTAACACTGTAACTTCATCAATCTTGGGCTGAGTAATAAGGAATTATCAAAACAGGAATGGCAGAACACGCTCCTATGGGACCTGGAGATGGTCCAGCTGCAGCAGCTCTGACCCTGACAATTGGTACAGCTGAAGCTGAGTTTTGTCTGGATTGTTCTCTTGCTTGGGATGGCTGGAGCTTCTGTCTAGTGCCACTCCTCTTCTGCACCACCAAGACATTGGCAATTGGTGGGAAATGTATTAACACCAGGAAAAAATTAACTCTATCCCAGTGAAACAGAAGGACACCAGGGCTCCTTCTGTGCTTCAGTCCAGAGGATACCCCTCCCTCCCCACCACCTCCCAGGGCTTTGGATGTCTAAAGACTGCAAAGTGTTGACACACTCCAGCATGGCTTGACAGAGAACTGCTCAGCCTGGGAGGAGGCACTTACACTCTCATTTCATAGAGTCACATGATGTCCTGAGCTGAAAGGGACTCACAGGGATCATGGAGTCCAGCTCCTAGCCCTGCCCAGGACACCCCAACAATCCAACCCTAGGCCTGAGAGCATTGTCCAAAGTCTTGTGGAGCTCTGGCAGCCTTGGGGCCGTGCCCATTCCCTGGGGAGCCTGGGCAGTGGCCCAACACCCTCTGGGAAAAGAACCTTTTCCTGATATCCAACCTAAACCCTCCCTGACACAGCTCCAGCCACCCCCTGGCCAGTCCCTGCTCAGCAGAGGGAAGGAAAGCTGCAAGGCTGATGTTGTGCCTTCCATCCAGCTTGGTCACCCTGAGCCCAGCTGGGACAGATGCTCTGGTCCAGCCCCGGGGAGGGCTCTGGCTGTCAAGAATTGCTCTGGGTGGCTCTGACAACTTCTGTCCTTGAAGTTCATCACTTTGAGTGTCTCCTCTCTAAGGAAAGGTGATTTTAATCCCTGTAGTCTGTGAGTGGAAGGGAGGAGAAGGAAGGAGAGGAAAACTGGAGTTGTTGTACAGTGGTTGAGGTCTGCAGGAATTCACAGCTGTCCCCCAGACCTGCAATACACAAACTTCCCTCAAACTGAGCACTTAATGTGCAAGGAAAGAGGTGAGTGATAACAGAGATTACCCTAATGAATAAACAAATATTTTAAAAGACAACTCCGACTCCTCGACTCCTCGTGTTATTTTTAACTTAGCAGCAATTTGCATGTGAGTCAATTTGCATACATTAAATACCTCTCCCCCTGCACCAAGCTCCCCCTCCCCTTCAGTACAACATCTCATTATGGGGCTGCTGGGACTGGGGAGCTGGTGCCTCTGGAGGGGATATTAATTTGCCCAACACATGCTGTGTAGGTTTTTATCACTTGCTGCACATTGGACCTGGTGTCTTTGAAGTCACCAGAGCCTCGGAGGGCCTTCTGCTTGAGGTGGTTGAAATGGAAGAAGAAAGGAAGGGGAGGGGGAACCACCAGGAGTAGAAATGCACGGGGGGAGAAAGGAGATTGTTCAGCTGGTGTTGGCTTGACAGAAAATGAGCGGTGCAGAAACCTCTCCCCTCTGCCAGAAAGCCTGGGTGTTGTGGGTGGGGGTTGCTTGGTTTGCTTCTTGTTTGAGGTGAAATTTTCCATCTTCCTGGGAGCCACAGAGAAGGAGGAATGGGCCAGTGAGAGCCCCAGGGGGAAGCCATGGGGTGGAGGCACAGATGGTCTCTCCAGCTCTGTTGTTGTGGCTTTGGGGGAGACGTGGAGGTTTGTGTGTGGTAGGACCCCCCTGCCCATGGAGATCCCCACGGGGGCTTGGGAGGTGGCAGATTTCTGCCTCCAGGAAAGGTTCAGGCTGAATATTAGGAAAAAGTTCTTCACTGAAAGAGCAGTCAGGCACTGGAACAAGGTCCCCAGGGTCAGGAATGGTGGAGCCACCATTCCTGGGAGTGTTTGAAAAATGAGGAAGTGTGGCCCTTTGTGATGTGGCTTAGTGGGCAAAGTGGAATTCAGTCAAAGGTTGGGCTTGATGGTCTTGTAAGTCTTTTCCAACCTGAATGATTCAATGATTCCACGCTGTGGGAGCTGCTGCCACCCCATGCCTCAGTTTCCCCATGAATCAGAGGATTAATGATTCCAGCTGCTCTTAGAAGACTCCAGGACACGCCCAGAGCATGCAGTGGTGGAGAACTGGTGGGGGGGAACTATTCTCCGTGACCTGGATGTCTGTTTGAGGGGTGTTGTGATGAAAACACACAGGTGTCGTGACATCCCTGTGTCTTTGATAGACAGAGAAGTCACTTTGCTGCCCTAAGATCAGCTCACAGGATTTTGAAATGCTGCTGATGCAGTGGAAAAAGCTTTTGCTCTTGTACAGAGGAGCCCAGGGGGATTTTTCACAGTTCCAAGTACTGACCAGAAACCCTGGAAATGTTTTGACGAAGAAATGAAAAAGAAAATTTCTTTCAATTAGTTCAGCATTTTTCAGCCAGTTCTGGTTGCAATCAAGAACATTGTACTGAGCTCGAGTGTTTTTTTGAAAGAGCCTTAAAAAAACCATCCAGGGAAATGAATAAAGGAAGCGACCCAAATCTAATCTAGACTGATAGACTGTAGAAGACTTATCTTCACCAAGTAACAAGGTCCCTTCTCTCTTCCCATGTAACAGGAGTCTTAGCCAAAGCTCCTACAATGTGGCAATTCAGGAATAAATGTCAGCATCTCCTCCATGAAAGGAATATTTGGATGTCAGCAGCAAGAGGCAATGTTTCTGATAAACTGATGCAAATGAGATGCTGGGATCAGGGCTGGGATCAGTGCTGGGGAGGTCTGATCTCATGCAATTTCCATGCTCTGAGGGTACCCAACCCCCACAGAGCAAAGGGTCTTGGGCAGGTAATGGGCAGCCCTCCCCATCCTCCTTGGGAAACCCTTCAGGGAATCACTTGTTTTGGTCCACAAAAACACCAGCCAAGGGAATGAAGAGCATGGCATGTGGGTTTTGTTAATTAGAGAGGGTGGGGAAATCCACATCCTGCTGCAGCAGCCTTTGTGCTGTGTGCACAGCAAAGGAGAGCTCCTGCCTTTCCGAGTGTAGGGCAGGGGGGTGACAAAGGTGACCGAAACATCTCACTTTGGATAGCCAGCATGGCTGGCCAGGAATAAAAAATACTTGGTGGAGGAGGATCTATCCTGTTCAAGCTGGACACCATGAGTCTGGTGCAGCTTGTTTCCAGGTCCTGTGGACACAAGGGAAGTGTCAGAGTGAAGGAGAGCTGCCTGTGGAAAGGCTGATCTCTGCCTGGAGCTGTGCAAGGCAGCTGCTCCCAACCTGGGCAGCATTCCAGTGGGGCATGATGGAGGGGGATGGATGCAGGGTTGGGTGGGCGTGGTCAGAGGTGCTCTTTTGGGTGTGTTGTGATGGACTCGGGGCCACCTCCCTGTCTCCAGAATGTCCCCTTGCCCGCCAGACCGGGCCTGGATGTCTCCACGGAGGGAAGCCACCTCCAGCCCCCACAGGCCTTGGTGAGCAGCCTGGGCTTGTCCCCCTTGGTCTGAAGCAGCTCAGCCTGCCCTCCTGAGCGCTGCTCTGCAGAGGGGACACCACAGAGCGTGTCCCCCAGCCTGCCCTGCCATACAGGATGTCATGAGAGCTGCCGAGTGAGGTATCCGGCCCCGCTCCCTCCTGGCTGGCCCCGCTGCCGGGATTGTTTCCACGGCAAGAGAACAATACCTCTCCTTCCATCCAAGAAACATTTATTACATGATCCGTTTCAGATGTCTCTTTGGGGAGGAGGGGAAAGCAGAGGAGAAATAGATCTCTTTTTTACGGCAGCACGGCAGGATCCATCCCGTAATGGATTAATTATCCCCGCGCGCAGGCGGGCTGGGGGGATGTTCGGAGCAAGCGCCAGGGTTGCCTTCCAAGAGGAGCAGACGTGGATATTTCTAGACTCCTTTTTCACAAACTAAAAGGGGTAATTAATTAATCTGGAGGCTTTCACGTTCATTATAATTCCCTCCCTCTCCTCGTTTTGTCTCTCCCCTTCGATCGTACGAAACGTGGAGAAAGGTAAAGAGTTTAGGGGCCTATTACGCTGCTCCTTCCCCAGCCCCTGTCAATCTCCCTGCCTGCTTTCATACCTCTGCCTCCTTTTCTCTCCCTTTAAAGCCCTCAGAGGTCAGAAACATTTCCTGGTTTTCCTTTGCATGCCCTGAAGGAAGCGGCCTGGGCTGGATTATCTGCCGGTATAAACCAGCACTGATGCACAGGCTCTGTCAGCAGAGTATTCCACTCTTCTGGAAGCTCCTTCCATCCATCACATGGGCTAGGGAGGAGAACCATCCCTTGGGCCTGCTCCTCCTCAGCTGGGGAGGAAGGCACAGGATTAATGCTGACAATACAAGCAGTACCTAGGTAAAGACAGAGGCTCCAAAGCCCCGGAGGTAAATGCTGTTATGGTGCCATTTGTCTGTCCTTTCCCATTTTTTATTTCCACCCAGCCAAGCTGCAACTCGAGCAAGAAGCATAAATTCTGCTGTCCCTTGACTCCATCTGCTCACAGAGCTAAAGAGATGTAAAGGATGTAGCCAGGGTGAGCCACTCCATTACGGAGTGCTCTGGAGAGGCTGAGGCAGAGATGGAGCCGGGGATTAGAGGACATCCAGGAGCAATTGCAGCCCCTTTGAACTAAGCGTGACTTCTCCAAGACACCTAACAGAAACTAACTTCCCAGGGATGGAGGATTGGGAAAATCTCATTTCAGGCTGTAGATTCCAATTATTTTAGCTCTGTGAGGCCAGAGATGGGCTGGTGGGAGGCATTTTCACATCTCCCAGGAGGCAAAGAGCCCTCAGCTGAAGGTCTGGGTGCTTGCTGGAGGAATGGTTCTGTTCCATGCCTGGCTGACAACCCAGCTTTCTGTAGGAAAGCTCCTGGGCAGCCCATCCTAGAGAAACTCTGTGGTTCTTGAAACCAGGTTGCTGGTGCTTTGTCTCCCCTCGAGGCAAGAAAGGAATATGGATTTGCATCCAAAAGCATGCCCAGTCCATGGAGCTCTGAATGAAAACCCCAACACACTATCTCATCTTTCCCTTTACCCACTGCTGTGAACATCTGACATGGCTGATCTGAAGGTTAAAAAAACCAGCACAAGTCCCAAAAAGTGCCCTTCCAGAGGCACCACGTGGTGCCCATTTTTTGGTTTTTCTGGATGTGAAAAGTGTCCCAGTGGTAAGAGAAGGAATTCCTGGTGTCTCTGAAAGCCTCTATGATTCTCTTTGTCTGCCTGCCCGGTATACTCATGTGTCATTTGCTGCTCTTGGCAGTGAGTGGGAGTTTGTGGAATGAGAATATGAAATTCCTCCCTCTTCCAGAGTGGCACACAGCTTAGAAGGATGGGTTGTCCTGGCTGCATCTGTCCAAGTGGCAGAATAAATAACTGGGATATGAAGAGCCGCTGTCCAACTCAATGTCATGTTCAAAGGCTCCTCGTTGACTGGAGAGCAGGAGAGGCTTTTCCAGTAATGGGTTGTCTGTTGTTCCTCTGCCCAAAACCAAGCTTAATGAAGCATTTGTTCTTTTACTGCCCTCTCCCTAACTGGGTTTTTAAAGCTTTCCCTCAGAGCTGGGTGACAAAAGCAAAATTGTGTCCTGATGTGTTTGTTTGAATTCTTAAGTGAATTTGCTTGGGCGATATTCCCAACCTTTCCCTGGTGACTTTCCAAGAACATTCAAGCAATGAGATTTTCACTGGCAGAAAACAAAACAAAAAAAAGCAAATTTCAAAGTCACATTTGCAGGTTTTTTTCAGCACTATTGATACCTGAAGTGCTAAAATATCCCGACATGGTCTTGTAACAGATCGGTGAAGATTTTGATGAATAATGAATTGTGATTTCTTTTTATTTGCCTTCTGGTTGTGGTTGAACTCTTCAAGCTCTTGAGTTACTCTTTGTAATCATGAGATCTGGAAACTGATTTTCCCTAGGTCTGAAATGATGAGTCTTTGTAGCTGACTTTGCTGAAATGCAGATGTTTGTTCCTCAGCGTTCCTTCAAGTGTTCGTTCTGGTCCAGTTTGGACCAAAACTGAATGTTATTATTATTTCCCCCCCCAATCTCGCTATAAACAGGCAATCCTAGAACTAAACCTGAGCCAAGGTATGATGTTACATCCCTCCAACTCTGTATAACCTTCATTTTTGTTAGCTTGATCTGTGCTTGTACAGGATTTCCCAGGATCACAGACTAGTTTGGGTGGAAAGGGACTCAGGAAACTTTTTGTCCAACATCTTGCACCAGGGTTAGTTTTGGGATCAGACCAAAAGGGTCTGAAAGCCTCCAAGGATGGAGACTCTCTGGTTGCTCTCTGGGCAACCTGTACCACCTTTGCCCATCTGCTGTTATATCCAGTGTTTATATCTCCTTGTTTCACTTTAGGCCTGTTGTCTCCCATCACCCTCTTTCTGGAGAACCCCTGGCTCCAGCTTCTTGCTAACTCCAGGTAGGAGTTAGACTGTAAAGTGTCCCTAATCCCAGCTCCCTTGGACTACTTTTGGGGCAAAAAATGCCTGGGACTCCCTTTTCTCTGGATCCCTTACATTGCCATGCTTGTCACAGAACTCCCCCAGCCCAAAGAAGGTCAACCAAGCCACAGTTTCCCATTTTTCAGCTGGAGATGTAGAGCTGACAGGTGACTGACACCAATGAGAGCCTGGGAGAGCGACCCACAGGGATTTCTGAGAGCTGGGTTTGCCAGGCAACCTTTCCTCAGCTGCTGCAAGTCATTTGATTGTGGGGTGTTTCTGATGAAATGTCTGCTTCAATGGGTTATTGCTTCCCAGGAAAACTCAATTTCATTGGGAGACAACTGACCAGCTCTTTTCCTAATAAGCACCACCAAATCATCTGGTTTTATCAGCAATAGAATGAGAGCTGGCAAAAAAATCTAATTTGAAATGCAGAAATAACTAATATTGGGGGAAACCTAACTTTTCTGCTCCACTGGGGACTAGTGCAGTGCCAGGGGATTCACTAAACAGCACAGTTCATATTTTAAATATTTGCTAAGTGAATGTAGAGGCAACTGTTTGGGGAAGTATTTGTCAAATAAACTCAAACAACAAATGCATTTGAGGAAATTGGATTTGTCCACCTGATATTGCAGGAACAGGAGAAGAGGCTAAATTCATCAGATAAACTGTTCAGCTGAACTGTTTGTTCTCCTCTATCCACCCTCCAATCATTATTTTAGAGAGACTACAACTGTTGTAGGCACTGTGCAGAAAATTTATAGGAAACAGATCTCTGGCTGCTGAAGCCCAGGGCCTGCGTGATGGACGTGGCAGATAGGGGAAGATGGAGCATCCAGTCCTCTGGGGAAGGAAGTGAGCCCACCTCTGTGCCCAGAGCTGTGAATTCTCTCCCTGCACCCATATCAGACACTCACTAGGTCTGTTTTGCTTTATCCAGCTGCAGCATGGTGCTGGGAGCTGCTGCTGTGATCATCACAGCACAGATTGAACCTTCAGCTGGTTCCCTCCTCAGCCACAAAACAGCAGCTGGGAAGGCAGGTCAGGACTTCTGGGGTGTGAGCACAGACTGGGAAATGTGTGGCACCAGTAGCTGGTACAAACTCCATCTCCTGGCTTCCTCCCAGCATCCAAAATGAGGAGGCAATTGCTCCAGGGCCTCCCAGCCCTGGTGATTTATGGCTGAAGGGGAAATGGGTTCTGGGCAGTTGCTGCCCATCTCCATTAGTTATATATGGCAAACCCTTGGCCAGGTACTTAAAGCAGGATGGGGAGAGGTGGCTCACTTTATTTTGCAGGCAGAGACTGTAGAAATCAATTTTATAGCTGCCCTGGCTTCTAGGAATGCTGAGCTCAGAGAGCAGGAAGGGGCTCCTCAGGGTTAACTGCTGGGATTTGAGGATGGCAGCAGAGCACAAGGGGTGGATAGAGTTCCTGCAGCAGTCTGGAGTAGTTGTTGAGGGGAGGAAGAAGAAAAAGAAGAAGGAATTTGATTTCCAGGAGATCAAATTCAGGGAAGTAACTCAATGATAAATTCAGGAAAGCAAAGGGTGTGAAGCTGCTGTTCTCAGAGCCCAGACTAGTTCCCAAATGGCTTAGGAAGCTGAGATCAAGACAGAAGGTGAGTGTAGTTTGGGAGATGCAAGATGTAAGGTCAGGAGCCAAATCTCTGAGCTGCAGAAAAATGAAGCTGTATTTTAGGCTTGAAGAAAGGTGTAGAAGTGATGGAAGAACACATGGCAGTGAGAAAAGAAGGAGCTCAGCTGCAGGGGAGGCAGCACAGCAGGTAGGGAAAGAGATTTGTCCCCTTTGGAGGGGTCTCAACTGAGCTCCCAAGGCCTGCCTGGGTAATCTTTATTCTCTAAGAGTTGTATCTCTACAGTGGGGCTAAAGTAATGTGGGCTTTTTTTATTCTTCCTGTGCACACAAAATTTCTCTCTGGGGTTGTCAACCAAGTGTCTTCCAGGCCTGGAAAAATTCATGCTTTTAAAGCCTCTCAGACTTCCATAGTGGAACAAGCCTAGCATAGAAATATCTGGAGCAAATCCAAAGTGCAAACTGTGGGTTAGACAGTGCAGATCTCCCCTCTCTTTTTTTTTTTTTTTTTTTTTTTTTTTTTTTTTTTTTTTTTTTTTTTAATTTTTTCCTTGGGTCTCTTGGTATTTGTCTTTCACCTGGATTTAACTGGATGAGCTGGGGTATGTTCACCTTAGAGGGCAGTGAGCACCATGGGATGGACTCCCATGGGTACCACAGGGTGTTATCTCTGGGTGTTTCTCTCCATGGCCAATGTGCTGGGCTTGATCTGTGCCCCACACTTTTAGTTTGGTTTTCAGACTTGTTGCAGCTTTCCCAAGGCCAATCGAGATGCTGTTCCAAACTCCCAGCTCCTGGTGTATGTGGAGTGCTGAGGGCCAGCTCATCTATCTGCAGGCTCCCCTGGGATACTTCCTCAGACTCAGCCTGAGCTGGAAGGTCCTGGGTTGTGCCTGGCTGACCCCACTCACTGCTCCTCTTCTGGGCTTGTGCTAGAATCCCTGGCAATGCTGGCTGCCCTGGAGCAGTGGTGGCTGCAAGGGATAGAATATTCCAGTTGGAAGGGACCTATGATGTTCATCCAGTCCAACCTCCTGCCCAATTCAGGGCTGACCAAAAGTTACAGCCAGGCTGGACAGGCCTTGGAGCAACCTGCTCCAGTGGAAGGTGTCCCTGCCCATGGCAGGGAGTGGAACAAGGTGACTTTCCAGCTCCCTTCCAACCCAAACCATCCTGGGGTTCTGTTAAGGGCATTGGCCAAATGTCTCCTAAACACTGACAAGCTTGAGAGGTTAACTGTTCTCTTCCAGGGCTTGAACACATTTTTGGTAAAGAAGTACTTCCTGGTGTCCAGTCTAAACCTTCCCAGCTTTGAACCATTCTGATTCACCCCACTGCTGGACAACAGGGAGGAAATCCTGAGGGAGCAATTGCTTTGCTTTTGCTACTGAATGTAGGGTGGTGCCTACATTTAGTTTTATCCCCTGAGCTCCCTGAGCTCTCTTCCTGAGGGGCAGAGCAATCTGGCTGTGCCATCACGGGGCTGTCATTGGCATCTCCAGGAAACCAAGTCTTTTTGAAGTCCCAGGGTGGGGTTGTGTGCCAGGGGCTGGTTTGCTTTAGCAGCTGGTGGTGGGATTCACAGAAGGAGGCTGTCAGAGTGGGAAATGCTTGAATGCAGGGCTCTACCTCCTGGCTGCTTGAGCTTGGCCGTGGCAGAGCATTGGGGTGGTGGTGGTGAAGTTTGGGAATATCTTTATGCAGGGGTGGGCTGTGCTCAGAAGTTCTGTGGGATCAGGATTTGGCTCTGTTAGGAGGGTAGGAAGGATTTGCGTCCCTCACTCTGAAAATTCAGGTTAGTGGGCTTGGCTGTTTTCTCTCTGCGCTCAACTTCAGCAGAGGGATTAAATTTCCAAGGAACTGAACTCTCAGAATTAGAAGCTGGGCCTTGGATTTGGTTAAAAACATCTGGACCAGAAACCTCAAGCGTGAATTTCTGTTCCCCAAGTTCCAAGTTCCATTTTCATTCCATGAGGGACACCTTGAGAGGTGCAATCACCCCAGCTCTGCCCCCTTGGCTTTCTGTAGGGGGCAGGAGGGACTCGCAGAGGGGAAATCCTCCCCGGGCAGTCACAGAGATCCAAACCAAGCCCACCTGTTGGAGCTCTGAGCTGCAGTGATGCAGAGCAGATGTGTGTTTGGGCAGGTGTGGGGTGGGACGGCTGCCAGCCCCGGCTGCACGTGTCCCCAGGGTGGAGAGACCCTCCAAAGATAAGTCTGCAGTTCCGATGAGGGGATATTGAGTTCTGTGCTGCAGGGCAAACGCTCTCCGCTCTGTAACGCAGCTGCTGATGAAGTCATGTCCTTGTTCCAGGGAGCTCTGGAAAAAGGGAGATCGGGCCTCGCTCTCTCCAGTAACATTCTGGCTTACCTGTTTTCATTCTGAGGCTGGCAGCTGGATTAGGAGCTTTGTCTGGGTGACACGTCAGTTGATGCCAATCCTCTGCGCTGGGAAGTTTTCCATATCCAATTTCCATTCTCCATTCCTATCTTCAGTTTCTCTCTGCCACTGTTGGTGGAGGTGTGATCTGCAGCTTGTCCTCCTTGCCATGTGTGTTTTGCTCCCTTTCCAGGCTTATCTGAAGGGAAAGCCCCCAAGGTGTCTAACTCTGCACCTGGAGGCCCAGACCTGGTGCTCGGAAAGACCCCCTGGTCCCCAGGCAGGCACCTGCAAGGTGAGACTTACCCTAAGCTGTCACCTCCCCTGTGTGGCAGGGCCACCCTCCCCATACAGGGGTGACAGAGGGTCTCACCTGCATGGCCTCATGGGACCTGCTCCAATTTTTGGCTGTTTAACAACTTCTTGTGCAAAATAGTCTGAGCAGGACTCTGTTGAGCACAGGAGGAGGTCAGGAGCTGGGGAGGCATGATTCACATCTCCAGTGTGTGGATCCCCCTCAGGTCTCCTGATGGCTTGGGGTTGAAGCTGAAAGAGGAGAGAGGAGGATGGAGCCTGGTCTCTGTGCTGGCAGCAACTCCTTTGACACCTGCACCGAAATCCTGGGCCAGATGTCTCGTACCACTTTAGTCCCTGGCCCAGCTCTCTTAGAAGCAGCACTAATCAGCCTTTAAATGCTGGGGACATGAGGAGAATTATCTCCATATTTTACAGCTCTCCTGTGAGGGTGCTGGTGCACAGCAGCTGCTGGGCTGTGGGAATGACTCTCAATGGAGCCGGGAACTCCACTTGGCCCTGGGTCTGCCCCAGATCCCTGCCCAGTGCCAGGACAGGGATACTGAGTGTTCTCTGGGCCCAGATTGGTGTGTACAGCCCTTGCTGCCTGTTGTAATGAAGGGGCAGGGAAATTACCTTGCAGGAGCAGGCTGGTGCAGCAGCTTGTTCCCCACATCCCTGAGGACACGGAGCCGTTCAGCGCCTTTGTGCAGTGGCCCTGCTGCTCCATCTGTACACACACTGTACATTGCTGCTTTATTTAGAACTCATTTTGTGCTAAAAAAAATCAAGAACATAAAAAGAGCCACTCAAACACAGCGAAGCCAACCCTCCCTGGACTTGCAAGTGACACACTGAAGCTTCTGGAAATGTGTGTTTGATGGTAATCATAGGGACCTTAAAGATCATCTGGTTTCAGCTCCCCTGCAGGGATAGGGTTGGATGGGGATGGGCAAGGACAGCTTTCATTAGACAAGGCTGCTCAAAGTCCCATCCATCCTGGCCTTGAATCCTTCCCCTTGTACAGTCAGGTTCTTTCCATAAGTGTTTTCTCCCTGTTTCACTGTGTCAACAAAGTCAGGGTTGATTTTTCTGCAGTTGCCACTCTCAGCAGTGGCTGGGACCTGATCTAAGATCCTTTGCTGCCCCACAGAGTCTCCAGAAGAGCAGCAAACAAATCAGGGCTGTCCCTTCCCCCGTGTCCCTGGGGACTGTACTGGGCCTTTTGTGGGGGTGAGGATGGTTTTTGGATGGAAACCAGACCAAGAACGTGACCCAAAGCTGTTTGTCCTGGGATGAACACAGGGAGCTCTGACCTCCCTGTCTTGGCTCTTCCCAAAGTGCCATGAGCCTGTTCAGCCTGACTGCATCTCCTCCTTGCCCCATCCCAAGGGCTCAGTGGGATGCTTAGGCATGGGAGAGGTTTCCATATGCCACTTGTCATGGACTGCAGTGGGATTTGCTGTGTGGGAGAGTATTTAAACCACTTCTCCCCCTGTCCCAGCCTCCCTGCCTGTAAGACTGAGTGGATTTTCCCTTACTGAGCTTGGCTGTAGGGTGGATGTGATGAGATTGCTCAGGGCTGTATTCACACTTCCTGCTGGATGTGCTAGGTGGTCAGCCTGGGAGATCCAGGATGTGGGGAACACAGTGCTGGGTAGAAACCTGCCTCCCTACCTGGCCAGCAGCTTCAGCTTGGGTTGTTTTCTATTACATCCTTCTGAAAAATGTTTTTCTTTAGAAGAAAGAGGCTGTCTTTTTCCCTCTTTCTTCAAAAGAGAAAGAATTTCGTTTAAAACCAAAAGCAAGAAACAGAAAATTGGAAGATTTTTCATAAAGTTGAGCTTTTGTCAAGACCTCATTTTCCTTTGAGAAGTGAAGAGAGGAAACAAGGGAGAAGCCTCTAACTCATGTCAGGTACCTGTGTGCATGAGCATGATTTGTGTGCTCTTTCCTTTTGCTTCCTTCTTCTCTCCCCATGTTCCCTCTGACAAAATATCTCTTCCAGGGCCTTCTGCTTCAAATGTTCTTAATATTGATTTCTCTGTAGCACTGCCTGTTGGCTCATTGTACTCCAAGCTCTGTCTCACTCAGCTGAAGAGCTCTGAACTTCTGTGTGGACTCTGGCAATCCCAGGACCCCTTGTCTAGCCAGTGGTGCTGATAGGGATGAGCCAGTCCTGCTCCTGCTCCTTCTGGCCGTGCCTCCCTCGGCACAAATCCTCATTTCCAGAGGGATTTTCTTGGCTTCTCTCTCACCATTCCTGGCTCCCCCCATTCATATCCGAAGCGGTGGCTTAGCAGAACTTGTTTTGACAAAAGCAAAAGGATATTCACAGCCAATTAAAAATATGGTAATGGAAAGATGGGGAAGAAACATGGTGCTTCCTCTGCTTGCGGGGGTTGTTGGGAGCTGTCACTGTGCTTAGAGGAATTAACAGTGCGTGCTGCAGGTCCGTGTCAGATTGAATGTTAAGCTCCCAGGCTACAACCATGCTCCTGGGAGCAGGGGGAAAATAATCATTCATTACTGTGGGGATGGAACGATTACTTCAGTGATTTGCTCGTTGTCTTGTGCTCTCTCTCACATGGGCACACACTCACATGTGTGTTCACAACACTCACTTAGAGTGTCTCATGCTGCAGATGATTGAATTTAGGGTTGTTGGGGTAACTTTTCCTGCCTGAGATGCCTTGTGGTGAGAAGGACCGGCCAGGTGAGGAAGGCCAGAGGTGCTGGAAGACCTGGACTTGCATGCCCTCTCCCCTGTTAGGACTTTTCTGTGGTTTTCTCTCCAGGCTGTGCCATGGGTGATGGCTGTCTTGAATTGCTCATCATCCTCTTCCCCTTTGGCTGCCTGAGATTGTGTGAGCATCCCCAGCAGGCAGTGTGAGTGCAGATTGGAGTTTGTGCTTCTGTTCACTGTCTGTGAAGAGCTCTACATGCAACTCCTCCTGTGGTGTGGGGGTAGATGGTGGCTGAAGTCGTGTAAATCCATCAAGGAGTAAAAATGGACGTGCTGGAAGTCTCTTGCACAGTTTGCTTTCAGCTGTGTGCAGGGTGTGCCAGGGCTGCCAGGAGTGTGTGTCCTGGGCTTCTGCAGTGGATCAGCAGGCACAGCTGACAAGTGATGGATCACCTTTGAGGTGACACCTCAGGCTGTTTTCAGAGATGTCATTCAGCAGAAACTGAGCATATGGAATAGAAGATATGGCAAGAAACTGGAGCCACATCCATCCTCTTGTTCCAGGAGTGATGGAGAGACAGACAGGCTCTCTGGTCTCTGTCTTTTTCTCTTTGCTCCCTTCATGCTCCTCATCCCTTGTTGTTTTGTCACCCTGTTTGGTTTCTCTCTTACCTCTCCTCAAGGGGTAGAAATCCCTGGATTGAGCTGGAGTTGTCAGTACCATGGGAGGTATCCTGCTCGATGGACATGATGAAAACAGCTCAAAGGTGTCTGGCAGTCCCACTTCCAGCTTTGGTGTGCCTTCCAAGAAGCCCCCATGCTCCTGATTCCACTCCCAATTGTGACTGGGAAAGTGCATGGGGAGAATTTGCCTAAATCCTTGTTTGTGAGGTCCTGGCATCTCCTCTAAGACAAGCTACTCCCCCAGGAGCAAAATCTGTGCAGGTTGATGTAAGGGCTGAGCTGCTTTCTGGCAGGCAGCTGGAGCAGCCTGTAAAGGGTTACCTCAGGCAGCAAGAAAAGCCAGACTCTACAGCACAGCCGTGTTTTTTTAACAGGCAGCCCAGACTTGTAATATCAGCACTTACTGAATTAATTTACTGTGTAGCACCAGTAAAGCTCTAAGTTCTTTCAGTGAATTCTAGTTTTGAGAAAAATCAAGAAAGCAATTACTTGGTTTGGTCATTAATTACTCACCACTGGACATTTTCGAAGGCGTTGCATGAAAAACCTGAGGCAGCCATTAAGAGCAGCTCTAATGCTATTGATCTATTTGTGCTTATCGTGGAACTTCTCTGCTTTTATGATGTTTTATTGAGCTGGGGGATGCAGGTGTGTGCAGCCAGGGAGTGTGAGCCGCTCCTTCCCTTGCTGGGGTTGCCCTCTTGGTGGCTTCTCAGAGCATTCCTTAGGGGAAAGGCCCTCAGGGTGGTGGGCACTGGGGATTCTGGCCATTGCACACCTGCACACCCTGGACTGTGCTTGGCACGGGGAGGATCCCTGTGTAGGGCTGTGCTGTTAGCAAGGTGAATCCACCATGGGAGGGAAGGGACAATTGGAGCCAAGCAAAGGGACTTGCCTGTGGACTTACAGAAGGGCAGTGACAAAAGATGTCCAGACAGAACCACAGAATCACTGAGGTTGGAAAAGACCTCCAGGATCACTGAGTTCAACTTTTGATGTCCACCTTGTCACCCAGCCCAGTGCACTGAGGGTCATGTCCAATATTCCTTGGACACCTCCAGGGATGGGGACTCCAAACCACCTTGGGCAGCCCCTGCCAATGCCTGGCCACCCTTTCCAGGAAGTAATTCCTCCTGATGTCCAGCCTGAGCCTCCTCTGGCACAGCTTGAGGCCATTTCCTCTTACCCTGTCCCTGTTCCCTGGGAGCAGAGCCTGACCTCCCAGCTGCCCCCTCCTGTCAGGGACTTGTGGAGACCTCCTGGCATCCAGATCTACTCTGCTCCTGAAGGGTCACCTCTGTCTTAAATCTCTTTCACTGGCACTTCCCCTTCCTGCAAACAACTCCTTCCCTCCTTTTATGCCTCTCCTCTTGTTGTTCGATATCACCGTGGCCATTTACTGATACGAAGCCTTTGGAATTGGAGGTAATCTGCAGAAAAATGTTACCCATCAAGAAATTCGGGGCTGGGAGTGGCAGGCACAGCTCTCCTGGGCAGGGGCACATGCTGCTTTGCTTCCTTCCTCTACAGCCTCTGGGATAATCCTTTCCTATTCCCTCAAACCGGAACAGCCCAGCTGCCACCCTGGAATGCAGTGACACGGAGCTGAGATTAATCCTGCTGGCAAGTGGGAAAGGTGTAAGCCCACAGCAGCAGGGGCATTTTCTGGTGAGTTGGAAATGCAGCAGGGAAGGGTGACAGCTCCTGGAAAAGTGCAGGGTTTTCAGCTGGCTTCCAGGGGGTTTCTCCAGGTGGACCAGGGTCTCCCAAGGTTGGTGTTGGTTGAATCAGGATTTGTTCTGGCTTCAATCCCAGTAGTGAAAGGTGCAGCTTTTCCATGTACAAACTGAGATAGAAAATGCCACTGTGCCATTATTCTATTTCCCCCCCCTGTACCTAGAGGAACTGGAAAAAGCAACACACATTTAACAGTGCCAAGGGGATGTGGCTGTTCTGCCTGTGCCTCCTGGCCTTTCTCCTTCTCCCATCACATTTGCCATGCAAAATTGAATCATACCCTTCTCACCCGCTTCCCACTGGGGGAAAGGTGGCCTTTAAATCATAATATGATTGCAGACAATGTTGCAGAAGGGGAAAATGAGATGAACTTTAAACTCCCCTTTGCTTTACAAATTTGTTCACGTCTTCCCTCACAGCTGCTTAGTCATGCCCATTAGATTTACCATTTTCTGGGAAGGAAAAAGGGAAGTGAATTTTATTATCTATTCAGCATCTGACTTGGTGCCTTTCTCCCCTCTTTTGTCTGGTTTAATCAGAAATTTGCAGAGGTTTTGATTGGGCTCCTTTGATCAGGACACAGAATCCCCCAGGTAAGGGATCGTTAGTTCTCATTAGCAGAAGAAACATTTTTCCGTGATGCTGCACATCCTTGTCCAGCTAATTGAAGAGTCATCACAGTGACTTTCCTGCCCCATTAGTTTTCATGGATACCTCAGATGCCTCCAACAACTGACCAGGTGGAAAGGGAGGGGGCTGGAAAACAACCCACAGAAAGGACCAGGCGTTGAATTAATTAGGAGCTGCTAAAAGAAATGCTCTGCATCTTTCCGTGGAACTTCAGTGCTACTGGATGGAATTAAGAAAATGAAATCAAGAACTTGGCAAGTTTTATAAGGAGGCTGGGTTGGTATTTGCATATCAAAAGTAGCCAGAATTTTTGGAACAGTAACACACATTTTAAAAGGGATTTTGGTCTTTGTGTTTGCAGAGTTAAATCAGTTTTGGGCTATTAAAAACTGCAGAAGGAGCCCTGATTTGCATATGTGCTGTCGGTAGGAATCTTATCCTTCAGCCTGGCACATCCCCAAATTGGACACTGGACAAGATGTCCATGTGCCTGCTCCTGCCTGTCAGTTCCCCTGGTCCTGCATTTGTGGTGGCAGGGTGGAGGAAATGGGAAGGAACGGGAGAGCATTTAGTGGGAAGGAGGAGGAGGAGGAACATCTCTGCAGCGGGCTGGGAGCCCCGCCCGGAGCGGGTCACAGGGCTGGATCCCAGCCCTGGCACTGCTGCAGCCAGTTCAATCCGTGGCACTGCTCAAGGCAGAGCTTGGGGCAGGAAAATCTGCACCACTGTGCAAGGTGATAGCGCTGTGCCCCGGGGTGGGCCCGTGGGAAGGGCTGGAATAGGCACTGCTGCTTCCTGAAGTGTGGAAGGTGAGAGAAGAGCCTGACACCCGAGGGCTCCTGCCTGGTGGTGTCAGAATGGGACCCACCCATCCAGGTGAAGATAAGAGACCTGTGTGGGGCAGGAGGCTTTTCCTTCTTTACGTATTTCCTCTTTTTCTTTGCCTTTGCAGAAGTCTCTGGATGCTAGCAGGAGATACAATCAGCTTTGTCCAGCTGGAAACCATTCCTGAAGTGCTGGCTGCCTATGTACAAGACATGGCTTGTCTGATGTCATTGGTTTTCCATGGAGGGTATTTTGCCAGGAACTGGTTGGATAGGCCAGAGAGAAGCATCATGCCCTCATGGCCTTAAAAATCTAGGGGTGACCTCAGCAGTGGGCCCCTTGCCATGTGTTTTGTCCCGGAACCTGTTCCAGTCAACACTGGGGACTGGATTTTCAAGCTGTGCCCCAGCCTGAGCCTGGAGTGGTCTGGCCATTCTGGCCATGTTAGCAGAATTCCAATGGTTTGGGTTGGAATGGAACTTAAAAATCATCCAGTCCCACCCCTTGTCATGACAGGGACACCACCCACCAGAGCAGGTTGCTCAGGGCCCCATCCAACCAGGCCCTGAACACTTCCAGGGGTGAATTATCAGTGGACTGATATTCCTCAGTCTCTGTCCTGGGGATGTGTGATCTTCCTGCAGTGTCAAACACAGGTGGCTTTTGGCAGTGGAACGGTGCTGAATAAGCACTCCCTCCTATTTATCATCCCATTTTCCTTGTCTGGTGGGAGAACAAGGTAAGGAGGAGGGAAAGGCACTCCTGAGCCATAGCTCAGTACAGAGAGACTTTGGCACAGCAGCCAGGCACGCACATCCCCCAGCCTCCCAACCACATTATTGTATTACAGCTGACATTCCTTCCTTCCACTAATATGTTATTTTTGGTCTGACAGCTTTATGAAGGAGAAAAGAGAAATAGAGAGAGAGAGAAACACGTACCCGGACAGACACAGGCAGTATTCATCCCTTATCAGCAAGGAATGGGTTTGCTCAGACACCAGAGATCTGCTGATTGAAACATCTTGCTGTCTCCAGCAGCTCACTCTCTGTCATGGAAGGCAGATTCCCAGAGCCTGCAGATTCCAGTGAAAGGGACAGGATTGTGGGGGGAGTGAGGTTGGTCTTCTGAGGATTGTGCCTTCCTGGCTTGGGACACTCCCTGAACTCTGCTGGGATGTCTAATTAGTGGGAGAAGTCAGTCTGCTGTCTGTGTTGGGATGTTGCCAGCATGGCAAGAGGATGGCCATGGGGTTGATTCCCTTTAGTGTCTGGTTCTTGTATTGGGAAAGCCCCCCAGACAGGTGTGGCCCAGGGAGAGATGTCCCATCCATGCTGGCAGAAGAGCAGTGACATCCTCATGGAATCCTGACGCTGTTTCACTTTGGAGGGAGAGAGGGAAACTGAAAAAATTGTGTGTGGGAAATGCCACTGGTCATTGTGCTTCAGCCAGTGGGCAGAAGGAAGCGTGTGTGGGAAGCGGGAGAGGCAGGAACAAAACCTAAAAAGTTGAGGGCTGTGATTATGAAAGCAGAAAAAAAGAAATGTGAAACAAGCTGGATTTTACTCGAGCTGGATGTTTGCTGGCAAAACCTGAAAGGGAAAAGTAAAAAAAAAACTGCGAATGAGAGTGAGGGGAAAAATGTTCCAATATGAAAATAATGCTGAGGTTTGTTCTGCACCCCATGACTCATCAGGTGACCTGGAAATTTCACAATGTTCACCCTCATTGCAGGAGAGGTGGTTAGAGGCTGCCAGGCATGGAAGGGCCAGCCTGTACAATAAGTCCCTCCTTGGGCACACGGATCCTGGGTGGTTGGCTGGGCAGGGATCAGCTGGAAAAAAAGCAAAAGGCCAACCAAGCATCCTAAACATCCACGTGCTTCTCTGCCTTTTGCCCGTACCCTATTCCTGGATGCTTGACCTCCCTGGACACCCTCTGCAACAAGATTGGCACCAGACACCTCGTGCTGCCCCCAAAACAGCCCCCCTTTCTCACTTCGTGCTGGCTGCCAGGAGAAACAGCTCCAACCCTCTCCACTCCCACATTGCAGCAAAGCCATCCCATTCCCAAGCATGATGAGAGAAAGGCCGATCAAACAGAGCAATTAATTCAACAAACAGTACAATTAAGCTGCGATCCCAGTGCAGTTTCCACCCTGAAACAGAATAAACAGCCTTCCCAGCACGGATAAATAAACTCACAGATGGAGGCTTTTGTGAGTGGTGGAGTTTTCCCTCCGCAGCCCTTCTTGAGAGCACATAAAAATCGCGGAGTACATAAATCTCTGGCTCTCCTTTCTGCTGGATGGGGAGGAAGGAATGGTGCTCCTGCTGTGGGGCAGATGTGTGCTGGCTTGGGAGCGAGGGAAGGGAGCTGCAGGCGCACAGAGGCTGTGGCAGCCACCTCCTCCTTGTCCCCAAGGCCAGCCCTTGTCACGGTCCTGACGTGAAATACATGGTGTGAAAAGCTGTGAAGGAGGAGAGTGACCTGCCTCACACTTGGCTGGACTCACTTGTTGCTTCAGGGACTGATGGAAAATCCCCTTTTTTGAGCGGGGCTTCAAAACAATCTGAGCTGGCAGTGGAAAAAATCCTCTGCAGAGCCCTTGGGTACAGAGAGCAGAACAGAGGCCTTTGCCCAAGGAAAAGGGAGGTAAAAATTTCCAGGGATGATGCTGACTGCATGGAGGCAGCAGGATCTAGGCTGGCTGCTCTGAGCCGTTCCAAAATCAGCTGGAGACTGTTCTGGGAAAGGCTTTTCCATTACCAACTGATCTCCATCCTGAGTTATTGGAGTTGGTGAAATGTTACTTCCCTTGAGGGCTGGCTGACTGCAGGAACATCAGAGCAGCGTGGGGAAGGAGGATGTGGGAGTTTGAGCTGGACTTTTGTGGGAAGAGCAGCTGGAGTGGAGGTGTTCTGCTGGCACCAGGAATGGAAAGGATGGAAAGGGCAGGCTCAGGTTATATTGCAGCTTGCACGGGATTTGGGGTCGTTTCTTTGAGAAGCAGCCAAGTCGGAAACGGGAGGGAATTGTGCAGTTTAAGAGGTGTGAAAAGCCTGTGTGATGTGACCCTGTGGATGTTGTGGGCAGAGAAAGGAAAGGGTTTTTTTTTCCAAGAGAAGCTTATATGGTGCTGTGTGCTGCTGGGAGAGGCTGGCTGGAGGCCAGGGAAGAGATGGGTGCTCCAGGTGAGTGAGTCACTCTGTGGCTGCCCCTCTGCTCAGCCCTGTGAGCAGGCATGGTGGGGAGCTGGGGAAAGTGTGGAGGTCACTTACCCAGCTGAACTCCTCCCAAAAAAAGACATGAAACAGAATTTTTTCCTTTTTCCTGCTAGATGTTTGTGTTCCTCTTCTTTCCCTTCTCTCCTGCCTCCTGGGTGGATTGCTCAGGATCTCCTGAGCACCCAAAAGGTTTGATTTAGCATCCAGAATCCCAAGGTGGTGGCTCAAGGTGATGAACCTGGCTGCTGTGCTAATGGTCAAAGAAACTGGGGAAACCATTTCCAGCCTCAAACTGGGTAAATTCAAACAGTGGGAGGGGTTGTGCTGAAGTGGTTCAAGCTCAGGGATGTTCTGTGCATGGCTCAGGGAGTTCAGCACCTGGAGTTCAGGGCAGAAGATACCTGGGTCAGCAGGCAAGTTTCTAGTACTGTGAAAGTTGTACAGAAATGTTGTATTTGGCTCTGATGTGTGCAGCAAGGAGGCCCTTTTGTACCAAAAGCCACATTCCTCCATCTTTATGGATTTGCTTTAAATATAGCTGGTGGTCTCCCAAACACAAATCCTTCAGATACATGCTTTAAACCCAAGCTGTGCCTTGGACGGGGCTCTGATCAACCTGCTCTAGTGAGAGGTGTCCCTGCCCAGGGCAAGGGGTTGGAATGAGATGATTTTTAAGGTCCCCTCTAACCCGTTGTGTGACTCTGTGGTACGGCCCTGTGTGCTGCCACCTGGCCAGGGGTTTCCAGAGATGTTTTCTTGGATCTTTGCTGTATTCTGGGACTTACCCTGCTGTGGCTTCACTTTCACTGTTGCCTTGGTGTTGCTGTTACCTGTTAACCATTGGATCTGATGCTTGCAGAGCAGACTTTCTGAGACTCCACATACCCTGGGTTGGGTTTGGACTTGGAAGAAGAAAGAAAACTTTCCTTTTGTCCTGACTGGTGACATGACATCATGAGATCGGAGCTCTTCCACTTCTAAATAGGAAACAGCTGCCATTGTGCTCATTCTCCAGGAGCTCCCAGGACTGGCCACCCTCCAGCTTCCTGCAGAAACACCCTGCAGCCTGCAGGGAGCCAGGGGTGAGCCAGCTGCTGTGACCCTGCCCTGTCCCCAGCCCGGCTGCAGCGCTGACACAGCCAAATCCCAGGATGCAGGACAGCAGACTCAGTGTCACCAGACCAGGATGAAAACCACAGCTGGCTTGGGCAGCTCAGCAAGGGAATGGCCACATCAGGCTCTGAAGGCAGATGTTGGCCTGTGCTCTGAGCTGGCCACAAAAAGGTCATTGTGGCTGCAGTGGTGCTGAGCTAAGGAGTTCCACTGAGGAGCAAAATACTTGGCTTGGAGCTCCTCTCGTTTTCCTCCTTGACTTCTGGTCATCCCAAATGAACTCAGATCTGCTGGTGAGAAGTCATATGGCTGTGCTGTGTCCCATGGGCCTCTTCACCAGCATCCTGAGTATTAATTTCATTCCACTTCTCATCAGAAATCTCTCTAAACTGCAGCTCTTGATCTTTTAGGACTAGGGTCTTACTCAGTGGGAATGCTCTCCTCACAGAGAGGCTCTCACAGGGTGCAGGCAAACAGGCACCAAACCTGTTCCTCACTGGCCTGGGTTCATTTCTTGCAATGAGGCAGGAAGGGGATGCCACTGCTGCTGCCCAGCTCTGGCCTGGTGGCCCTTGAATGAGGGGGAACCTGGGAGCAGCCAAGGACCTGGCTGAGAAAGAGCCTGCTCTGTGGACAGTGGTCTGGCTGGTACTTTGGCAGCCTCTGGTGAGTCTTAAAAACTGTAAATGTTCTTGGAATGTCCTGGGCAGGGCCAGGAGTTGGACTCAGCTCCTTGTGGGTCCCTTCCAACTCAGGTTCTTCTGTGATCCTTGGCAAGGCTTTAGCAATAAGGGTACCAGTGTCCTGGGTGATATCTGGACAGAAATCCAGCTGGATCATGGCACAGGTGTGCACCTGAATCGCCTCGGTGTCCCAAGGAAGTTTCACCTGTCTGCAGGTGCTGTGTTTGCCAGCACCATCTCCTTGAGCTGAGCCAGGCTGGAGGCAGGGCAGGGATGGGATCTGGCTCTGCCTGCTCTGGCCCAGCCTGGAGCAGGATCCCACAGCACAAGTCCAGGGGTTGTTGCTTTGCCCCTCGTTGACAAGTCAGCCATGGCTTCTGTTGTCATTTACAAATCTGGGGTCCTCTCAGTAGGGGCTGTCACTGCTCCATGACAAAGTGTGTTTCCCTTGCTGGCGTCCCTCTGCAGAGATCTCCTAGACAGAATGTTTGTACTCATTGACATGGAACAAGCTCAACGGGAATGAAATCATTTATAAAAGTCACCGGGGCCTTTGGATATTGGCGCTTCATTTCCTGCCACCATCACCGAGCCGCAATTAACACCCACCCGAAATATTGCACAGGGCTATTTGTCCTGTCTGTCCTCTTTCATCCCTCACTTCCTTTTTTCCTTCCTCATTTCCTTCCCTTCTGAGCTGGACATATGTCTCCATTTTCACCTGGCTTTTTCCTCTCTTCACTCATTTTGTTCTCAGTTTCACTCTCTTCCCTTCTCTTTGTGCTTTCTCTTTTGCCTCTTTGCTCCCCTTATCTCTTGTATTCTTCTTTCCCTTGCTTTATTCTCCCTCTATATTTAAACCCAGGCAAAAAGCAAATTATTTATGAAGGGCTGTAATTTATGATGCATTCTTAATGTCTTGGAAGACACAGATAATTTATTTAATGAGTAAAGACACAATAATTCACAGATGATGATTCCAGTCAGAAAATTAGTTTCATTAATTTGCTGTAAATTCACTGCCCTGATTTAGTGCACAAGGAGTTTCTGAAACCCCTTGAAGATCTTTGCCATGGTGGTTTTTTTTTGTCCTCACTGGACCAGTGTGGAAGTGTGCTGGCTTTCCCACCCCTTGCTGGATCTGTCACACTCCTGCTTGTGCCCTCCCAGCAGTGAGCAGAGAGAGCTAAAACATTTCTTTTACACTCTACGTCTGTAAGAGGCTGAGGAGGAACAGGGATGGAGGTGGAATTCCCATTCCAGGAGGTGATAAAACAGGCAGCAGTCTCAAAGTGTTTGTTTTGCAAAGCCACATGCTGTTCCCCGGGCTTTTGCCTGGGAAGTTCGGCTCTACGAGAGAATAAAAAAGTCAGTTTGCTTTTTTTAATAGAGTATAAAAGGTACTTTTTCAAATAAATTTCAGCACAGACAATTTTACAGGAGACTCTTGCTGATAACTGCAGTCTATATAAATATTATAGGAAACCTATAGAAGTGATTCATGGTGTACTATTGATCTAATCTGATTTAACTAAGTGTTTGCATCATGCCTTATTAATCACAAATAATGGGGCTCCAAGGACACCTTGCAGAATCAGGGCTTTGCTCTTCACAGCACTCAGGGTCCACAGATTCTGGCTGTATCCTGCTGGGACTGCTGTAGTCCATGGAGATTCCTCAGGGACGAGTTACATGCTGTATTTCATGGCTGTATTTTAAAACAGGTCTGCCAGCAGTGCTCTAACCCACCGTTTTAGGGACACTGTTCTTCTGCCTATTTGATGTCAGGTTAGGAAAGTTTCCAGATTTTACTGGAAGGAAAACTTGAAGCGTGGGTCAGTGTTTGTTCTGCACGGGGTGGGGATGTGTGTCCTGCCAGTGGGGCCGAGCTCTGAGCACACAAACCACAGAATTCCATGTGCTGGGAGCCCAGATCCTCCCCTGTGTGCACAGGGAGATGGGATGCTCTTCCTGGAGCAGGTGGGCAGGGGCCTGATGTGGTAGAAGAGGAGGAATCTGTGCAAGTACCCTCAGCAAGGTCATATCAACCAACCCCTCCCACCAAGAGCTGCATGAAGGTTAAGGAGAAACAGCAGCAAGTTATGATCAGTTGTACATCCATAAATTGACCTGGCTGGATGGGATTCACCCCAGAGTGCTGAAGGAGCTGGAGCGTGTCCTCTACAAAGGCCTTGGGAGGCTGGGGAGGCCCCAGCTGACTGGAAGCCAGCCAGAATGATTCCAGTTTACAAGGAGGGCATAAGGGAAGATCCAGGAGCCTGCAGCCCTGCTAGTCTGAGCTCAGTGCCTGGGAAAAATAAAATGGGGAGGATCACACTGGGCACTATTAAAGGCATTTAAAGGACAATGAAATCATTAGGTGCACACAGCATGGATTCACATTCCTGCCCAGTTCTGTTCAATATTTTTATCAGTGATCTGAATACTGGAGCTGAATGCACTATGAGTGAGTTTGTTGATGATAGTGAACTGGTAGGTGCTGTTGACTGCTGTGAGAGACAGGAGAACTGGCAGTTCTAATAGTAAATTAGTGTTGTATTCCTCTGGGGAAATGGTTTTTCCCCAGAGACCCCCTAAAGCTGTAACCTCTTTAGTAGTTCAACCCTACCTTTCCCCTATCTCTGACCAATTGGCTCATGGCCAGCTCTCTACCTCGGGACAGAGAGTCTAGATAAACCCATGCTCTTCCTTGTTCGTTCTCTTTGCCCTGGGATCTCCTTCAAGAATAAAGCCTTGGAACATTCTCCCTGAGGTAGGAGCCTCTTTTGAATCTTTTACCCTACCCTTGAAGCATATTCCCCCAAAGCTCCTCGGAAACTGAGCCAGCATAGCAGCCAGGGGGGTGGGCAGGGGGGCAGTGCTTCAAACTAGGAGGGGAATGGATGGAGAGCAGCCCTGCAAGAAAGGTTTGGGGGTGCTGTGTGGCAGCAGCTCCACAGGAGCCAGGGGAGCCACAAGGGAAAACACATCCTGGACAGGGAAAACACAGGTGGTCAAAAAAGGTGAGTGTCCCTCTGTGTTAAAGTGCTGTGTCCAGTTCTGGACTCCACCATTGGAAAAGGATGTTCTGGGACGTGAATATGTGTGGTCAAGCACTGGAACAACCTTTCTGTGTTTGGAAGAACCTTCCTGGAGAGGTGCCTGCTGCACCAAGCCTGTCAGTGGTTAAGGGACATTGGGGCAATAACCTTAATAACACACTTTAAGTTTTGGCCAGCCCTGAGGGGGCTCTTGGATGAGATGATGGTTGTACGTTCCCTCCAGCTGAGCTGTTTTTAACTCCACCTCAGTGGCTCCAGAAAGAAGAGTCTGGTAAGGACGGGGTTTTGCTGGAGATAATTCTGCTGGCCCTGGTGGTAGTGCAAGGAACAGAAATCTGAGCACAGGGTGGATCCTGTTTCCTCATTATAGGTGGGAATAAGCTGTTTCTGGGATCCATGTTTTGAGTATCCAATCTCTGTGGACTGTGAGATTCCCCAGACAAACTGAATTTGCTGTGTGCACTCATTGGCTTCCCAGGTAATCCCCATTAAATGTATTTCCCCTTGATTTTGCCTGGTGCCTTGTGTATTTTACCACAGTTGGGTTGATACAAGCAGGGCTTGAAAAGATCTTTTAGAAAGTTATAAATGGGCATCAGAGTGGGTGATCCTGCTCATCCTTGCTTGCTATCTACAAAATCCTGTACAAAGGGTTGCACAGGGCTGTGCTTGGCTTGTGGCAGGTGGAAATGCCCCTTTCTGCTGGGGGAGTAAAGTGAAAGCCTCCAGGAATTTGGAAAAATGCTTGAAAAGTGTGTGTGTGGGTGGGTGGGTGTCAAAAATTTGATTATAGGCCCAAAATCTTTTAAAAAATAAGTGATGTTGGGTGAGATTGATTGAGCCACTCTTCCAGGTCCTCTGAGGAGCACAATCAGTGGGAGCACTCATCAGGAGCTGATGGAGAGGAGCAGAGGATGATTCCTTTCAAGACAAGGTCCTGGAGGTCTGTCGCTGATTTGCTGCCTGCTTGAGCTTGTGAACACCCTTTTCTTGCTTGTGTCATTCCTGCCAGCCCCTTGCTCCCCACGAAGGTGGCCTCTCAGGGGGACTTGTGCCATGCAGGCCAGGACAGCAGTCCTGGTGTGTAGCTCTGATTTTCTAAAGTTCTTCTAAAGCCTTCTGATGTTTTACTTTTTGTGGTGGAGTTTCTCACGCACTTTTCATGTAAATAATGATTGTTTTGCATTCCTTTCTGGAGGAGGAGAGAATTGATGGACTGTTGGTTTGACCAGTGTGGTTGGAGAGAACAATTTTCTTCCTCTAACCCATGGTCACTGTTGGAATTCTATAAATGTTGAGGTCTGTAAATGCCCTTTTTTGCCTTGGACATCTCAGTGTGAGAGTGTTGTTCTTTCGTGTTGTATTGCAACAGTGGTGCTGTTCAGCAGAGGCTCTGCTGGAGTGAGGGATGTGCAGGTCAAGGACTTTGTCACCCAGGGCTGTCTCGTGCTTGAACCTTTTTTTTTTTGGTGGGAAGCCTGAGCCCCAGTGGTTCAGTTTGGGCCTGGCAGAGCCTTGCATCACTTGCAATTGCCTCTCAGGAGAGTGTGTGCCTGTGGCTGACCCTGTTGTGCTTCTTAGATGCTCAAGAGCAGCCTGGTGTGAGCAGAGAGCTGGATGAAAGTCCATGGTCCAACCTTGCCTCCTGCCTTGGGAGCAGGAGCCTTCACATATCCTCACCCCACCACCTCACAGCTCGGGGCTGTTTTCCAGCAGGACAGTAATCTTCCCACCCTTTCCAAACCTGCTTTCTTTGGGAACAGGTGGGGGCTTCCCTGTGCCAGAGGACCCTTGTGTGGAAGTGTTGTGCATCCTGGAGCCTGCATGCTGAGATGCAGCGAGGGGTGGGGTGCAAGAAACTGCTCTGCACTTCAACTGCATGGCTCTTGAACCCAAACCTGCCCTCTGTGTAAGGGACCTGTGTGCTGGATCTGGGATTTGCTTGTTTGAAATTCCAGTCTTGCAAAGGGCAGGGCTAACTGGTGGGAACTAATGGTGAAGCCCACCATTGTCTGGTCATGGCTGTGGATTCAAAATCCTCTCACAGCCCAGGAGAGAATATTTTTCATGCCCTTAGCTCTGCTGCTGGTCATGGATCACTCACCCTTCCTTACTAATAGTCAACACCATGTGAAAAATCTGCATTGTTACAGGAGCAGGAACAAGATCTTGGCAAAGCTTGTCCTGCATGGGATGAGTCCTCCCCAGGTGCTGTCTCAAGTGTACATTGAGTGTTCCAAACCTCTGCTTGGAGCTTGACACATGAGGAATGACTGTCCCAGGCTAAAAACCTCTCTTCTTCCCCGCCAGTGGTTCAGCAGCATGGTGTGAGCAGCTGAGCAAACACAGGAGCAGCTGCTCACATGTTCCTTGGCTTTTCTCCTCCCCAGAATGTCCCTGGATGGATGGATATCCATCCCTGGATATCTCTGAGTCTCTAAAGGGGTGCCAGCTTTGACCTCAGGGCCAAACAGCCTTTTCCTCTGGCCAGGGGTGTCCAGCTGGGGGGACTGTCCCTGCCAGGGACTGCCACTGCCCATCCTGCTGTAGGGCAGGGGGGCAGCCAGCTGTGGTGTCTGTGACTTCTGTTCATCCCTCATCCCTCTGGATCCTTGATGTATGACTTGGATACTTGGAGGTTGGTAACAGGCCAGCCCCTCTTCTCCACAGGGGTCAGTAGAGGTGCTGGATTTGAGTTTTCTGTGGAAAATGAGATGAAGTACTTTCCCCCCTGCACCTGCCAGCAATGTGGCCTGTTTGCTACAGCCAAAAGCAGCAGGTTTTGTCTGACTTCTGTTTAATGTCACATTCCACTGCTCGTGCCTAGACAAGGGCTGTATCCCTTATCCTGAGCTGATAATAGGGAGCTGTTTCACTCCTAGAGGAGTGCTTGTCCTTCAGTTTGTTTTGTACTGTTCTTGGTCTAATTTGAGTTCTGGAATAAAACCACTGTTTTCTTAACACCAGGACAACTCCATCCTGCCCCTTCCCTGAGCATCTCTTTGTCCCCTGTCCCTGTGTGCCACTCCATTGTCCCAGGAGTTGTTCTTGCTGAGCTGCCTGCAAGAGCACATGGGCCGTCCCCAAAGAATGGCAGTGATTAATTATTTTTTAATATTTTTTTTGTCCCCCTTCAGCTGTTTTAGAATCTCCTGGTGGCACAGCATAGGCTTTGGTGGTTGTGCCAGTGTCCTCAGTGCTTCCCTGGGGTTCTTCCATTTGGAGCCATTTCCCCTCTTCCCCACAGATCCTGCTCCACCTGCCTCCCTGCAGAAGCCTCCTGCCACACCAGCCAGGTACAGTGTTTTTTTCTTTTGGGTGGCTTTTGCTTTTTCCAATTGGCATGGCAGAAACTGCCAGGAAGGCACAGAAATAGCTTTCCCTTCCCTGTAGCTGCTGGTATCTGCTGTTTCTCCTGGGAGCTCTGGCTTTGCTGGAGTCTCCTGCCTGGAAAAAGGGCCCACCACCTCCCAAAGACATGGGGCTGCCCTGGGAGTTGGAGACACAGAGTCCTGCCCGGGGCTGTCCTTGTCCCAAACGGAGCAGATGATCAGCCAGACTCCCTGGGAAAGGTGCTGGCTTGCCTGGATCCCAGGTGGAGAGGAAATAGCCCCCTGGAGCTGCTCAGGCTCCCTGCTGAACATGAGTTCACGTCCTGAGACCTTTTCCAAGGCACGAGGAGGAAAATCTGCCTGGGGCTGTGGGGAAGCAGTGAGTCCACAAAGCAATCTGCTTGTGTTAATCTCTCATGGCACAGCATAATCGAGCTCAGCCCCAGCAAAGTGCTGGGCAAACATTGCTGTCTTTTTTTTTTAAACTTGTTACAGAAGCTGGAGCTTATCACACTCTCTGAGCTACAGTGTCTGCTCCTGTGGGACAGCTGGGAGGGGCCTGGCTTTCCTCCTGAGGACACAATGCCTCAGGTAGATGGGAATGCCCAGCACTGTTTGAGTTTTGCGCTCTTTCCCCTGCTGTTACTGGATTTCCCTGTTCCAAGCTGTCCTGGTTAACTGCTCCCCACACCTTCCACCCATAAAAATCCCGGTGCAGGCTCCCAGGGGTAACCTGGTGGGGTTCCAGCAGGGCTGCCCTCTGCAGACACCAGGCTCTGGCACCTGCCAGGCTGCTCCTCCCTGTTGCGCTGCTCCCTCATTGTGCAATGAAGGAAAATGGAAACAGCTTCCCCCGCGGCAGCTTTGCGACCTGGGGGCTCAATAAAGGCGAGAGCACTTTTAATTATGAGCTTGTTCTGATTGTGCCCAGGCTTTGTTTCCTCCCGTGGAGCGGGCCAACCCTCTGAGGTCAGGATGAACTTTGGATACAGAACTTCTGGCACTCGCAGTTAGGAAAGCTGGAGAGTTTCCCCCTCCTGAAGCCAGGCACCTGCAATGTGTGATGCATGGCTCCCCTGAGGCCAGTTCTCCTGGCCATAACGCTGCTGAAAGCAGAACAAACACATTTGTTTCTGGACACAAAATAGCCTTTCTGTTTCCCCTGGCTCTGCAGTGCCCCAGGAGCCTCCTGTTCTCCTCCCAACTGGGAGATGGAAGGGGCTGATGGAGCCTTCTGGTAAAGCTTCTTATCCCAGGCTTGGAGTTGAGATTTCTTTAGCTAGACTCTCTCCTTACACCCTGAACTTGAGCTGACTTGAAAATGAACTCTAAACCCTCTCTGGAAAGGGAGAGGAGGGCCTGCAAGGAGAGGTTCAGGCTGGAGACCCCTTTCAGTTCCTCTCTCCTGCTTTCAGTTCCTCTGTGTGGAAAATGACAGCTCACGTGCCAGGAGCCTTGGACAAGGGGTCTGTACCAGAACTATGAGGGGAAAATTAATTTCATTCTTGCTTGGAGCAGGATTATTGTGGAATCTTTCAGGGTACTGCATCTCTGTCTCAGCACTGTTGCCCTCTGTTTGCTGGATGCCAGTACAGCTGTAATGGTTATGGCCAATTAATTACAACCACTTCCCCTTGTTTTCCCCTTATAAATCACTTCCTCTTTAGTCAGCCTGCAGAGGAAACAAGAGGAGAGTGAAACAAGTCTGAAGTAAAATATGAAGCTCCCTTTTATCCCATATTTCAGACAAAGGCAGGCTGTGGGACAGGCAGGCAATGTGCTTTCTGAGCCAGTGCTCTGTGAATTCACACTCTCTTTATGAGCCTCTTCAGTGCATGAAGTGAAGTTTTTAATGGCTGTGGCTGCTCACTTTGAATGGCTGTGAAGTCTGGGTCACAGCAGAGCAGCGTAAATTCCCTTCCTCTTCACTGCCATCGGAATTAACTTTTTCCAAAGTGCAAAGCCTGACGAGGGCGGGTCAGCTCGGAGCTTGGCCATGGTGAGGATCTTAATCAGGGTTTCAGTTTTCACCCTGATTGTGACGGGAGATCAGGGCGCTGCTTCTGTGTGTGTGTCTGGCTTTGTTTAAAGCCTTTCTAGAAGTTACCTTTGGCCAGCTCTCCCACTGCCTAGAGGTGTCACCTCCATTCTCCATTGAAAATGGACCAGACTTGGTGTAGCTGAAGCTGGGTGGGATAAGTCTGGGCTTTTGTACTTAGCTGCTTAGAAGGTTTGTGTGATCTTGGCTTGGGCTCTTTCCTGTCCTGTTGTATTCCTCTGGGGAAATGGTTTTTCCCCAGAACCTCCTAAAGACTGTAACCTTTAGTTTAACTCTACCTTTCCTTTATCTCTGACCAATTGGCTCAGTGTCAGCTATCTGTGCTGGGACAGAGTCTAAATAAACCCATGCTCTTCCCTGTTCAGCCTCTTTGCCCCTGGGACCCCTTTGGGAATAAAGCCTTGGAAATACCCTGAGGTAAGTGCCTCTTTTGAATGTTTTACCCTATCCCCTGAAATATTTCCCCCCAAAGCTCCCCAGAAACTGAGCTAGCACAGGAGCCCGGGGGGGCAGGGGGGAGTAATTCACTGTCCCACCTGAGGGGTCTCACCCATGGGTCTATCCCTATAAAAGGTCCCTATAAAAGGAATTAATGTGATTTTGTCTGTAAAGATTTCAGAGTGTGGATTTCCCTCATGGACAACCTGGTGGGTGGATGTGATCCACAACACTGAGTGGAAAAAGGTGAAAGAACCAGCCAAACTCTGCTTTCCAAATATCTGTGGGTGAGTCAGCTCAGCCAGCACTGCCTCGAGGTGTGAAATAATCCCCCAGGCTCCTGGTCCCACCCAGGCATTGACACATGGTCCTTGGTTATTGTGGGATGCAGGCACTGGGAAAAAAGGAAGGGGCCTCAAGTTGCACCAGGAGAGGTTCAAGTTGGATATTGGGGGAAATTTCTTCGCTGAAAGGGTGGTCAGGCAGTGGAACAGGCTGCCTGGAGATGTTCAAAAATGAAGCAGATGTGGAAAAATGAAGTAGACTTGGAATATTGGGCATGGTGGGATTCAGTTGAAGGTTGGATTTGATGATCTTGAAGGTTTTTCCAACCTTAATGATCCAATGATTCTGTGGCCAGAGCTTTTCCCAGCTCTTTCACACTGCAGCTGTGAGACTTTGTTTTCCAGAAGTTGTTCTTTCCAGCCTTTGTTGGTTTCCCAGATACCTTTGCAAGCCTCCTTCCGCTCAGGCTGAGCCGTGCAGCCATTCCTACTTTCCAAACCTTTCATCAAAGTGGAAGTCTGGGCTCTGTGTGAACTATGCTGTTTCTCTTTTATCCCAAATTCAGAAACCTTAAACAAAATAGCCCCTTGGCATTGTTCCTAGGAAACCACTCAGCAGGCAGTTGGAAATAATCATACAGATAATTTACTTGAACACTGCCCATAGGCACATTTTAGTCTTCTCCTCTATTTCTAAAGAAATTGGAAAGAGGGGCAGTGTTACTGTCTTTTGAGAAATAATAGAGGCCCAGGGTTGCACAGGCAGCAATTCTGGAATTTCTTTTGTAGCATTAAGGGAAAATTAAAAAAAACCCCTCAACCTGCAGGTAGCGGTAAGCAAGTGAATTCTGTCCTTTTTCAGATAGAAAAAAGTTCATTAACAAGTTTTCTCTTTTATGCAAGTATCCAAAGGCTATTTTGAGTTCTAGTGAGAGATCTTATTAGGCTCTTGTTTTGAAGCGGGATTAACAAAAATTTGGGAGGGAAGCAGATTTTGGCTGACATGGTTATATTGTTGCAGTCTTCCCCCCCTTCCAAAGTTTTCATCTTCCCAAAACTACAGATTTTAATTAAAAAATAAGGGGGGAAAAATTCTCGGCCTTTCAGCTCTGCAGCACATACAGACAAATAAATTAAAAAGTGGGAGAAGTGGAACTAACCCAATAATCCGTGAAAACCTAATTTCCCTCACAAGCGTCGCTGACGCAAACGTCTCCCCTCTCCCTTCCCCTTCTCCAGTTCAGGGGCAGTGATTGGAGAAATTGGCTAACAAGATCAGAAATTTAATTACCGTTCTGCCTCCCCTTCCCAAGAAATTGGATGTCACACTTCCTTGTAGCCTGTTTTGAAGACATGCTGGGGCTGGTGTTCACATGACTTGAACCTGACTCCCTGCCCTCTCCCTCCACTTTCCTTCCCCTAAATCCACATGGAAATGTCCATCCAATGCAGCTGAGCCTTGGATTAACTGACATGTGAGAGGCCATGGGTGTACTGAGGGCCATGGTAAGACTTTGCTGGGCCTAAATGGAGCCAGTTTGGGTTCCTGATGTTGGAGCATCAGAGGGGAGAGAGCAGGAGGGATGGCATCCCTCCATCCACGGGATGTGCCGTGGGGCAACATCTCCAGGTGTTTCCCATGTCTCCTTTTCCTGCTGGAACAGGCAAAGGGAGTGGACAGGGCCAGAGATGGCTCTGGGTTTGCTCTAATATTTCTCCTCTGGTTTTATGCCCAGGCCACAGACAGCACAAAGAGGAGCTTTCCTGTCTGTTCAAGCTGTCTCAGATCTGCACTCCCAGTTTTCCCCTCGTTGCTCCCAGGCTGAAGCTTTTGCAGGGTTCCTGTGGATGCCGAGGAGGACAGGCTGTCTCTGCCTGGCTTCGGTGAGGGCCTGGCAGGGCAGAGATGAATGAGGAGCAGAAGAGAGGAAACATGGCTCGCTTTGTAGTGTCAATTCTATCACCGGGAGGGATCTGGGATGTGTAATTAGCTGAAAAGGAGGCTGTTCTACATAACACAGGCCTGTTGTCCCCAGCCCAGCAGGCCGGGTGACCCAGCCTTTGGTCTCCCGGCTGGCAATGTCACCACAGTCCCCTGGCAGCACAGCAGCCTCGCTGGAGACAGATGCTCTGTTTATTTTTCCATTTGTATTCCCAGCGTGTCCCGGTGCTAACTGTAAGCCAGGCTTAGAAATTTCCTGCAAGCACCTTATCAGATAATGAATAATGATTTATTGAACATATGGGTAAACAGCACAGATAAGATATAAATACACTTCGGAAGAGCAGTTGCATTTGTAAGGATCTGTACCAAACCCGCCCCGGATCCTGGCTCCGCTTCCAGCTGCCACAAAGGCATCTCCTGCTCGGGCTGCTGTGCATCCCTGCAGGTCCCCATCCACGGGGGGAAAAACAAAGGGCAAGGGGAGAGGGCAAAGTCACCTGCCAGGAGATACTCACAGGGGTGTGGGCATTAATTCACTCTGGCTGTAGGAGGCAGGCTGAAGCATAAGCAGGCTGCAGTACTTGAGCCAAAATTTGAATTTTGATTTGATTTTAAACAAGATGGAAGATTTGTTCACCCAGCTGAAACAAAGCAAGGCTGTGGAAGCAGTGTTGCTTACACAGCTGAACCAGGACAAAGACAAGAGGCACGGCTGCTCTGTGAACATGGGCTGGGACCCCAAACCTATGGAGGGGGGGTGGTGTTGGCTTCTGGAAAATGGGTTCCTGGCAGTGAACCCTCCCAGGTGCACAAACCAGCCTGCTGGTGTGCTTGGCCATGCTCTGCCTCCCTGTCAATGGATTCAGCCTGCAAAGAGCAAAATCAGCTCTGTTAGCAGATGGGTATCTGATTTTTTTGCTGTGGCTGCCTCTGGAGGAAGATAGAAGGCAGGATCCAGCTGTAAACTCAGGGATATGATATGAATGTGGTGACAAATGCTGTTTGTGCTGCCCTGGGGTGGAAAGACTCACTTACCTTCCCTTTTGGAGTAACTCATTCCCAGCAGACCCCATCTCAGAGGCCATCCTCAGTGAAATGAATGGCTGTCCTCGTGCCCTCCTTGAGTCTCCCACGACTTTGCTGCAGAGTTTGCTGGTGGAAAGCCCCTTGGAGCTTTCCAAGCACTGCTGTTTTCAGAGTTGTCCAGGAGTTGTGGTAACTCTCCACCCCTGCTCA
This sequence comes from Phylloscopus trochilus trochilus, assembly GCA_016584745.2. Lineage (NCBI taxonomy): Eukaryota > Metazoa > Chordata > Aves > Passeriformes > Phylloscopidae > Phylloscopus > Phylloscopus trochilus. The sequence goes on from WQNJ02000094.1 coordinate 1,584,281, forward strand.
TCCTCTGTGCATCATCTCCTGTGTAGGACCCGCTGCCTCAGGTGATCTCTCCCACCTGCCAGGTGTGTGCAGCTCCTCTCTGCAGCAGAGTGCAGGGAAGCTGTCAGCTTGGCCTCTGGATTTATTCTCCCTGCTGCCCTTGAGAGCCACTCCTCCACTCTGTGTCCAGGGGACCTGCCATCAGCCAGCCAGCGTTATTTGCAGCCCTTCCAAGGTCGTGGATAAATGATAGCTGTGCTTTTCTCTCCATTTAATCATCAGTCACCAAAGGCAGGGGTGTTCAGATCCTTTAAAGCAGAGGAAAGACAAACCTCCCTCAGTGGGCTGGTAGGATGTGAAGCGTTGTGAAAGACCTGGCTAACCTTGAGATGTTCGAACTCAGCCTGGCATTTGGGGGGTTGTGATGTCCACCCGGACAAGTGATCCAGGAGAGAGACATTCTGGATTGCTCAAGCTAACATGGGATAATCCTGTGAGATGCAGAGGGGGGAAAGTTCAAGAGTCCTCTGAGATGATCTTTTGGGTGCAGGAGGTTGGTGCAATTGATGAGTGTGGGAATACTGCTAGTTTGGGATTTCTGTCTTTGAGTCCTGCCACTTGTGAGCACAAAGATCTTCTTCTTTTCTAATGCTCTGCAACAGTGGCGGGGGCATTGCTTCCCTTGAGGCTTTTGTGGGGACTTGGGGTATCATTTCCTTTTTCGATCTGGGGATTTTTCAGTGATTCAGCTTTTCTCTTGCTCCCTCCTGGCTGTGCTCATCACCCTCTTTATCCCAGCAGGCCTGGGTCACCACCCCGTGTCTTCTGGGCTATACAGTAAATGACAAATCCCAGGGAGGAGAGCCTGATACAGCTTTGTGATCCAGTCTGTTGGTGACTACAGCCATGGTGAGAATTCGATTTGCATACATTTCCTACCCGGAATTCCTCTGGAGCTGTTGGGAGTCACCATAGCTAACACAGGCTCTGAGCTGTGGGGTTTATGTGCATGCAGAAACTACCCCCATTTGCTTTATTGGAAAGAGATTTACTGGAGCGTTTTTTTTGTCTTATTGTCCACCCCCCTCCTCCTTTCCCTGCCCATCGGGGGATTCTGTGCTGCTGTGGAGACTCTTTGATCTGAGTTAATTCTTTGACGAAGCTTCACAAGACAATAGGAAAACAGAGCACTGCTCTGGGGAGAAACCTTCCCGCTCAAAAAGAAAAAGGTGGGAATTGTGCTGTCTTGGTGAGTCGGTGCAGCCCAAAGGCAAAGAGCCTCCCTTGCTGCTCCTGGGGCTGTACTGCAGCGGTGGACACCAGGATGCGTATTCTGCTCTGAGCTGGGGGGAAACATGGGAAAGGCTGGATGCCAGAGGGTTGTTTGGATCAGCATGGGGGGAATCAGGGTGAGTAACCATCAAAGAGAGTGTGGGGAGTTGCCTGGTGGAGGGACATGGGCTATGTGGGCTTTCCTCACTCCAGGAAGAGGTTTAGGGACAACCCCGTGGCCTTGGCCAGTTTGCAGAGTGGCCCTTGTTGTGTCTTAGCCAGAGCCAGGGTTAGAGGCATGTCTGCTGTTAGAGGCATGTCTGGAAGTTTTTAAGCCTGGCTCTTCTTTCCCAAGGCTTGTTGGCTTTGCCATACAAATCAGAGTGGATGTAGCCATGGATTCGGCTCCTGCCACATCAGGCTCCTATAGCTGATCCTCACCTTGGAGCAGCACCCACCAAACGAAGCTATGTGTGCCAGGGACCGCCTGGAACCACGGGACCAGCTCCCGTGGGAAAGTCACCCAGCTGCCTCTCGTTGGCCTTGGTGTCCCCTCCTTCCCCTTCCTGTGGCTGCTGCCCTGTTAATTGATTACTCCCCTCTTCAGCCGTTGCTTGTGGAGCTGAATGCGCCAAGTTAAAGCGCGAGCGCGGAGAAAGGGAGCGGGGATTCCAAGCGCTGGGCTCGCTTCTGAAAGATTACTGCACAATCTAATGAGCTCATTAATTTCATTTCATTAACCAAACACTGCTTGTGGAGAATGGCAAATATTTAAAGAAGCGCAGCAGGGTCAGAAACACATTTAATTAATGTTGTCACGTGGTGCTGAGAACAGGAGGGGGGAATAAATCCTGATGCCATACATTAACATCCATGGCGACTTCTCTTTTATATTTAATGTGCTGCTTGGGTGAAAGGCCTGCCTGGCTCCTGTGAGCACAGTGCCTGAGCGGCTGAGTGTGTTTCCCCTTCCTCCCAGGGTCCACGGAAGCCAAGAAGTGCCGTTATCCTGTTTAGAAGGGAACGCTACAGACAAGAGGAGGGGGCTCCATCATGGGGTCTTATGGGGGATGATGCTGCTTTCCCTGTGGTCCTTCTCCTTGCTGCCCATGCCTACTGTGATTATCACACTAAACTAGTGATACCCCAAGCTTATCAGCTTCCTGTTCAGCCAGCTGGGCACCGTGGGCGCCTCAGTGGGAGCAAAATCCAAAATGCACAGAAATGATAGGGAAGAGAGGGTCAAATCCTCTCTCAACCCCTTTGAAGTTTGGTGCACTTGGCTGTTTGTAGGGACTGGTATCAGTCACAGATGTTACCAAGGGGGTTCTCATCCCCTTCTCCCCCATCTCTAAGGGAATTTGGATCTGGGGGTTTTTTTTGGCACAAACTGTCTGCATATTTATTAATCTGTTGTGGAGGTGGGCTTTGCTAAAATCTCATTTTGATGTGGGGGAGGACATCTCATTTATGGTTCTTCCGTAAGGGCTGCTGTGAGGCATCTGAGGAGAGCTACAGATTGCTTTTCTGATTGTCCTGGTACACTCTGCTTCTTCAGGAAAATTGAATTAGGATGGATACCTGGATTGCACCTGAAGGCCTGGGTTTCTCACTGGCAAATTATTTCTGTGGTTCCAGTTCAAGGAGCATCCCAGCTAAAACAATCTTGGAGGGAGTGGAGCTGGAGCCTGGCAGTGCTCTTGTGTGCTTCTGCGTGTACTTTGTGCCATATTGGGATACTGTTGGCTCTGCTAAAGGGCCCTGCTGTTGAGAGGGCCAGGAGATGGCCCTGATTTAGGGTGTCAGCAAAGCTTTCCTGGGATCTTAATAGGGCCAAGAGTGCGGTACCACGAAAATCTGCTTGGCCAAGGAATTGTAAAACCAGTCCTGCCTCGGGGGACCCCTTCATCCTGCCAGCAAACCTCAGGGCTTCACCCATTCCTTTGCAAGCCTCTCCTTGGAGTAGAGCTGTGTCTATGTGGGCAAGACCACTCTTCCCTTGTGATAAAAACAGATGCCCTGTGCTTGGCAATATTCCTTGGTGGCAATTCCAGCAAGTACTGATAATGCACTATTGATTGTGGGGGGACTTCAAAGCCGGGGTGCAGCCTGGCTGGGCAGGGTAGGGAGCAGGCAGGGCCAGGAGGGCTCTCATTAATTCATAGCTGGAGGAAGCTGCTAGGCTCAAAGGCTGAGCATAAATTGTCCATGATTTAGTTCTTCAGTGACAGCTTTCTCCTCAGAGTCTGGCGCTTCCACAGGCAATTCCAAGCAGTAGGTGAAGGCAAAGAGCAGGAGGAGCTGGTGTCCTTTGGCTCCGCTCCGTGGCAGCTCTCCCATTACCCCATCGCTCACCCCTGCCTTGTCATTACTTGATTCCTCTTTATTGCAATAAAATGAAGCTGTGCTTGTGGCTCCTGAGTTCATCCTCCAGCATGCAGCACTAGCCCGGGTGACTCGAGGCCAGGTGCTTCCAACAGGCTCAGCTGCTGGGAGCAGCTCTGGGAAAAACCTGCTGCTGGGATGGAGGGGTGGGCGGCTGCCTGGGGCTGAGAGGTCTCAGCACCACTCTGGAAGCACTCACACCCTTGTGTGCCAACAGAATGAGGGATTTCTCCCCCTGTGCTGGGCACCCAGCAGTGCTGGTGGTTCCAGTGGGATCCCTTAGGGAATGCCAAGGGTTGGCTGTTGTTACTGCTCCCTACGGAAGAGCCCACGGTGTCCATTGCTGCATTAAGGCTGGAGAGAGGCAGAAACATCCGATGTGAATTCCTGGTGGTTGTTTGGTTCCAACCTTTCATCTTGCCTCCAGGGAGAGTGATGGATGAGTGGAGCCTGTGTCCTTGGCTGGCAGCTGATGTCCCAGGGAGCCTGGGGCCTGTGCTGCACCAGTGTGATTGGTGCCCGGGAGGCAGAAAGTGACAATTTCCATGGTGAGTGGGCTGGAATGTCCTTCCCATCCCTGACATATGGCTCTTGGGCAGGCCCAGCTTGTGCTTTGCGCTTGGGTGGGTGGTCCAATATCCAGCTCAGCATGGGGAGAGGCAAAATCCCTCTGTTTTCCTTGGGAAGAGCAATAGTCCAGCCTGACCTGGGGAAAGGTCCCTGCAGGTCCAGCCCAGCCATAGGACAATGGTGTTTGCCTGGGATGAAGTCAGGGGCTGGAGCAGGCGGTGAGAACTGTGGGGAGCCTGGCAGGGCTCAGCCAGGTTTGGGCAGCCTTGCCCAGCCTTGGAGCCAGGAGGCTGGAAGTGTTTCCATGCTGTTGGTGACACTCATTACCCTTTCTCAGGAGGATCTGTCTTTGTCCTGGTTTTGAATCCATGAGCAAGATGCTCACTGCATCCTGCTGAACCTCTTCTCATGCCCATGAAGAAAACCCCTTCTCCTGCCTGGAATCACTGGGACAAAACTTCAGGTGGCTGGGGAAGGGGCTGTGCCCTTCAGCCACTGCCTCGAGGGTTGGGCTTTGCTGCTCTGCCCTTTGCTGGGATTAAAGCAGCACTTCCCTGTGGCTTCCTGGCTCCCAAAAAAGCCAGGTCACACCAGGGATGTGACAGATTGGCTGCTGACCTGGAAGGATATCAAATGGAAGGATTTAGCTTCTGGAGGGGGATTGTCCAAGGAACTCATGGGTGCAGAACCAAAAAAGCTTTCCAAATACCAATGCTGTCTGTTCTTCTGCTCCTCAGAGGGAGGAACTGGAGTGAAAGAGCACCTGACAGCAAAATGCTCCCTGAACCACGACTGTTCTCAGAATTCCCATTCCCAGACTCTTTGAGGGAGTGTTTGACCATCTTTGAAGATGTTTTCTAGTTCACTGGTGTCATCTGTGAACAGATTTTCTTGCCCTACGCTCTGAGATTTGGCCCATGACCAGAAGTTTGCTTACCCCTTTTATACTCCAGATCCTTGAATCCCTGGCAATTGGCCAGCTCAGGGAAGTGGAAAAAAATCCTTTCTTTTAAATCTTTTCTTTTAAACTTTTCCAGCAATATTGACAAACCAGAATGCTCATGGGATCAGGAAAAAGAGTTTTACCAGTTGGAAACTAAAAGGTAAAATGTCAAACCAAAAAAGTGGAATTTGACAGAACTTAAAATAATATTTTTATGTAGTTATTATTTTTGTCTTTTCAGGGTGAGAGAGATTTCCTGCTTGTGAGCTGAAAGGCAAAGATTTTTTCCCAGCTCTGGTAGTGGCACCTTCTGCTGTCAGAATTGATGGTTCAGATTATCAAGATACTTCAGGCTTCAATACTTATGCTCCCTTAATTGAGATATTACAGATACTATGGATTTTTTTTTAGTACATCCTTTGCTTTTTGTTGTTTTCCATGGTTCAGTGGTTGCTTCTGTGGGTGAACTTAGAGTTCTACCCAGAAGGTAAACAGAAATCCTTAAATAAATAAAAAAAATGAAATAAAGTGAGTTTAAATATAAATCTGTCAAAATCAGACACTTGTTTCTCTGTAGCAGCATTGAAGGGAAACAATCAATTGCCGGGATCTGCATCCAGAGAGGGAAGCAAGGGAGCCGGGGGGAATATCCCCTCGTGGCTGTCAGGGTGGGATCCAGCCGCCGTGGGGCTGGGTGTCCATCAAGGGTGTGGAGACAGATCCATGGACTGTGGAGAAAAGCCACTTGGGGGAAGTGACTCAGCTGTACTCTTTTTGAACAAAAATCCAACAAGGTTCTGTGGATTTCAGCCTTTGGGGAGGGGGAAGGAAAAAGGAATGTTCTTTTTGGCTGTTTGGCCCAAGCCTTTACTTGTCCTCCAAGTCAACTTAGTGGAAGATGCCCTCAGAAGATTCAGTTTCTCTGCTCCTGGGAGATCACAGAATCACAGAATTTCTAGGTTGGAAGAGACCTTCAAGATCATCAAGCCAAACCCATGCTCTAACACCTCAACTAAACCATGGCACCCAGTGCTACATCCAGTCTTGTTTTAAACACATCCAGGGATGGTGACTCAACCACCTCCCTGGGCAGGCCATTCCAGTACTTAATCACTCTTTCTGTGAAAAACTTTTTCCTAATATCCAACCTATACTTCCCTTGATGCAGCTTGAGGCTGTGTCCTCTGGTTCTATCCGTTGTTGCCTGGAGAAAGAGACCAACCCCCACCTGAGTACAGCCACCTTTCAGGAAGTTGTAGAGAGATGTGCACCTAAAGACACAGACAGCTTTTGGAATTCTTATCCCTGCTGAAAGTCATAGAAACTGTATTTCCAACAAAAAACTTGGCTCACTTCTGGTGGTCACTCAGTCCATAAAACACCGTGCTTCCCTTCTCCAGCTCTTCCCTTGCAAGTCTTCCCTTGCTGCCTCTTCTCCATAGGCATTCTGGCACTCATTCCAATTCATGGAATGTTGGGCTGTGGCTGAAGTATTTGAATCTTTTTTACCAAGGAAGAAAAAAAAAATTCTTTTTGTTTCTCATGGAAAAGTTGAGACAAAAAATGGTTTTCATTAGAAATTCCCATGGGGAAGGAATAGCAGACTGAATCCTGTTCTCTGACTAACTCTTGTTTCAAACACTGAGGCAGAGTGAATCTTTTATAAGCCGTTTTAAAGGAGGGATTGTAAACAGAATTGTCCATGAAAATGGAGAATGTCTTGCACATCCTAAAAAGTGCCGGGCTGTTGTTGTGCAGGAGCTGCTCCCGCTCCACCTCCTCTGATTAAACACCAACACACTGTGTTTAAGCAGAGCCTCCAGGCAGCTTTCCATATTCATAAGACAAGGGCTTTACCAGGAAAGGCGGCTTTTTGGGGTAATGTCAATATGAATATTACAGTCTCTCTGCTCTTTGTATTGTCCCCTAAACCATCAGAGTGAAATTGTAGGAGATAATGTACAATTATGCTGTCACTGAAGTGTGTGGAGCCGTTTGCAGGAGCTTTGGAGAGGGATCCCTCTAGGAAAGGCAGGGCTGCCTGCTCCCACCTCTGCTGGGCTTCAAAGCTGGGCTGAAAGCTGCATTTCGCTCTGTGTGTGTGTGTGACACCGTCTGAGCCTCAGGAGTGATGTGTTCTCCTTGTCCTCTTCAGCCGTGGAAGCATGGCAGATGTTGGGAGCGGAGCTTCCAGAGGAGCAAGAAAAGGAGATGTTAATAACTTTCAGGAACTACTCAGGATGACTCAGAGACATTTTGTGCCATCCTAAGGACATGGAAACACATCTCCTGCTCATCTAGCTGGTATGGATTGGTTTTGTATGGGTGGAGAGCTTGGGGAACACATCTTGCCTGGTTCCTCTTTGCACAAGGACCAGATTTGGGGTGCAGTTTTGGGTGAAGGAGTTTTTGGGCTTGGGAGTGAGGGTTTGCACGCTGCTGAGGTTTTGGAGAGGACACCCTTCTCTCATCACCTGCTGTATTTCTTGGTTTAAGTCACTGATGCGTTCTGTAAAGGACTCTGTGGTGACAAAGTGGAAGTGAGGCTGTGACATTTTGCAGCCCTGGGGACAAGGCTCTTTCCTCTTTTGTTTTTGTGAGTGATGTCCCCACTTAGGGATAAATATTATTTTTCATTCAATTTATTATTAATTTCCCCCATGTAATATTTAAACATGTTCAATATTTAAATCCCATGCTCTGGGATGGCCAGAGCTGGGGGAGCTGCTGAGCCTGGGGCAGCACTGACAGGAGTGGGAGAACATGGTTGTTTAACTGCCCTGTTGGTGCTGGGATAGGTCAGCCTCCTCCTTGCCACTGGGAATTGCAAGAGTCTGTCCTCTGAGCTGTTCCAGCTGGAACAAGGGTGGTTCTGGAGAGGCATTTGTTTGGGATCCCTATGGAGTTGCAGTTGGTGCCCCTTGCAGGGATTGCTGACCCACAAGGTCTCTTTCACCTCTTTATTCCCCACTCTCTGAGAAGGTAAAATCCACTTACAATTGACAGGCCCATTTGTACAACAGCATGGAGCCAGCCTAGTGCCTGCTGGGGCTGGGATCACACAAGGTTGGGATGAAGCCCCTTCTCAGCTGTGCGGTGCTGGAGGGTTGGGAAAACCTTACAGTGAGAGGCTCCTCTGCCCCGTGCCAGGCATGATCAAGCTGCCTGGGGCTCAGCTGAACCTCATTCTCTCCTTCTCCCAGGGCAGGGAGCTGATTTCCTCACTTGTGAGATGCTGGGGGAAGGCTGGGCTCCAAACCCTGTCTCCTGGTGAGCCAAGACGAAGGAGCACGGCAGAGTGGTGGATAAGAAAAGCCTCCTGTTGCCAAGCAGAGCAGTTTTATTGCAAGTCTTAACGGTATTTATTGCGCTTTCCAAGAGCCCCAGAGCCAGATTTCGTGTAGTTCAGCTGTCACTAAAAGGCAAATGTACAGTTCTGGCCCTCCTGGCCTTGTTGACATCCTGGAAAATGAGATTCCTGAGCGGCAAAGAGCCAGCAGGCAAATACCCGTCCCCAAAGTGTGCTGTCTCCAGACCCCAGAGCAAAACCTGGCACTTGGGAAGCCCTGCTTGGGTTCACTGGTACTGATAATCTGTCCAAATTCTTCCTTGCTTGTTCAGGCTGTCTCTGAGACCCACAAGGCTTGGCCTGAAAATCTCTTATTCAATGGCATTGATCGTGTGGTAGCGAGCTGTTTCCATTTAATTGTTCTCTCTTTGTTTCCCTGGGAGTTTTCACTCCTTCCCTGACACAAAAGCCTGTCCTTGCTGGTCAGACTATCCCCAGGTGGGCTTCTCCTGGCTGGCAGGACTGGATGTGGCTGGGGAACGTCTCCGGGGAGGGTGTGAGAAGAGGAGCATCCCCCTGTCAGCCCTGTGGGCAGTGTTTCACGGAGCAGACTTTGTGCTGACAGGAGAATAGTGGAACTGTAAGTCTGTGGCTTTTTTTCCCAAGGGATGTGGGACAAGGGAACGTCCAGGGAGCAGGCACGGTGAGCCTGAGACCGCTGCTGAGCATCTGGAGAAGCCTTTGCCTGAGAAAAAGCGTCTGCTCCTGTCTTCTGCCTTCCCTCCTCCCCCCTCTCCATTCCCATTAAGATAATTAAATCAGAGGTTATGATTGCGGCTGGGGAAGGAGAAGTGTCAGACCGCCGTCCCTGGGTGGGGTCGTTGTCCCTTCCTTCCTCCCACAAATGCCACCTCTGAGCAGGCATCCGGCCTCGCTCCTCTCTCTCTGTTTAATTCCTGAATAAATAATTGCAGCGGCGGAGAATAAATCAAGCGGCTCCGGCTGCGCTGATGCTTTGAGCCGGCTCGTTCCCGTCCCTGCATCCCGCCCTGAGCGATGCCTGGCACAGCCTGCAGCATCCCCTCCCCTCCCCTCCCCTCCCCTCCCCTCCCCTCCCCTCCCCTCCCCTCCCCTCCCTGCCCATTGTCCGCCCAGCGCCGGCCCGCGGTCCTGCCCCCCCCCTTTAGCTCCCTGCTGCGGGATGCTGTCCCGGGCCACACAAGTGAAAGCATTCCCGAGGCTGGACAAGCCTCCCGAGGGAGGGCGGGCAGTGGGAACGGCGCAGGGGGGCCATTTATTGTTCTTTACAGACTCGGGCGGCTGCACTCTTTGGGGGGGAGGTTTCTCTGGGATCGTTTTGTGGTTTTCCTCCCAGTGCTGTGCTATTGAAAGATGTTGGGAGCAGAGGGTGGGGGTGGGGGTGTGTGGGGATGCATGACAGGGCTTTGGAGCAATCAGGTGTAGATTTATGGTCCCTTTTGCCCCAGAGCCAACAGGTATTGGAAAGGTTTCCTGGTTCATATCAGTCAAAATTAGCGGCCAGGGCTGTTGTCTGGGGCATGTAGTGGTGTGGAGATGCTTTTTTTCAATGCAGACAGGACTTCTGACAGCATTGGTCCACACAACAAGGAACAAAACTTTTTCCTGAGCCAACTACAGAGGCAAGAGGGAGGATCTGTGGATACCAGGAACAGCCTGGGCTGCTGGAGGCTCCCTCGGGGATTTGTTGTATTTCTCAGCCTGCTGTTGGTCTCTGTTTTACCCCAAGCAGAGCTCGTCAGTGCCCAGCACCCCTCAGTGCCTGAGAAAGTACAGCTGGAGAAAGCTGCCAGTGGGGCCAGTCCAGGTGTCAGTCCTTTCCCAGCTGGATTTCCCCAAGGCCTGTTGGATGTGACCATTCAGTGCACGTGCCACTTTACGCAGGAGACTTGTCAGACACATCTGACACCATCTCAGAGCAGCTGGGAGGGGTGTGAGGCTGTCCCTCCCACAGCAGAGGCTGTGTGCATCCTGCACCCTTTCCCCATCCCAGCTGCTAACCCAGCTTCTGCTCTGTCCTGCACTATCCATGCTGTGCTGCTGTGTGCTGCTCATGCCTTAAATGCTTCCTCCATAGCTGTTGGATGGGAGCCAGAGCAGGACAGAGGGGTGGCCACTCCCTGTGGAATGGAGGCAAATGGGAATTAGTGTGTCTGCACAAATCCCGGGATGCTCCTGCTGATGCTGGGGTCATACGTGCATGGGGAAATAAATAGGATTGGGAGATATGTCCAAGAGAGCTGGAGAGGGACTTTTGGCAAGGATATGAAGTGACAGGTCAAGGGGGGATGGCTTAATGCTGAAAAGGGCAGGTTTGGATGGGATATTGGCAAGGAATCCTGTGAGGGTGGGCAGGCCCTGGCACAGGGTGCCCACAGCAGCTGTGGCTGCCCCGGGATCCCTGGAAGTGCCCAAGGCCAGGGTGGATGGGGTGTGGAATAACCTGGGATAGCTGAAGGTCCTTAAGGTCCTGTCCAACCCAAACCATTATCAAATTGTCTGATTTGGGAGCTGAAAAGGGATTGTGATTGTGTCAGGCTGTGTGACACTCGGCCAGATGTGTGCTGATGGCTGCCCTTCCTAGAGACCAGCCATGCCCCCGTGGGGCATCCTTTAATGGACTGGTGATTGATTGCTCCAAGAGCTGTAGAATGTGTGGAACATCCCAGGAAAGGAGCCCTGGGACAGGGGAAAGGGCTCATGGAGACTTTTGCACTGATACTGATCCACCCCAGATGAGGAATATTCAGATACTGGAGAAGAGATCACAACAGCAAAAAAAAAGTATTGCTCTGGGAACATCTCTGCTGATGAGTACTCAGGAGCCAATCCCAGCAAGGAGCTGGTCTCTCCAAAACCTGGGCATGCTCCTGCAGCTGGGCCCAGCCACCTGCCAGGCTGGAATGGCAGGCTGGGGATGATATGGGCTGACAGTGGGTTTGTGGCTCAAACCCTCCTGGGACTTCGACAGAGCAGCTCGTTGCACCTCACCCAGGAGAAGGGGAGAAACACTTGTCTCTAATCTCTATTCCTACTCCAGGGCTTTGCATCTAATTTTGCAGTTCTGTATGAAATTTGATATTGCTGGATGGTGTTCTCTGGGAGTTGCATCTAAATCTAGAAACACTCTGTAAAAACACTCTGCATAAATTTCTTTCTTTTAATTATTTTTTTAACCCTGAGCCAATCAGTTTTGGGTGAAGTTCTGGGCCACATTAGACTTCAGCTTCAGGAAACAGAAGAAATGCATGATGTCATCAGTTGTGTGCCGTCACATGCTCTCGAAATGCCATCAGACTTGCTAAATATTCAGTGTATATTTTCTGTCTCAACAGACTGTATTGGCTGAAACTGCTTATGCAAATGAAAAGCTGTACCTCTTCAATAGATTGTTAGGAGCTGATCCTGAATAATTGGGGTTGAACGGAGCAGTAGGTGGGAGAAGTCAGCAGAGGCAATAATTAATGGAGTGGCTTCTTGTCTGGGCTGGCTGTGGATCCCAGAAAACCCTCTGTGAAGACAGGACAGGCTCCGTGGAGCCTGATGTTCCTTCCCAACCATTGCAAATGCCTTGCAGGAGCCCGAGTTATGCAAAAACCCCTTTTTTAGATTTAGCCCAGCAACTCCCAAGGGAAGCCTGTTAGAAAGTCTCAGCATGTGTTTCTAAACTCCAGCTTATATTAATTCCCAGCTGCTTTGTTCATCAACTGGAATGGCTCCTTTTCCCTCATTTTCCTCCCTCCCTTTTCCTTCTCCAGCCCTCCATGTATTTCCAGACCCCAGCCATGTCCCTTCTTGGCTTTTGTTTTGCTGGACTAAGTGAGCCTAGCTCTTCTCATCTCCCCTCAAAAGGCAAAGCTGTTTCTTGTATCACCCTCTATTTTTGCAGGTCTTTTTGATCTGGAGTGGACCCAGTCTCCCAAATCAGAGCTTTGAAAGATGACAGAGCCCTTTCTGTGGAGATGTTGGATGTTGGGAGCCAGAGCAAGGAGCCCACATTCCAACCATCAGCCCCAGAGAGAAGCAGAGCACTGCCAGAAACAAGAAGCAAGGAACTCATTTCACACTCAGGTAAGTCCCTGATAAAGGAAGAATTTTTCCAGTTGTAAAATGGGCTATATCCAAAAAACCCCATAGAATTGATTCATTTGGGTGACTGTTAAGAGTTAATCGATAAAATAACAGTTTCCACCTTTTTATGAGAAATTAGCTGATTAGAAAGTTGATTAATGGGATGATTTTTCATGAGTGTAATTAAAGCACTGCATGGCTTCTCGTGTAATTGATATTTAATGCCTACATGGAAAGCTGCTTTTCTATAAGGAACAGTGTTGGGTTGTAATTTTTTTCAATTAAGCACCTGTGGGTTTGGCAGGGGAGAGGCCGAGGGGCTCACCAGCAATGGGGAAGGAGGGAGAAGAGGATGGGATGCAACTGGTCAGGACATTCCAAGAGAAATGGGAACATTTCCACGTTTCAGAGCCATGCACGGGTAAGACAGATGGATTGGAGCCTGTAAGCAGGAGAGACGGTGGGTTTTCTTCTGAGAACAGAGGTCTGATGAGTCTAAGCTTCAAAGAACCAACAGAAAATCCAGAAACAGCACCCCAGCTTCTCTTGGAGGTTGATAGGAGAGCAGGGAGTCATCCCTCCAGTATCCCTCTGACACTTAGTGAGAAGTTCAAGGAAACTTGGTAAAAGTATGGTGGTTCTTCTTCTCCTGTTGTTCTGTTCCAGATCTGGCACTGGGGAGGCCTCCTCAGCCAGGGGTGGTGCCTTTGTGCGTGCTTGTCTGGGAGGAACTTCCCTCATGGGCTTGGTCTGTAAAGTCCTGGACCATTTCCCAGTAGAGACAGTGGAGCCTCGGTAAAGCTGGATGATTTTTCTGGAAGATCTGCTCCAACCCACTGGGAAAGAGTATCTATCTTGTGCTCCCAGTGCATCAGAATCCATACTTTCTGTGGTCTCCCCTGGCCTTGAGGTCCCTTAACTCTCCAACTAAAATGAATGTGTTGGAGGTCACAGAATCCCAGAATGGGTGAGGCTGGAAGGCACCAGAGTGGATCCCGTGGTCCTGGAATGTCCTCAGTGAGGAAGACTCCCCACTCCCTCTGGACAACCTGTTCAGTGCTCAATCACCACACAGGAAAAGTTCTTCCTCCTCTTCATCTGGAGCTTCCTGGGCATCAGCCTGTGCTCATTGCCTCTTGTCCTTGTGCCCCGCTCCCTTTGCCTTGTGGCTTCTCTGGCAGTGCTTGTGGCCTGTGCTCATGTGAAGAAGACCTGGTCCAAAATCTGAGACAGGCTCTGTGCCAGTTCTAGCAGTTTTTTGGCAACAAGGAAGGATGTGAAGAGATATGATGGTGGTACAGAGCATTGCCAAGTGTCCACAGACACAGTTTTAGGCTGTAGCTCATACTGAGTTATTTGATCTTAGATTACTGGGACATCCCAGTACCTGAAGGAGCTGACAAGAGAAATGGAGAGAGACTGTTTGCAGGAGTCTGGAATACCAGGACATGGGGAATGGCTTATCACTGCCAGAGGATAGGGTTAGAGTGGATGTTGGGAAGGAATTCTTCCCTGTGAGGGAAGTGAGGACCTGGCACAGTTGCCCAGAGAAGCTCTGGCTGCCCCATCCCTGGAAGTGTCTAAGGCCAGGTTGGACAGGGCTTGGACCAGCCTGGGACAGTGGGAGGTGTCCCTGCCCATGGCAGGGAGTGGGACTGGATGAGCTTTAAATTCCTTTCCAACCCAGGCCTTTCTGTGATCCTCTGACATCCTGTATGCTGTCTCCTCCTCTGAAGGGAAGATGTTTGGTCCTGCCCACCATGTCCTCTGCCCCTTTTAATTAGCAGCATTAATCCAGATTTCCTTCCCTGACAGAGGTTTCCAGCCCTCACTGTAGGGAAGCTGTGAGGGATCACACCAGTGGATGAGCCTGAGGCTCACTCTCTGGAAAGGCAACTCCAAATCTCCTCCCATCCCAGATTTTGTCTGTGTGTTGGGCAGCACGGGCAGCAGCTGTGCTGTGAGATCGGGAACCTGCCACTGATACATCATGAACATTTTGTTTTGTTTTCCTTTTCCTTGGAGCGAGAGTAGTTGGAAGGTGGAAAGATGGTGCTAAATTGTGTTTCTTGCACGTCTGTTGAATTACAACATGTCTGAGTGACCTCCCTGAAGAGTCAGACAAGCCTTGGCACAACATCATAACTCTCAGGCACTCAGAAATGCACACAAACACTCTGGTGCACCAGCAGGAATTCCAGACCTCACATGCTGGGTGATGGATGCTGCTGGGGGGCCCAGCAGCTGCCCACATCCACAGGAGAAGGCCTTTCCTCTTTTGTCCAGGAGAAAAATGTTAATGAATTCCTCTGGAATGGCAGAGGAGTCAGTGGTGGGTTTTAAAGCTGATAGCCCTGACTGCTTCTGAGAGAGATGCTCTGGAAATCCTTGATGGCCCAGGCCAATCTGCAGCCTCTTTCTGCCTTGCAGTCAGGCAAACAGCAAGAAACCTTCAGCAAAGAACGTTTGCTTGTCGTTTTTATTCTAAAGCAATGGAATGTGTGGGATATGCCAAATCTGCTCTGTTAGGATTCCATTAAATCTTCTTTTTTCCCTTTTTATTTTAAGCTGAGCGTGCATACAAATCTTTATTTTCTCTAATTGTAAACGAGAGATGTTTTGGCTTCAGATGACATTCTTTGAAAAGTAAACTCCACCAAACAAACACTTTTATCCTGAAGCATCATCTGTGAGTGCTGAATTCTTGTTTTGGTAGAAAATATTTCCTTGTTTCACTGCAAGCTTGGAGATGGCGGAATTTTTGAGGGTTGTGGTGTATGATTCAAATCCCAAAATGTTTCTGTTTCTGGGAAAGGGTGGAGCCTCCTGGTATTTCTGCAGCTCTTTCCATGGGGAGGGAAGCTTTCCATTGTAATTGTGTTGTGCTGTTAACCCTGGTGTGAGTGCAGTGAAAGACCCCAGGGAGGAACAACCCCTTTGGACTGAAATTAGGTCTCACCTAAGAGTATGAATTAAAATTGTGGCAAATTTAGTCTGGGCATGGCTGCAATTATTTGGTTCCATTCACTATCCCTCCCTGGCTGGCATTGCTACAAGAGCTCACTAACTGTTACTGGCAGAGAGACCACTTCCACGTCCCAGAGTTTGCTCCTTCATCTTGTTTGGATGGCTGCCAGATGGACAGGCTGTCAATGCCCCTCTCTGCGTGGCTGACATCAGAAGAGTCTCAGCACTCCTCACTCTGGAGTTTGTGCTCAGACCAGAGCAGGCTTTGAGATGATCCCACCGTTTGTTTGCCGAAGTTTGGCTTGGGATGGCTGTTTCACAAGAGAGGAACTTGGCTGAAACAGCCACGAGTGTAAGCCCAGCTGTGTGGAAATGTCACCTGTACAGCAGCCTATGGCAGCCTGTGTGCAGCTGCCACAATCTGGGCACGGATCTGCCTATGGGGGCTCGTGTTGGGAGCAGCACTGCCGCGGGAGAAACCCTCGCTGTGGAAAGTGTTACTGCTATCAGCCTCACCAGTTATCCATCAATTGCTGATGAGAAACAGGTTCAGTGATCTCCCTGGAATAATTCCTGAGGGCTTGCGTCTCCCACAGAAACTGGGGATGGTGCAGGCTGGCTGTGCCTCACCAGATGTGGGATGAGGAGGCTGAGCTGGCTGTCTCAGCTGCTGCTCCTGTTATTTATTGATGTGGTGTCCTTGGGTATGTGGGTCTCCTTGGGAATGTGGCCCTCCTTGCTGCTGGAGGACAGGGAGCCATTAAAGTCTTTTGAAGGAGAGCAGGAGAAACTGGAGAGCTCATGGAGCTGGGCTCAGAATTGATCTCCAAGATGTGGTTTGCAGTCCTTGCAGTGAGCTCCTGTGTCTGTTGCTTACCTTGATCAAAGTCTTCCAGGGTTTTTCCCCTCATTTTTGGGCTCAATCCATGGACAGGAGCATTCTGATCCAAAGTCCAGATGTTGGAGAGCAAATGTGTTGCACTGAGATGGCCCAGAGGGCTCATCCAGGTACTTGAATTACTACTCTGTGATTAATTGCCATGATCCCCTCTGTGCATCTCTTCCTATTTCCATGGCAGGGTTATTCCACAGGAGGTTGTTTGGCTGCGTTGGCTCGCGTGTGATTGTGGCTGAGCTGTGGGTGCCTTTGATCCAGTAAAACCTCTGTGTGTTTGCTCTGCTGCCATTTTTCGAGGGCCAGCTCAGAACAATTTTGGGCACATCTCGAGTTTTCCTTGGGGGAATGTGGCAGGGACAGGACAGGCTGCCCGGCCCCACACTTCCAGCACAGCCACGCTTGCCTCGTGCTTTGGCAACAAGCAGGGAATTTCTCACTGATCACAACGCAGCCAGAGGGAAGAATAAATTAATTATAAAGATTTTTTAAAAAGTCCAGCTACTTTTCATTTTCCAAAGTGCCCATTTTCTTGACTGTTCCTCCAAATTACCGTCTCGTTGGGTTTCTTCTGTTTCCTCGATGCTGTTGTTGTTCTGTGGATTCCACGTCACTCAGCAAATGTCTCCCATCTCCTTCCAGCCAACTTGCACAATACATTACAATTACACAATTATGCTGTTGTAATCAAATAATTAAGTTGCACATTAAACACGCATTAGAGCTCACAAAGGAAGGAGCTTCAGACATGGGCATGGAATAGGGGGGAGCGAGCCAGGCAGAATTGGTGCTAATTGCATCTTGCTTTCAGTGGCTCAGGGACTCCAGGTTTTTGGTCTCAGATGGCAAAATGGCAGTGGACTGAGGCTGCTGAGGTTTAAATAAGCAGGCAGGTTTAGTCAGTGACTTCCCTGTGGAGAGAAACAAGACTTGGTGACCAAATATACCCAGAAAGAAAAAGGGAATAATTTGGAAGCCTGTTGGATTCCAGTCTACTGAAATCCGCTTTAATTGAAGCTCAGGATCATCTCTCCTAGGAAAAGAAGGACACCCCTCCCTCACCAGGGTGGGACTCAGCTGATCTGGCAGGAGAAGGCTGTGAAGGCTTTGGGATATCATTATTTTAGCTGTGGGGTTGGGATGTCTTTGGGCTGGTATTATTTTAGCTCTGATAGGGCAGGAGTGAATGAGTTGGTGGGTAAGTCAGAGATGTGGGTGTTTTCTCCTTTTTTTTGTTTGTTGATAGAGGAAAAATAACACCCAACAGACCCATATGAGTGTTCTGGCATCATCCTGACCCTAATTTGATCCCACTCAGAGCCTCGTGACAGGGGGCAGTTGGGATTCTCCATTCAGGGTAGATCCAAGAGGCAAAAGCTGTGGTGCCACTGCTCCTAAATCAAACCCCTCAGGATGAGGTCTAGAACAAAAGAGAGCCATGGGCTGGTCATGCCATGACTAAACAGCAGAAATCTGCTTTTTCACACAGATTTGGGTGAATTTTTCAAAGGATTCTGTATGAGCATTGGACAAAACCCCTCTTTTGATGTCTACCATAGCTGGGAAGTGGCAGAAGGAGCTGAGGTGAAACTTCCCACCAGGCTTCAGAAGTGGGCTGGAGAACAACCTGTAGACTTCAGCCGTATTTTTGCAGCAGTGACTGAAGTCTATGGAAACTAGAGATCAAATCTGAGCAGAAATTGCAGGCATGGAGGAAGGACTCTGGAGAATAAGAGCAAATGTGTGCCCAGTTTGATATGCCAAGTTAAAGGCGTCTGTGTAGTTGGTCTTTGCAAGTAGGATCACAGTCCCTTCCCAAAAACTTTGGTTATTAAGCTTCTAAAAATTTAATTTTGAATGGGAACTTTATTCTTGTAATTAAAAGCCAATGTTTGTGCTCAGTAATTGCACTGAGGGGAGAAGGAACATTCTCTGCTGCATGAATCAGCACCGGAAGGGGAAGAGCGTTTATGAATCAGGAACCAGCAAGTTGCAGCAGCCTGGAAGGCTTCCTCCTTCCAGTGACCTATGTGATGATGTGTCTTTGGCCTCTCAGGAAACCCAGGTGGGTGAGGGCAGCAGGAGCCAGCGCGGCAGTGAGGAGATCAGTTGAAGTCCATCAGGCCACTTGTCACTCTCTGGTACCGCCCCCATCCCTCTGCACCAGCCATCCAGGGAATGTGGGGTATGAGCAGAGCTTTCCTGGGATTCCCACCATGCCACTGTTGTGTCCCTGTCTTGGGTTGTGGAACCAAAAATGTGTATTCTATTTCATCTCTGAAAGCAGCTGGGGAGATGTTTTTCTTTATCTCTTGTAACTCTGGGGGGAGGAGGGCAGGTGCCTTTTGATAATGCCAGCTGTTCAAACCAGGTGGGGTAGTGTTTGTTATCTCTTTTCACAATGGGCCATTAAGACTCCCCAAAGCAATACATCCACAATACCCTCCCCAAAGTAGTACATCCACATTCCATCATCCCATTGTGAGATGCTCCACCCAGTGGGGGGAGCCAACCATTCCTACCTGGATAAAACTGAGATGTAGAAACACAAGGTATCTAACTTCACCTGATTCCTGGAGGAAGACTGGACCCATTCTCACCACCGCTGGACCCTTGTCACCATCACAGGACCCTTTTCTACAGGATCATCTCTACTCCACCAGAACCACCTCTGCCACTCCAGGAGGACTCACTTTGGCACTGCTTCCAACACCCTGACCAACAGGGTGTCAGGTTGTAGCTCTGACTCTGTCAGGGTTTTCCAAAATTGTTGTTTGTTTATTTGCTTGTTTGGTTGGGTGGTTTTGTCTTCTACTACATTTGTATTGTTAATATTCCTAGTAAAGAACTGTTATTCATATTCCCAAATCTTTGCCTGAAAGCCCTTGATTGCAAAATTATAATTTGGTGGGGGTTGAGGGGTTTACATTCTCCATTCTAAGGGAAACTCCAGTTTTCCCTGGCAGATACCTGTCTTTCCAAACCAAAACAGTCCTATTGCCTGTCCTATTGCCTCCCTGCTGGAGCTGTGGTCTCTCTCCTTGTCCCCACAAAAACTGTGCCCATCCCAGGTCATCACGTGGGGAAAGGTCACAGCAGCATCTCCGCTCTGGGTTTGGGAAGTGGAGTGGAAGGTGTGGTCTAGGAACACAGCAACTCCAGCCACACTCTGGCACCACGGTTTTCCCTAAAAATCAGAAGAAAACCCAGCCCTGCAGAATCTTCATAAATCCCTGCTTTGAGCACACATATTCATGCTTAAATAAAAAAATAATTTAAAAAAATGCTGAGCTTTAGGAAAAAAGCTCTTTGATGTATTAAATCTGATTGACTGGGTTCCTGGAGCATGTATAGACTTCACACAATGCAAATGGTGTTGATTAGATAAGATGGTGTTTAAAAGGAAAAAAGCCCAGCCATAGAAAGAAGATGCAATTAGATTAGCAGATCCAAGGCTGTAAGTGCAGATCGAATGGGCTATAAACAATTTAAGGCTTGGGAGAAGGCCAGTGTTGCTCAGTGTTCACTTATAGTCCAGTGTGCTGGCTCTCTAATCCAAGAGGAGAGAGCAAGGAAGAAGAGGAAAAAATTCTGGGAAGGGTGATTTTTACACTGAGACCTCATCAGGTCACCTTCAGAGATTTCTGGGCATCTTTGCATCCACCTAATAATGTATATATACTTAAAAAAATTAGATATATCTGTATATAGCCACTGAAACCCCAGAGCTGTGTGTTTATTCAGCCCTCCTACCTCTCTTGGTTGTTTGTGTGTGCATTTGTCTTGTCTAAATCTTGTTCTTGTGTCCACATCCAGGTGAATTGCAGGAGATCCCCAAGTGAATCACCAAGGCACTTCCTACTCTTGCACCTTGAATGTGGCTTTAAAAACAACACTCCCAATCACTGCTCATTGGGGTTTTCTTTTGCATGCAGTCATTGGAGTTTCCTTAAGAATTTCTGAGTTTTTCTGAATGCATGAATTCATTGCTTGGGTCCTTTGAGCTTTGCTGGCTGGAGAGGGATGCTGGAGGCTCATGTGAGGATTCCTGTTTTCCTGCAGCAGTGCTTCTGGGAGCCGAGTGTTTATGTAACTCCTATTAAAGAAAAAAGGGATTCTGAGGAGAAAGAAAGAAGAAAAACCTGGGAGCTGAAGCTGGATTTACTCTGAGGTTATGAAATCAGACCAAGTGCCCATCCCCAGGCTTTTTAGATGTGAGTGATGGGATTGAATTCCCACGAGGTGGCTGTGGAGATGTCCATGGGGGCAGGTATTCGTGTCCCCACTGTCTGAAATATTCATGAACTTCCTTCCAGAGAGAAAAACCCACAGCAAACAGTAAATAATTGTTTGATACATGGAACGAGGGACACTCACTCTCTTCTGGGGATGGTTTTGGCTTTTGTTTAACAGCACCTACAAATCTGAAATACCAGAACCCTTTGCAGAGGGGTATTTCTGGTTGCCTGAATGGTTTTGATCCCCTCTGTAAATCTGTGTGGGGAGACATTTTTCTCACTGTTCTTTATTTCCTACCCTGATTTCCAACCTGTCTTCTCATTTGTTTTATGTCCCTGTCCTTCACTGCAGGATGGCATCACCTCCCAATATAGCAGAGTCTGCCAATTCTGTTATTTGCTCTTTACTTCTTTTTCCAGCTCGTTAATGAAGAGGTGACAACAGATGGGTCTGAGAGTGATCTCTGCTGAGCCCACCAGGCACATCTCCCCTTCCTGACATGCTGCTGTTTGTCACTTTGCCTGGTTTATGGTTCCTTTCTCCCTTCCTGAAGCACACGCCTTTTCTCGTGTCCAAGTCAATTTGAACAGAGCATCAGAGTGATCTTTCCTGGGATGCTGGCTCAAATGTGTTTCTAAAGCTGAAATGCAGTTTTCTGCTTCAGCTGGATGGAAGAATGGAGCATGTTGGGCCAGGCAGGGGCTGAAAAATCTGTGTTCTGATTATTTCAGGCCATGTTTATTATTGAGGATGGCTCAGCCTTGGGAACCCTCTGTGGCATGTGTCCCCATGCTGGTGGTCTCTGCTCTCAGTAGGGGCACTGGGTGCAGCTCTTGGCCACAAGCAGCTGGTGAGGCTGCTCCTCAGTGTCTGCCTTGCAGGGAGTGGCTGTCCCAGGGGAGTGGCAGGCAAGGAACCTGCAGATGCAATCTACAGCAGGGAGGAACTGAAGCTCTTGGAGCAAACAAAGCTAACAGGAAGTGTTCTAACACAGTTCATCCACCCATCATATCCCAGCTGAGAACTTCACCCCTTGAGGGACGGGTCTGTGACCCCCCTTGCCCTTAGAGGCCCTTTGGGATGTGGTTGCCACCAGCAAGGTGAGAACATGGCAATAAATTTCATATGACAGGTCTGAAATAGAAGTGTGGCTTTCCACCCCTCCTTTGGCTGGGACAAAGCTTGGGCACAGGGAGGAAGCCTTTGTCTGTCTCTCCTTGGGGCCAGCAGGATGTCCCAGAGTGGCTGTGCTCCAGAACGGCCTCTGCTCGTGCTCTGGCAGAGCCAGGATTTACCTTATGGCATCTGATGATTTTCCCTCCTCCCTAATTGGTTCCGTTAATTTATTGTGGACAGGAGCTTGTGCTGCCAAGTGCTAATTGCAAAGGTTATTGTTTCTGCCCTTTTCAGAGCACAGCAGGAAACCCTTCCATTCCATCACATGAAAAACAAGACAAAAAAAAAAGCCAAAAGTTTTTGGGCTGGGTGTGCGCCCATCATCCCGCACGGTGTTTGTGCCGCAGGGCACGGGCTGCCATTTCCTTCCCTGTGCAGGGGGAAGCCCTGTCCATGGGGTGGGGGCTTGGATTCCTCCTTGCCATCATGAAACATGCCCCCTGTCACAGGTGTCCTCCATCCTCTGACCAGTTCGGGCCTGGATTTGGGAGGTAGGATGGGTGCATTCCAAAGGCTGGGAGCTGGTGTAATGATGCCATTCCCCCTGTGGGAATTCTTCCTGTCCCTGGGCATGTCTAGCAACATTTTTCCAAGGAGCAAGCCTGGGCTGGCACGAGGTGGTGACACCTTGTCCCCCACTGTGGTTTCTCGCGGTGTCTGATGCTGCCTTCTCCACCCCGTGGGTGAATCACTGCTGTTCCCAGGTTATCTGAGCTGGCTCATCCTTCCCCTGGTGAAGGGAGCCAGGCACTCTGGGATCTGGAAGGGTTTTCCTGGCTACAGAAGTTGGGTACCTTGGGTGAAGTGGGATGTCTCAAAGCCAAGCTTTATTCTAGCATGGGAAGGGAGGGACAATTACTGCCTGGCCATTTGCTGCCAGGGCTTCAGCATCTGCCTGGATTAATCTGGATTTCATGGTGGCAGCAGCCATTTAGCCCAAGTGCCTAGCATTACAGTTCTGGTGGATTTTGGAAGTGGAAAGCCCAGAGTCTTTCAGGGGGGTTTCTGCCAAGCTGTAAAGCTCATCCTGGTTCTCCATGCTGCTGGAGAACCTGATGGACTCTTCCTCCTTCATGGGGCCTTAGGTGTTCCTGCCACACCTGCAAGCATCCTTTCCCCGTGCTTTCCACAGCATCTATCCCCTGGGGCTCTGTATTTGCTCTCCCAGGCGTTCTTCCCACTGCAGGGTTTACTCTGGCTCGTTTCCTCTTTATCTCGTATCATGGCTGGTGTTTGTTTTTGTTCAGCAGCTCAGAAGCTTTTGGAAGTGAGTGTTTATAAACAGAGGGACCACATTTGGATCCAGCAGCAGACTCCAGGGATATTTTACACAGATTATGGGAATGACTTTGTGCTGTTTCTTTCCTGCCCTCTGGCCCAGTATCCTTCTCATTTGGTCTTTTCCACAAAGCTCAAGCTTCCCTCTCCTCTTCAGCTCTGCCCGGTCTCACTCCCAGCAGGTACCCGAGGTGAACCACCCCTCACTGGGCAGACATGCACAGAATACCAGATTAATGACAGATATTTCATTCTGTTCCAGTCTAGTCTAATGCAACATGATAAATGTTTTATCCTACGTTTTACCAGCATTCTGTTTCCCCTATACAGAAAGTCTGGCTGGCACCTGTGGGCAGCACTTGCGTGTGAAAGAAGCACCGTTAAAATCTAGACTTCAGGGAAGCAGTGCATATATCAAATTTAAAGGCGCTTTTGAGCTTAAGATATAAAGGAAAATTACATTTTATCGTGTGACTTTAATGGCTGAGGAGCTCTGCAGGCTGTGAGGTGGCTGGTGGCAGCTCAGGCAGTGTGTAGGACACCGTGCCAGCCATATGTGTCGCCATATCTCACACACAGCCTTGCAAGTCACTGCTTTTTATTGAAGGCAGGGATTTGCCAGGATGTCAAGGCTGTCTCCTGCACTTTTGAAGAAGTGCCATGCTGTCTGTAATTCCCAAAGGCTGGTGACAGGAGGGCAGCAGGCACAGACCCACCGGGTACCTCCTGCCCTCTGTGCCCGGTGTGGGGGAACCGAGGCTGGGCCCCACTTCAGCACGTGCCCTTTTCTCTCCACAATGAAGAGAAGAGACTTTTTATTCCTGTGTGCCAGGCTTCTTTCCTTCTGCCTTCATCCTCATGCTTTCCATCTGTCCTTCTGCCTAGCCATCCTTCCTCACGAATTCACATATCTTTTCTTCCCAAATTTTGGCTGAGCCTCCCTGCCTTTGTGTTGGGTGCTTTGTGAAGGCTCGTGCTAATACCTGCCCAGGATGAAAGCCTGACCTCTTGCAGCACCAAATGATGCAGTGTTTTTACCACATTGTTGGCCAGAGAACAGACTCCATGGATGTGTATCTCCCAGATATCCCAGGGCTTTTCCTGGGGCTCAGTGTGTGCTCTGAAAGCTGTTGTAGGAGAAAGACAGCTCCATGTGGTGCATTAAATGGGTGTTTTTTCACATGCCTCAAACTGAACAAGAATGCTGGTAGTGAAAAAGTCCAATCACAAAGGAATCTTTCTTGGTTATTCAATTTGTGCAATATCTTATTAGAGGGGGAAACCAACTGTTATCTGCCCAGGAAAGGTTAATATAATAATAAGCAGATACTGACTTCTATTGAGATGAACATGATGATTTATTGACCCGAGAGGCAAATATGCAGTGAAGCAAAGCCAGGGTCAATATTCACCAGGAGGAGAATAAATTCTTGCATTTTCCACAATGGTGAGACCACACACGTTGGTATCACCAAAACACATTGGGTGTTGGTAGTTGCTTCTTCACTGAGACAACTAAATGTGGTAGACTTCCAACAGATATTTGACCTTGTTTCTTTAGAGAAAATGTCAATTTAGAACTGTTCCCTTCAGATGTTTTTGTCCTTCAAAACACTTTATGAAGTATTTAAAAGCACTTTTGTAAAAACCAACCAAACAATAAAAGCAACTCCCAAGGGCCGCAGTAGTGTTGGATTGCCAGATGTATTTCTTGAATAAATGATGTAATTTTATTGCATTTTATTTTGCTTTATTGGAGAAATGCTCGGCTTTCAGCTTCTAAGCCTGGCAACTCCCAGCCTGATCAGAGATGTTCCTGCACACGTTTTCATTTTGATTGCAAGCCTGTTTGTCATTTCTGAAATGCCTCAACTCGGAAATGTCAAGCATCTCTTGTAGTCAGCATGGAGAAAGGCAGCTCAGAAGGCTGGCACCTGCTGCAGGGAGCAGCATCCTGCTGAGGTGGACACACAGCCACGGGCGTGGGGGATTTTCTGGGAGCAGGGAGGTGCAGCACGTGGGGACAACTGGTGCTTGGTTGGGCTGTGGTGGGCATCACCCTCTGTTGTCACTGGACATGAAATGAGGAACACCCATGCAGTCAGTTGTCAGGGCAAGAGAGAGAGTTTAATTTTATTTTTTTTTTACTTCGATTTATAGAATTTGGACAATGACCAGGGATTGGAGGATGAAGGTTGCCACCTCTCCAACCACACTGGTCAAACCAGCAGTCCATCAACAGGCTCCTTCTTATCAGAAGAATGTACACATAAAAGAACAGTTACAATAACCGTAGATTGTTTATGTGAAAATCCATGAGAAACTCCTTTACAAAAGGGCAAACATCAGAAGGCTGAAAAGAACAGGGTGACAACCCTCTACAAGAAGTGATGAGTTCTCTGCTCTGCCAGAGCTGGTGGTGGCCAAAGCCTGATCCTGGGAGATGGTCCCTGTCAGCTGCTCCTCCTGGGTGAGAAACAGAAATCCCTGTCTTGTAACATGCCAAGGGCTCGTTCCACGGGGATGGGCATGGCAGGAATTGTGAGCACACCTGGTGGGAGGAGGGAGAGGAATTGTACTTCTCCAACTTGAGCAAAGTGACATGAACAGGGATATTATTTTAGAAAGTTTATCTCTTTTGTATCTATGGTGACAAGATCTTTATCGGGGTAAGACAGACTCCCAGGCTGTCTGCTCCTTGTTATCTCAGGGTAGGATGACAGTCTAAGTGTCACGTCTAGAAATGTTATCTCTCCTTTATTATTTCACATGTGAGGGGCTAACTGGAGTGTTATCAGGGTGTTTACAATCAAAACACGTGCAGCTCAAGTGATAAAAGGGAGAACAGACATCTGATCTCCAAGGATATGAAGACAATGCAGCCTTGAGCAGGAGGAGATGGATCGTATTATTGAAAATGGTTTGGCAGGCTGGGAATGGACAAACAAATTCAGATCATAAGCTTGAGAGATGGGCTGGGGGAGAGGTTCACACTCAAAACTCCTGCAGAAAATGGAAAAGTGATTGTATCAACAGCAGTCTTGGCCAAAAGAGAAATATTTTCTGACAAAACTTTCATGATTTTTTTTTCTTTCTGTATTCTCTTCTCACTTGGAATGTGATATGGAAAGCTGTCAGGGCCAGTGAGTGGAATAGAGTTGCTGTAAGCCAGTCAGGATCTGAGGAAGCTTAGCCAGGCTGGGAGGGAGGAGAGCAGAGAACTGCCAAGGCCACTGCTCTGGGAGTTCATTTGGATTAATTCCTTATCTTGCCTGGGTCAGTGCTGCGTTAATTTAGAGAGTGCACAGACACAGGGTTAGTGGTGACCATAAACCTTATCTGGGATCTCTTTAGGGACAGGGAAGCTAAATCCCTAAAGGGCTTAGGAATCTGACCCTGGGATGCTTCTGCTGCTGGTAATGGAGAGCAGCTCAAAGACATCCCAGACATCGGATCCTCATTAACCTACAGCGGGAGCAACCCGGTGCCAAAGGTGTCAGGTTGTTTATCTAGCAGGAATAATCCTCAGTAATTAAAAATGGGGCTGTGCAACGCTCCATCCAAATCCAGGCCTGGCTCCTGGATGTTGTGCTCTTGGCTGGAATGGGCTGCCTGGGTTTCTCTGGTGTTGTAGAGGATAGGGCAGGCACATTCTATGTCTCCCTTCCTCTCGACGCCAACACTCTCCAAGCCAAGCTTTGTGGCTTCTATCCCACAAAAAAAAGCTGATCTCCCATCATCTTTCCTCTCTTGTTTGTCTGTCCCCTGAGGTAATGGCACACAGAGGTTTGTGCCCTCATATGGAGAACGAGCAGAGGGCCTGAGCCAGGAGGGGACCCAAGCTGGAGCAGCAATTCCAGCACCAAGGTTCCCTCTTCCCTTCAGGAAGGAGATGGGGAGGATAGAGGGGATGTAGATGTGGGCTGGGCATTGTGTGGGCTGGTGGAGGATGAAAAGAGTGGGCTCCTAAGAACATCCAAGCATCTCTGTTGGCCTGGCTAAACATGGGAAGTAAATTCCTGCTAAGTAATTACCAGTAAATTCCTGGTAAGGGGAGGAAATGAACATGAACCTGTGGGCAGCGTTACTGTGCATGGGCCTGTCTGCTTAACTCCATGTTCCTCTTGCGTTGGGGACCTCCTAAATCGACCCATTTTCAACCTGAATGACTCTCACATCCCTCTTAAGGACGGACACCACAGGAGCCCTTCCTTACCCTGGTGTGGGGAACAAGGCAGCAGCTCCTCTGCCTCGTTTATGGGAAATAATCTCTGGTGGTGGTTTTCTTGTGTGAAACCCCAGCTTTGGAGGGCCCCTGGGGCCACTTTGTACAGTGACAGTGACCCACTGCCCCCTCCTGCCCTTCATCTCTCACACCTTTAATTGCACTTGTGTTTCGGGAGCGGATGGAATTCATTATCCAGCAAACAATGTCCTTTGCAATATCAGCCTTAATTAACTGCTCCCCTCTGTATTTTCCTGCTCTTATCCTCTCCAAATCTCCGTGCTGAGCCAAGCTGATGGCCCCCCACATGCATCAGTGCCAGCCAGTGAGCCATGACCAGATAAGAAGAAATGGAATTCCTTATCTCTTTTTTACAAATACATACACATGCACACACAAACACATAAACCTGGAAAAGGTCAAGGTTACTGGGAAGGGAGAAGGCCCTTCAAGACAACAAAACCCCTTCTCTTTTAAAGTCTCCATAGCAACTGGATGGAGCATCATGGGATGTCGAGATGAGAGAGGACTATTCTTCCCCTACAACACTCTTTCCACTTCATTAGACTCTTTATCAAGTATCTCTGCACTGGGCTGAGTATATTTTTTTGTGTCGGGGAGCAGTGCAGAGGACTCAAAAGCATCCTGACCTTTTCAGTGGGACTTTGGGAGTTCCTCGTGGGAGTTGCATCCTCTTCCCCTGCCTTCCTCCCCCACAGCCCCCTTGTCTCTAGTTCACATGACCTTCTCATCAAAAACCCTGTGCCTGGTGAGGTATGAAGGGTTTCTTTAAAGGGAGAAAGGAGCAGGGAAAAAAGAAGAGGAGAGTATGAGAATGTCCTTCGCTGGCTCTGGAGGTGTCAAGACCCCGGCTGTCAGAGCTGTGCATCTGCAGGGAAGATTAATGAGCCTGCTTAGAGGAAATCCAAATAAAATAGAGCAGAATAAATACCAAGTGACTGTGTGGGTGATGAGGGGAAGGGTGAGGAAGGAGCAAGGGAGTGTGACAGGGCAGGAGTAGATATTCTTCAGTCTGGTAAGTGTTTGAATTCCCCATGGAGGAGTGAGTTAGCACAGGAAAGATCTTTGAATTTAGTTCTGTGGCCCTCAAGTGTATAGGTCTGTGAGAGCTTGTAATGCACTAGTTGTACTAGGCACAAACACTGGGTATTTTTATCTCCCCTTCCCTAGGAAAGCATTTACCATGGAGAAGAATTTTGTGTTCAGCTTCTCAACCCTTGGCCTGCATTGTCTCAAGGTCATTTGAACTGCTCTGCAACTGGAAGCACTGGTTGTTCTTAGGAAACATCAGTGCCTGGTTTGTGTTGGGCAGTGCCTTAGAGGGTGGGGATGAAGGAATTTAAACCTTCCTATGGACTGAAAGCAGCATGAGCAGCAGGAAAGAGGGAATTCTGCTCCTCTGCCCCTGTGCTCAGGTGAGAGCCCACCTGCAGAGCTGCCCCAGCCCTGGGCCCGGCACAGGAAGGACGTGGAGCTGCTGGGGAGAGTCCAGAGGAGGCACCAGGGTGATCAGAGGGATGGAGCAGCTCTGCTGGGAGGAAGGGCTGGGAGAGTTGGGATTGTTCAGCCTGGTCACCACCATCTGGGATGACCTCACTGTGGCCTCACAGTACCCGAAGGTGCAAGAAAGATGGAGACTTCCCATCTTTCCTAGGGCCTGGAGTGCCAGGACAAGGGGGAATGGTTTCAAACTGACAGGCAGTAGGTTAAAGAAATTCTTCCCTGTGAAGGCAGAGCGGCCCTGGCACAGTTGCCCAGAAAAGCTGTGGCTGCTCCGTCCCTGGAAATGTCCAAGGCCAGGCTGGACAGGGCTTGCAGCAATCTGGGATGGTGGGAGGTGTCCCTGCCCATGGCAGGGGGTGGGGCTGGGTGGTCTGTCAGGTCCCTTCCGAGCCAGGCTATCCTGTCATCCCATGGTTCAGTGGTGGTATCCCACAGGAGAAACTGCACCTTGGAGCTGACCTTCCTGGGGGAACTGTTGCTATTTTAGCTTTTAATACTCTGGATTTTCACTTCTTCCAGGGAGCCACTGTGTGACAGTCTGCAGGTGAATTTGAGCAGATTTCACACCACGAGCACCCAGCTGAGCATCTTTCCCCACCAGCTCAGGGACTGCTGCTCTGAATGTTTGAATCCATCTGAATCAGACAAGGAGAGGCGCTTGTGACCATGGCCAGAGTTGATTCAAAAGGTGTTTGGAAAAAGCATTGAGGCTGGACATGTTTGGAATGTGTGCTCCTGAGCTGTAAGATTTACACGGGTGTTTTAGGGAAAAAAAAAAAAAAAAGCAGCTCTGCACTTTCAGTAGAAGTCGGGCTACAAATATCCCAGTCCCAATCCTCATGGGAGTAATTTTCAAGTGGGAAATCCCATTAAGTCATAAAGAGCTTTTAAGTAGTTCCCTCTGATGAATTTGTGGCACTCTGCAAGTCCCATAATTCCCAATATCCAGATGAGGAAACTGAGGTTAAGTAACTTAGCCAAGGTCATGTAGCAAATCAATAACCACTCCAGCCCTCTCCTGTTCACTCCATGTGTCTCTGCTGTCAGCAAAGGGGATCAATCCCCACCACCACTGTCCCAGCCCTAGTGATGGACACCCAGGCTTTGACATGTTGGATTATGTGGGAAAAAGGAGACTCATCTCCATTCAGAGAGCTGGGTTGGGGGAGCAATCATGGGGCTCCTTCACCCTCCTTGCACCCACAGCTCCCTGCCTGGAGACATCCCCCAATTCCTGCTGCTCCCTGGAAGGAGCTGAGCTTCCCACTGCTGGCACAAATTTCCCATCATGAAGTCTGGGGTTTGGGATGGGGGCATCTTTGGTGTGATGACAGGAAATTGCCTCATGCAAGAGCTGTTGGCTGTGATGAGGGTGAGAGTCTCTGTCAGCCTCTGTGGGAGACTGTTCTTCCTCTTTCCAACTGCTCAACTCTCCCCTTCCATGTTTCAGCTTCCTCTACTCATTTCTTGAGCTTGTGGAGGGGAATGTACCAAGAGTTTTTGGCATTTCATGAGGGGGGATGTGAGTATTCAGTCTAAGCCTGCTTCCTGTGGATGGCTGGTCCCAAGAAAAAGGATTGTTTTTCATGAGATCAGGCAGAGCATAATTCTGGGAGTCTTAGATTACTTTTTCCAGTTCACCTGTTTGTTGTTTTCATCAAGGAGTCCCAGAATGGTTTGGGTTAGGAGAGACCTGACATACCATCCAGTTCCACCTCCAGGGACACCTTCCACTAGCCCAGGTTGCTCCAAGCCCTGTCCAACCTGGCCTTGGACACTTCCAGGGATGGGGCAGCCACAGCTGCTCTGAGCAACTGTGCCAGGGCCTCATCACCCTCACAGGGAAGGATTTCTCCTGTCTATCTAATCTAAATCTATTGTGTCTTCAGTCTAAGGCCATTGCCCCTTTATCTCTTGTTCCCAGCACAGCCCTCTGGAGTCACACAGGAATGGGAGGTGCTGGATGAGGGCATGTTCCATCTCCCAGGCAGGGATTCCTCCCCGTGACAGTGCCTTGCTTCCCTGCTCTTCTCCTTCAGCTTGTCTGTAGCTAATTCAGAGCTGTTGGAGTTCCTGGTCCTGCCCCTGCTGCTGTGGTAGCTGGTGTTTGGCTGTCTGGCTCTGTTACAAAAAGGCACAGGGAGTGAACACGACCGGAATTTTGGGATCAACCCACTGGCACCCGGCTTCCCTGTGCTTCCTGGAGAGCCTCCCACAGCCCTGCTGGATGCTGCCCCGAGAGGCTGGGCATGAGAGGTCAATGAGAAGTTGTTCTCCATGCCAGGCTCCTTCCAACTTTGCTGTAAGGTCTCTGAAGGCTGGCATGTGCTTCACTCCTTTTCCCTCCTGATCAGCACTTCTGCAGGTGTCTGGCACATGCCAGACCTCTGGCATCCCTGCTCCTGCCCAGCTGAACCTGCAGGAAAGGTGCTCTTGGGAATATTGCAGGTACAACAGTCAGGAGGAAGGTCAGCACCCTCCTGCACTATCTCTCATGGATTTACAGCTCCTCCAGGAATGCCCTGACCTAATCCAGGAAGCTGCTCTGTGTCACTGCCCCAGCGCTGAGCTGGCACTGCCTTTCCCAGCAGTGGAGAGGGCAGCCTGGCACTGGCACTGGGATGATGGATGGGAGCTCCTGCAGAGGAGAGCTTGGTCCTGGAGCTCCTGGAGGCTCTCCAAGCCTGGCTTTGCAGTTGGCAAAGCGTTTCACTTGTTTTGGATGCTTTTCATGTCTTTGGGCAGTTTGCTGTGTTTATTTTGGGGGGAAGGTCAGCACTCCCAGCTGATGCGGGGAGAATGCTCTGGGAGAGAAGCATCCCTGGAGACAGCCCTCCTTTCAGCAGCACATGGCAAAGCTCTGAGATTTCCCATTCAGTGGGAGGCACGGGAGATATTTTGGACTGCAAGCTGTGGCTTTAAAATAACCCACCCAGTAGTGATTTGAGGTTTTCTTCTTGAAGCCTTCCTGACTTTGAACATAAATTGCATCTGTCTTGGTAAGCAGGCTCCCAGCGAGCCAGACCTGTTCCTGGGATTACTGTGACCACAGGTATAGCTGTTTTTTTTCCATATGGGATGACTTAGGCCCCTGTTCCCTGCCATTGTGTGGTTGGATTTTACCTTCCTCCACGTCGTGGCATTTTGGAAAGAGCTGCTTGTTTGACAGAGCAGCTGTGTTGTCTTAATGCAGCTGTAATGTGTGTTTGTCTTGGGGCACAGCAGGACTAGGAAGAGGTTTTATTAGCTCATTCCCAAGTCCCAATAATCTCGGAGTCTCTCTCAGATCTGTGGCTGTCAGCTGTGCTGCTCTCACTCCGTGGGACAGGGCTGGAAGCTGAAGATGAGAAATCACTTGTGTGTGATCCTTTATCTGCTTCATCTCCGAGTTACCTCTCCCCTCCCGGCTGTTTGTAGCAGCCAGAGAGGACTTAATTCTTGCACACCAGACCTTAAACCACAGCCCAAGAGCCTCCAAGGGATCCTCCCTGCCTGGGGTGTTGTTTGTGGGACTGCTGGTGGCTCTGCAGCCTGGATCCCAAGGAGTGTTCCCATCCCATCACCGCTGGCTGCCAGCATCGGGATCACGGTAAGGCTGCTGCTTCCCTGCCTCTAGAGTGTGTTCTGTGTGTGTCCTGCTGCCACAGCTGGAGTCTGCTGCTTGCTTTTCCTCTTCCCAAGGGAATTAGAGTCTCCTGGGTCCCCTGTGTTTGGATGTGCGCTGTCTGACTGGGGTGAATTCCCTCGGTGCTAGCAAATGTTTGATTTCATTGTTGCACTCCCCTGCCTTGCACCTCATCCTGTGATGGGCACATTTCTGGATCAGAGATGTCTGTTGCTCTCAGAATGGTTTCCTTTTCCTGCAGTGCATTCCCAGTATATATTGTTACTGTCACATATTGCTGTACTGCTCTCCTCTCACCCAGCGCTGGCTGCAGTGCGCTTGAGAGACATCCCACTCCTTAAACACCATTTGAGGTTTTCTCTGGCAGAGATAATGTGGGGATCATGCAGGTCACTCCCTCTTTCAATTCCTTGTGTGTACCAGCTGTATATTCATCTCCTGCAGCTTCTGCACCATGGCTGCATGAATGAAATTGTATTTCAGACTTGTGTAGTATCTCCTGTGCTGACTGTACCACTTGTATTTTAGCCTGTGCTTTCCCTTGGCATACAGCTTAGAACTCCCATTGTCGTCGTGCTGTTGTGACTGGTGGAGTCCTTTTAATTTGTCTGTATTTTGCTGCATCTTTGTTTCCTTCCTCTCAGAGCATCGGGGAGGTCTTTGTTGTCCAGCACGAGCACGGCTGCTATGTGTCACCATGCCTCTGCTTGCTTATTTGGGAGCTGCTGCTTTCCTAAAACTCAGCCTGGAGAGGGATGCAAATCACATCCTTGGGCTGCTCTGATCCATGTTCTCAGTAAATGTGCATTACTGTGTTGTCCCAGCAGCTTCTTGTCCCTTTGTTCGGCTGCTTTTAGCAATTCTTACAGAGTTTAGGGGAATACACAGGAGTTTTCTCCTTCCTCAGTTCTTTCACACAAGTCTCTATTCAGGGAATTTCCTGCTGCTTTTAACTTAATTGTGGTTTTTTTCTGTTGTTCCCAAAGGCCACCCAGGGAGTTGGACATCATGGAGCTGGACACACACCAAGGTAGGTAATGGATGTGGCCCCAGAATGGGAAAATCCGCTGTGAAAACTCAGACTGAAGGCTCTGGACTAGAGGAGGGGGACTTTCTCCATCATCACCAGGCAAGCTGAATTTTGTGATTCATCCCAGAGAGCTGCTCCTAGCCTGGCTTGGAGCAGTGTCGTGCATTTTGTTTCTCTCCCTGTGCCAGCTCATGTCTTTACTCTCACATAGGATCCTTGAGTGCTTTCCCTGAGCTGCTGCCTGAGCCAGCTTTGCTCAGCTCAGACTTCAGCAGATCCTGCATCTTGGTGGCATTTCCTGGGGCTTTGGTGTCTTTTGTGCCTGGAACAGGCAAAGCAAAGGGTCCCTCTTTGGAGCTTTGCTCCCTGTGGTGGCTCATTGTGCTGTTTAGCAGAGGGAAGGGGCATTTTGCCTCAGGTCTGCAGGGACAGAGAGGGGCACCTTTAGTGTTTGATGCTCCTGTGGGTCAGAAATGCCCTTGTGGAGGGTGTCAGTGGGGTTTTCTCAGCTTGCTGCTGGTGTGCTGTGCTGTGCTGTGCTGCCCTCGGAACACGACGCAGGCTTTCCCCAGCGGCGTTTGCCGGCGCTTTGTTCTCTTCTTTATCCAGCCCCTCGGGTAATTGCCCAGTTTCCCCACAGTGAGCTAAAGAGCCTCTTATTGCTGAGCACAGCCCCTTTCATTGCTGCTGCTCAGGGCCAGGCTCTGGGGTCCAGCCCTGCCGCTGCCTCCCCCTGTTCCTTTGGGTTTCTTCCTTGCCACGTTCACACCTTTCCGCTTTCATGTACCTGCAGGAGCCGACTTGCTTCTGACACCGAGTTCAGTCTCCAAACATAAAAGAAGAGAAAGTCAGGACAGAAAGGCATTGGAGCTTTCTTCTTCCTCCACACCTGCTGTTCCCGCTCGTCAGGCACTTCCAAAGAGTAGAGTTCTCCAAGTTCCCAGTCATTACCCTTTACATAAGCATAATATAGTGCTGCACTTCCTACAGGGAAGCTATCTATTGTAGCAATCTGTAAAACAAAAGCTGGATTGCTCCTTCTCCCATTGCTCCCAGAATCAAAAAGCTGCCTGCTGTTCCTCAAATAGGAAGGCTGAAAGCCTTCATCAGAGGGTAGTTCATTTTTACACGACATTTTTACACTCAAGCAAAACTGAAAGCAAGGCATAATTTGAAACAGCCATGCTCGCTGTTAGAGCAGAACCACACAAATAAAATGCCTGGGATGATGGAGTTGAATATGTTGCAGTCAGAAAAATGACAGTTTGCAGGGAACAAGGCAAACTAGATGGATGAATGGGAATTAGTGAGGAGCAGACTTCCAAGGCAGACAAATCAAATTGAGAACGTGGATCATTAGAATCAAAGGAAGCAGGTAAGGAGTGCACTAAATTGTGCCTTAAACAACAAACCAAGGACCTCAGCTTCCAGGGAGAGTGGATGGAACAGGGGCTTGGGATATGGGAGTGGCTCCCAGGTGTGTTCCTGGCCCCTGGGCATGGTGACCTTGCCCAGGTCACCAGGTGTGTCCTTTGCATCAGCTTCTGTGCTGTGGGGCAGAGCAGGCACAAGACACAAATGACACTTTGAAGATCTGCAGATTTGCCCAGCTCCAGAGGAGACAGCTGAGGGCTTCCTGGATGGCCTGTCCTGCCACCTGTCACCTTCCAGGGCTGTCACTGGTATCTGTTGTATGGAGCTGGTTCTTAGCCTGTTTTTTTGCTCAGGATATACAAGGGGACCAATTACTGAGTTGTTGAATTTTTAAAAATTAACTGTCTGTGATTATACCCAAGGGAGTGGGGTGGGAGAAATACACTTCACATACAGCAGCTCTTTGCAGATGTGAGAGAATGTGGCATAGTTTGGACCTGCCTGGGAACAGCTGAGCTGGGGGCATTTCTGTATTTTAAAAATGAAGTTCATATTTTTCTTGGACAAACTTTCAGGTCACTGTAACACAGAACTGAAGGTCACAATTCTTAAGAAGATTATGAAATGCCCCAGATGCTCAGTGTGATAGTCTAGACAAGGCAGCTGAGGGAGAGGTGCTGAAAGAAGTTCCTTGGATTGTTACAGGAAAGAAAAGCCCTCAGGATGGACAGCTCCACACAGGGCTTCCCTTGGTGCTTCTACCTGGACAGTCCTGCAGAGACTGGTCCCAGCTGAGCCCTGCTCAAGGATAAAACTTCATGGTTCATGGGGAAACCACTCCACTGGAATCCCATGTGGCTGATTCCCCCATTTCAGCTGAGGTGGAAATTTCAGTGGATCTCACAGAGACGTATGGACGTATGGAATGACAAGGAAAGTTCTCCAGCAGCAGCTGAAGAGCACCACCCTTGCTGGGGTTATAAGCTAACACATGCTTTACAATAAGCAAAATTGATCTGATCATTCCCATAAGAAACATAGGATCACGGAATCATGGAATGGTTTGGGTTGGAAGGAACCTTACAGCTCAGCCTGTTCCACCCTCTGCCAAGGGCAGGGACACCTTCTGCTCTCCCAGGGTGCTCCAAGCCTCATCCAACCTGGCCTTGGACACTTTTCAGGGATGGTACAGCCACAGCTTCTCTGGGCACCCTGTGCCAGGGCCATATTATAAACCTGATATTAGTGCTGTGCAATTGAGGGAAAGGCATGCCCTGTTGCCCCAGGTTATCCATCGTTATCCCAGGTTTAGCCACATGAACCTGTTACTGAGCAGTGCTGATCTGAACATGGCAGTTGTGAGAATTCTTCTCCCCGTAACTCCTTAATTAATAGTCTCTTTATTTTATCAAAGGCTTTATTGCTGAAGATGTTCAACATGTCCAGGGATTTCCTGTTCCCTTGGCAGCCTCCCAGATTTCACCCTGCCATCAATCCCATCACAATTTGTTTGCCATGGAAAGTACTCCCCTGCTGGTTTAGTTGTGGTTCCTCCCAGCAGCTCTTAAGAAAACCTTTGCCCATCCTTTCCTTCATTTTTCCCCCTTTTTCCTTTTAGCTCTGGTTATTTGCAGCAGGCTCTGTGGCAGCTGTAAATGTTAGTTAAAGCCTTATTGATGCCTGGTGTTTTCCACCTGCCTGGTTCAGCAGTTTATTTGGGTCTCCGGTGATGTTCAGAGATGCATTTCCTCTCATCTCTCCCAGCTATATTTTACTGTTTGCTCATTTGCTTGATGACAGCTTGCTGCTGGGTTTTGGAAGAGCTTTGCAGTGCATTATCTTGTGAGTTAATCCTGACCTGCTTCCTTGGCTCCAGCAGCTGCCCTGGCATGTCCTGAGCCGGACACTGCCGCTGTCAGGAATTTTCTGCCAGGTTTTTGCTGTCAGTATTTTTGGCCATTGCTCTGTGTCATTCATGTCTGGATTAAGCTCCCCTGTGATATCCTGAGGGCAAGATGAGATGTGTCTCTGCACAAGGGATCAGCCTCAATCCTGTTGGGGAGGTTCCTGAGGACTGGGGAAGGTCCAACCCACGGGGTTTGTCCAGGATGGTTCTTGCTACAAATCCACATTCTGTGATTTTTGAGCTGTCCTAGGAGACTGCTTCACCTTTTTCAGGATGATTTAAGAGGATATGCTGTTCAGGATTCCCACTTGAGTGTTATTTATTAGTTTTGTAGTGTCTTCCAGGCTGCTTTCTTCAGTGTAGTGTTGATTCCTTGGGGACAAAGGAAACAAAGGCAGGAAAACGCTCGCAGGAGGGATAAAACAGGAGTCTGACTGATACCTTTTCTCTCTCTCTCCATGGTGTTTTTTCACAGATCAAAAATCAATTAAGGGCGAATTTCACTGGGAACTCTTTAAACAATGTGATATTTCATTAGAGATTATTGCAGGCTCTTTAACATTTGCAGTCCAGGTGTGAATGACAAAATTAGTCAGATTCCTTTAATGATTTCCTCCGAGGTAACATTCCTCCAAGCGCCCTGTGCCTGGAGCAAGCTGTGCAGCTGCTGCTGGAGAAGGGGTGTTTATTGCCTCCCCCCACATCCTGATGGAGACACAAGACTGAAGGAATGGTTTTGATTGTGACAGCAGCCTGGCTGGCACAGGGCTGTGGCCTGGAAGATGAGAGCAGAAGGAAATGGAATGTTGTAGGAGAAGTAGAGAGGGGCTTTGAGATGAGCAGATTTGGTGTTTTTTCCCAATCCCTTCTTGAGCTGTTACCAGCACAAGCTTGTGCCTTT
This sequence comes from Phylloscopus trochilus trochilus, assembly GCA_016584745.2. Lineage (NCBI taxonomy): Eukaryota > Metazoa > Chordata > Aves > Passeriformes > Phylloscopidae > Phylloscopus > Phylloscopus trochilus. Next base: position 1,621,969 of record WQNJ02000094.1, read on the forward strand.
GTGAGACTTCCCTATGGCCTTCCTGCTCCTTCCCTTGCTCCTGGATCTGTCCCTGCTGCCATCTAAACCCCACCACACCGAGACAGAAGCACTCTGGATGTGCCAGTGAGTTTTCACTGGCATCCAGATTCCTTGGGACACGTCACTCCTTCCAAACCCTTTCCCTCCTGAAGGCACAAGGAGCTGAGCAGTGTGACTTCTGCTCCAGTGCAACTCCCTCTCCATCATTAATCCTGCCTGGAACCTGCCCTTTTCAGTGCCCATTCCCTCCCTCGTCCATCTTGCCTTATTCACAGCCTGGTTATTGATCCTTATTTGGGGCTCATCTGTCTTAGTGAGCTCAGGGAGCCACCCCTGGGAGGGAGAGGAGCACCTTTCATTACTTTCAGGGTGCTGCAGTTGTGGGGGAGGGAAATAGGTGAGTTCTGGAATGCACCACTGCAAGTTTGATCCAGTGGTTGTATTTCCTGGGTGTCAACCGCTCTCCCCACCTGAGCACCTGCTTTTCTTGGAGATGCTGCTTTTCCCTGTAAATTTTCCTTCCCTCTTCTCCTAAAACCATCACAGCTGTAACAGCCCCATTACAGCAGCTCAGCCTCTCCTCCCTCTCCCTTGAAGTCAGTAAGACCAGGATTAGTCCTCAGGGCCACCTGTAGAATCACATACATCTGTGTTTGTCCTACTCTGCCCCCATTTTCCCATTTCTTCTCCCCCCACCTCAGTTTTCCCTGCATTTTTCTCTCTCTGCCCTGCCCCAGGAGAGCATATAGGGTTCCTTTGCTCACTGCAGTGAGGAAAGGCAGCTGATGAAACCCCACCCTCTGCACAGACCCACTGACCATAATTGCTTTCCTGGAGAACAAGAGGGAGAGGCAGACAGTTCTGGTACTTTCCTTGAATACTCTCTAGGGCCCTAATTATTTTCAGCTTAGGATATTTTCTGTGTCAGGGAAGACTCATCTGTCTAATAATCCTTGCTGGATTTCACTTCCAAGTACTTGCCCAGCCCTGCCTTGAGCCACATGTAAACTTTCCAACCCCCTTTCCTCATAACCATCCTCCCTGATTTGCTGTGGGTCTCTTTGATTGCTTCCCTCTAATGCCCCTTGCTCTGGGGCTGGACAAGGTGCTTAAGGAGCAGTTGTGTACCTGAAGGGAGGTTGTGGCAAGGTGAGGCTGGGCTCTGCTCCCAGCCAGTGACAGGAAAAGAGGAAATGGCCTTGAGCTGTGCCGGATTGGGCACCAGGAGGAATTTCTCCATGGAAAAGGTTGTTAAACCTTGGAAGGGGCTGCCCAGGGACGTTTGGAGTTCCCATCCCTGGAGGTGTCCAAGGAATGCCTGGATGTGGCACTCAAAACTCTGGGCTGGTGACAGTGTGGGGATCAGGCTTGGACTCCATGGTCTTGGAGGACTTTTCCAGCCTCAAAGATCCTGGGATTCTGTGATCCTCTCCCACTCCTCCAGTGACTCAAGATTATTGAACCCCCCTCACCTGCCTCTTTTCTAGGCTGCAGCATCTCAACCCATTGGGTTGCTCTTCATGGAAAAGCCATTCCAGACCTTACAAAGCTCTTGCTGTCCTTCTAGGAACCTTTCCTGCTGTATTCCTCCTGCTTTGCCCTGCTGGAGCCATGCAGGGACACATCCACATAGCTCACCTGCAGAGTTTTGGGGTACTTTGTGTTGCTTGAATGAGCTGCGTGTTTTGGAGGAGCTGGCCCTTACTTGTGAAAGTTTTTATTAGAGGACCCTTTTCAGCAAAATGCTGCTTATTATGAATCCTGAAAGAGCACTCTCTGCAGCTTCCAGTTACAATCCTGGCTGCATCTGACTGGAATGGTGTCCCTGACCCTATTTAGGGTGCATTTGAAAGTGCATTTTGGGAGGTGTCTCTCATTTCATTTGCAGTAGCTAACATTATCCCTAATGCTGGAGGAAATTAAAAATGCTTTCTGCTTAGAAGCAATGAGTTGAAATGAAAATGTGCTGCGTGCTGGTCCATGGCAGCATCACCAAAATGTCTGGATGTGGTGCCAGGTGCTGCTCTGTGAGTTCAGCTGTGCCCAGAATGACCTGGTGTATCTTTGGTGGCCTTTGGGATGGGACAGCTGAGTGACCAAGCTGGGTCTGCTCCGGGGAATCTCCTGAAACTGCTCAGTACATCCAGTGTTTACACAGATAATTTAGTTCAGATGGGCTGATGAGGTCACCTGGGCAGAGCTGTGTCCAGTTCTGGGCCCCTCATGACAAGAAGGACACTGAGGGGCTGGAGTGTGTCTAGGGAAGGGAATGGAACTGGGGAAGGAGCACCAGGAGCAGCTGAGGGGGCTGGGAAAGGGGCTCATCCTGGAGAAAAAGAGGCTCAGGGGGAACCTTCTGGCTCTGCACAACTCCCTGACAGGAGGGGACAGCTGGGGGGGTCAGGTTCTGCTCCAGGGAACAGGGACAGGACAAGGGGAAATGGCCTCAAGCTGTGCCAGGGGAGGTTCAGGTTGGACATCAGGAGGAATTTCTCCATGGAAAGGGTGCTCAGGCCTTGACAGGGGCTGCCCAGGGAAGTTTGGAGTCCCCATGCCTGGAGGTGTCCAAGGAATGCCTGGACATGGCACTCAGAGCTCTGGGCTGGGTGACAAGGTGGGGATCAGCCTTGATGGTCTTGGAGGGCTTTTCCAACCTCCATAACTCCATGGTGTGCCATTTATTCTCTTTGCCTTTTGGAAGTCCAACAAAGTGCAAGGGGTAAATGCTCAGGAGGATTTGGTTTTGGGAGCTGTGGTTTCATGACTTGGGAATCTCTGGTTAAGCCTGTCACGAGCACTGGCTTCAGATCTGCTGCTGCAGTGTTGTTCCACCCCTGCTGAATTACCCAGATCTCATGGAATAGTTCATATTGGCTGAAGAAAAGGAGTCAGCCCAACACAAAACATGTCCTGGCGCAGGCTGAGCAGATTTGGCCAACAGTGAGAGCCTGAACTGGGGCAGTACCTTCTGTCCTGTACAAGGGGCACTGGGACAGAACTGACAGTTCCATCCACAGTGCCTGTGAGTGCTTCCCTGTGCCTGTGTTTGTGTTCTCACCTTCCTGACAGGAACGTGCACAAGGAGATGAAAACCTGCTCTAGTGGATTCCAGCATTAAGTCAAGAGACTATTGGATTTTTTCAAGGGCTCACACAACTCTCTTAAAAAGCAGCTTGTTATGTGTTAGTTTGGAGCCCTTTTGTTCAGCCTCAGGTGTTTTTATTCCTTCAGGGTATTTACTGAAAGGACAGGAAGAAAATGACTCAAGGTGGCATCATGCAAAAAATTCAGTGTTCAGCACAAGAGTGCTACATTTTGGCTTTTCCTCCAGCAGGAGTGGGATACCTTGCCCCTCTTTTGAGTCAAGTGTCAGATTAGAAGAGTAGAAAGTGGAAGAATAACCCCTCTAAATCAAAATCACACTGGAAGAAAATACTGCAGTGCACAATTGTCCTTCTCTGTGTGAGGGAGAGGTGGTAAGAGAAGGTACCATGTGTGTCGTGTGTTAGTTGTGTTCTTTGGTGCTCTCATGGCATCGGGGAGGATGAAGAAACACAGAAACATGAGCAGAACTTTAAATAATTACTGTAATTGAATACTGTGAATTAAATTAATCAATTTCAGTTGTATCTGTTTATGCAGCAACAGTTGGGTATTTTTTCCTTCTCCTTTCCCCCCCTTTTTTTTTGTTTTGTTTTAAGGTGCACATTTTTAAGGGGTCTAGTCAAGTATTCGAATTGATCTTGGGGAAATATTCCTAACTTGGTTTATAATTCTGAATCCTGAAAGCTGCTTGGCTGGGAAGCTCCATAAACTCCTACATTTATTTGAAGTCTCCATCCTGGAGCCTTGCCTTGGTATGGATGATGCATTTAAGCTGAGGGGAGGCAGAACAAGAAGAGCTGACCTCCTGTTTTGCACAATGGATTTTGCAGGCAGAGATTTAACAAGGGGAATTCATTATTTTCTATTCAAGGTACTGTTATCCATATGCCACTTTTCAAAACCTGCATCTTCCTGCAAACATCTTGCTGTGCTTGTAGGCTTGTCTTGAGGTTTGATTTTTGCCTGGAAAGGGAAGGCAGAGTTAAGGTTGTTTATGATGTTTAACTCTGACTGCAGCATCTCATTTGTTGCCTTGACTTATTCAGGGGGTTTTCAGCACCACCTCATTACTGAATCTTCTGCTTTTCTACATGTACTGCTCTTCCAAGGGTTTGTTTTAGACAGGAAAAGACATTTCTGGTGCATTCAGAACTGGTGCAATCAGTGCATGGGCACTGATAGGCTGAGAGAGCGGGGGATGCTCAGCCTGGAGAAGAGAAAGCTCCAAGGAAAACTGAGAGACCATTCCAGTGTCTAAAGGGGCTCCAGAAGGCTGGAGAGGGACTTTGGACAAGGGATGGAGGGACAGGACAAGAGGGAATGGATTCCAGAGAGTACATTTGGATGGGATATTGGGCAGGAATTCCTCCCTGTGAGGGAGGTGAGGCCCTGGCATAGCTTTCCCAGAGAAGGTATGGGATGGCTACCCCATCCCTGGGAGTGTTCCAGGTTGGGTTGGATGGGGCTTGGAGCAGCATGGGACAGTGGAAGGTGTCCCTGCCCGTGGCAGGGGCTGGAATGGGATGAATGTAAGTTCCCTTCCAGCCCAAGCCATTCTGGGATCCTATGTGTATCTGAACCAAAATTCTGCTCCTTCTCTCCCCAAAGCAGCCAACACATTAAAGCTCTCACAAGTGCAGCCATTTGTGGCTAAAGCAAGCTGAAACAGAGAGCTTGTGGATGTGACTAAAGACATTTCATCAGATACTGCACCATCCTAGTCTTGACCTGCAGACTGGGAGAGGGGAGAGCCTTGTTCTGGTGCTCCCCATGACAGGATGAGCAATGGGATGTGCAGCCAGCACCAGCAGCCAGGATCTGGAATGCCCTGCTCAGTCCTCTGGGATGCCATTTGTTCCTCTGTTCAGGCCTTGCTTCCCTCCTGCTTGTTTAAATGTGGATAATCTCCCTGGTACAGTGGGTATTTGTTGTTGGACTTAGCCAAAGCTCTGGCAAAGCTCGGGGTGAAGGCAGGAGCAGCTGCTGAGTTGTTCCTCTGATGGTTTCACTCAGCCCCCCCTGCCTTGTGCTCTTGTGCCCACTCACCTCTTTATTTTCCTTCCTCTCCCTTCACTGCCAGTCCTTTGCTGTCTTTATTCCCTTTCCTTTTCCCTTCCCTGTTCCTGGCACTTGCCACCCTGACTGTGGAACCACAGTGGGAAGTGCCTCTGCCCATACACTGGGGCATTTGGTACTGGGTAGGAGAGATGCAGCCAACAAAATGCAGGTTATTATTTACTCCAGGCTTTTGATAGCCAGCCTGGATGGTTGTCAGCCAGGACTTTCTGCTCCTCCTTCCCATCCTTTAGGTGAAGGAGACAAGTGAGGCTCTGGAGAGTATTCTTGGCTTGTCTGGATGTTGTAGGGAGACCCTTGGAGCAGTCATGTGGAAGCAGGTGGCTTGTGTGAGCCCTGCCCTCTGAGCCCCTCTCTGTGCAGGACCTGAGCAACACAGGCTGTGGGGGAAGAGCTGCAGCAGGAGCCTTCTGGAGGAGTGCTGCACATTCACACTGATATTCACACCTGCTTTGCTCAGCTCTGGTCATGTGAACACATTAAATACAAACACAGGCGCCTTTCTGAGGGGTTTCAGCACCTCAGGCTTTTGCCAGCCCTGCAGGTGAGTGAAAGCTTCCCTCCCTCCCCAGCTCTCCACAGGGACCAGCTCCCTGCTGCCGGGGTTGCAGCCAGCCCCATGCTAGCTGGGGCTCTTGTAGTCATGGTTTGTGCTGTGATGTTTTGGTTTCTCTGAAACTCTTTCCCAGACACTGCTCTGTCAACAAGAGACACGTTTTCCTAACAGTAACCTCTGTTTACATTCCTTTCCCTAGGAGGGACTTCTTCTTGATGTCCCCCTGACTTGACCAATGCAGTTGAAGAAGTTTGTCTTTCTTCCACCCCTTGGGTGGGTTCTTTGTAAAATAGTATAAAAGGAAGAAATTCCCAGGGAATAAAGATTTGGAGTAATTTCAGCCTTCTGAAAAAATTCGGAGTCTGTGTCGTTGTGATCTTGAACAGTGTCAGGCTCTCATCAAAAGGAGGGAGTTTCCAGGTGAGCAGGGTCCAGGCAGGGCTGGGGCTGGAGTGCACAGCTGCCCCTTCCCTTTTGTCCCCCCACCTCTAGTTTTGGTTTGTGCTGGAAATGTTTTAGTTTTTTGAAACTTCTTTTTTCAGAGAGTTTTTTGTAAATAAGAGACATGTTTTTTTGACTGTAACTTTTGTTTACATTCTTTCCCCAAGAGGGACTTCTTCTTGATGTCCCTCTGGTTTAACCAATGTGATTGCAGAAGTTAATTTTTAATTAAGTTGTTCTCTGTAAAATAGTATAAAAAAGAAGAAATTCCCAGAAACCCACAGTCATTGTCAGCCTTCTGAAGTCAGAGTCTGTGTTGTTGTAGTGTTCAACAACAATCCCCCTTCCCCTCCTGTCTTTCCTTTTGCTTCTCTCCCCTCTGCTTCTTTTCCTTTCAGAAAGGAACGCTTTGTTTTGAGGCTGTGAATGCAAACGTGCTCCCCTGAGCAGCAGAGGTGTCTCCCAGACTCCAAGTGACTCTGGAGAGGCACATGGGCAGGGCTCTGCTGCTGTAGGGGACAGTGTGACACTGGTGTTGGGTACAGGGTGTAAGGGGAATGTTTCTCAGCACAGAGCATCTCCTCTCCACAGCCAGCCCTCCAGGAAAGGCTGGAAACCTGGTGCAGTTCCCAGCTCCTCCAGTCTCTGTCTCACCATCCCTTCACATAATCTTTGATTCCTCATTTGAAGATAGTCTCTGGTGCTGTGCCCAAAACACAGTGGTTTGCTTTAGGTTGGCCATTGGTCCCCAGAGGCATCAAACCTGTGCATTGATCATTTGTATCATTTGGGGAAGTTTTTAGCACTGGGCTGGGCTTTGCTGGTTATCCCTCTTTCAGACTCCCTTCTCAACACAGGCCAAAAGGAAATATGTCTTCAGAGCATCCCCAGTTTTGGCAGCACTAACATTCCAACATCCTAACACTCCCTGCTTCTCCTTATTCTGGGGCTGTAGTGATTGTTGAGATGATGGGATTCTGTGTCCTGCCACAGACCAACCCCTTTCCAGACACCTGTGTCTTCAAGGTTTGTCTGGAACACAGGAAATATCCACTCCCTGATGGTCTTGAGGGGTTGAACTGGATAAAAACTCACCACAGATTTCGTGGTGATTTTGGGCTCCAGATTTTTGGATTTTGGGCTCCAACTCTTGTATCTCTACTGAGATACCCTCCACACCTTTTAGGTACCAAAGTCACTGGATTTATCCAGATTTTTGGAATGTACCACACAGCCACATCAGTCCTGTCAGCACGAGCTCGGGTCTCCAGATCACACAGCTCCAGCTCTGCCCACACAGAAGTTGTTCCCTGTTCCTAGTGTCACCTGCCAGTTTGCTTCCCAGAGCTCCTGGGGACCAAGTGTGGTTTCCTGTGTGCCAGCCCAGCACAGAAGGTTGGGGGAGGCAGGCAAAAGAGGGATGACATATAAAGAGATGGTTCTGAGCTGTGAGAGAAGCAGCAATTCCTTATTGATCAGCTCCAAAGGTGTTTGGAAGCAGCTTTTGGCCGGGGAGCTCTGCTCCAGGGCAGGTGCTGAGTGAGCACTTGTGCCAGGAAAATGGGATTTTCTCAGGGAGGACGACAAGGGCAGGTCCCGCCCCAGTTTTGCTGTCTCTCAGGAAAAGGGCAGGATTTCACTCAGCCTGGTGCTGACAGCCGTGTTATTAAGGGAGTGAGAGGGGCTGAGGGAAGCCTGGGCTCTCCCTGCCCCCAAGGCCAGGCTGTGGTAAAGAGCAGCAGCAGCAGCTCAGAGCTGCAAGGCTGAGCTTATTCTGGGCACTTAACCCCTCACTGCACCACATTTACCGAGGGCTGGGCAGGGCCGAACTGGGACAGTGCTGCCCACCTTTGGAAACCTCCTCCCAGCTACCCAGGGAAGCACAGAAAGGCTTTTCCCAGCCCAGAAGGAAAAGCTGTTCCTTCCAGCCGCAAAATTCACGGCTGGGGAGGTCGGGAAGCCAAATGCCACCAATGGGCTGCATAAAGGGCTGGATGGTTTTATGGCCAATAATAACATTTGTAGTTATACAAGCCATGCTAAGATAGGGCTAATCAATTCTCATGCTGCAGGTCAGCAGCTGATTGCTGCAGGGGTCAGCAAGGAATTATTTCCTTGCCATTTACAGCTTTATTTAATTGGCTAGATGCATTAAGGACCTTTTAATTATTTTTTTCCCCTCTTCTATCCTCTGAAGCATATGGAATTAAGCACTTCCAGGGACAAGGCTCTGCACTGGTAGGGCACCACTGCCTTGTCTGGGAGGGCAAATCATGATCCCTTTTAAGACTGGGATTTTGCTGAATGTTATCAGGGTGGGTTTCATTCCAGCAGGGGATATTTCAGCAGTGCTTCCTGGTAACTCAGAGAAAAATTCATTTGGCTCTTCAAAGGCAATGCTGTGAGCAGGATCTGCTCTGAGTTTGAGTCCAGAGCGGGATGGGAATTTTCCATGGCTGTGCTCGTTACACAGGCACAGCAATTTCTGTAATTGTTGATTTTAGCTTCACTTTCAAAACCACAACAAAACCACTGGGAAAAATCCAAATTGAAGAGCTTTGTTTTGAGTTGAGTCGATTTTTTTTTTTTTTGCTTTAAATGAAACCTGCAGTTAGGAGCCAGGGCAGCACTGGAGGGTTTCTGCCAGGGCAGGTTTCGGGGCAAAGCCTGAGGTGCTCTGTGCCCTGGCATGGACTGTCCTCTTTGCAGGGATTTGTCCAAAAGCACCATTCCCTTTCATCAGGAAAGAGAACAGATTCCATCCATTTCAGTGAAAAATGCCTTTTCCTCTCCAGAGAAGACCTGCAAAAGAATTTTTCATTTCAGCTGCTTTCCCCTGAAAACCTGCTTTTTTTTTCCAGGGAGGATTTTTAAAAATTAATTTTCTCATTTGATTAAAAAAAAAAAAAAAAAGGAAAGAAAAAGGCAGCAAATTTGGCTGTTTAAAATATTCTTTTCAAATTAGAAGCCCTAGTTGCTGTGTGGGACTTTCAGAGAAGCTGAAATTTGCCTGGTTTGGATTGGAGCATCATAATCCTCAGATCAAATTTCTTCTCTATTGCGTGGTGGGTTTTTTTGTGTTTTTTTTTTTTTTTTTTTTTTTTTTTTTTTTTTTCTTTCTTTTTTTTTTTTTTTTAGCTGTGTGTTTTAAAACTTTTAGGAATTGCTGACCTTTTGTCTGACTTTTGAGAAGGAAAGATGTAAAAGCTCTCCCCCGCTCTTGCAGGACAGCAATTCTATTTTCATTTTAGTCCCTGTTTTAACTGGACACATTTATTAGGAAGGAGAGCTCTGATGGGGAAGAGGCTGGCACTGCCACGTGTGTCCAATCCTGCATTATTTGCTGCAATATCCCTGATTTTAAAAGCCACTTTTCTCTTTCTGCCTTCTCGAGGCTCTCTGCATATCCAGAAGGATTGTTGCTGTCCTGCTCTCAAGATGAGCTTGATGGTGGAAAAGGAAACCTCACCCCTGTCCTCAAGCAAGCTCCTGCTGGAGTAGTCCTGAGGTGCCTAATGAGGTGATTAGAATGATTGGGATGATGAGGGATGTGACAGGGATGTGAGATCCTGTTATCCCACTGGGACTTAGACCAAGGCACAGGAGACTGGAGGATGTGGCCAGGCAGGAAAGAGGAGAGTGGGGCCCAGGCTGTGGTGCTGGGGAGGGAAGGTCTTACCTGCACCAGGGTTTGGGATCCTCTCGAGGCAGTGCCACCTTGTGCAGTCATTGCTTTCATTCTGGCTGCAGGGAGAGAAACTCACTTTATTCCTGCTCCTTCAAATCCTGCCCTGAGAGCGAGCTGGGGTCTTGTGGGTTGTCAGACCCCTCCTACAAGCTGAACTAGGTGAGGAGTCTCCATCTCACATCTGCGGTGTGGAAAAATCCATACCCAGGGATGAAAAGGTCCAATGAACTCTGTACAGACTCCACACTGAGGGCAAAATCGATCTTTACTGCACTTTGTGTATCTCTGCCCAGGGTTTGGCTTTGGCCAGGATGGAAAGGGTTGCAGGCAGCTTGAAGCAGACAAGATTTTAACAGGCAGGAGAGCATTCCAAGGGCATTGTCCTGGCTGAAGGCAAGACCCTGCTGGGCTGCTCCGCTCCAGCGCCTCGCAGGGAGATGTGTCCTTCTGTCCTGGCTTCTGTCCCCACGTGTCCCAGCACATCAGGACTCTTGGGCACTTATTGTCACTTCTTATCTCTGAGGGGGGGCTGCTCCTTCCCCCATGCTCACAGCAGGGGTTGGATTTGGAAGCAGAATTCCCGAGAAGCAGTGACACTCGCAAGGTCGAGCTGTCACCCTGTGGCTGGCAGAGCTGCTGGGCTGTGTCTCCATCCACAGCAGTCACACCTCTCCTTTTTACCTCTTAAGAGATAGCAATAAATTAATTGAAGATTATTAATTAGAATAATTGTAAAACTTCCATGAATCGCTGCCTTCTAAATCCCAGCCTTTAATCATTTGCCTTCCATGACCAATTAGATGGGGCCTGTTAAGGTTTTATCCTTTTTCAATATCAAGAAATCATTATTGTCATGGCTTGAACACAGACTGGGCAGTGTGGGGTTCACCTGCTGCAACCTGGACTTAGGAAAAATGCCCCTGGAAAATGGGTAATGAATTCCTCCAGTTGTGCTTTGCTGAGCACAAGGAGCTTTAGGGCTGCATTCATTTGCCCTCTGGCCAAAACCTCCTGCAAAAAGCTTTGTGGAACCTGTGGGTGGGGGGATCTTGCCTGGGTCTCACCAGTACCCCCAGTTCTGATTTTGAATTGAATATTCAAGTTAGAGATGAGTTCAGTAGAACTGGCTTAATGAGGGAGGAGAAAGAGAGATTCAAACCTGCTTTCCCGGCTGGGAAGAAAAAAATCTGAAACTTTAAAAATTCAAGTCAGTTCTTCATTTTGATGCTGCATAACTGTCTGTGTGGATGGGAGAAGCAACAGGACTGTAATTGCAGACAAAATCTCTATTTCCTCTAATTGTTCCCGTAACTTGATTTACTTTAGCAATACTCACTGGATGCTTTCCTTATTTACTGTCTCTCCTCAGTGCTATCACATTCCCTTCCTTGACTGATGAAGCACATTCATAATTTCTCTCCATTTGGTGTGGACAGATCCAGTTGGGCTCAGCAGAAGCTTGTGCAGATAAGGAGCATAATGTTTAATATCAATCTAGGACTGAATGAGTGATTTATGGGGGAGAGGCCATGTGAAACCAAAGACACGCCAGATGAATCTGGGATTTCAAGAGCAAGAAGGAAAATCTGAGCATGCTGAGGTTCTTCTGTGGATAGGAAAAGGAAGATGTTGGGAGATGGGAGAAGCCATTGGGAGCATGGCTTTCCTTGGTCTTTAGACCCTCAAGGCTCTGGTGAAACACCTCCAGGAGAACTTCCAAGTGGCTTAAGGGCTTCACTTGGCCATCCAGGCTTAACTAAGGTGCCACGTGGGGTACAACATTACCCCCAGCACCCCAGGACTCCAATGGACACACATGCACACGTGTGATCCGTATCTGTTGGGATGGGAGGGAACACAGACTGATTTCCTTGGCATCCTGATAGGATGCTGCTACCTGGCTCTCTACCAGGATCCTCTCTCCTGCCTTTTCATGCTGCTGGTTTTCTGCACACCTCAGGACCTGTAAGACTGGAGCTGTTCCTCCCACCTCCTGCTTCTGGAGGTAGGCACAAAGCCCCTGGCTTTCCACTCAGGTGTGTTCCTTGCTCAGCTGGTTCTTCTCTTCTTTCCCACCTATTTTTTTAGGACTTTCCATGGAGCTTGGACACCTGGGCTCAGCTACAGCTCAGGGCTCCTGTCATCCCTCACCCACGTGTGCTGAGGAGGAGAGGAAGCTGTAACACCTGCTTTAATTTCCTCAGGTCTCCCTCCAGCTGCTGCCTCACAGCTCCAAGGGCTCCCACCTCAATCCAAACTAACCCGTTTTTGGCCACAACTCCAAATCTGTTCTGGATCTTATTTCCCATGTGCTCTGCGTAATGTTTTATCTCTGGACAATTTTTTCCTTTTAATTTTGCAGTGAAAATTACCTAAGCTGGCTGAAAGCAGTGTTTCAGAGCTGACTTGTTGATTGCAAGCCAGAGCTGAGGGCTGCCTTATAGAGATGTTTTCTTCGGGAATAATCAGCCTGGAGCCGGTCTCGGAGGAGGGTCGCAGATGAGAGCTATCAACAGAGGGGTTTATGGAACACAAGGCCTGCTCTTCAATTTCAATGCAGATAAAATCTGCCAAGAGAAGTGGAGCCTTCCCTTGTCACTTCTGCAGAGAGAGATTTTATTAACACCAATAGCATGGAAACAGGGGGCGGCCGCGGTGCCCCCATGGAGATAAAAAGGCATTAATGCACTTAGGCTGTGACAGCAGAGAGCGGCTGGGTTTGGTTTATGTTCCTCTGGGCTCCAGGGGGACTTCTGCATGAGCAGGGCGGGACTTTGGGGCTGAGTTCAATGGCTGATCCCTACGGCAGAAATTCTGGCTGGAAACGCCGGGAAGGAGCAGGAGCAGCCCTGAATGCAGAGTGTGGGTGGCAAGGTCTCGAGTGGCCCCTGCTCTGTGGCAGTGTGGGTAAGGTGTCAGACCTCAGGATCAACGGAAATGGGATGTTGAGTGTGAGGATGGAAAGGTGATCCCTGCCTGGACTCCTGCTGTGGTGTGTAGTAATGCACCCCCCCTTCCCAAGTGGGCAGTTCTGTGTAAGGAAAGGGTTTTGGTTTCCCTTTGGGCATTTTAGGAAGTTTAGCCAGAAAGTTCTGTGTTTCTCTGTTTGTAAGTGGCTCTGTGCCAGGAGAGGAGGCCCTTGTCACTGTTTGTCACAACCTGTACCCCTTCCTGTTGGCAGTTCACCAATAGATCCATCCTCGACCATTGGGTAGAAAAGGTGACAGAACAGAGGGTTTTGTGGCATTTTCGGAGTGTTGTAGGAGGTGTGGGATCTGTCCTTACACTGTGCACGGCTCTGATCTTTATTTGCTATTTTGTATTATTCTGCATTATTTTATTGAGCCTTTTTGAGTTACAAGGCAGCGACCATGTGGTCCCGCTAATTATTATTAAGCCAGCACTCTGAACAGGGCTGGACCCTCAGAGATTATGTGGGTGCAACTCCACAGTGGTGGCTGGGGGCTGGCATCCCAAGGCCTTGGGAGCATGTGTGGGGTTGTTCCTACTGCTCACCTGCCAGAGCTCCAGTCACAGTCATGGGTTGTGTATCCTGGTTTTCTCTTTCCAACAGAGTAATTTTCACTATCTCATGTAACTGTTGGACCTGGAGCTGAGCTTTAGCCTGACCCACAAAATGGGCATGGGAAGCTTTGGGAAAGGATTGTCCTTGATATGGGACACACATTCACATCCCGCTCCAGAGTCCTGCACACATTGTAGTTTCTCTTACAGGATTCCTGAGCAGGAGAAGGGCTGTGGCCCATTTCCAAGCCCCATGCCCTGGTCCTCCACAGGATGTGGTTTTGCTGAGGCCTCCCATTGCCAGCTCCATCCCAAGCTCCCCTCATTCCATGGGCCAGGGTTGTTGGAAAGGCTAGGAATTTAGAGCCCCACTGCTTGCACCGCTCCTACCCAGCACAGCCGGCTCTGGTGATGGATGGAGGGATGGATGGATGGATGGATGGATGGATGGATGGATGGATGGATGGATGAATGGATGGATGGATCTCCCAGTCCTCGCCAGGGATTGAACACCACCCCCTGACTCGTTGCCCGATCGATTAGCACAGCTCCTTCAATCAAACAAACTCTTCTGAGGAGCCTGCAGCCAGTTCTCTGCATTTTGGAGCTCCTGGATCCTGCTGATGGGGGTGGGAGCCACTGCTGGAAATGCTTTCTCCTTCCTGGTCATCTAATTTGGAGCTTTCCAATAAATAGGCTGCTCGACATTTTTTGATGTAAAGGTCAACATCGTCTGGTAGACTCAAGGATTTTAAGATAAGTGGAGGAAATGGCATGGGTAGGCTGATTTGATAATGATCCTAATCCTGTGTCTGATCTCTGATAATGATGGTAACCCCATCAATGTATGCTCATATCACTGCAAATGGGGCATGGGTCATTTTTGGAAGAACTGATGTCTCTTAGCACAGATTGGTTTTGCTGGAGACTCTTAACTTGTGCAAGAGCTGCCACACAGAATGCAAAAAGGGAAGCTTAAATTGTTTTTAGGGAAAAAAAATCAATCAGAGCAAGTGTTTTTGGCTAAATAAGGTCTCAGTCTCCTGAGTCAGCTTTCCCAAAGCTGCTGGTGTTTGCTGATGAATTATTGTGGTGATGAGCACACAGCTGACACACCAGCCAAAGTGCAGCTATGGGTGGAGACTCATTTCAGAAAACACCTTTAGATTACACAATTCCTTTTATTCAGGCAGACCAGGACAAGGACTTCCCTTTTTCTTTGGTGCTACTGAGGAAGCTGTGAGATTGGGGAGGCTCTGTGCTTTGGGAGAGGTGAGAAGTGGTTTAGCACAGGGATTCCCTCCAGCCTTCCAGGCTGTGGGGAACAGATATTGAAGCATCTTTCATGCTGTGCGTGTTGGAGATGTTTTCTGGCCATTGTGTGGGTTTTTTGGAAGTGCTGAAGGGAGAGCAGAAGGAAGTTTAGGAGGAAGTTCTGCCTCTGTAGACCCTGGCAGTGCTATATCAGTGATCTGTTGCATAGTGCACACAGGGCTGATGTCCAGAGAGGAATACAGATCCACAGTACACTTGGAATTCCTTGGAAGACTTTCACAGCAGAGCTCTGCAGTATCCAAAGATGTCTGGGGAGATCAGAGCTGCCAGAGCCTGGTTTCCAGTCTGCCCTTTTGCTTTGCTGTCTCTTGTGAATGCTACTTAAAGTTTTCCCAAGTTAGGTATAAGTTAATTACATGGTCCTCTTTTCCTGAAGGACCCCAGTGCCTGGATTACATTTTGCTCCCAGATTTCTGGTTTCTAATCTGATAAATGGCACCAATTCTCAGCGAGCCACAGATGCAGGGAACTTGCATTTCTTCTGTCCCCTTGAAATGCCTGGTTGTTTTTTGACTCCAGAGCTCTCTGTGTGACATTCACCTAACAAGGCTCTCCTGGGGCTGCTTTCCCCTCAGCACAATTTGTCTCTGGGGGTTGTCACATGCCTCCCACGGTCCCACAGCCTTTTTCTCTTTGGTCTCTGATCTCAGTTCTGAGAGCTGATTGCCATCTCTCCTCAGGTGGATCACTTATTGCTCTGTAACTGGCTCAAGCCAAGGGGCTGGAGATATTGGATTCCTTTGATAAGGTGCCAAAGTGACACACTGATATCTGAGCCAAAGCGCTGAGTAAATGCTTTTCCCATCTCTGACCATGGTAGACTCCCAAATCCCAGTAGAAGCAACTTATTTCTATTACTCAGCTGTTTGCTAGCAGGAATTATCTGCCCTAGCAGGAGATAGTTTGTGTTCTCTGTGTTTGTTAGGCTCCTGCTATTGCTCTCCCCCGGTAGAGAGAGGCATAAAACTCCTTCCAGGTGACATTTGCAGGAAAAAATCAATTGTTTATCAACATCCCAGCAATCAATAAATGCAGTGATAGGTGCAACTGTCTCTATTGGAGCTGAACCTTGATTGCTGAGAGGCCAGATTTGCTGCTAAATCCACCTGGGCCTGAAGCTGGGCTGGAGCTGCGGGAGCAAAGCCTGGAGCCAGAGCATTGGAGAGTTTCCTGGTGCTGTGCTGAGCCTTTCCCCTCCCCAGGGTGCTGGTGCTGGTTGCTCTTGTGCTCATTCTCTGTGCACTGTGCTGCTGGAGAGAGCTCTGGAGCTGTTCATACACATGTGGTCCCTCAGAGCCACGGAGGGTCTGCTCTCTGGGTGTTTCTACACCAAGTTTCACTGAAGAGATGAACTATAGCACGAGGTGCTCACCCCAGAGGAATTCATCACTATTTTGAAGACTTAAATGTCTGTCCATCTCCACTAAGCCTTTTTCTGAAGAACCCTGTATTATATTTTGTCTCTAGATTCTCTTGGCATCTTGGTGCTGGACAAGATGGGCCTGGAGGAAAATCCCTCACAGGGTTTCTGCTGTGGCTGGTGATAAACTTGACTTCAGCTACACTGGTGAAGAGGCCAACCTGGAGCAACCTGGTCTAGCGGAAGGTGTTCCTGCCCTTGGGGCTTTGATGATCTTTAAGGACCTTTCCAACCCAAACCTTTCCATGATTTTGTGATGAGCATCTCCAGACATCCATCTCCTTCCTTCTGTGCTACCCCTGTCCAGCTGGTCCCTTTCCCTGGGACACCTGCAGCCTTTCCCTCTTGCTTGCAGCTGTTACTTGATGTCTCATTAAAGGAGACAAAGATGTCCCTGTCTGCAGAGCATTCCTGGGCCTGAGCTTTCCCAGAGCCAGAGCTCTTCCTGAGCCAGAACTCCAGGAGTGTTTTGACAGTGCTCTCAGGGACAGGATGGGATTGCTGGGGTGTCAGTGCAGGGCCAGGAGTTGAGGGCTGGACAATTCTTGTGGGTCCCTTCCAGCTGAGGAGACTGGAGTCTCAGGAGATCATCCAGTTTTGAGGTGTCCATATGGCCAAGGTATCCCATCACAAAGAAATATGGATAGGGCTGGAAGAGTTAACATCACCAGCTCCTAGACACGCTGGAGAGTTACATCATGTTGCTGTGGAAACTAACTTTGTGAAAGCACAGTGATGTATGGGAAAGCTTTGGGTCAGCGGGTAATAAATTCTCTTTAAAAAGTGATTTTTTCCCCATCTGCTGATGTAAACATCATTAAGAGGAATGACGGCTGAGAGATGGATTTCTTTTTATATCAATTTTCAGACAAAGAAAATAATTTTTTTTTATAATAAAAAAGTTGCTGGAAATCAGAGAGTGCTATAAATAATGAAATAAAGAAAAAGCACCGGTGATGGAACAGAAATTTTCCCTGGTGATTGGTTTACAGCTCTCTGTGATTTAATGGGAACTTGCAGTTGCCTGTGGGAAGCTGCAGCAAAGCCCTGGATGGGCTCCATAAGATGACACCTTGCAAACTGTGCCATGAATCCCAAACTTGGAGGGCTTGGGAGCACCCTTGTCCTGGAAGTCCCCTCTCTTCTGCATTTCCCTGCTGCCTTTGAGGGGTAAGTTTCCAACCTGCCATTCAGATTCTCGTGAAGGAGTGGGGTTTTGGGGTTTATTTTCCACCCTTTTGGACACAGGAGGGTCTGAGGTGAGGCAGCAGAAGCATCTCAGGTTACCCAAAGCAGTGTGACAGCCAGCGGCAAGGGTGCCTCTGGGAATGCAGACAAGGGTGTCACTGTGATGAATGGGGTAATTAATAAGCAATTAATGTGCTTCAGAGCATGGCTCCAGCTTCTCTCCCAGCCAAGCACTCAGCACTGATCCGCTTTCTCTGGTGATCCAGGCTCAGAGCAGCTCGGAGTGATGGAGATGATGTTTCCAGATCTCCCCTGGATGCCACCAGGATGCAGCTCTGCACTGGCACAGCAGGGAGTCTGCTTTAGAGGGAAGGAAATTCCAGGGTGGGTTTCTCAGTAATTGATGGGAATTAAAAGGATTCTGTGGGTTGTCCTTGAAATGAATGCTCTGAAATGGCCTCTTTTGGTGGCTTCTCCATTCCCATTCCAAACTCCCTGAAAACTGGCCCAGCTGCAAATACTCCACCTGGCATCCCAAATTCATGTTTCCCTGGCCTGCAGCACTGTTCCCAGCTCATCCTTCTGCCTCCTTCCTCTCCTGGCTCAGCCTGGATTTTTCCATGCCCTCCAGCACTCCCTGTTAGCCCCATTTTCCATCTCTCCTGCGTGGGTTCTCTCAGTTACATCAGAGTCCACCAGGATGATGTACTCATGTCTAGACCTAAGCAAGAAGTGTATTTCCCTTTTCAGGGAAAAATTATGGAGTTTAATTTAAATGTATTTTTTGTCCTGACATGTCCCTGTGAAACCATTAAAATTTGTTTACATATATTGAGTTGATTCTGGCATTTAAAGCAATTGGATAACAAGAGAAACTTCTAAGCAAAAAGGTGTTTTAGAATTAATATCAAAGTATTTCATGCCCTCAAAATAATGAAACATGATGTTTTGATGTTGTCAAAACACTCTGGTAATTTTTTGTTTGGAAACAAGAATGTGTTGGCATTGACATGCCCAGGTGAGTTGTTCCTTTTGCAGGAAATCAACGTTCTGATGGAAAATCCCGAGGGAGCTCAGGTAAAAGCAGCCAAACCTTGCTCACTTGTGTAATAACATCCCTTTCACTCCTCAGCCTCAGGGCTTGTGCTCTAAGAGAGTCCCAGGGGCTGGTAATTAATTGGCGTAGCTAATTCAGGGATGGAGAGGGAATATGACAGCAAAACAGGAGTAATCTGCAATGTCTGTGAGCGAGGGAGTAGCCATGGGTTGCTGAAGAACCCAAGTGGTTTAGAGGACATCATTGTTCTAATAGTGTAATAAAAATAAATGAATGTGGTAAAAATGCGGAACGGGTCAAGAGGAGGCAGGAGGCTCCACAGCTCGGACACGGTGGAGGTTGTTTTGCATTTTGTCACAGACTGATGGAAATGTGAGAGAAATGAGACCTTCTCATTCTCAGAAGACCAAGCAACTTCTGCTTTAAAAAGCAGAGCAGAGGGAAAGAGATGTGTGAGGTTGCAAGGGAGACCTCATCCCTGAGAGCACGCACACGTGTGTGTCACTTGAGCTCGGTGGTCTGGGATCAGTGAGGGTTTGGGTTGTCTCTGTTTAGGAACGTGTATCATTGGATGATCTTTAAGGACCTTTTCAACCCAAGCCTTTCCATGATTTTGTGATGAGTATCTCCAGACATTCATCTCCTTCCTTCTGTGCTACCCCTGTCCAGCTGGTCTGGGCTACCCCTGCCTGGGCTGCTCCCACAGCTGCTCCTCAGCATTCTCACCCCTCCACGGAGAGAATCTGCCTCAGGAAGATGCTCCTCTCAGTGCTGGGCTGAACTGGCTGCAGGCTGGGCACAGCCATGAGTGTGGAGGTGACTCAGGGCCATGGTGCTGCTCTTGCACCAGGTTGGAGGCCCAGTCATGTCACCATTTACTGCTCCTCCAATATTTGTGTCAACTGTGCTCTTTGCTGGCACAAAACTCATGGTTTCCTTCCCAGATCATGGGGAAGAATCTCCAGCATTCCCTCAGCTGGGAGCAGAGCCTTCCCTGAGGAGCCCTGAGCAGGACTTGTGGGTGTGTGGGATGAGGAGCTCAGTGTGACCCAACTGTGCTCCCCCCGTGCCCTGGGCTGATCCCCAGCGTGGGCAGCAGGAAAGGGATTGGGATTCTGCTCCTCTGCCCCACTCAGGTGAGAGCCCACCTGCAGAGCTGCCCCAGCCCTGGGATTCAAAGCATCAAAGAAGGATGTGGAGCTGCTGGAGAGAGTCCAGAAGAGGTCACAGAGATGCTCCAAGGGCTGGAGGTTCTCTGCTCTTGAGACAGGCTGGAAGAGCTGGGAATGTTCACCTGGAGAAGAGAAGGCTCCAGGAAACCTTGAAGCCCCTTCCAATGCCTAAAAGGGCTCCTGGAGAGCTGGAAAGGGACTATGGAAAATACATGGTGTGACAGGACAAGGGGGAATGGCTTCAAACTGAAAGAGGGGAAATTTATCTTAGATATACAGAAGAAATTCTTCCTTGTGAGGGTGGGGAGGCCTGGGCACAGGGTGCCCAGAGAAGCTGTGGCTGCCCCTGGATCCCTGGAAGTGTCCAAGGCCAGGCTGGACAGGGCTTGGAGCAACCTGGGATGGTGGAAGGAGTCCCTGCCCATGGCAAGGGGTGGAATGAGATGGGCTTTAAGGTCCCTCCCAACCCAATCACTTTGGGGATCCTATGATTCATTCCATAATTCTCTGATTCATTCCATGAACCCCAACTCAGCTCTTGCTTCCAGAGTGAGATTTCCTCTGCTCTGGAGGGGTCAAGATTTCAAGTCAAGCCCCCCAATTCTTTTTCCTCTGTTTTGCCCACCCAGCAGAATTGCAGGCTGGGGAAATCGTTGGAGCTGTGGTTTGAACATGACAGCAGTGATGAGAGGGCGAATGATGTTTCTGTCAGCACACTGAAGGCCATTGTGCACTATTGATTTTTGTATTTGTTGGGTTTTTGTTGGTGTTTTTTGTAGCAGAACACTCCATTCAAAGCAGTGTAAAACACTCCATTAAATATTAATGCTTTCCCCCACTTCTTTCCTCTGTGGACACATCTCCTTCTGTTTTCTCAGGTCCCCATCCTGCTGGACAGCTGGAGGATGTTCCCACCAAATGATCAGCAGGTTGAGGATGCTGCATAAAACACTCAGCAGTGCCCCTTTAACGTGGAAGCAACTTGACTTTTATTGCCAGTGCTGAAAGCATCTACAAATGTAGATTTAGCATCAGCCTCCAGGCTTAAGATAAAGCTGTTATATTTTCCTTTCTTCCTTTAAATTTTTTCCCCCTCTCCTTTGCACTAATGTAATGCTTATTTAGGAACTGCAGCCATCTGTGGCTGCTAGGGATGGCACTGTTAAATTTGCTGTTGCTTTCTTTCCCCTGGTTTGATGAGGCTCTCAGTGCACAGAGAATTCCCCAGGACAGCAGAGACTTGCTTTGATTGCTGGTTTTTTTTTTTTTTTTGTGGTTTTTTTTTTGTGGGTTTTTTTTTTGGTTTTTTTTTTTTTTTTTTGTTTTTTTTTTTTTTTTTTGTTTTTTTTTTTTTTTGGTTTTTTTTTTTTTTGGTTTTGTTTTTTTTTTTTTTTGTTTTTTTTTTTTTTTTTTAAGCACCTCCCAAAGACATTGTTCACAGGGCTCTGTCTGTGCTGGGAAAAGGTGGTCAGCTGGAGAGCTGAGATCCTGCCTTGTCGTGGGTTAATGAGGTGAGATTATGAAGAACCAGCCAGCAAAAGAAGTTGATGAAATTAGAGGGGATGGGAAATAAAAAGGGAGGGAAGGAGGAAGGGCTGGGACCAGAGCTCTTCCTGTCCCTCACAGCAGCCTGTGGTTGATTGTGGGATGGTTCATGTGGGAATTGGGGCACCTGCAGTACTCAAGGGAATTATTTTGTGTTTTTCCAGTGAAATGCTCTGCCTCAGCAGATGGACAGGATTCTGTCCCGAGTGGGCAGCCTGGAGCTGGGCACAGCCCTGCCCCAGCCTGGCACAGCAGGATGGATGTGTGGTGCTGCCAGCAGGGACTTGGCTCCTCCTGTCAGGAAAGGTGAAGTTGGCTTCTGCCTGTTTTGCCCCTGAGCTGCCTCCAAATGCCTTGTGCTCACCCTTGTGAGGAAAGGTAAATCTTAAAAATTGCTATAGAGAGAAAGGAAAATGTCTCTCCTTTGGGCAAAGCCCGTAGAGAGAGCTGCTCTAGATGTCCTACAAGTGATTTACCTTTTAATTTCCCTCTCTTTGATTTTGTTTAGTGTTCTTTCTGTCACCTGCTCCTTTAAATTGTCCTCTGTGGGAACCACAGCTCCTCTTTGCACTCTGGAGCCTCTTCACTGTGCATTGCCCTCTTCATGGGAAGGTTAATAACGAGTTTATTATGCTCCTTATTAATACTCTTTCATCTTATGGAAAATCAGAGGACCCACAGAGGGGAGGTGCTGCTTTATGGTCTAGGGGAGCTGAGATGGGTTGTGTTTGACCACAAATCCTTTGGCTGCATATCCCTGGGTACCCAGGCCTGTTCCTTGCCCCTGTCCATACCTGTCCTCCGAGGCAGGCTGGCTCCAGGCTCTTTGAAATGGCTTTGCCACCTGCCAGGATGGGATGAGGTGTTCAAAATGGTGATGGTTTGTCCAGTTCAAAGCCAGGGCAGGGACTGCTGCAGCCACAAGGTGGGGAGCTGGTTGAGTTCCAGGAAAGTCAGTTCATCTTCCTAGGCTGCCTGAAGGTCCCCGTGTGCCTGAGGTCCCAGACTCCTGGAAGGTCCTTAGCTGGCCCCAAGACTGATGGTTCTCCACCCTTCAAATCCAGGCAGTCCAGAGCACAGGATCGTGGCTGACATGTTCCAAACCAGTCTCTGGGATGTCCCAGGGCGTGCTCCTGAGCTGGAGGTGAGGATTGGTACCTGCACTGCTGAAGGCACAACCCCCATCTCTCCAGAGCCTGGCACCGTGGTCCTGCAGCTGTCAGCATGATGAATGGATGTTGTGTTTTATTTCCTGCTTTATCAAATACTAATTATGTAGATGATAATTCTCAGCATCACAGTTCCTTTTGGCTCATTTGTTTTTCACTCTCCAGAGCCAGAATAGGGGTTTTTTCCATCCCCCCCTCCCCTCACATTGTTGAAATTCTGCTTTAATTGCTTCTCTTTGGCTTTTGCTTAAGGTTTCCTGCTCTGATCAGGTCAGTGTATTGATCCTGCACTTTGATAAGGTCAGCAGAGATCAGCTGTGACATTTCCAGGAGATTTGCTCCACCCCTAATGGGCTTAGTCATCAAAGAGTTTTCCAGGGGACAGGGCAGGGGAGAGATTGAATTTCAACTCTTACATATGTTTATTTGGGCAGGCCTGGCAGGTTCTGGGTCTGGGATCACTTGACAGACCAAAGGATGTGCTGTCCAGGTTATGAACTCCACGTCTGGTACCCACCATCGTCACTAAATGTCACAGAAACCCTGTGTGACTGGGTGAGGTGGCACCAGCTTATCCCAAAGGGCACAGAACAGGGTGACCCCCACAAACCCTGGCTGTGGTGGCTCCAGCCAAGCCCATCTCTGACCGTGCAGAGGAAGGCGAGGAGATAACAAAATGAACAAGCAGGCAACCTCTGCTGGGCCAAATGAGCCCGAGGGAGGAAAATAAATCAACAAATTCCTTCCTGAGGTCTTGGGGAGTGAGACTGGACTACAGCTTCATGGGGAGTGCAAGGCTGAGCAGCAGATTACCCAGAATTTCCTGTTCTTGTCATGACTGAGGGAACAAGGAAGGGAGCAGGGGCATGGAGGGATGCCCTGAGCCATCCAGCCCCGCTCCCTCTGCTCCTGTCTCCCAGGAGCTGGATTAAAGCCTGGCTGTGAAGGAGTTATCTACTACAGCAGTTTCCAAGGAGGAGGATCCACACCCTCGTGAGGTCCTCCAGTGTCTCTCCCTGCAGGGAAATTGCACTGTGTTTTGGGATTTATCTGACCTGAGCTTCCAGGGATTGAATCTCATCATCTTGTTGTCAAAATCCTGGGAAGTCCCCTGCAAGCCAGGATATTTCCATGTTGATGCTTAGACATCCTTGGGATTGTTTTAAGCAACTCTTTGGCAAACTGACGAAGCTGAGCCGAGTTCAGAATTTTTCCAGCTCTCAGCTGTGTGTGTGGAATCATTTTAAATATTCCTTAAAGGCCTTCACTCCCTGTGTGGATGCCCCACATCTCCTGGAAAAGCTCTAAAAACCCAGAGCTGTGCTGTGCTCTGCACAAGGGCTCTCACAGCCTCTCAAGTGCTGGAGGGGGTTTGTTTTTTTCCTATAAAAGTATGCAAATGTGGGTGAAATAGGGGAAAATGTAGGGTAAGAGAAGAAGAAAATGCAAATGTCCAGTGAGATCCTGGTTCCTGTCCCTGCCTGGATGAATATTCACTTACTCCAGGGACAGCATCTTTAGTCCTGCTGCAGTCAGTGCTTTCTGAGGTAATCTCTCACATTGGAAGTAGCTGTCATTTGCATTCCTGGTTCCCAGAGGTGTTATCTTGCACGGGCTTGCATCAGACTACATTTTTCCACAGTGATGTATCTCAGCAGTGAAGAGCGGGGGAGCAGCTTGTGGTCAAATGACTGTGTCTGGCTGAGCAGAACACCCCGTGTGTTGTCACCCTTTCCAGCCACGTGTGGATGCTTATCCTCCCAAATCCCTGCTCAGCCACACGGATCAAGGGGCCCTCGACTGGGGCAGATCTTGTTGACACCTGATAGAAAAAGGTGAGAAAAATGTATTTAGTGGCTCTGTGAGGGGCCAAGAATCCTGCCCCTTGTTCGTGGGCTCATTTAACCCACACTGTGACCTGCCCTGTTCTCATCGTTACTTACTTGTGACCTCCCTTTCTGCTGTCTATAAACATTCCCAGCAAAGAGAATCACTCCAGCAAATGGTGGA
The DNA here is from genome assembly GCA_016584745.2 of Phylloscopus trochilus trochilus. Lineage (NCBI taxonomy): Eukaryota > Metazoa > Chordata > Aves > Passeriformes > Phylloscopidae > Phylloscopus > Phylloscopus trochilus. The sequence goes on from WQNJ02000094.1 coordinate 1,646,277, forward strand.
TAAAATGCTGAATGATGTGGACAGAGAGCAGAGCACTGGAATTGATCTAAACTGCCTGGATGTCCCTCCAGATTCTGGAGCAAAAGCTTTTTTTTTTTTTTTTCTGGGTATTTTCAGGCTATGAAGTGAGGCCATATAGTTCTCATGGTGTCCAAGGTAATGACAGAGTTGAAAGCAACGAAAGTTTGGAAGACATAGCAGTTTAGTTTGTCACAAGGTGAAAATTTGTAGTTTTGGGTTTTTAGTATGGAGATAGATGAGAGCAAGATGGAGAATTTTGGGTGGAGTCTCTTCTTCTTCTTCATCTTCTTCTTCATCTTCATCTTCTTCCTCTTCTTCTTCTTCTTCTACTTTGTCATCTTCATCTTCATCTTCATTTTCATCTTCATCTTCATCTTCATCGTCTCTGTCTTTGTCTTCTTTTTCTCCTGCTCCATTTCCTGCTGTGACAGTGGCACAGAGACATTGGTAGGATGGGTTTGACACTGAGGTTGCGTGTTTAGAATAGGCAGTGATTGTTGGTACAAAATTAGTACAAAATTGTAAACATAGCACATTTTAGGAGTTAATTGGGTTAGAAACCTTTAAGAACCTTGGGATCTTCTGTCCAAGGGGTTTTTTTTAGCTGTGTTTCTGGCGTGTTAAGCCAGGTTTCGGCAGCACACAGAACTCGAGATAAGAAGTAGAACACACAGCTCTGAAGTCTGAAGCTGCGAGTCTCATTTATCTTCTTAACCCTGGTACTGGATTTTTGGAGGCAGAAGATCCCCCTCACAAGCAGGGACTCCTGAAGGGAGCTTCCTGCACTATGTGTTGCCTATCCTGTGCACTCAGGATTCTGCTCCCTGGGGGATTTCCAAGGTGTCAGCCTCTGAGACGCTCCCAGCTCTGCTCTTGGAAGCACGAGGGAGGCACGTGCCAACCCAAGCCCACAGAGGGAGGCTGGGGCTAAGTCACTCATTACAGTCCCCTTACCTGGCTTTTTTCCACCTGGGCCTGAATTACCTTGGGGAACAGAAGAGTTTTTTGCTCTTCTGGCTGTGGTCCCACCCTTCTCCCTGCAAATCCTGAGTAACCCAGCAGAGGTGGGGCAGAATGGAGCAGGTCCCCTGCAGACAGGGATGTCACCAGAGCCTGCAGATGGACTAGGTCCTGTGCCACACTCAGGTTAATCTTTTTGAATGCTGTTTCCAGGAAAGAAGCTACAGCTTTGGTCATATTTAAGTAAGTTCAAAGACTGGGGGTGAATTCCTTAGGCCTTGGAGTGGATGGAGGACAGTTGGGGTCCTCAGAAGTGGATTTGAGATATAGGGTTGTTTCTGTTTCTGTCCCGGGGTATTGTGAGTTAGGGCAACCACAGAGCTCCCAGCACTCAGAGGTTCAGTCACCTTGGTGTCACCCTCTGTGTGGGCTGTGAGGGCACCCTGGGGCCCCTCGAGGGCCTTCCCTGTGCTCCTGGATGCTGTGGCATGGCATGAGCTGACTGGAGGTGGACTTGCAGCAAGCAAAATGCAGGATGGGGTTTGGAAAGCTTTGGGAAGCAGTGCAGGATGGGGTTTGGAAAGCTTTGGGACACTGGTCTGCCATGTATGTCTTGGGGCTGGGTGTTGGCAGGGCTGCTCACATCCCCCTGCCACAAAACATCTGCAGGCAGCTGGGATCTGCCTTTTCTCCTGTTCTTTTCTCCCACCCTGCTGCTCCTGTTCAGCTCCTTCACTGCACAAACCCTCTCTGGGTTTGTGTCCTTCAAACCCTCCCTCTTAAGCACTTAGTCATCACTTAGCTAAACTACTATATACAAATATAGCCCTTTTGATCTTCCTACATAAATCAATACCTGCTGTCCTTTCATCTTCATAGGGGCTTTCTCTGAGCTCTCTCCAATTTACTGTCTTTAAAATGGACTCGTCTTTCCTGCCTGATTCTCCCCCGTTTTCAAATTTCCTGAAGCCCCCACACCTGCAGGAAATCCTGGTGGCTCCCTGCCACCTCCACTGCCTTCAAGTGGTAAAAGAGCTTTGTACAGAGCATCTCCTGTCCCCTTAGATTGCTGTGGATCTTCCTCAGCTTGTTCTGGAAGTGAAAAAGCCCAAGCTTGTGCTCCCAAGGAACTGGGAGAGGCACGAGCCAGTCTCAACTCTCTGTGCCATTCTGGGCTGAAGGAAAGTTGTCCCACTTGGGTTATGGAGAGGAATTTCTGCAGTCATTGGTGGCTGAACTCAGCATTGTCTGTAACAGTACAGCAAATGCCCAGAGAAGCTGTGGCTGCCCCACTGTTGGAGAAGATGAAAATTTAACAGGAAATTCTTACAGATATAAACACTTAGCAGAAGGTTCACTAGAAATGAAAGCAAGTTTTGACATATAAGAATAAAAGATGTTTAAGTTAGGGATTGCTGAGGTAGTTGTTACTGAACAAAGGTTAGGATGAGTTGGAAGGAAACTTTTATGGCTAAGAACAAAGGATAAGTCATCTACAAACAAAAACATGTTTTTACCAAGTAAAGAGAAAAACTACAGGCAAACAAAAACATGTTTTTACCAAGTAGAGAAAAAGGTCTAAGAATTTTCCACTGCAAGAAAACAGAAAAACAACTTTAAGCTTAAAATGTAACACACGAACTCGATGTGATTGGTTGGTACTAACCATAATATGGTAATAATAATAGTTGTGATAGGCTATAGGAAAATGTAAAGGTATTGTGTATGATACTCATTGGTTATTAGGTATTAAGATGCTCAGTAAAGAAAAATACATAATGCATTGTAGCCAGAACTAAGGTGGCTTCAGGTTTTGCCTACAGGCTGATGCTGACAGCTTTAGGCTTGCCTCTGTCACCCACACCCAGGACTGCTGTAACAACACCTATGCAATAAACAGCATTTTCTGAAGAGCCTGCCTGTTGTCCTAACATCCACTGACACTATCTTCTACACCCCACTTCCCTCTGGAAGTGCCCAAGGCCAGCTTGGACAGCGCTTGGAGCAACCTGGGCTAGTGGGAGGTGCCCCTGCCCGTGGCAGGGGGTGGGACTGGATGAGCTTTAAGGTCTCTTCCAGCCCAAACCATTCTGGGATTCTGTGAAACCTGGGGCATAGGAGCAAAGAGGCCCAGGATGGAGGAAGGGAAATGAGCTGCAAGTAAGAACAATTTATCCCCCCAAAGCAGGGAATGTGGGCATCCCTTCCCGAGCTCACCCTGCCTGGCTGCCCCTGGGGCTCTCACAGGAGCTTCAGCCAGGCTTCCCGGGAAGCCAGACCTGGGACAGCGATCCAAGGCACAGGTGGGGCATTGTCATTCCTGCAGCAGGGATGGCTTGGCTCCCTCAGGTGCCTGGCTGGAGCTGTGGGAGCAGCAGCAGTGCCCTGCTGGGCAGGGCGGGGGGCGGTGCCGGCCGTGATTTAGTGCAGGTGTCACAGCCCCAGCCCGGCTCACACTTCATCCCAAGTGTTTGGTCTGCTGGTTGTGTTACATTTGGTAAATAAAACTGTCAGGGAAATGGGCTGGAGCATGTGACCATGGCTTTAGGGAAAGAATTAAGTCTCTCTATAGGATTTGAAGAGGCCATTGTGCAATTCTTTCCCCTCTCCTTACCTCCAGACACCCTGAGACCATTCCAGCTCTGGACTGGGAACGCTGGGAAAGTCATTAAAGCCATTACAGTAAAAAGCCTTCTCCCTCCCCCCTTCAAATGAAAGGTTTATAATAGCAATAAACCCTTGATTTTAGCATCTCGTTATGGGTCAAATAAAACCTGGTCAGGAGCAGGAGACAGAATCTCATCCCTCTGCTCATCCCCTCTGGATAAATGTAGTACTGCTGCCATGGGCCATATAGCTTAATTAGCCACTCTTCTCTGCTGTTCCTTAGGAAAAATACTTTGCAAAGCCTAGGCAGGCTGTCCGTGTCATATTTCCCGTGTTCCTGGAGGTGTTAATGAATTCATTAATCACTTAATGGCAAGGAGGGTCTTTAGGGACCGGCATCGCAATTTACTGCTCCCAGGAGGAAGAGGCTCTGTCACTGATCTAAAGTTTCAGCTCCACTAATTTGTGCCAGCAGAGCCACCGAGCTCCTTTCTGCAGTCCTTGGAGTCCACATGGACCTCCCAGTGGGGACATCTCAGCGGAGCATGGAGCAGCAGGGGTGGGAATTCCCTGGATGGGGTCTTGTGCTGAATGATGCCCCAGCTCTGGAGCATCCAGAGGCTGAGCAGGGCAAAGGGAACCTCTCCCCACCCTCCTGCTTGTGGTTGTTTTTTTTTTGTTTTGTTTTTGTTTTTTTTTTTTTTGTTTTGTTTTTTTTCCTTTCTTTTCCACTGGGACAGGCTTCCTGAAAAACCACTGGAAAAGCTCCTCCATGCAATAGGCTTGGAAGTGCATCCTGAGCCTCAGAGGCTTCTTGCTGACTTACAGGAAATCCAAGCTCTGGCAGCATGGCTGTGTAATGTGGCCTGGGACTGCAGGCTCTGCCGTGAAACGAGTCTGTGAATCTTTTCTAACTGAAGAGTGTCAGGGGGATGTATTTTGACTGAAACTGTCAGTTGAGATGTGAATTTGAGTGTTTGCATTTCTGTGCTGCAGAAAATGTTGATTATTTCAGTCTCTCGCCCTCGTTGCGGGAGAGCGGCGGATGCCAAAGTTCCCAACAAAACGGCTCTTTTGGCTTCTCTCTGATCACACAGCAGAGCAGGGAGGGGAGGAGGTGAACAGAGCCCTCCTCTCTGCTAATTCCCTTCCACCAGCCTGTCATCACTTTGCAATTGCACCTTTTGGAAGGATTTTTTTTTCTCCTTGCTTTTCTGTTCTCCCATTTAACTTCTGCTCTGATTTCTCTTTCCATCTTCCCTCTCAGTCTGTTGCCTTCCCAGACTGAGGGCCAAGGGAAGCAGTGGAAGCGTGTAAGACAAGGGGTAGCAGGGCCATGCATGGGGCTGTCCATGTGCAGGCATTTTCTCCCCATCCCTGATTGCTCCTGGGATTCATTCCCTGCCATGGGGCTCTTTGTTCAAGAGCTGTTGTGAGGACGTGTGAGATGAAAGGCGGGACAGGAGCTACGTGTTGGCCTGGGAGAGGAGGAAGGAGGGAGAGAAAGCAGGAATACAAACCCACTTCATCGGAGCAAACACAAAGGGAAGCAATTTCAATAAATGCCAGATGGTCCAAGTGAACCAGAGCCATGGAGAACCCTCCATGTCCAACTGTTTGCTTTGGCAGGGAGCCTTCAGCTTTCAAATGAGAGCCTCCCAGGCACCCTCTTCTTTTCCCTGGCTTTCCTCAACCCTTTTGCTCATCCTCTGGACCCCTCCTCCTGCTGCCTTTGATGTCTTTCCTGGCCTCCCATCCCCTGCTGCTGCCCATGGCTCACGCTGCCCTTCAGCTGCTGATGTGTGGAAGAGCAAAGGTGTTCCCTGCCTCATTCCAGCACCACGAGCTGTCCCTGCCCAGCAGTAGGCCTGTGGAATGTGGCAGCTGGACATACGGCCAGGCAGAGAACACATCCTGCTGGGATAGGGGGATGGCACCTGCACAGGGTGAAGGGAAGACAACTCCCAACACAACCCTTGGGGTGCCCAATTTCTGGGGTCGAATGAAGGAACATTGGTGACCTTGGGGTCTTTTCCAGCCTTAATGATTTCATGAGTGTGAACTTCTTCCTTCCCTTCTCGGGAGCCTGGGTTGCTTTGTTTTGGGCAGAATTCCTGCAGGATCCTTGCAAGCAGAGGACCCAGCACACCGAGGGAGGGACTGGGGGTGGTTCAACTCGAGCATCACCACCTGAGATGTTGCTCCAGACACTGCAACATCCCAGGAAGGCCCTGGAACACCACAGGAGGAGAGATCCAGCTACCAAGGGGCTCTTTTGCTCTCGCTCCACATTCAAAACATTTATTATTCCAAATTGCCTTCTGTGCACTCTACAGTAATTGTGAGTGGTGTTTGTCGTGTCACCTCCACAGCTCCTAACAGGAATGCCATCATTATTCCAGTCAGTAGCAGAATGTCCAGAGCTGCTAGGGCTGGGGCTGTTTTTGTCCTCTCCAACCTCCCACACTCCATCTTTCCTACAATGGATAGTGTTGGGATATTGGGGTTGAACCTGAGGGGGAGAAGGGGTAACAGAGATAACAGGGAGAAGAATTGGTTGGAGGGATACTGGTGTCAGGATCACAGTGCTGTACTTCAGGGATGCTGCTCATGAAATATCAGTGCAAATTAGGGGAAAAACACCATTTCCCCATGTGTTTGGGGTGTCTTAGCTCTGTTCCTGGCAGCACAGTCCAAGACCTCTCCCTTTTATCCATCTGGCTTGGACCTGAAGAGGTGCTCCTGCTATGATGATGGGGATCTGTGGATGAAGAGGAAAGGCTGGAATTCAGCTGGCAGCCCTCAGCTTCTGGGAGTCCAGTGATGGTGGGAACCAGGTGGCAGAAATTCTGGATCCACTGGGTCTCTCCCATCCCCTGCACAGTGGTGCCCACCTCAGCAGCAGCTGGAGGCCCCAGCAGAAATGCTGGAACCACCAGGTCTCCTTTGATAAACAAAAGACAGATAAGTAGGTTATGTTTTTCCATAAAAATATTTTTTATTGCCTTCCCTCCCAATATTTGGCAACACCGAACCTTTGGAAATTCATTCAGATTTCCCTGATTTCAGGGGTGGGATGTGGGAGGGAGATTGGACTCCCCCAAAAATCCTGCTTTACCTCAATGCCCTCTCTTCAGCTTTCCTAAGGAAAATGTTGAATTTCCTATTTCAGATCCCACATCCATTTCTCTGGAAATCTCACCAAAGTCTTGACAGACTCAGGGACCAAATAAAGAATTTTATTTAAGCTGAGTATCAGGTTTCATTCAAACCCAAATAAAAAGAAAAAGGAAATAAGAGAAAAGTATTTCTTTATTTTCCTATTTTCCTTATGCTTTTGGAAACCTTGGGGAAACCAGAACTCTTGATCTCCCTGGGAGATTCCAGAGGGGGAGGACTTACTGGCTTGGAATATAAAAGAATGTACACAAACCAGAAAAAAAAGGCTTGTTTGGGTTGGTTTTTTTTTTCCCAAAATATTGGGGTTTTGCACCACAGTGCAAAAATCGCCCCATTCTCCCAAGGTCTGGCTTCTCAGTTTTAATTTTCTCAAATTTAAAACCAGTTTACATCTTTGCAGGACAGCCACGTTCTCGGTACTTTTAACTACAGATTCACATTGATTGTCCTTGTTTTTTATAGGAAGCTGGGGAAAAATTATTTATGGGCATATTTTCCTCCTTTCTAAATGCAAATTATTAATTCAAGTGAAGAAGTATAATTGTTTCCTGATATTAGGTATTTTTAGGTGTGCTCACATCTGAATGCTAGCGAGGAGGCCTTTTTCCATTACCCTTTGGAAAGAAAAACAAATTTCAATGGGATTGTATTTGTTGAATACTGATTAAAGGAACTGAACAGAATTTCAAGTTTCCATGGGAAATAAAGTATCAAATGTGACTTGGTGAGTGAAACTATTGCCTGAGCCTTAGAAGTTTATTATCAGATTAAATCATAGCTATGATAAAAGACAATTTGTAATGCAGATGATGGAATAATGTTTTTTATCAGGAAAAAGGAATTTCTTGTGTTCTCCCAAACTTGGAATAAAGCAGGAGTAGTAATGGACACACAGAATGAATGACCCAAATCAGCTACAAAAAAAGCCCTCTGTGTATATCCAATTACCCCAAAATGTGAGATTTAAAATCATTAAGGGCTGTCTTTCAATTCTGAGCAAAGTCAAAAGAACGGGTGATTTCTGTGGATGTCACGTTGTCCCTGGAGCTGACAGACACAAAATTGGGTTGGTTTGGGTGATCCCACAGACCAGATCCACAAATTCTTGGTCCGGCCTTTCAAGTTCTTCAGGATTGTGATGTTGTCCTCAGGAGCTGTGGTTGCCATCCAGCAAACCTGCCCTGCCCTGTCCCTTGTCTGTGACCTGCTGTGGGTTCTGACACCTCCCAGCTGGATTTCAGCTCCCTGGGAACCCTTATCTCCCACAGCCCAATCCCACGGAGCCCATGGCCACAGGGCAAGGACATCAGCCATCTCCTGGTGGCTGAAACTCTGGTTAGGGTGGTGACAGTGAGGGGAGGTGGGGAGCAGAGGGAAGCTGTGAGTCATATCTGCAGTGGATCCATAGGAAGGAGCATTGGTTGGAGGGAAGGCAGCAAACTGCAGTGCTCTGGTGATGCACTTCACCCTCCAGAAAGCTCAAACTGATCTTTGCTGAGAGGAGTCCAACTCCTGAATTCAATAAATCCTTCTATTGATGGTCAGATTTATCTTGGACTGGGGTGGGGTGAGCTTGTGTCCCTGTCTGGACAACAGGCTGCTCCCAAGGCCACTATCACTGCCCTCCTGAGAGAAAACATAATGAAAAGGCTTGTGGCTTGAGATAAGGATGGGGGGAGATCACTCACCAGTTGCCATCATGGACTCAGGTCGGAGATATTAATTGAATTTATTACCCTTCAAATCCACCCCCAGAGCTCAAAAGGAGACAAGACCACTGGGGATTTTTGTCTGCATTTGGAGACCCTCCACTGCTGTACTGAATGTCCCCTGGCAGGCCAGACAGGGCCCAGAGCCCAGGAAAACCTGAGCAGACCCCCTGAGGGAGGCTGGACTCGGTGACCTCAGTGTTCCGTGCCCACCCAGGACAGAGGCACTGCTAAGGAATGATGCTGAACTCAACAAGATCAGGATGGGATAAGGAGAGGGGTTGAGACTGGGCCTGGGTAGCTGGGAGCAGCTGCTGCTCTTGTTTATGCTGAGTCTCTCTGTGGGGGTTGCTCTCCAGTTTGTCTCAGCACGATGAGAGGCCTTTAAGTGAGAGGCTGTGGTTTACAGAGTCAACAGATTTAAGCAGGCTACGAATATTAATTATTAATTACTGTTGGAGAGTGCTATCCATTAGATTGGTGAAGTAGTTAACAGCTCTGCCTCGTCCTCCCCGCAGACACGCTCTCGCTGTCAGATTTCTCCCCCCGACCAAGACCCCAGTGCTAGAATTAGGCCAGAAACTATTTTCCAGTCGAGTGGCTTTTAATGGGCTCTCCAGACGTGTTCTTTGCATCCTGTGAGTGACTGGATCCGTGGAGAGCAGAGTCACTGGGATTGATTCATTCTTTAGGCGGTATTAGGGGTTTAACTGAGTGGGGCTTGGTGCTGCTGGAGGTTGGGGCTGTTCCCCAGGAGCACCCACTAATTACCCAAAGCCCAGGGCAAGGGTCTGCCCTGGAGAAGCCCATTTGCAGGACTCCTGAGGGGAGCTGTTTTTCTGATGAGGAGCAGAGTGCTGGTCTCTTCTGGGTCATCTCTTGTAGAGAAAGTGTCTTCCCAGGGGCTCAGGACGTTCCTGGGATCCTGCAGCTATGGCAGAACGAACCAAGTGGTGCGTGGTGATGAACATGAGGGTTTGGAGATGGCGGCACATCCCAGCTCTCTGCAGGTGTTCAGAAGGTGTTTGAATGTCTCCTACAGCTTTTGAAGTCATTGGGGTACTGCTTTACTGCTTCCTTCCTGGGATTTGCCACAGCAGCTCATCCTCTCTTAGGGATGCCTTCTTTTCATCTGAAGTTTCCTTCACGTGAGGGGACTTTCCATGGGAGAGAAATGCCATGAGGGAAGGACATTAGGAAGTCTTCTGGTGGTTGTAAGTGTATGGCTGAGGCTGGGCTGGTGTTGTCTAAGGGCAAGAGTGGAAAAGACACTCCAATATTACAAATAAGCCCACGGAAAGCTTTGAGTCTTCTCTGGTGGCCCCATCACATTCTACAGAGCTGTGTGAGGAGCTGGGACCTGCTTCCCAGTTCTCCCTCCCTCCCTCCCTCCCTCCCTTCCTTCCTTTCCCTGTGATTCAGCTGAGAGCAGTGGCCACAGAGCTGGGGGCTGAGCAAAGCTCTGCATGTCGGACCCAACCAAAGGATGAGCCACGGGCCTCCAACTCCTGGACTGCTTGGCTTCCTCCACCTCCTGGGACAGGAATTCGTGATAAAGCCCAGTCCTCCTGACGGGAATCGCTCAGGCAGCAACAAAAAGGGCAGTGCAGAGGAGCTCCCTCTGCCAGAGGCAGGAATATTGTGATCCCTGAGGAGCCGACGTGTTTCCAAACACCTTGCACGCTTTGTTCGTGCGCTGTATTAAATAGCCGGCAGAATTTAATTCCTCTGGGAAAAAACCCCAAACAAAGCAGCCTCCCCTCCCCCGAAGTGCAGCCATGCTGTAATTGGGCTGTGACAAACATCTCCCGAGCTGGCAAGGGGGGTGCTCGGAATTCTGACTTCTCCTCAGTCTAGGCAGTTTGGCAGGGAGAGTCACAGCTGGGTGATTCCAGCTCCCCCAAGCCGGGGCTTTTTTGAGGGAAAACGCTGACAGATCCGCAGGAATAGCGAGCAGGACTCTCATAATTTATTTTTAATGCCGCGCTGTCTTTAACTGTGCAATTTCCTCCAGGGTGTTTGCTTTGAGATTGCGGGATAATTACATCGCAGAAACCAGGCTAATTACAGTTAACAGCCTGAAAAAGCGAGGGCCCCCATTTCCCACCCCCTTCCCAGCTTTTCCCACCATCATTCCTCGCCACCGCCGGCGAGGAAGCGGCTCTGCACAGCGCCGGGGATGCTCGCTTCCCGTGCCGGCCCCAAGGATGCGGGCTGGGTGGGGCCGGGGCAGCCCCTGCCAGGACCGCGATGGAGAGCTCGGCAGCGGGGAGGTCAGCCTTGCCGCAGGAGGGGAAGGCTGGTCCCTCCGTGGTCAGTGTGTCAGTGCCCTCTATTGGGACCAGCCCGCTCAGCCACCGGCAAAACGCTCTGCTGAGAGGGATGGAGGTGGAAGAGGTCCTGGATTTTCCAAGCCTCGCCAAACTGGACCTGAATCCAGCACTGTGCAATGCCTGCAGTTCTACCACACCTGTGTTTTCTGCCTCCGTTCATCCGTTCCCTACATCCAGCAGTGTGCAATGGATGCAGATATCTCCACCTGTGTTTTCTCCCTCCCTTCATCCATTCCCATTACCACCTTCAATTACTCAATGGCAGGCCAGGCATGAAGGGAGTGCTGGCGTTCCCCTGAGCTGGGATCGAGGTGGGGATCCTCTGGCCAGGCATTCCACTGCCTTCCCATTGAAAGATCCTGCCCCCTGCTGCCCCCACACTTTTTATTCTGCATTTAACACAGGGGGCGTACGTGTGGTGAAGCACGGCCTTTGCAGGGTAGTTAATGCCTTTATTTTAGCCCAAATGGTGGGGGGGGGGGGAGGGGGGGGGGGAAATCTAGCCTGAACCTGACAAATGTGTGGGCTCGGGTTCTCGTGAGACAAGAGCAGTGTCTGCTCTGAGACGTGTCCTTGTTTCTGTCTCTATCAGCTGGGCTAATAAAAGCTCCTCGTGTTTCCTCCAGGCCTTCCTGCTGTGATTTATGGGTCCGGGCTGGGCCCAGGAGCCCCCTGGGCTGTCAGAGACACAGAGGGGTGGGAGGAATGCTGATTTTAATTGAGGCAGCACAGTCAGAGCTCCCAGGACAGTCGGGATGTGCTGTCCCCAGCAGCCCAAGGGTGCCAGGCTGGGCTCCAGATCCTCAGGGTGGTCCTGCAGGGCCTGGCTCTCCTTGCTGAGCTGAGCTGCCCAGCCCATGCTTGGTCAGAAATGACTCTGAGAGCTGAAAAGGCTCATCCTGCCTTGACCATCACCTTGCTGGATCAGACCAGGGTGGCCAGTTCCATAGGGAATGACAGCAAAGAGCTCTGGAGCCAGGCAATCCCCCCCTTGCCACCCTCAGCAGCTCAGGTGCTGCTCCCATGTTTGCTCCATGGGTTTTCACACGATCTCGCCCCTAATTCTGGCAGTCTTAGGAAAGAATTCATTTTCTCTTCTGGGGTTCCCCATCAGGGATTAATTTAATGATTTCTTTTCCTTTCCCATTGTTTGTTTTTAATGATTAAGGTGATAGTTATAAATTGTTAACAAGTTCTGGTAGAAATGCGATCCCTGGGAACTTCTTTTGTGCCGAATAAAATAACGGGGAGATTGATTTAGCAAAGGCGGTTGAGTTGCTGTGTCTTCAAAGATTATCTTGGTTCTGCATGAAAGGCCAGATTTTTGAGCAGTATTTCGGCCTAACTGAAGTCAGGTGCTTAAGCACCTTCAAAATAAGAGAAGCCTCTGTCTGTGGGGAGCGATAATATTGTGTGTTAAACCAGCCAGTGTATTAGAACTTCCTTTTTTTTGGCTGGGCGATTTTTTCAGGTGAATCTTTTCATCTGGCAAAGTGCTGGGCTGGCACAGAGGGATTGTTTGGTGAAAAAAAAAAAAGCCCTTTCTCTGCTGGGAACAGCCCATTTCCCTGGAGGCCAGTGGGGCTGGCAAGGGTTGGTGCTGATGGCATCTCCATGGGATGCTTGGTGAGAGGGCCGTGGCTTTGTGGGGTTGCCTTGGCTCTTTTTTCTTTGCTTTCCTTGTGCTGAGCGTTTGCTGAGCTCCAAAGCATTTACTCCTGGCAATTATTCTGATGAGGCAGGGGGTTATTTGAAAACTGCGAACGGAGGTTTCTGGGGAAATGTCTTCAAAGGCTGATCTCCTTTCAATGGAGGTTGTAATTGTTTAATGATTTTCTATATGGATTTCCGTGTGGGCTGCTGCAGGACAGGCAGGGCTGGTTTGTCAGCAGAGAACATCTGCTCGTGCTTCGCCCTCTCTTCTCCTGGAAGGCTGGTCAGCTGCCTCCCGAGCAATACTGGAGATTTTTGATTTATATTTCCCTTGGCTTTCCTGCTCTGTCTCAGACCCAAACCTCAAACTTGCCGTGGTTTTTTTTCCAATTAAATCAGCTGTCTTTCCCATACACCTTGGCTATGTGATCCTTGGGCTTCAGGGCTGCTGCTTTAACAACCAGAACTGAGCTGGGGCAGGACCTGCCTCTTGTACTGCAGCTGATGAAATATCTTGTCCCTCTCCAAAGCTGAAAAACCATTCCTATTGCATTGTTTATCCCCTAATTCTTTGGACAGGCAGAAGCCTTATTCTAGTTTCTAGTTTCCCACCTAAATTTATCAATGAGTGAGCTGTGACCTTTTGCTGATGTTCTTTCATCTTGAACAGCACTTTCTCTTCCTTCATGTTAAACCTCCTGGTACATGGAAAGAGAGCAGTTTTATCACCTCTTCTCCTTCATTTTCTTACACTAACAAGTCAGGTTTTCCCAGCAGCTGCCTCTTGCCACCTCTACTGTGATGAGCCTTGGGAAGCAGCTCCAGGCTGAGCTCACCAGCCTTGACCCCAGTTTTGGGTGACAAAGCTTGAACTGGGCCTCCTGTGCAGTGTTACCAGGCAGGGAACAGCAGCTCTTTGCCCCCCCAAGGAAGGTGTTTAATGGGGCTTCTGGCAGCACCGCCGTGTTTGAGGAATGGGATTTTAAAAGGCTTGATCCCTTTCTCAGTGGAGTCGATGTTGAAATTCCCATTGATTGCTGAGGTGTGTGTCCTGGACTTAATAAATCTTGTTGCTCAGTGCCAGGTGTGGTGAATTCCTCTTGACAGGGTAAATCCCGTGCCAAGGGCGTTGATGTGTCTGATGGAGAGCCGAGGGCAGCAGGAGCTCAGAGGAGGTGGTGGAAATGTGCTACCAGGGATGGGTCCCCTTCTCCTGTTCTGTTTGCTTCTCTCGAGGAATAAAGAGCATGCCAAAATTGTTATTTTTTTACAAAAAGAAAGAACAAGGCAAATTTGTCCTCTTATCTCCTTGGAACAATCCTGAGCAGGCAGAGGGATCTGGGACACAGATCTGGCACTGTGGTCTGAGTCAGAGGTGTCTGAGCCCTTTCACAGAGCTGGGAACACAATGAGTGGGTGATCCTGAGCAGCACAGCAGGATTCTGAGCAGCCTGATCACTTCAAGGTGTCCCTGCTTATGCCAGGGGCTTTGGACTAGATGGCCTTTAAAGATCTCTTTAACCCAAACCATTCCAGGATTCAGTGCTCCTTCCTTCCAGCCACGACACGCAGCGCTGGGAACTGCGCTCGAGTCCCGGGGCTGGCTGGAGATCAACCAGAGATCCTGTCTGCTGGAAACACAGTCCTCCTATTTCCTGATCTGAGCCCCATAACATAAAGCAGATGTAAAGGTCTAGCAGGGATCAGGAAATCTTTTGTGTGCGAGGTGGAGGCAACGCTGCGTGCCCGAGGAACCTGTGAGAAGGGAAAATAGGATTACCCCTGGGGCAGGAGAGACCTGGCTCTGCGAGGGAAGGGCCACTCCGCCTGCTGTAAAGCCTGCCCTGGCTTTCTGGAGTGGTCCTGAGTTAAACAGTGTCCTACAGCATGTGCACGGTCGGTGGGATGCTGTGCCTGGCGCTCCAGCTCGGCTCCGTGGAGGTCCCTTCTGCCCGCGCCGCCTCCCGCGGCGCCAAGCTGCGAGTCGCTAAACAAAGCCAGGGAAAATCAGGCACAAGCTGTGCAATTTGCAGATGATCTGTGTACCTGCTAGCTCCGAACAGATGTTTTCCTTCGCGTGACCATTTGTGAGCTGCTTCCCTGTCACAGGCTGTGGTAGCTGCGGTGCTCGGAAGTGAGTGATATCTTACACCTGCGCGGAGCAGCGTTCCTGCCATAAACCTGCTTTGCAATTCCAGAAATCTCCCATTACAGAGTTTTATGCCCAGTGCAAACAACGGCAAAATAAGGCTGTTTAGTATTTTTGACAGAGTCTTTAGAAAAAAAGCACTGGAAGATAAGAACTGCGGGAGCTGGATGGGATCTGCATGACTCCGTACCCTCTCCGAGGAGCGTGTGTTGCAAAGGGAAGCGCAGCAGAAGGCAAACCTGCCTCGTGTTGGATCTGCTCATCAAATCCTCTAGCTGGAGGTGGCCTGCAATATTAATATCCCCTTCAGCAGAGATGTTGGTATTTAGCTGGCGTAACTCCGGCTATTCTTGTTATCCACGCACATTCCCGCTTCCTCTCTGAAATGTCACGGATTCTTGGCCACGACAACTTCCCGTGGAAGTTAGCTCCAGCCTTTAATTCTGCCTTGTGCAAAGCCCGGGTTTCCTGCTGCAGGGCTGTGCCAGGGCGGTGTCAGCAGCACAGAATCGCTGCCTCAGTCATTGTAGGGGGCATTCTGAGCAGTGCATCAGTGCAGCTTAACTAGACCAGGCTTGGCTTGAGCTTGGCTCTAATGGATAAAAGGACTGCAGTTCCTCATCTCCCAGGGAGGCTGGCAGGTGTATAGGAATGTGGTATCCTCCTCTGGGTTGCCCACGAGGGGAAGTGGGGGGGGGAGGTCTGTCTAGCAGAGGCTGTTGGTTTTTCCTGGCTCCTTCTGAGCCCAGCCAGTGGATCTTCCGACAGTTGTTTGGAATAAATGTGCAGCAAAAGGCAAAAGGAGCCTGGAAGAGCCTTATGCTGAAGAGAGGAGTTCAGCAGGGTGTTATTTTCCTGGGATGTGCACCCTCCAAAACAACCAATGTCTTCAGGGAGCACTGGGAGAGAGGGATGGGTGCCCCTCTGTGATGGGAGGAGGATTCTCTTCCGAGGAACCAGCGCTTGCCGCTGCAGTGCGGGCACAAACCCAGGACTGCCTTGCTCAGCCCCTGTGGAGACAGATAATGTGAAACCCCAGGGCTGGCTCTGGGAAATCTGTTGCTTTGTGCTTTTTTGTACCGAATTCCCAGGTGGGTTTACCTGCAGGGATCAGTGGGAGCCTGGATTCCCTGCGGGCGCTGCTGGAACGTCTGTCGGGAGCGGCTGCCTGCCATCTGCTGCGGGCTGGGAGCGGGGAGCAGGGAGGTGCCTTCAGGCACAGCATCCTCAGGAGAGCTCCCTCTGCAGCAGCAGGATCAGGCCTCTTGCCTGACCAGAATACGAATTTGTTTGCTCCAACAGAGGAGAACCTCTGTGCATGGTCCGGGTTTGCTGTGCTACCCAGGAGCCTCCTGCCCAACAATGGGAACTGGGTTTGGTGGGGCAAAGTGGATGTGGGGAGTTGGGGGCATCCTTGTCCCCCCAGCTCATGGCTCCTCTTCCCTCACAGTGTCAACAGCTCTGCTCCCACAAGAAACTCCTCCCAAGGAGGTATAGGGGGGCACCAGCCTTTTGGGGAGAGTAGAGGTGAGAGATGTGGGGTTTGGGGTGAGATCTGCTCTAGGGTGAGGTGCAGTTCTGACTGGGAATATGTGGGGTGGCTGGAGCTGCACTTACAGGGGTCTTGCTTGAGGTATCCAGGGATAATAGACTTCCAAGGCAGGACAAAACAGCAGAGAGAATGGAGTGTCCCATGTCACACATTAAAGGCAAACAGGCATTTTCCCACGTGGACCTTTGAAAAGCTGGGATAAAAGAAAAGCCAAAAATGTCATCTGAGATGTAGCTCTCAATGAGGGGATTTTCCCAGTCAGCTCAAATCTCCTGTCCCTCTTGCTGGAAGGGGCCCAACACACCAAGCACTATTTAACTTGGGAATCTGGGAAAAGGGGGGCTCTGGCCCCGGGGTGCTGGCTCTGCCATGGTGACCCCCCTTTTGTTCAGTGTGTAGAGGGAAATATTTCTTCCTTTCCTTGCCTGGTTGTCAAATTCATGCCCAGCCCACCGACAAATCCATCTCTTCGGAGATCAATTACAGTGTCTGGCTGCCAAGCCTGGAAAACCAATTAACTCCCAAATTTTTTTTTTTCCTGTTTTAAAGAAGAAAAAAAGTGAAAGGAGAGAAAGAGAGAGACAAAGAGAGAGAAACACGTTGAAGTGGGGGCATAAATCACCTGGAAAACATTCCAAACATTAAAATAAACAAGGACGAATTCCAACTTCATTTGTCTCTTTTGGAGATTCTGTCACTGATTTATTTTGCTGCTCTGTCTGAGCCTCAGTTTTGTCTTTGCTCGTGTTTGGAGTCAGGTGCTGTGTCTGAAGCAGAGCCCTGGGGCTGGATGCTCCTGTGGTGATTCCTGCATGGAGCATCCTCCCTTCTGCAGGGCTGTGATCCCCTCAACCTGGAGTCTTAGGGGGTTAAACTCTCTCCACCCTGCAGGACATTTGGGAATGGATTAGAATGGAAGCACAGCTCTGCCTGGGCTGGTGATTTGGGAGAGGAGTGTGGCTCACCAGGCTTCCCAGGAGGAAATAACTCTGCTTCCCAATCCCAAACTTCTGGCTTTGTGAATCCTCTCAGAACTGGCTGTTCAGACTGAAGATCTCTGTCTAAACCTCACTTCCTTGATTTTTCAGGGGTCTTACTCCTTTTGACCAACTCTTCTGTGTCCTCAAGCCTCCAAAAGGATTAGAGGAGACTCCTCTTCCTAAAGGCAGTGGAATGGTGTCCATGTGGAACACACTGAAGTGCCTGGAGGTGAGCAGAGCCCAGGTGTGTCTCAGGCTGGTGGTCTCACAGGGATACTTAAAGAAAGACTGGGAAAGGGAAAGAAGTAAAGATCGATCTAATTATGATCTTTCTGGTTTTGGGAATTGGCCAGCCACGGGTCTGGCAAACCCCCAGTGGTACAGCTGCCTTCCAAATCCAGGGGTGTGGATAGTAGTGGAGTGAGGAGAAGCACTTTTGCCTGAGTAAGAGGATTTTCTGTTTCTAAAATGCCATTTATTTGGTATTTTTGGGTGGGAATGCAGGCACCTGGCTGTGGTGGTTGGTACCAGTGACAGGTACAGGAGCTGCAGGCATGGTGCAGCATCCCTGAGGGTTTAGTGCCCACCTGGAGTGGCAGCAAGCTGGGGAAATACCCTGGGACATCCCAGGCATCATTCCTGGTCACCAGGCTTGGAGAACCTCTGTCTCCCTCAGGCAACAGGGATTTGAACCTGGAGCATCTGTGCTGCTGCCTGTCCCCCTCCTGCAAGAAGGTTTAGTTTTCATTCCAGAGGGGAATGAATAATCCTGGGGATTGATGTGCTGAGGAATTGCCACCCTTCCTTCAGCTCTATCAGGAACTCTTCAAGAGGCCGTGAATGAACAACCTTCCCTTGGGATAAATTAGCTCCCAGTCCCAATTGCTGCTCATTTGGAGGTGTCCTTATCACCCTGTGTGCCCGTGGCTGATCTTCCCTGGGATCCCACAGCGTTCCCAGACCCGGTGATTGCTGCCGGCACCGTTAGCGCCTCGTGCCCTGATGGCGGAACGCTCTGTGGAAATGTGGGAAAGGTGGGAGCTCCTCGTTCTGCAAACTGCACAGATCCCACTGCACCCTCTGTGCTGGGGACTGCCTCTTCAGCCGAGGGTGGTTTGCAGGGCTGCTGTGGGATCTGTGCTTCCCAGCCTGGCTCTGGAAACAAAATCCTGTCGGCATTGTCAAGGAAACCTGGTGAGAGCGCAGAGTTGTCCAACAGCCTCCAGGCAGCCTGGAGCAAAAGCTCTGACAACTGCAAATCGGAATCCAAACGGAGTTTGTTTTTTTTCCCCTCTCCAGCCCAACATTGTTGCAGAATAGAAGGGTGGCATCAGGAAAGCTCAAAAAAAAAGAAAAAAAAAGAAGAAAAAAAAAAAAATCCCACAAAAGCCTCCTGCTGTGTCATCCTGCCCAGACCTTCCAGCGACACAGCCTGGGAGTGGAGTCACAGAATCCCAGAACGGTTTTTTGGGTTGGGAGGGACCCTAAAGCCCATCCAGTTCCACCCCCTGCCATGGGCAGGGACACCTTCCAGTAGCCCAGGTTGCTCCAAGCCCCATCCAGCCTGGCCTTGGACACTTCAGGGATCCAGGGGCAGCCACAGCTGCTCTGGGCACCCTGTGCCAGGGCCTCCCCACCCTCACAAAGAAGGATTTCTTTCCAATATCCAATTTAAACCTAATTCTTCTGGAGATTGGCCTGTCAGACCAGTGTGTAAGACAAAATCTCCCCTCTTTTCATTTCCAAAGCTGACAATGATCTGCAGTGATGGGAATTGGGAGAAATCCATGTCCAACAGGACAGAGCACGCTCTGGGCAGTTCTTTTGCAGAGATATTTCCCCAAGAAACCACTGTTTTAGACACAACCCATTACTCAATTTATCAATCCCTAGTTACCCCTCAAATTCCTATATCCCAAATCCATGGGATAGATTGGATAGCTTAATTTGAAATGCAAAAGCAGGTTGGAAATCATTGCTGTGCAAATTGGGTGGAGGGTGGGCTTTTTTCTGCTCCATGGCTCAACTGGGCTTAAATGAAGGAATAAAATCTGTTCTGGTGGTTCCCAGTGAGGAATGTATTCCCTTGGAAAAAGGGGAAAACATTCCCTCCCAACATTTCATTCATCCCAGAGTGAAGCATTTCGACTGGGGGAACTCAGCTAACTTTTTTTCCTCCTCGAAATACGCCAACTCTGAAATATAAAACGTCACATTGGAACTGAAAGTTGAATAGAAATGTTTAGAAAACGTGGGATTATATATCCATATATTTGGAAGTTTAACGAGATTGTGGATGGAAAGAAAGCACCCAGGCTATTTATAATTCAATTAGGCTTAGATTTAGGAGTAGTTCTCGCTCTCTGTAAACTGCATCTCTTTTTCATTTGGAACGATCTCCTTCCTCCATCACAGCCCCTTTTCCTGGCGATGCCTGGGAATATATGGCTGCAGCTGGGAATATATGGCTCTAATAGAGCTGCAATGACTGGAGCTGTACTCTGCCAGCTAACTGCTGTATTTTTCTTTCCCGAGGCTCTCCGGGCGTGTTCACAAGGGAATATTGACATTTGGGACCAAGGGATGGAAAACTAGGCTGTGAGCTGCTGGAGCTGTTATCAAGGATATTTATTCCAGCAACTTTTCCCTGCAGGACTTCTCAAGGTTGTGCCTCTTTTCCCCCATTCCCCTGTGAGTGTCCCACACCACATTTTCCATTAATTACTAAAATAAATCTAACCAAATGCTCTCCTTCCTGGGCTTTTTTGGTACCTTTCAGTGTTCTTTCACCTCTCTCTTTGCACTGCCGTAAGTAGTGAGTGAGCTCCTACTCTCACTCTGGGGCTTGGCTTCCAAACTGTTTATTGAGTAATAAAAAGAGACAATTACAAGTCATTGCCCAGGGATAACGTGCTGATAATTTTATGACTGGGCAAACGGTTGGAACAGCCCACAGACGGTGGTGAGCAGGAAATCTGGGATCTGTTGCCGACAGAGCCACCCCTGAGGAGATGAGACCTCACTGCTGACAATCAAAGCTGCTGCCAACAAGTGTGAGCCATTCAAATTGCCGTGGGGATGGGTGGTGGGATGGGCATTGTTTCTTTCGGAGGAAAAGCGGTGAAGAACTTTTGGAAGGTGTTTGGGAGTTCATCCTGCTCGGAGCGAGTGCAAAGGACCACCAGCACTGCTCAGGGTCAGGTCCACAGGGGCAACAGCTGGGGCCTGGGGATTCCTGCAAAAACAAAGATTAAAGGGTGTTAATGCTTTCAAGCAAACAGGGATCATCCCGGAGATAACAAAGGGATTAAGTTTCTCCAGGCACTTGAGCAGTGACCCAGCTTTGAAGGTGCTGCTGCAGGGTGACCCTTGGCTTGCTCCCACCTGTAGGATGACTTTCCCCATTCCTGTCACCCCAAACCCTGGGGATTTCATTATTTCTGTTTTTAAGCCTATATCTGTAGCTAGTCTAGTTCCCCCCCAGTGATTTTTCCAGCTCCTCTGTGATTCTGTGGGTACAACAGGAAATAATTTCAGATTTAAAGTGTGCTCCTGACCACTGAACATGGAAAACTGCTGCCATGGAAATGCTTCCAACTGTCAAAAATTCAGGAGTCAGCTGCTCGCCTGTCTGAAACCATTTCAAGGTGGTGTTCCCATTCCTCCCAGGAGGAATTCCTGCTCCTTCTTAGGAGCAGAACATCATCTCAGCACTCTCTTCTCTCCACTGAAGTGGAGCTCAGTGGATGGACCAGGGAGGGCCCTGGAGAGGTCTCACTCTGCCCATCTCCCCTGAGGAGGGATGAGCTCCACCTCTCCCAAACCCGCAGCTGATCCAGACCTCAGAGTGGGCAGGAAGCCATGGAACTGGGAGTAGCTGTTTGCAGCTGCCAGGACCTCCTATTTGTGTGGTAGTGATGCAGATAGAATCTCACAAACCGGTTTCCATCCTGCTTTACTGCAGATTTAATGATCAGAGGAAGAACTTGACTGTTTATCAAAACATTAGACAGTAAAATTTAACAATAGACAATAAAGGGGTTTGTTTTTCCGTCCTTCTGATTGTTAAAGCAACACCACGCTGGGCTGGAGAGGGAGCTGCTCCCAGTGCCTGGATCCAGAAGGACAGAGTGGGCTGTGATGGGGCTGAGCAGGAGGAAGAAGTTGGCTCAGCCCAAGATCTGAGGAAGGGCAGGGCCTCGTCCCTAAGCAGGCGGTGTCACAGGGCTGGGCAGTGACAGGGGCTGGAGCAGCACAGCTGCCTCCAAAGCCTCTGCCGTTGTTAATCAGCAGGATTAACTCTGGATCTTGCCAGAGGTGCTGCTTCCTCACCCGCTCCCCTCCCTCCCTGGCAGAGGCATCCCTGCTAAGAGCCCTGGTGGGGGCCAAGTTCTCCAGCTGCTGCATGGGGATGGAGAATGGGCCGTCCCTGCCACCTCCTCGGTCCCTGTAGCTGGGTATGAAAACACCTTCAGGCATCCACTGTCAACTGTGGAAGAGGCTCCTTAGGGTTGGGAGGGAGGGGTTTGCAATTGCTGTGGAGTTTTCTCCTGGTATCACCTTTTCAGGCTGGATCCTGTGCTGAGCTGGCTGGTCTGGCTTCTCCTGGAGGCAGAGGAGAAAACCTGGACTTCCTAGGCTCGCTCATCCTGCCTAAGGAATGTTCAGTCAGCCTCCAGAGGGCCTGAAGCCCCTGCACATGTTCCAGTGAGGCTCCAGGTGAATTCTCTTGGCCATAGACAGGAAAATGCCCAGAGGGAAATCTTGCCTCAGTCCCTGAAACACTCAGTGTGTCCTTCAGCATCCACTCCTTTGGCTCCCTGCAAGAGAGCCCTGCCAGCCAAGCAGTCCTGCTGAGGGCTGGTGGGATTCCTGCATCTTAGGGAGTTCTTGGAGTCCTGGGCAACCCCAAAGCAGAGCTCCTTCCAGGTTCCCATCCAGTGGGAGTCTGTGGATCATGCTGGAGGGTCAGGGATGTAGGGCAGGTGTAGGAGAAGCTTCTCCCACCCCCTTGTGCTGTGGTGGGGTGTGAAATCCAAGTCTTGCTTCCCTAGGGAGCTCCAGACAGCGGGCCAGACCCCAAACCTCAAGGCAAGGCAAGAGTTTGTGTCTGTGCTGAGCTTGGAGGGGAAAGAGGGATGGGAAACAGATGAGAACACGTCAGGATTAGAAGGAGAGGGCTGATTGTTCATGGTCCTGGCATGGACCAGGATTTGTACAAGCTCAGAACACTTTGGGCACTGAACTCTTTGCTGAGCCCTCCAAAAAGGCTTTCAAAGTTGCCAGGAGTGAAGGTGAAGGTGTGAACCAAGAGTCTTCTCCAGTGGAGTCTGAGAAGCAGCCATCCCTTTGCACTGGAGGCAGGAATTACAGGTAAAGCCCTCCAGGGATGTGTGGCAGGACTTTTGCTGCCTTGTGCACAAAAAATGTGGGGAGGGGAGCAGGCAGAAAAGTAAAATTTGCCAGGACATGGCACTGCTCAGGATAGAGCCAGCAAAAGCTGAGTGCAAGGAAGCTTTGCAGCTAAGGAGGGCTCGGAATGATGTAGAACCATGGAATATCCTGAGCTGGAAAGGACCATTGAGTCCAACTGATTCATTGTTGGCAACTGCACATGGAGAAAACCAACAGGAACTGCACCTCTGTGGTCCAAACGAGCCTCTGGGAGGGGACTGGAGAGGCATCCTGGGAATGTCAGCAGGAATATCCACAAAGGCAAGGGCAGCAGGAGGAGTTACAGGGGGGAAATGGAGCAGCAAACAGAGCCACCAGATCCATCCTGGAGCAGCTGCTGGGTGCTGTGAGCAGTCCTGGTGCCCCTGCCTCAGCAAAGGTGTGAGAGGAAAGCTACCTGTGGGGGACAGAAGACCTTGATCTGAGAGACTAAAGGAGCAAAAAATAGGAAGAAAGTGGCTTGGAGGAGGCAGATGTGGAGCTGGGTGGATCCTTGCTACAGCCAGGGCTGATGGGGGATAGAGACTCCAAACTTGGCTCCCACGTGTGGCACTTTGGACCTGTGGCAGCAGCCAAAACGTAGAGCAATGAGGGGATATCAGGGCACTCCTGATGGTCAGAGCCACTGTAGGGAAGCAAGCCTCAGGCTGCTCCCTGTCCTTGTCCTGGCCATTCCCAGCCAACCCCTTCTGCTCGGGGATAGCAGGAATGCCCCACTGAACATCACACTGTCACCTGGGCTGCACCAGAACACAAACTTCAGCCCCAGGAAACTTAAATGGACTCAGCCTCCCTCCTCAGCCCTGGAAAATTGTAAGGATTAAGTTCTGACCCCAGCGAAAACAGCTGAGCATTTTCTGGTTGAGTCCGGTGGGCTGGAATTTAATTCCCGGGTTTAAAGCCTCTTTAAAATCAGCTGTGATATATAACCAGTCTTCTCAGCCTCTAAATACCTCAACAAGATTGGCAGCGCTCCAGCAGGGCCATGGGCAGGATTACCTGCAAATCCACAGGTCAGGAGAGAAAGTGGGGAGCCCAGCTGGGGCAGAGCGGAGCCGCAGAGCTGGGACTGCCTCTGCTTGTGGCTGTGGCGTGCAGGGAAAGCTGGCAAGCAGGTGAAATCCTTCTCTTCTGAACCCCGGAACTGCTGCTGCATATTCCCGTTTGTGCTCACCCTTCAGGAGGATGTTTTGCACTTATATTTATGTACACACACACACACACACCCCTCCCCATGGGTACACACACCACAGTGCATCTCCTCAGCCCGCAACCTTCCCTAAACTGCAAAAAACAAAACCCAGACCAAAAAAAATGAAAATTAAGTCCCTTATCATTGCTAAATCATCAGAAACTAATATTAGAGCTGCTGGACGATTTTTCCCCCTGAACTATCCCCACTGCACGATCCTGATGCGATGATTCTTCCCGCAGCTCTTTACATTCTATTATTTATAAGAAACAATGTTCAGCCCTCCCCTGACGGCGTTTGCACGGCTGCGGAGAGCAGTGCGGCAGAAAGGTGGGAGAACAATTTTGGTGATGTTTCCATAGCTACCTAGCTGCTAAATGTGGTTTATTCCATTTTAAAGTCACCCAACACACACACGCACACACACAGAGGCAGGCACACAGCCCTCCCCTCGCACACGCAGGCACCGAGAACGCAGCCCCTAATCCCTGCTCTGCCTATTCCACCCTAATCTGCCTGCGATCTGTGTATCGGAAAGGGCTGCTCGCTGCCTAAATAAATGGCTGGATACAGCAGGAGGATAAACATATTGTTTCTCGCCCGCTCTCCTCTCCGACGTGTGTGTTCCAGTCGCTCCCTGTAATATTATTACGGATATTTTATTTTTTTTTTCCCCCATCCGTGGTGCGCCGGGGAAGTCGGAGGTAGGAGGGTGTCCTCTCGTGGTCTGTGGCATCTCTGCAGCCTCAGAGCTGGGAAAAAAAAAAAAAAAAAAAAAAAAAAAAAAAAAAAAAAAAAAAAAAAAAAAGGGTACCTTGGAAGCGGGTGGGCATGTTAGGGGAAAACCGCTTGGGCTGGAGTTTCCGAATTCGGGGATTGTGTTCAAAACCATCTCGGCACCTCCCTGGTACGGGGAGGGAAGTCCCGCCTGGGCTTGCTGTGTACATCCTTCAGGGAGCAGCTGGGGGCCACTGGCCACGCTCAGATTTCCAAGCCCATCCCTGGAAATAGGAGGAAGATGAGGCACGGGGAAGGGGATGGTTGGTCCCAGCTCTCCAGAGCAGAGGAAATCTGCAGGGAGCCATTGCCATGCGGGCTGTGTGGATTCTTCCCAGCCCTGCTACCAAAGGAAACCTGGATCTTGGGATCTGCTCCCTCTGGAGAGACTGGCAGGGCTCATCCTGCTGCCTCCGTGGGGCTGAGCCCTCTCCCACCCACACAGAGCACTTTCCAGTCCCTTCCAGGTGTTCCCAGTGCTGCACTGGTATGCCTTGGGTCTGTGCAAAACGAGGCAGAGAAAAGCTGGAAGCAGGACAAAGAAATAGATGCAGGCAGGGACAACAGGCAGAGAGTCCGTCAGAAAATAGGAATTCCCAGCAGGAAGTCCTGACTCAAGGTTTATCTGAATGGAAATTAGATATAAATGAGGGGAATATTCTTTACTCAGAGAGGGGTTCAGCAGTGGGAGAGGTCACTCAGAGAGGCTGTGGCTGCCTTGTCCCTGGAATTGGCCAAGGCCAGGTTGGATGGGGCTTGGAGCAGCCACGTGGAAGATGTCCCTGCCCCTGGCAGGGGGTGGAACTGGATGAGCTTTAGGAGCCCTTCTGGCCCAAACAATTCAATGATTCTGTGACTGTAAATGAGGGGGATAAGGAACAGAAAATACCTGAGGAGAGCAGCCTGCTGCCTGCCTGTCCTGCCTGTGATCCAGCCCCGCTCCCTCCTGTGCTGTGTCACACCACGGCTCCTGCACATCCCCTTTGGCACAGCCACAGTGGTCATTTTTGTCCTCAACACACACTGCAGGGGAGCACCCACGGCTTTTCCTGGGAATGGCACCAGATTCATCCCTCTGCTGCATCCCGAGGGCCCCTGCAAGCCTCTCCCAGGGATGTTCTGCTGTAAATCTGTCCCAGAGAAAAATCTGTCCTGAAGTGGAGGATTTTTGTCACTTTTTTTTTTTTTTTTCTTCTTCTGCCTGGCAGAAAAAGGGGAGTGAAAAGCATTGCTGAAATCGTGTTTTGCTCGTGTTTGTCACCAGGTACAAAGCAAATAAATCATCATTGGAAAGCAAAGGCACCTCTGACCATCCCTCACCTGCTCATTTGTCCTTTTGTTTTGCAGGATCCCTCTACTCCACGGAGTTGCCTAGGGTCTGCCAAGGTGCCAGGCAGAGCAGGCACAGATCCATTCCTCTGGAGTGCCCCAGCTGAGCAGGAGGAGTGGTGGGAGGCAGCAGATTCCTTTGGGATCTCTGGGATTCAGCTCAGCCCCGTGTGGCTTTGCCAGCCCAGCTGCAGAGAGGCTGCATCTGCAGGGATCTCACATCTGGGATCACCTGCCTCAGGAATCAGGCAGGTTTAATTGTCCTGGCTCTGTTCCTTCCCAGGCACAGCCCTGACTCCTGGCTTTGTGGGGAGGGTGCTCCCACCTTTCTTTGGGAGCCCTTTCCATCGAGCCCAGCACAGATCCAGCCCATTTTGCCACGGATGCCTTTTTCTTCCCTAGCTTACTCCGACTGTGAGCAGCTGCAGTGCTGGCTCTCATCCCTCCAGCTGCCCTCCCCAAAGTCACATCCCTTCACAGATCCCATTTCCCACCCAGTTGCTGTATTTATCACACCTTTATCACAGAACCACAGGGGCTGGGCCAGGCTGGGGAGCTAGCCATGCCCCATCCCAGAAATCCTCTGTGCCCTGGGCTGATCCCCCAGAGTGGGCAGCAGGAAAGGGATTGGGATTGTGCCCCTCTACCCCTGTGCTCAGGTGAGAGCCCACCTGCAGAGCTGCCCCAGCCCTGGGCCTGGCACAGGAAGGACGTGGAGCTGCTGGGGAGAGTCCAGAGGAGGCACCAGGGTGATCAGAGGGATGGAGCAGCTCTGCTGGGAGGAAGGGCTGGGAGAGCTGGGATTGTTCAGCCTGGAGAAACTCTGGGGTGATCTAATTGTGGCCTTCCAGTCCTTGGAAGTTCTGACAAGAAAGATGGAGAGAGAATATTTCCAAAGGTCTGGAGTGGCAGGACAAGGGGGAATGGCTTTCCATTGACAGAGAGTGAGTGTAGACAGGAAATAGGGAAGAACTCCTGGCTATGAGGGAGGTGAGTGAGGCCCTGGCACAGAGAAGCTGTGGCTGCCCCTGGATCCCTGGCAGTGTCCAAGGCCAGGCTGGATGGTGCTTGGAGCACCCTAGGGTAGTGGAAGCTGTGGCTGCCCATGGCAGAAGGTGGAATTGTATGAGTTTTAGGGTCCCTTCCCACCCAAACCATTCCATGATTCTCTGGAAATGAATTAAACTCTTGCCAAGGAAAGCCTCAGCAGCCTCTGGCTGGGTTATTTTCCTGCACAAGGTGAGATCCAACACTGGGCCAAGAGGTGCCATCCCTGATGTCCAGTTTGTGCCCAAGGGATGGACACACTTGCTGGTGACTTGCCTTGGAATTCCAGGACATTTCTCTTTATTGCTCCCT
The DNA here is from genome assembly GCA_016584745.2 of Phylloscopus trochilus trochilus. Lineage (NCBI taxonomy): Eukaryota > Metazoa > Chordata > Aves > Passeriformes > Phylloscopidae > Phylloscopus > Phylloscopus trochilus. The sequence continues at coordinate 1,673,532 of WQNJ02000094.1, forward strand.
GTGGGCCCAGGAGAGGCTGGCAATCACTGGATTCCCTGTGCCCACAGAGCTCTCCTGGGCCATCATTATGGGTGATTATCAGCAATCACCATGTCACTGCTCCCCAGATAGGCTTTGCTGGCTCTGTACTGGCCTCCTCTCCTCTCCTCTCCTCTCCTCTCCTCTCCTCTCCTCTCCTCTCCTCTCCTCTCCTCTCCAGCCCCCAACAGGCAGGTGCTGGAGGTCGGGGGGGGGGGGGGTTGTGGCTCTGTGGTGACAAGGAATATCTGAAGTCTCCAAAATCAGCCAGAAACTGCACTGCAGGCCCCTCTCTAGCCAAAAACAGCAGCACAGGAACATTTCCTGCTGTCTTTCCTGCCTCTGGCAGCACTGGCACCAGGCAGGAGACTCATGGGACTGCTGTGGGAAAGGGACAGATCTCCATCCCTGTGCCCTGGGGAATATGAGAAACTGCCTCCATTCAGCAAAGTCACAGCTGCCTGAAACATTCCTCCAGCCCTGCTATCTGGATTAAGGAAGGCTGAAGGGGGTTTTTTTTTCCCTTTTTTTTTTCCCCCTTTTTTTTTTTTTAATCAGTTCAATGTTTTACAGCTCAAATTCAAATACAAGCTTAAGAGCTTAAACAATGAAATATAAGGATGTGCTGGCAGGGCTGGGCTGTCTCCTCTCCTGTTTGCAGCTCTGCTTGGCATCAGCCTGGGCAGAAAAAAACACCTGTGTCTGCCTCAGCAGCCTTTCCAGGCATTCCACTGCCTTGTGGGAGGTAGAACAAGGGGGAAGAGCTTCAGGAAAGCTGGTGAGGGACTTCTGACAAGGGCCTGGAGTGGCAGGACAAGGGGGAATGTCTTCCCACTGCCAGAGGGCAGGGTTAGGTGGGATATTGAGAAGAAATCCTTTCCTGTGAGGGAGGTGAGGCCCTGGCACAGGGTATCCACAGCAGCTGTGGCTGCCCCTGGATCCCTGAAAGTGTCCAAGGCCAGGTTGGTCAGGGCTTGGAGCAACCTGGGACAGTGGAAGGTGTCCCTGCCCATGGCAGGGGGTGGGACTGGATGGGCTTTAAGGTCCCTTACAATTTGGGACATTCTGTGATGATTCTGTGGTTCCAGTGGGATTGTGTAATCCTAAAGCCATTGATCCAATCTGTCCAGCAGCCCTTTCCATGCCTTCTCCCTCTGCCCTGCTGCCATCTATGTCTTTGTTGGGGTCCCCAAGGCATTTTGGGAGGTTGCTCTTGTAGGGCAGGTTCAGAGCTGGGGGGATGATGGCAGGGTGAAGTGTGTGTGCACGAGGAGCCCCCCAGGTACTGCCATCCCCAGCTTCCAGCTGGATGGACCTGCCTGAAAATAATTTTGGCAGGTTTGCCCAGGAAAGCTTTGCTGCTGTTTAGTGTTGGTGGTCAGGGCTGTCTGCTGTTCCACTTGGATGCTCCTGAATCCCAGTGAAGCCTGGCCATCCATTGCCTCCAGCTTGGTCCCTCTTAATTGGTCTCCTCCACCCCTGACCACCTCTCTCTCCCGCTCCTTCTCCCTGTCCCTGTCCCTGTCCCTGTCCCTCTCTCTCCATGCCCAGCCCCTATCACAGAGCAAGAGCTTCCCCTCCTTCCACTCCTCAGAGTTACTGTGGGAAGCACCAGTGGTGCAAGAAGCCAAACGAAGGCCAAGAGACAGCTCAGGAGTCAGGAAAGGGGCATCTCCTGCCCACCACGACCTATGGAAACACCACTGCCCCCTGACTGTGTTATCAGGGCAGAGAACTGACCATGTCTGAACTCTGGATGGAAATACAAGCAGAAGGAAGGATGCTGCTCCACTGGAAGGAGGGAGACTCCTCCCAGGCTCCTGGAGCAGATCCCCACCTGCTGTAAATAAAGAAGCACCAGACTGGTTTACACAAGCTGCAGCTGCTGAAAAATGCTTTTTCCAAACCCTTTTCCTGATGGAATTGGTTTTCTTTTCCTATCTTCCTCCAACTCTGAATGGCATAATGAAATTCTGCATGTCCTGCCCCACCCTGTCCCTTGCAGCCTTTTTGGGGAGCTGAGGGTGGCTGAGGAAAATCAGATCTGGATTCAACTCAGGGCTGGAAACACCGTGCTGCCCTTCCCAGAGCTGACCTGCTGTCCCTGCCAGCACCCCCAGTGCCCCAGTGCCCTCCTCCAGAGCACTCCCCAGGCATCCCTCAAGGGCTGCTGGACCAGCAGCTGATGGATGTGCCAGATGGAGCTGGAAGGAGCCTGCCATCTGAAGGGTTGGCTCTGCAGCAGCTCCTCTGCTGTCCCCACCCGTGCCTTTGGTCTGATGGGGACGTGGGGACAGGGCACAGACCTGGGCTGGAGGCATCGCCCCAAAGCTCTCTCTTAGGTGAGCTGGTGTTTAAAGCTGTCTCCCTCAAAGTCAGCCATCTGTGCTGTTTTCTCCAGGAGTGATAAACACTTAAGGGTCACCTGCTTTCTTTAATCTCCTCTGGCTTGTATTCATCAGAGCTGCACACCATATTAATTATGTTCCTTTTATTCCTGCCCATGCCAGCACAGAGGGATCATTACTGCTGCTGCTTCCTCTTTTTATTGTCTGGATGCTCGCAGTCACCAGCTCTGGAATCCTGGACCACAAGAGGACACTTTGCTGATCACCTTCCTTCATTAAGGAAACTTAATTTTAGTGCTAATGGGAAATTGGATTAAAGAAAATAAACCACCCAAAACCAGCCATAAGGTTTCTTGTTGGATTAAATATTAAAATTAATAATCCAGTGCTCCATTCAGCTCTGTATTTATGTTAATATTTAATTCAATAACAGCCCGTGGTTTAGAACATTTTCCCATTTGTTTAAAGCTCCAGATGAAATTGCAATTTCTGCCTAAATTGGAGCAATATGGAGCAAACTGGGTTATGCTAATGAGGAGGAATGGCAGCTCCCAAAATCCTCTACCTGGTGGGGGGGCTTCAGCAGTGGGAGGGGGAGTGGGTGGCGAGGCAGCAGGGAAGGCAAACCCTGCTGGCTGCAGGGAAGCCTGGCAGCAGGAAAAGAGGCTGCAGGGCCAGCAGATCCCAGAGACTGGGAGGGCTCCACGTGCAGGAACCACTCAGCTTCCAAGTGGGTGCTGCCTGCCCCTGTTGTGGTACCTCTGCAGCATCAGGGAGCTTGAGGATGTTTGGCCCTGGAAAAACCACTGGGAAGGCCAGTGAAGGTCTGGATCCTGGGCTAGGGGTGTGCTCTGGCTGGCAGGGACACCCCTGGAGGCCTTGCAGGTGGAGCTCTGCTCCTGTTTGGGATGTTTCCTCTCACAAACCCTGCTAGCAAAAGAGTTGCCACACGAAGTCTGGGCCTGGGATGTGACCCAGGATAAGCTGATGGTCAGAAATGGGCTTAGGTTGCACTGGGGTGGATATTAGGAAAACTTCTTCAGTGAAAGGGTTGCCCAGCCCTGGCACAGCTGCCCAGAGTGCTGACACCATCCCTGCAGGGATTTAAAAGCTGTGTGGATGTGGCTTTTGGGCACATGGGTCAGTGGTGGGGAACAGTTGGATTGGATGGTCTGAGAGGGCTTTTTGATCCCAAATGATTCCATGATTCTGTGAGGATGTGGGATCTGGTGTGAGGCTGGTCCCAAGCTGAGTTTTCCACTGATGGCTTTGAGATGATGATATGAAATACCAAGCAGGAGGCACCAAATAACTTCCTGTGCTGTGCTTTCCTTTCTCCAGTGCTTTTTTCCTGGCTGGAGTAGAGCTCAGCTGCTGGTGCAGTCCTGGGTTTCAACCTCAGCATCCCATGAAGAGAACTGAGCCCACGGGGAGAACCCATCACTCAGGAGATTTAATAATGCAGAAAAGAATCTGGGAAGGACTTTAAAAGCCCTGCTCAGCTGCTCTCCTCTTCCAAGGGATGGGAAATGGACGTTTCCCAAGGGTGGGCAGAGCCCCTCGCCCAGGCTGGTGCCAGGGTTTCACCCACTGGGAGATGTTTGATGTGACAAAAGCTCTTTTCTTCCCCAGAAGAGCTCTAATCTTGAAAAACAGAATAATTATGGAGTGACATGGAGGAAGAATGTGGAACACGGAGCAATGATCAGTAAAACTTAAAAGCTTTGGAGGTGGAGTTCCAAGTGAGTTTCCTGAAGTTTGGATACATACCCGAACTTCCTTGAACCTTTTGGGGCCTAATTAAATTCGAGGGGACTTATAAAAAAACATGCATCGAAGAGAAAACTTTTCTGCTATGAAAAAACTGCTTAATGAAACAGATTATGTGCAAAATAGAAATCTGGGCCTTGCAAAGGAAGAGTAAAACGACACTAATGAGCAGAGTCTGGGTGTTAATGAAAGGGATTAGCATTCCATTCCCTGCAACTCTTATAAATAGACCCACCAATTTTAGGTTCCCTGTTCTTCAAAGAGCCTGATGTGATTTCTGGGGGTGTTAATTCCATTTTGTATGGAATTTCCAAGGAGAAACTGAGGCAGAAGCCAATCACTTGAACCACTCCTCAAGCCTGTGGCTGGGCTGGAGAAGAGAACATTGAGGTTTTGTTTTTATAGGGTTGGATTTGGATTTTTGGGCAGTCAGAACCCAGCAGGCACCATCCTGAGCTCTGTAGGTGGAACAGCTCTTCCATACTCCTGGAGACAACACTGGGAAGGTGGCAGCTCCTGCAGGTACTTCCCTTCTGGATCCTGAGTGTTTTATTTCTCTCTGGAGGTTGAGTGGACTTTGGCACTTGGTAAACACCCCAGGATGGGGCTGGCCCTCATTCCCAGCAGGACTTTGCTCACATCAGAGCATGTCCCTTCTGTGCAGCTGTTGGATGTGACAGCAAATGGTCCCACCAGCCTCAGCTGGAGCACCAGAGCTCTGTTTCCCAATCTCTGTTTTAAAAGACTGAACCATCCCCCTCTTCCATCACCACATGATCCTCAGCCTGTCCACTGAAAGCCAGGAGTGGGTCCATTCTTGTTTCCTTGCCCTTTTGAGCTCTTCTGGGAATGTTGCCATCCATGATGGAGAAGGATCCCAGTTAGAGCTGGATAGGACTGGGAAGGATGGGCTGGTTTAGTGGGAACATCAGGAAATAGGTGTGCATGGATGTCCTTGTCACCTCCAGGGGCTGGAGAAGGAGATCACTGCCCTTCATTTTAGCTCTACAGAGGCTGATTTTGGGGAGGAAGGTGTAAAAGAGACCAAAGGCTGCTGTGGGAGGGCTTGGAGTGCTCGGAGGCTCTGCTGGTTCACACAGGATCACTCCTTCCTTCCTTATTATTTCCAGCCAAACTCCTGGTGCAGTAATGGACACCTTCAATAACATCCTGGAAAAGGAGGCTGGGATGAGGCACTGCTCCTAACTGGAAGGATGACAAGAAGGAAGAGCTGATGTGCTCCAACATATGGGCTGGGATTCCTCTCACCTCACCAATCATGGCAAAACAAGGTGCATGCTCAGTTTTCATATCTCTCTGGTCCATGCAGAGGCGGGTTCCTCCCAGAAGGCTTTTTTCCTGTCCCAAAGGTGTCCATGACAGATGGGATCAGTAACCCTCAAGAGATTTTGCTGTCCTGGTGACAATAGAGAAAGCACAGGCAACTTTGGGACCAAATATCTGACTTCTAGTTGGGGCTGTCAACAGAGACAAGCCCTCTTCCCTCCTGGAAAAAGCACAGATAACTGTAACTTCCCCAAATTTCTGACACTAAGCCTTCATTTTTCAGCAGCCCTGGCTGGCAGGAAGAGCTGCTGCTCTGGGAGGAGATGGGTGGTGCTTGTACAGTGGAGTGAGGAAAGAGCAGGGAGCTGCTGCTGTCTGCCTGACAGCAGGATTGCATCTTGATGGCCCTCCTTGGCTCCAGAGGCAAGGTCCAGACCTCTGGAATTGCTCTGTCCTGCATTGCAGACCAGGCTGAGGAAGGAGCTTCCCTTACATTTTCCACAGAACAGCTTCAGTCTTAACAGAAACCACTGGGATTTTGTCTGCTACGCCCTCAAATAATGTGGGCAAACCGATTCATGAGCCAGGCATGGGTGGGCTGAAACCATGGGGGGCAGATTCTCCTGGAACAGAATACAGAGAAGTCTTTCCCTGTCCATCTGCCTGATCTGTGCCTGCAGCTTTGCACAACTACCTGTCCTATTTTTCCCCTTCTTTTTATTCAGAGGAGGGTGTGAGTGTGTTGTACATCAGCTCTTGAGGCCCCTGGATTAACAGCAGCTTGCAGAGCCTGGAGCTGGGCTGGATGTGGAAGCAGCCGCAGTTTTGGGCTGGCCCCAGGCTCTGCTCCCACCACAGTGGGATGAAAGCAGCCCTTCCTGGCAGGTGCCTCTTCTCCAGGTTGGGGATCCCAGCAAGTGCTTGTTGAGGCTCTCAGCTGGCTGTCTTGCTATTTTCCCCTTCTATTTGGGAACAGATGAGCGGAGAAAAGGCACAGATGAAAATATTTTGCCATCTCTTACTGCTGGAAGCGAGGATGAGCAGCTTTGCTTGAGCAGCCGTGTCTCTGCAGGCTCCTGGCAGGTTGTGCATGGACCATGGTCCCTGGTGGTGGTCCTGGGGACTGGGGGGGCTCTGCCTCCACAGGGGGAGGGAAAGCTCAGCCTCCCCTTGCCTTCAAACACAGATTTGGAAAGTCTCCTCTGTAAAGGAACAAGGGGTCCCTTGCTGGGACAAGGGGGAGTGTCCTTAAGCTGAAAGAGGGCAGGATGAGGTGGGATACTGGGGAGAAATTGTTCCCTGTGAGGGTGGTCAGGCCCTGGCACAGGGTGCCCAGAGCAGCTGTGGCTGCCCCTGGATCCCTGGAAGTGTCCAAGGCCAGATTGGACAGGGCTTGGAACAGCCTGGGATTGTGGAAGGTGTCCCTGTCCATGGCAGGGCGTGGAACTGGATGGGCTTTAAGGTCCCATCCAACCCAAACCATTCCATGATTCCATGATTCCAGTCCAACCCCTCATCCTGCTCCCAGCCATTGCTCTCAGGACAGCCTGTTAAGCTGAGGTCCCTATAAGGAGATGCAGGGCAGGAATTTGGGGCTCAGCAGCTCTCCCAGCTTATCTTGTCTTATTTGTAAATGTGTTTGAATTCAAACTTCCAAGCTACCAGTCAGATCTGTCACCTTTGGACACCTCTTTTTGTGGCAGCAGGGAGAGACTGCTGTCCTTGGGTGAGCACCAGGCTGGGCAGCTCTGCTGGCACAGCATGGGGACTTGATCCATATCCTAACCACCCCCCCACAGAGTCCTAAAAACCCCCATGGGGGCTCAACCCCCCCTTTTGACTCAGAGGAAGCAGCATCTCCCCTCCTCAAAGAGAGCTGCAGCAGAATTGCAAGTGTCCAACCCACCAGGATTTCACTCCGTGTTCAGCAGGCTTGCACAGGGCTTTTCTTTTTTTTTTTTCCTTCTCTCCACCTTAGGGGTTTAGGCGGCACATCAAGTCCAGTAATGAACTGTTACTCTGGAAAATAAGACTTTCATTAGGTTAGGATTCAGCCGGGGTGCCTGCGTTCCTCGATAATGAACCGTGATATTGTGCAAAGCCCTGGCGAGGAGCGGAGCCCAGCTTATCTCCCGCTATCGCTTCCGCACTCACCACCGGCACCCGCCCGGGGCTGCACGGCGGGGCCGGGGCTCCTTCTCCCCGAGAACCTTCCTTGGGGTCAAACAGTGGCTGGAAGTGTTGAGCCCAGCCCGCCTTCTCGCTGCTGCTGGCCTACAAACGAGTGCTGATGTTCCCTCTGGTTTGTTTAGGTGTTGGTTATTCATCACTGGCAGGTCCTGCGATTGCAGTGCGTGTCTCCTCTGCTGTGAAAACATTAATAACTGCTCTGGCTGAGCACGGAGAGAGCGTTTATTTCACAAACACACAGAACATTCTGCCTGGCTGGGATTAAAGCTCAGCGTTCCTTTGTCGGCGAGGCTTTCAGGGCATGTTTTACCAGGAGAAAGGATTTGTTTTCTGTGGATCTACCCTTGCCCAAGCTCACTGCTCACCCCCCCAGCCACAGCCTGAGCCACAGGGCTGCTGGAGAGAAACAGCCATCAAAACTGAGCCCAAGCCAGGCACAAACACGGGGATTTGGAGTTATTCCTGCCCTGTCCAAGGGTCTGGAGCAGCATCCTGGTTTTTTTTTTTTGGTTTTTTTTTTTTTGTGGTTTTTTTTTTTTTTTTTTTTTGTTTTTGTTTTTGTTTTTGTTTTTGTTTTTGTTTTGTTTTTTTTCTGGATGTCCCCATCCCTGTGATGTGAGGAGCAGGCAGGATCTGTGCCCTCAGCTCGTGGCTGGGGGTTCAGCCCAGCTCTGCCTCCCCATCCCTGCAGCAGCCCCTGGCTGCTCCTGGCACCGCTCACCTCCACCAAGGACAAGGAGCAGCAAATCCCAGCAGCCTCTTAAAAAACATTTTAATTAAAAAAACGACATAACAGGAGCTTTAAAGGACATGAAAGACAACAGCTGCGGAGCTGCTCTCTGCTCCCCCTCCCCTGCCTCCCCCTCCTCTCTGCAGTGCTCTTCAGAGTGATTTTCATGTAAAGCTTCCTGGGTTTCCTGGTTTCTGGCCTCCATCTGTGGTTCTGAGCACAGGCCAGCCAGCAGGGAGGGCACAGGCAGCCCCTGGGCTGGCAGGAGCTGGGCACACGAGGGGACAGCCTGCCTGACCCAGCTCAGAGCAGGCTGGAGCTGCAGAGCCCACCTTGAGGTGGGGATTGGGAGTGTCAGGGAGGCTGAGGAGGGTCTAAAGGTCCACTGCTGTCAGACCTGGCTTAGAGGAGACTGGGGCTCCAGCCCAGAGCAAGGCCAGAGCTGGTGGAGGAGATTGTCTTGGAGTCCAGCTGGAGGTGTGACACATGGCCTGCAGGGCAGGGGTGTCCTTTGGAGATGGTCAGCCATCAAAACTGAGCCCCAGATGGTCCCAGCTCAGCTGGTCCACCCAACCCGGGGCCAGTTGCTGATGTCTCTAAGCCTGGGTTTGCTGTTGGCTGGGTGGGTGTCCCAGCTGGCACAACACAGGGATGTGCTGCCTTGGATGTGCTGCCTTGGCACGGGAAGGCCCTGGCACAGCGGCCACCATGGCTGCCCCATCTAGGCTGAGCTGCTGAGGGCTGAAATCTGCTAGCAGTGACTTTTTTAGCCTCTTTAGATGGGATATCAGGAGGGAATTGTTCCCTCTGAGGGTGCTGAGGCCCTGGCACAGGTGTCCAGAGAAGCTGTGGATCCCTGGAAGTCTCCAAGGCCAGGTTGGACAGGGCTTGGAGCACCCTGGGACAGTGGAAGGTGTCCCTGCCCATGGCAGGGGGTGACACTGGATGGGCTTTAAGGTCCCATCCAACCCAAACCATTCCATAATTATATGATTTTACTTAAAATCTATTTCCTGGGACCAACACTGGGAGTTTTAATCCAGAGCTGGGGATCTCCAGCCACCTCCTCTTCTCAGGGGAACACATGTGGGAGAGACCCCCAACACCACGGAACAAAGCTGGACCAGCCATTCCAGAGGGGTTTCCCAACTCTGTTGCTGACACTAATACATTATTGAGGTGAAACACAATGTGGCATTAGCCATCACAGGGAATATTTGGATTTTTTTTTGGAAATCTGGTAAGAAGAGGAGCCCCTACACCATGTTGAGGAGGAAAAGATGCTGCCAGGTCTTTCCTTTGATGTGTTCACCCCTTCCCACCTGACATGTCCAACGTCTCAGGCCTAAAATCATCAATCAAACCAACAGAGTGAAGGCAGGAGCAGGACCAAAGTCTTCCCACTGGAATTCTCCACACTTTGCATTTTGCAGATGTAAAGCCCTCACTGGTTCAGGGCTTCCAATTAGAGCTGAGCAAATGAAAACCTTCTCAGCTCACTGCCCAATCCTCCACCAAAAATTCAAATAAGGAATGGTTTGGATCGGTGCAAACCCTTTGATTTTTTCTTTTCCTCCCAAAATAAACCCTTCTCCTTCCCACCCTGATTAATTTTAGATACCATTAAATGTTTTATTCAATTGCAGAATGAAATGTCATTTCAGAACATTAGCTGGAATAATACTCCTTTTTAAAAAGTGCCAGAGCAAAGAAGTTCGACTTTTAAGACCTTTCTTTTCCTCTCTGCATGGGTGCAGGAACAAATTTGTTTTCTGATGACAAAAATACGATATTTTTGAATTTTTTGGTGAGCACCCAGTGGGATTTTAAGCCCCTGGAGAAAGGATATGACCAAGCCCCGGTGGGGCTGATTTTGCTGGAAGCACAGGTTGGCCAAAATCGTCTTCATTCCCAAGAGCTCTCTCCTACTTTCTCCGACTCCGCTGACTGCTCTTTAATCAACTATTTAAAACCCAGCTCCGAGACTTCCCATCAATTTCCAAATCTCTCAGACTCTGTGAAAAAAATCAAACAGATCAGGAGAAGGAGCACAGGGGAGGCCACTGACTGGAATGAGCCTGACTGGAGGGGTGGGATGGGATGTTCCTGGCCTGGGGGGAAGAGGGAGGTTTGGGGAATGGGCAATAAATTGGTTTTCATGTATTCCAGGACCACGCTGCTGTTTCCAGCGTAGCTTCTACAAGCACTGCAAGCAGATCTGGAGGCAGGGTTCTGAGGGGATTAGAAAAGATTTACTTTCCTTTTTTCTGGAGTGAAATGAAAGGGAGGAGGGTGAGGGAGAGGCGAGCAAGGAGTGCTATGGAAAGGAACTCATTATTTTTTATCTTTTCCAATGACCTTGTTTATTTTAGTCCTGCTTGAAAGCAGCTTCTTTCCTTGAGAAAATTTTGAGATATCTGGAGACTGGGGCTAGTGAGAAAGGGAAAAAAGGCAAAAAGGGAGCTGGGTGAACTGAGGAAACATGGAAAATTAACAGAATAAATGTAAACTGAGCTGGAGAAATACCCAGGTGGGCTTGGTGCGCCGATGAAATTCCATGTCTGGGGAAATGTTCCACCTGTCCAGCCTGGCCTCAGACACTTCCAGGAATGGGGCAGCCACAGCTTTTTCAGGGCAACCTGTGCCAGGGCCTCCCCACCCTCACAGGGAAGGATTTTTTCCATAAATTTCACTTAAATTTTCCCTGTTTCTATTTGAACCCATTGCTTCTTTTCCTGTCCCTTCAGATCCTGAAGAAGAGTCCCTGTCTGTCCTCCCTGTAGCCAGCTCAGGTCCTGGAAGGTGCTGGGAGGTCTGCACTTCTCCAGGCTGACCAGAGCTTGTAGGGAACAGAGGTATCATCAGTGTGACTCCCCTGGTCCTCGCCCAAGTTGCATCTCCTGAAGGAATTCCCTCAGACCCATTACAAGAGGGATTTAATTTGATTTTTCCCTCTATTTCAGTGGGCTTTGTTTCCAGCTGGGAAGCAGCAGAAGCTCAGGGACATGTACCCCAATCCCTCCTCAGCCTCCTGGACACTGGGCATTTCCAGGAATTCCAATTCCTCCCTGCCACTGGACCTTCTCATTGCTCAGGGTTTGAAATGCAGCACCCCTTTCATTTAACCCTGCTGGGGTATTTTTTTCCCCTATTTTTTTTCCTTAACCATCCTGTTCTGCCATTATCCTCTGCACTGGGCTCATCCTCTGGGAGGAGATGGCTTCCCACAGCAGAGGGAACACCAGGAGAACTTGTGAGGATCCAAAGCCAAGCACCAGCTCAGCCCCAGCTGATGCTGCCTTTGAGGGGTGAGCAAAGCTCCCCAACCCCTCAGGACATGCCCCATGTCCCCAATGTCCCCTCATGGTCCCCACAGCCTCCAAAGCACCAACAGGTTCTGTGTCCAGCTAACCCTGCAGCTGCCTCCACAGCCTCTTCCTCTGCACTGAACCAGGGCCATTCAACCTCCAGCTGCTGGTGCTGCAATAAAATCCATCCAGAAAAACTCCCAGAGTGCAGGGTCAGCCTGGCAAAAAGCCCCATGACCAATGGGCGGGGAGCTAATTTTAGATAAAACCAAGCTCTGCTTTGAACCCCGGGCTCGGGTTGGGCTCCGCTGGTTGCTCAGAAATACTCCTGAAAATGTTCCAAGTGCTCAATTTGCATAGCTGTAAAGGATCATAAATAATTCGAGGTGCTGGGATTTAATTAGATGACCTATACCAGGGGGGAATTTTGGCCTCATTTATGGAAATCAGAGTCCTTCTGGAGTTAGCCCAGGGCCTGAAGTGGCCACGGAGCTGCTGTGGGAGCAGCCATGGGGAAGGAAGGGATGGGGCCCAGCCCAAACCCTTACCTGCAGCTCCTCATCAATCCCAGCACTAATCAAGGATAATTGAACTTAAACACAACCATTGGGAGCTGCGTTTTCACCATGGGAAGTCCCAGAGAAGCCTGTTTAGCAGCAGGGTGATGTTGCCCAGGAAAGCTGTGGCCTGTGGCCCTCGGGATGTGCTGAAGGCTCTGCTCTGCAAGCTGCAGGACCTGTTACCTCCAAATATTGGGCTTGCAAAGAGGATCCTGGCTCTTTATCCAGTGCAAATACCAGGCAGGCATGCCTGGGAAGCTCCAGCTAAACTCCAGAGGCTTCAGGATGGCTTTGATAAGTGTTGTGTTCAGTGGGAAGGTTCCTTCTCTAGATTTAACCCTCAGACTTCAAAAGCAATAAGAAAAAAAAAATCCCGTTTTTTTTTTTTATTTTAACCCACTGCTCTGAGCTGCATTTGAAGACAACTGAAGAGAAAAGGAGTGAGTAAAGGTTGGACTGTGGGGAGCAAAGGCAGGCAAGAGGAAAACGAGATGAAAAGGCCTTTGTAGTAACTGTTCTTCCTCAGGAGACTCCCCAGCTGCTGGCTGGGGTCTTGTGTGATCCCACAGATCCTCCTGGGCTGCCTCTGCTGACGGGATAATCCCAACCCCTGCCCCAAACCACGGCAGCAGGGAGAGCCTTTTAAACAAACTTAACCCTGGCACAGGAGAAAGCACCTTTGTGCTTCTAGGGGGGAAATGGTGCCAAAGGGCTCCCCCGTGGTCCGGGAGGATGCAGCCATCACTCCAGGTATTTCAGCCTTGCTGAGGCAGGCAGGGCTGTGCCCAGGGCAGTGCCTGGCACTCCAGTGGGATCCCAGCACAGCATCCCACATTCCAAGCGGTGCCTGAGACAGCAGGGCTATTATAAATAATTTATTCTCTGGGCAGAGGAGGGAGGAAGAGAGAGCGAGCTTTTAATTAAAATGATATCTTACAGATCAAATAAATATGAATAAGATGCCAAAAACAACTGTATAAATCCCAAACATTCTCCTGTGTTTTAATTATTTGTGTTGATAAAACAAGAGCGGAGGCGTTTGGCTCTGCTCGGAGGCTGCAGAGGCAAAAGGTTACACTGGCATTTTTTATGTTCTGTGCAAGGAACAAATGCTTCCAAAGCCCAGATCTGACAAACTATAATTCATATCAGGAATTAAATTGGAATTTAGAGAACAATTGTTAATATTTCAAAGTAATTGTTTAAGAAATTATCATTTTGGTATCTGCCGCAAAAATAATTACCCACCACTAATTTTTCTTTTTCAAAGGCTGCTATTTGCTGGGATAATGTTGGGAAGATGAGGAGTTTGTGCTGGGAGCTATTTATGTAGTTCAAATGAGGAGATAAATAGGAAGGGACTTTCATGTTCCCAGGCAAATGAGTCTGACTAATGTACAGCTTCAAGCTCAAAAGTGGGCCTTGGATTTATTTGGAAATTGGGGGAATTTTTTTATGGATGGGATGTGCAAGAAACAGCAGGTGAGAAAATAATCAAAAGCTGTGCATATTAATTAGGAAATGGTCCTCAAATAAACCCTGAGGGGATGGAGAGCCCCTGCCTGCCCAGTGAGAGGTACCAGCATCTTACCTCCCACCTAGGCAGGATTTTGGGGTGGAAAAGGAGCTGCATTCCCACTTCTGCTCTTCAAGGGGCATCAGTAAATTGGAAAGGGGCTGAGAACTTGAATATGTAGAGGATCATGTGAAAAAAAGTGGGGTAGAAGGGATCTTAAACACCTGCATCCCAGCTTGAGGATGGGGTTATCTAGATCCTGCTCCTTCCCTCCCTTGTGCTGGTGGAAAATGCATCCTCCTCCCTCTAAACAGGGCTTTTCTCAAGGGATGGACAGGAAGTAGAGCAGTGGCAGCACTGGGAAAGGTCCAGCAGTTCCAAGGAGTTGCTGTGGACTTCTCTGTTCAGACAGGATCTGGCAAAGGGAAACCATTCCCATGAAAACAGTTTCAAGTGCTAAAGGAGAAATTATGTTCTGTTAAATTTTTTTTGCCAAATTATTACTCCATCTTGGGTGGGAATAATTCCCAGCTGCATTTTGAAATATCTCCCTTCCTGCCACACTCTTTTTTTAACAGGTGACTTTTTCTCTGAGTCGATGGTGACTTTTAAAGTGCACAGGGTAAAAAAAGCAGCATTTTTTCCCAAGTCTTCTGGGAAAGGCTTTTTGTCACCTCAACCCCCGTGTTTCCCTCTGAATTGTCACCCCTGATACCCTCTGGCTCCCCCAGCCACCCTCTGGGCCCGCAGTACACCTGCCCAGTTGGCCACTGGGATGTTCTGGCTGAGCCAAAGGTTGGTCCCTGCACCCTGAAGGACCCAAATAAACCTGTCCAGCCACCTCCTGGGTGGGGGAAATCCTTGTGGATGTGTCTTCCAGCCCCTCTATGCTGCACCTCTCCCTTCCCTTTGATCTCTAATGAGGGACACACTTGACCTTTGCAGATGTGGTGCCCAAAGATTCCTGGAGAATGTGGGGGAAGCAAATAGTCCTCCTTGGATCCATCCTCCCAGCTTGTGAGCACCCCAGTTCCAAAGCAGATCACGGGGGAGGTGTTGGTTGTCAGCAATTAGCAGTGGGAGCAGTAATTAAGGCAGCTTGTCTTTGGGGCTGTCACTCCTTGGGAGCTTTCAGGTCCTGGGTCCCCTTGCACACCCAGAGCTCGGGATCCTGCTGTGCCAAGCTCTGGATTGCCCTGTCTGTGCCATGCTCCTTGAATAATTGCTGTGGTTAAGGAATTACTGGTGGTGGTTGCAGACACAGGACAAAACACAGGCAGAATGGTCCTGGTTTGTGGTGTCCTGCTGCTGCCCTACCCACGGAGGGACCTGAGAATCCTGGAAGAAGCCAAAGAGGGAAATGTTCTCTCTCCCCATGAAATGGAAGGATGATGCATTTACACTCTCCCAGGCCTCCTGCTTTTGCAAGGCAGTTGGCAAGTGCATGGGAACTCCTGCTGGAGCAGAGAGGATGTGGCAGCTGCTCCTGCATCCCTGGAAGTGTCCAAGGCCAGGTTGGACAGGGCTTGGAGGAACCTGGGCTACTGGAAGGTGTCCCTGCCCATGGCAGGGAGTGAAGCTGGATGAGCTTTAAGGTCCCTTCCAACCCAAACCACTGCATGGGACAGTTTGAAAAATGTGAGGAATGAACAGGCCCTTTTCTCTCCTGACCCTCTCTGTTGTGGGATGCTTCTGGGGGGTGAGGGAACAGGGTTTGGAGCCCTTCCTTTGGGAAGTTCATTGATCTGTTCATGATATCAGAGTAACAGATGTCTCTGCCAGGAAGTTTTTCCTTATTATTAAGCTAACTTTTTTCTGTTTTTAGTTTCATGGTTTGGGTTGGGTGGGACCTTAAAGCCCCACTCCCTGCCATGGGCAGGGACAGCTTCCACTATCCCAGGTTCCTCCAAGCCCTGTCCAACCTGGCCTGGAGCACTTCCAGGGATCCAGGGACAGCACAGTTTCTCTGGGCTGTGCCAGGGCCTCCCCACCCTTTGAGTACAGATTTTCTTCCCAATATCCCACATAACTCAGGCCCATGCTGCTTCATCTGAATCTATGGAGAGACATTAAAAAAAAAATAATCTTCCTTTCCAGCTGTTTATCATCCCTAAATATCAGAACTAACTACCCAGGCTTCCTCTGCTCTTTCCAACCTGCCTCATAAATCATCCCCTACACTACTGGGATCATTTCAGAGCTCTTCCCTGCCTTCCCTGGCCATGGGAATGGGATGCAAATTTCCATGTGGATCAGATCTGAATTAGTTGCTTTAACCCAGAGGCTAAGGAAGGAGTGATTCCTCTCTTCTGCAATGCATTGATTTCACAAAAGCTGATCACTGTTGGTTTGGGTTTTTTTCTCTGATACAACGCAATAAATCGGTTTTAGTGTTTTCCCTCCCATAAGGTTTGTCATGGGATAAAAAACAAGGGACAGAATTGGAGAGGGAGAATCCAATCCCTTCCCAGGTAAAACTTGCCCCATCACACACTGAGGTACAGGGAATGGGGTGGTTTCCTCTGAGAGTTGTCTGCCCATCCCACAGATCTTCCCAGAGGATTGGCCCCTCACAGGTGCCATGTCCCCATGTTTCCCCCAGGAGCACAGCTTGTGGTGGGAGTCCTCTTCAGCAGCAGCCAAGGTCTGGGGTTTGAAGCATTCCTGCTCTCCAAGGACACCTGCAGGGTTACCAGGACACATGGCAGGTGCCCAAGGAACTTTTCCCACTGGTTTTCCAGCATGAAACATGCCCAGCTATACCTGGGAGCATTCCTTGACATAACCACCCAACTTTTGGTCCAAAGCTCTCAACTTCTTGGCTTTTTTCCTCATAGGCCTTACAATAATGCCAATATCTATATATAATAACTAAATTAATGCTAATAATGAAATTATTTGACTGGTGTCATGTTAGACACAGAAAATTCTCCCATGAAACAAGGGGCAGGACAAGACAAAACAACCTCAAGTTGTGCCAGGGGAGGTTCAGGTTGGATATTGGGGAAATTTCTTCACTGAAAGGGTTGTCCAGCCCTGGCACAGCTGCCCAGAGCAGCGGTGGAATTGCCATTCCTGGAAGTGTTTTAAAGCCCTGTGGATGTGGCTCCAGGGGACACACATCAGTGGTGGCCTTGGCAGTGCTGGGGTGATGGTTGGACTTGAAGGTTTTCCAACCTCAATTCTTCCATGATTCTAAAACCAGGTGGCAAGTGATAGATCATGGTGTGATGAAGGGAAGAACAGAGATAGCGACCAGGCTTTCCCTGCTGGAAAGGCTGTGTGTTTGCTCTGAGGTTACCCCAAAGGAGAGCTGGGTGTTTGTCTGTGCTGCAGAGGGTCCCAGGAGGATCTCTGGGCAGCCAGGGGGGTGTGGAGATACATTGGTATCCAGGGAAGCTGCTCCAAGGAAAGAGCTTAATTAGAGGAAAATATTTGATCTCTGTAGGCCTTTGGTGAAATATCTCATAAAGGCAGCAGATGTTGCTGAAATTATTTTGTTCAACTGTTTCCCCCCCCTTTTCGCCTTTTTTTTTTTTTTTTTTTTTTTCCTGAGGCACACTGAATTAAAATTCAGTAAACAGATCATGGCACTTTATTGAGGGGTGCCAAAAACTTACTCAAAAATCAAAGCTGATGCCTCATGCAAAGCAAAGCACATCCCTTTGCCTTCCCTTTGGGAGTCAGAAGTTATCCTGGGAGCTACCAAAGATGCTCCAAAGCACGTGGTAGCACAGCAAGGACAGGCTCCTGTTCCTGGTGTCATCCTGGCTGGCACAGCATCCAGGTGACCTGCACTCTGCATGGCCCTGCCTGGAACCCCTCCTTTCCCAGGAATTCCCCTTCTCTGATGAGCCAGAAGGGTCAAATCTGGCTCCTTAGCCCTAAAAGAAGCTGTGCATAAACACAGGGCTGCCTAAAGATCCCCCCAGAAGATCTCGTGGACATTTTCTCCAGGGTGGGTTCAAGAGGGCAACTTGAGAGAACATCATCAAACCAGGTTTGATCTTCAGGTTAAGGAGGCTTGGGACGCCAGAAGCCCCATTTTAGAATGTTTCTCAGTCCCCACACTGGCAGCATGAAGTTCTGAAGTGGTGTCTCCAGCACCAGCCATGAGCTCCACTGGACAGGTGGAAAAGTGGAAAAATGATTCTTTTGGTGCAGGGGAGGAAATGCAGTGGGTGTAGAATCATAAAAAGTCCTAAAATTTCCTGAGCTGGAAGGGATCCATCAGGATTGAGTCCAACTCCTGGCCCTGCACAGGGTGCCCCAGTCATCCCACATCCTAAATACCATTCTATAAGCACAGGCAAGTCCATTGAAAGAGGGAATAATCACCTTGAATTGTCATTGAGAATCCACAGAGAACCAGCTAGACAGGAAGCATCAGTCAGAAACCTTGTTTGGATTGGAGAGTCACAACAAGGGGCTCGATGGGTCTGGTGTCACCCCAAAAGCATCTGCAGCACAGCCCATGGCACCCCACAGGACAGGTCATCTCATGCTATTGAGGGAGTCAAGGCATCGATCCCTTTGGCAGATGATAAGCAGGGTTCTGCTTTCATCAGGGTGGTGAATATTAATTGATTTGACAGGCTGCAGCTTGGTAAAACAAGAGCAGGGGCATCAGGGCATCGCTGTATTAATTAGCCATGGTAGAGCCGCTTTTAGCTGCTTCCGAAGCTTAATCAATATGCTCCATTGGAGTCCCCAAAGGCTTGTGGAAACAGCCTTTGAAATCCTTTAAATTGTTGCCTCTGTGAGGTTTCAGGCTCTTGGTGTGTTCTCGTTCCACAGTTTTCCCTCCCTCCCGAAATCCATGGTGACCCGCAAGGACTGGTGTGGGCGGGGTTTCTCATTTGGAGCTCCCATTTGCATTCTCCAGGAATAGAAAGAAATGAAAGAGAAATGTTCTGTTTTGGTCCAATAATAATAATAATAATAATAGTGCCAGACACTAATGAGCTGCCCTCTGCTCCCAGTTCCTGTCTGCAGTAAATTACCTCCACGGGCTTCGTCTGATGTGAATGGGCACGGCACCATTGAGATGGGGCTGGGCTGAGCCCTGACACGCTGCTCAGGCTTTGATTTAATACAAAGCAAGGCTTGAGATTGTTAAGGCGTTTTACTGAGAGGGAGGGAGGGGAAGTCAGAGCTCCAAATAAAGCTGGGAGTGAAATTGGGGAAAGATGGGGATGGAGGAGACGTGATATCGGAATGGGGAGGGGAGATGGGGAAGGCAGGGATGCTGCTGTGCTCTGAGGACTCATGTCTTCCAGGAGGTGAAAAGAAAGCCAGCTGGAGGGGTCAATAGGAGCTTGGGGGCAGGAGGAGGAAGGCAGGAAAGCATGGCTGGACTGGGAGAGAGCAGGAGGGCTGGCCCACTGCTCATAAGGCTGCTGGGGACATGAAAAATCCATCGAGGAAGAGATCACCAGGAAAGGCATCCAGGGAAGGGGATGAGAGCCCATCCTGTAGGGTTTGGGAAGTTTCTCTGACCTTCAGGATCTAAGACAGCCCAGGGAGGACATGGTGTCACTGTCACCAGGAGCTTTACAGGGAGGTTGCACAAGGTATGAGGAAGGGAGGGCCATGCAACCCCCTGCAGAAATGTCCTGGTGTCCTGGTGTCCTGCCTTCCTGAAGCCTTTGCCATGGGTTGTGTTGTCCCAGAGCCCAGCTGAAGCTGGAGCAACGCCTCTCCCAGGGGACACCTGAGGCCTGAAAACTTTGTTCTGTCATAGAACCACAGGATCACAGAATTGTAGAATCCCAGACTAGTTTGGACTGGAAGAGACCTTAAAGATCATCCCATTCCACCCCCTGCCATGGCAGGGACACCTTCCATGATCCCAGGTTGCTCCAAGCCCCATCCAGTCTGGCCTGGAACAATTCCAAGGACAAAGAGTCCAAACCCTCTCTGGGCAGTGACATCTCTATCCTTGGCTGCCTCTCCAGCAGACCCTGGTGCCTGCCGAGACCTGAGACACATTTTCCTCGAGTCTCTGACTTTATCATTTGTTTCAGCATTCTGCTGTTTTGGCTTCTCATCCCTTTTCCAGACAGAGCCTGCCCAGCTGTGCCCACAGCAGCCTCCCCAGCACACTTCCCCCCGTTCCTTCAGCAATTCCGGTTCTGTGACATCCCGAGGTCACTGCCACAGATGTCACCTCAGTGAGGGGACACGGGGAGACCAAACACTGCTCTCAAGGCCCCAGCATCATTATTCCAGTTCCAGAGCCAGCCCTGAGCTGTGCCTGCTGCTGCTGCCACACAGATTCCAGGCCCGGGCGCATCCAGCTGTTAATAATGGAAGATCCCCAATCTCTCTGGGGCCAACGCTCTTTGCTACGGGCAAGGTACTAAATCACAGCTGAAGTTTCTAGGCCAAAGTATTTTCACTTTCATTTTTTGAGGAATGAGCTTCCTAAAAAGTGTGAGGCGAATTTCCAGGCCTGCCTTCCTTGGCTCAGCAGGTCATGGGTAGAGAAGGAGCCAGTAGGGGAAGGCTTAGACCATCCTAAAGTCATGCTGCATAGGTGATCAGGTGAATTAGAGAAAAACAGGGCTGAAAGGGACCCTGGAGTTGTGTGTGCCAGCTCTCCACAAGGCAGAGTTAACCCTTTCCTTATCACTACCAGTGCAGGGCCCTAGGAATGGGAAAACTTCCTGCAGCAACATCTGTGGAGGCACAAGGCAGCTCCCAGGCAGCTCTTTCACAGGAACCCAGACTGGTTTGGGTTGGAAGAGAACTTAAAACCTATCCAGTTCCATCCCCTGCCATGGGCAGGGGCACCTTCCACTGTCCCAGGTTGCTTCAAGCCCTGTCCAACCTGGCCTTGGACACTTCCAGGAATGGTGACTCCAACACTGCTCTATGACAAGCCTGTTCCAGTGCCTGACAACCCTTTTCATGAAGAAATTTTCTGTAATTTCCAATCTAAACCTCTTGAAGCAGTTTCCTCTCATCCTGTTCCTTGTGCCCTGGGAGCAGAGCCTGACAACCCTCCCTCCCCTCCTCAGCTGTCCCCTCCTGTCAGGGAGTTGTGCAGAGCCAGAAGGTTCCCCCTGAGCCTCCTTTCCTTCAGGATGAGCCCCTTGTCCAGCTCCCTCAGCTGCTCCTGGTGCTCCAGCCCCATTCTCAGCCCTGTTGAAGATGAAGGGTGGGACTCTGATGACATCCAGGCCAGTGAGCCTCTTCCATCCACATCTCTTGTTCATTCCTTCCCTCTATGCCTTTAGCCAGAAAATCAGGGACCTTGGGCACATCTCAGACTCGTCCCCAGTCCTCCCAGCCCTGGCCACCGTCCAGCTCTGCCTGTGGTGGGTGGGAGTGTCCCACAGGTCCCCCTTTCCTGTCCCATGGGTCTGCTGGCTTCAGGTGCCCTCAAATGCAGCAACACAGCAAAGCTGCCCTTTTCCCTGTGGGATGGTGGTTTGGGGTACAATTGTGCCTCCTGGTTGTGGTTGTGAACATCTCTGTGGGTGCTGCCCAAGGTCAGGACAATGCAGGAACCAAGGTTAATGACTTCTGCTGAGGGGGAGGGCTCTGCACACTCAGAGATCAATAGGTGTGGGACTGCTCCACAGAGGACCCTGGAGAGGACAATGAAAGGACAGAGGTGTCAGAGATGAGAAGGACACAGAGGAGGAGAGCAGGGTGGACATGTGCATTCTGCAGCCCAGGGAACCTCTGCTGGCTGGCTGGGATTTCCCTCTGAGGGCTGTTGAAGGGCTGGATGGTTCCCTGGCTCCCAGCCCCCAAAGCAAGGGGTGGAATGAGGGGGACAGGGGGTGGAGAGGCCAAGGCTGTGCTGCAGGAGAACATGAAGAGCTGGTTTGAAAATGGGCCCTGTGCAAGCACATTTCTGTCTCCATCACTCCTCCCTCTAACCGGAGACCTGGGAGTGTGAATCCGATCAATACTTGGGATTTGTCCAGAAAAAAAGCAACAAAACACAGGTTCCTTGCCCGAGGAGCTGGGGTTTATCCTGGGGAAGCCATGAGTGGGGCCAGAGGGAAGCCTGGGGAATACCTATGGACACGCACATTTATGTGCACTCACCTGCCTTTGCTCTGCAGCACTGGGGGCTGCCTGCCCCACACCCTGCTCTTCCCAGCACCCAGTGATGCTCTTCCCAATGGGATTGGTGCACACAGAGACCTTTCTTGACTATGGAATGGGTGCTTCCTCTGGGGGAGACAACATTTCCTGAAGAGGAACCACCCACACCTCATGTCATCATTGGTGTGAAAGCTGCAAAGGGAACTCTCCATCCAGCACTGCCACAATCACCTTCCCATCTCCCTGCTCCACCTCATTACAAGGAAAATGTGCTAATTAAGGCACGGATGGGAGGAGCAGATGAAGTGCATTGATGAATTGGCACTTAGACAGGGGGTCAGAAATAATAAACTCCTCTCAAGAGCCACCCTGAAAGGGAGTGTTTCTGCTCTGGGGGTTTTCTCAGCTGAGACCAGTGGTTTTCCTTCCCTGGTGCTGAGGGTCCCTCACACAGCAGTGTTTGCCATAGGAGTGGAGTTCTCTTGGTGGTGACACTCCCAGAACAGGGCTTTCTCTGTGAGGAAACCTCTCCTTTCACATGTAAGGAGGGGTTTTTAGTGTGCACGGGGTATTTAAATGGAATTGCACATCACCCACTTTTAATCTGGTTTTTCTGTCCCATTTCTTTCCTTGTCAGAGTCGTGGCTTTGTCCTGACCATTGCAAAAGCCCTTCAGGTTCTGATTTAATTTTTCAGCTCAGGTCCCACTGTGTGAAGGGAGTGGTGACCACCAAGGAGCAGGAGAAGGAATGTTCCCATTCCCTGACCCCAAATCCTTTTTCCTTTGGGATATCCCAGTGTCCCAGGCCACCTCACAATTACCCTAGGCAGTGGGAAGCACCTTCAGTGAACTCCCTCTAAGCCAAAGCTGCGTCAAAACCAGCAGAACAATGCCTATAGCCCACACATCCCCATTCAAAA
This sequence comes from Phylloscopus trochilus trochilus, assembly GCA_016584745.2. Classification (NCBI taxonomy): domain Eukaryota; kingdom Metazoa; phylum Chordata; class Aves; order Passeriformes; family Phylloscopidae; genus Phylloscopus; species Phylloscopus trochilus. The sequence continues at coordinate 1,696,244 of WQNJ02000094.1, forward strand.
TGTATTTCCATCCCATTTCCAGCCTTTTTTCGCTTCCTGCATGGCCTTGAGCCAAGACTCCGGGCCTGCTGAGCCCACAGTTGCTACAGTCAGTAAATCCCAGCCCTCCTGTAATGAAAACGTCACTAATGATAAATATTTAAAGGGATGTGATGCTTATTTTTATATTTACTACCCTGACCTTTATGTATTCGGATTTTATTTTATGTTTTATGGGGATTCCCTGGGCCTTTTCCCAGCCACACACACAAAACCCCCACGAGGGCTCCTGGAGTGTTGTTGCATTATAAACACACACGGTCCCTACAATTACTGAACTTTAATGCCTGCTGTAATTACTGCCTGCACTTTGCATTAATGCCCGGGGTGATGGAGTGAAGTGGTGCTCAGGCGCCAAGAGATCCACACCCTGAGGGAATTTCCAGGGGGAATCGTTCCTCCCATCCTGTGATTAATTGTTGTGCCTTGTGTGGGGAGACTGAGGCTCTCCCGAGCTCTTGGCACCCCTGGCTGATGGAAAAACCACCACGGGAACACACAGCGTGCAGTGTCAGCAGGGAAGGGCCTTCAGTTTGATTCTTGCAGTTCCAGAAGGGGAAAACATCAAGGAGAACAGCGGGCACAAGGAGGGGAATGTCAGCATTTACCCACAGGTCTTCTCCGTGTGCTGCCTCGTCCAGGAGAGTGCTGGGGAGCTCTGGGGGCTCACCCTGCTGCAGAGGGACCTGTCCTGGGCTTGTCCTGCTCCTCCTGGGTGTCAGCCCCGCTCCAGGAGCAGGGACAGGGTATAGGGATGTTCAGCACATCCGTGTGGACACGGCTGCCAAGGACCTGGGCACCTCCTGCAGCAGCCAATTCCCCAGGTGTGGGCATCTGGCAGCCTTGGCCGAGCCCCCACATCCCATTCTCCCTCCAAGGAGTGGGGAAAAAATGAAAGAGGCAGTTAATTGGCCTGATTGGACTTTGCTGAAAAAGTTTCAAAGGAGAGGAAAAGAAAGTGCTGAGGCAGCTCCTTCCTGCGTCTTTGAACTTTGGGCTTTGAAAAGAGATGGGGAAAATCTTAAGGAATTAACGAGGACTACAGGGAAATTATTGAGGAGGAACTTTCAGTGCTCCCAGCTTGGAAAGAAATAAAAAAAACACCCCTTTATATAGAAATATATGTACAGATACAGAGATATTTGCATGCACGTGGATGTGAGAGTGTGACCCCTTCACCCAGTCGTTCATCTTCGTCTCTCTGATTCGATTTTAATGATTTCTATGAATTATTTGATTTGTTTCCACGGTGCCTGGGAAGGGTGAGAGCTTCCCTTCTCCCACATCAGGAGCTGTGGAAAGGCAGAGGCAGGTCAGCAAAGGCCTTGGGTTTGCCACCACTCTGGCAACGTTTGTGGAATCTCAGCCTGGACCAGAATTCTTCTCTTTCCAGGAAATATAAACTTCTTTTTTGTAAAAAAAAAAAAAAAAAAAAAAAAAAAAAAAAGCCTCAAGATAAATATTCTTTGATGAAAACCTGTAAAAAGCTCAGACTGACAAACCATTTTTTAGTCACTTCTTTTTCTCCCAACAAGAATATATCTGTCAAGAGAAACAGATGTTCTTGATGAAAAAACCCTCTTTAATTACAACTCTGTCAAAAAACCTGCAGACAGATTTCTTTTTCTTCCCCCCCAAGCCCATTAAAAAGTGTGCAAATGGCCAAGGTTTGAAAGCCGTGGCTCCTCTTGTAATATAATATTTAAATAAAACATTTCCCCATTAAGCTAAGAGCCAGCAAAGCCACAAGGCAAAACTCACAGACAAATCCAAGCTTAGGGTTTGCTTTTATAAAATGAGGTGTTGAGCTTAAACCTGAGCTTTGCAGGGCTGCCTGAAGTGCTGGGTTGATTTTGGAGCCCTGAACAACCTGAGTTTCTCATGTGGAGAGCTGAATCCCCCTCTCCAGAGTTTAGGACTTCTGCCAATCAGGCCAAATATTTGCATTAAAAACTCCGAGTTGATGGTCTGGCCATCAGCCAGGAGCTCTTCAAGCCTCACGTTATTTCGTCACTAAACCTCACTGTGTGCCCAGTAAATATTTTCTTTAGTAAATACATGAAAGCCTGAGTGGAAGCTTTCCCTCTCCCCCCCTTGCAGAGGATGGCAATGTGACATAAATGTTAAAAGAATTTCTCCAGCACAGCATTCCCCCAGGCTGACACGCCACGGCTTATCCAGGGGAATAAAGGTCTGCTGGAGAGACTGGCAGGAATGCAAGGTTGATATTTCTTTATTTATTGGTTACAGTAATTGGCTAGAACATGGCTGAGTAGTTGGAGGAAAATAATCAATAGTTCTTGTTCGCTAATGAATGATTTTTCAGCAGTCGCTGGTGTAAATAGGTTTCATTAAAACAGCAAATCCTTCCAAACAAGAAAATTAACGAGGGCTTATGAAACCTATGAAATTGCACAGGTCTGAATGGCTGACAGCCATGACAAATATCTGCTATTGTTGGGGTTGGGAAGCAGGTTTTCGCTTCAATTTTCACTCTTGTCACTTAAATAATATCAATAATTAGCAAATCCATTATGCCTTTCCCAGAAATCTTCCAGAGTGAAATGTTTTGGCCCCTACTCAAGACAATGTCCTGCTCCTGAGCAACCTCCACGTGCCTGGGCTCAGTTTCTGCCAAATCCATGCCCTGTAACTGCACCAGCAAACTGGGAATTTTAGGAATTGAGCCCTCAGACTCACCCATTTCAAAAGAAGGGGACTAAGCATGAGGCAGTCGTTGCTTTTCTTGACTTCTGGGAATAAAGGGATGCAAAACCAATCTTCCACACAGGGGTTCCAGCCCAGAAAATTGTAGTGTAGGGCAGAGGGAAAAATCTGAAAGTCTGCACCAGCGCTGCTGGAGGATCCTGGGGTCAAAAGAGGGTGGGACATAAGAGCTTGGACTAGGTGGTGCTGCTAATTTTGGTATTTGTCTCAGACAGTTAACTCTGTTTATTCCATCCAAAGAGGAAAGCTCCAAAAAGTGATTTGTTTTGGCCAGCCTGGAGCAGGACTCCCTATGCCCCAGAGGAAAGGGAAACTCTCCAGATGCAGCTCCAAAGGCCACTTTGTAGAAAGTTCCCCAGCACCTTTCCTCAACTTCCTGGTTACTGCTGGAAGAGTCAGGGGCTCTCAGTAGCAAAAGGGAGATTTTTAGCAAGTAGCAAGTCATCCCTCCTTCTCCTTCTCCTTCTCCTTCTCCTTCTCCTTCTCCTTCTCCTTCTCCTTCTCCTTCTCCTTCTCCTTCTCCTTCTCCTTCTCCTTCTCCTTCTCCTTCTCCTTCTCCTTCTCCTTCTCCTTCTCCTTCTCCTTCTCCTTCTCCTTCTCCTTCTCCTTCTCCTTCTCCTCCTCCTCTCCTACCCCTTTTACTTCCTCTTCCCAGTGTCCTTCCCCTTCATCTTCTTTCCCCTTTCCCCTTTCCCTTTCCCCTTTCCCCTTTCCCTTTCCCCTTTCCCCTTTCCCCTTTCCCCTTTCCCTTTCCCCTTTCCCCTTTCCCTTTCCCTTTCCCTTTCCCTTTCCCTTTCCCTTTCCCTTTCCCCTTTCCCCTTTCCCCTTTCCCCTTTTCCCTTTCCCCTTTCCCTTTTTCCCCTTCTTCTTTTCTGCTTCCCTGCATCCCCCTGGATCTGTTCCTCCCCTTGCTCTTCCCTCCCTCTCCATTCCCACCCCATCACTCTGCTGGAGAAGGCTCTCGGAGGCAGGAGCAGCTTTGGGCACCACGTCTGTGCCATCAGCACTGACCAAAATCCATGATTTGATGGCAAATTGTGCTGGTAATCTCCCTCCGAGGGAGTTGCTCCCATTTTTCATGGTGGCGAGTCCTTTAGGGATGTGGATGAAAAGAGAAAGTGTTTCATTTGCTCTTTGGGAGCCAGAGCTATAGATCAAGGCCCAGCTCATTCCCCAAAGAGCAGAAATGGGTTTTTTCAGGCGAGAATTGAGGCTCTCCCCAGTGAAAACTAAAACAGTTATCTGCACTTTCATCCACAGGTCAGCAGCAGAGATTTTTCTCCCGAAGCTGGATAAATCCAGGCTGTTAGTGCCTTTCCTTCCCACTCTCCTTAGTTATTGCATTTTATTTCGTGAGGGGGGAGGCCCAAGCAAACACATCCCCTGACTTTGTCCTTGTCTGCTTGCAGGCACTGCTGAACAGAGCTGATGCTCTGTACCTGAGCAGTTTGGTGCCTGGGATGTTCCTCTGTGGGCCATGATCTGGGTACAGATGCCCGGGCAGCTGGCATGGGAAAGGCTGAACAATCTCTGGGAATTCAGAGCACACCCCACAGCCCCAGTGGAGATGGAGACTCCTCTCTTATGAAGGTGGTGGTGGCCCCCCACCCATCAGAGCTTTTGGGAGTGTCTTCTCCTTCAGTCTCCTGCTGCATTCATCTTCTGCTTCTCTTGGGCTGATTTGGGGAGATACTGACCTCTCCATCTCCATCTTATCTTGGAATGCCTGTGGAATTGTGGATCTGCTGCTTAGGCACATGGTTTGGTGGTGGACCTGGCAGTGCCAGGTTAGTGGTTAGAGAATCAATGATCCCAGAGGACTTCTCCAACCCCCATGATTCCATGAGAGCTCCCCAGTGCCCACCCAAATGGCCACAGATTTGTGGGCAGCCAGCAGAGCTCTTGGGCTGTGTTGGAGCACCAAGGAGATTTGGGTGGTTCAGGCTCAGCTCTGCAAGGAGATTTCTTTGCCATGAGCCATCCCCCAGCACTGGCACTTCCCAGCATTGCACAGGAAGTTTAGCTCCAGGCCTGGGGAATTGGGAAGGTGCAAGCCAAAGCTGGACAAGTATCCCAGCCTGTTTTCACCACACCAACTCCAGCACCTGGAAACCCAGCCAAAGATCCCAGCTGGAACTGAGGCATGGCTGGAACGTGCTTGCTCTTGGCTCTGCTGCAGGAAGCCACTTCCCAGCTACTTCCCAGCCCCTTCCTCTCCACCTCTCCAGGGTACCATGAAACATTTAAGACCCAAAAATGCCATTCAGGTGAGCTCAGCCAGAGCCCCATGGACTGAACCCTTGACTTAACTTGATCTTCTCTTGGTTTCACCATCATGGACAGTCTTGGCTACCAACCCTGTCCCTGTCCCTGTCCCTGTCCCCACCCCACTCACCTGGCACAAGTGCCATGGGACTGGGCTGTTTGTGTGGTCTAAGTCCAGTATCTCCACAGATTAAAGGTTTCCAAAGCTGTGCTGCCCTCCCTTGTCCATGATCCTCGTGGACATAAATCCCAGGCCTCTGTCACCAAGAGTGATTGAGCTTGTCTGGCTCAATCTGGAATAATTTATTCCTTCTGAGCCCAGGAAGTGCTGGCAGAGATGATCATCTGCTCAGGAGAAATGCTCAGGATGAAATCCTTCCCTCCTGGAAACACTCAGCAGTGTCCATTAGCCCCCAGCATTGGCTTGTACCTACATTCCCATGTTCCTCCTTCCCTGTGATACCCTGATCCCAATCCTAACCCTTTATCCCAACACCACATCTGTTTGCTCTGCTGCAGCTGAAGAAATGGAGGACTGGATTAAATTTTGGAGGCTCAGCAGCTCCACTCACACCCATGGCCTTGCCCTTTCCATCCCATCAGGGAAAGCCCCCAAATTCCCACTGCCCTGCAGGGCTTTCCCTGCTGGCACCTGGAGAGTTGCTCTGCCCAAACTGTGGGATGAATGAGCTTTTCTTGGGAGAAATCCCCTCTGCAGTGTCCCCCGCTCCCCCAGCCCCTCAGAGCCGAGCGTGAAGTGTGTTTTATTGTTTGTCACCCGAAGCACTTGAAAAAATTACACAAATCCATCAAAGTAATGAATCTTCTCAGCAGAGGCAAACAGACAGAGACAGGCAGGCGCTGAGCTGAGCCCAGGCAGCTTTCAGAATTAATACCAGAGAAACGGTGCCCTTTTGTTATCCTTTCGAGGGTCTGGGTGAGGGGACATGCAGGTGACAGCTTTCCACAGGGGACATGTCCTCCTCCAAGTCCTGTCACCCTCCTGGTGTCCCGTGACAGCAGCATCTGGCAGCTCCGGGAATGATGGAGCGACACCACGGGTGATGCTGCCTTACACTGATGAGTGCAGACAGGGCACTTAGGGAACAGCTGGATTTTTTGGGAGTGCCAAAGCCTCATCCCCTTCCTCCAGCCAGCCTTAAGTGGCTCCCTGCAGCCCTCTGGGCTCTCCCTCCAGTTTGTCTGTGCCTGAGCAAGCTTCTGAAGTCCTGAAGCGACAGGCTGCTGTTGCTGCCAGGCCTGTGCATGGCTTGTCACATCCTGGGCTCCATAAATAATAGATTGTGGTGTTCCTGGCTCCTCCAAGCTTTCATTTTGTTTCCAGGGGCAATATATCTACCTGTCTATCTCTTTCTATATGTACATTTGGTGTGTGTGTACAAAGACAGACATAGAGATACATATAGATAGATTTGAAGGTTGATCATCTCGGAGGTCATTTCCAACAATAATGATTTTATGCTGTTTCATTTGTCAGGTCTCATTCATTACATGAGATTTCAGGTATATATTACCACTCCACAGGCTCAGAGGGGACAAGTTTGTGACCATTGTTCAGGATGGTTTTGCACCAAGTGCATCCCAGCTCCTCTGCTGCTGTTCCATCCCTACATCCAGACCACATCCCAATTAAATCCCATCACCCTGCAGTTGGTCCCTCCTCTGAAGCCCCAGCCCTTCAGTCCAGCTGTTGCAATGAGAAGATACTCAAAACTGTTTTGTTTTATTTGGGGTTTTTTTCCAAAAAGAACCTGCCACGGGGGAAAAAAAAACCCCAGGAATGTGGCATTTCACCAAGGATCAGGGTCCTGCTCCTTCAGACAAGCACAAGGAAGGAAAGCATCAGAGAGCAAATTGCTCTGGAGCACCAGAATCCCTCTGTTGTTCCAGCCTCTCCCATCCTGAGGGGTTTTTAACATTTATTAGTCCACAAAGCAGCAGCTGCACCTGTGCCTGCAGGGCCTGCCCTTGCCCTGAGGAGAGGAGTGGGGATGGAGAGTGGGAAGGAAGATGGATGGACCCGGAATTGTCTCAAATTTATGGGGCTCTGCGCTGCCTGCCGCCGTACGTCTCCAAGAAATGACACCACTACTTCAGGAGCAGAGATTAATCTGAGCCGGCAGGAGAAGGACAAAACAAATCATCCTCTGCAGGAATCTCATTCAGGGCCTGTTGGGAAGAGCCCTGGGATGAATGGCTTTTGTAGAGACCACACCAGCACATGGATTTTCCCCCTTTTCTCTGCTTTCCTGCAAGCTGAGGTCTGTGAGGTGTGGGGTGGGGGCAATCCTGGGGTGCTTTTGGCTGCACAGGAGTTGTTGCTCCACACAAAACACCTGGGAGCTGCAGGGGTGGGAAGGGCTGGGGCTGTAGGAAACTCAGAATTGGGATAGGAGAGCATGGAGAGCTGGAACCTGAAAATCCACGGTGATCTGTGTGCACAGGGAGAGGTGGGGTCACCCTGAGGGCATCAACGTCCTCTTTAGGAACTGTGAGTTCAGCTGTAGGCCAGGGACAAGGATCACATTGGGAAGAAGGGGTTGGCCTCCTCTGAAATTACAAAAAAACTCTGGAGGAGGTGGGTGCACATCCTGTACCACCATGGCTGGGGGACCACGGGGTTACAGGGTGACATCAAGCCATCAGAATTGGGAATTCTAGGACCAGCTGCTGCCCTTTCATCACCACAGTGCCACCGGGGACAGCTCCCACCCCCTCAAATCTGGGTGCTGAGACTCTCCTGAAAGGGCCCAGCTGGGCATCATCCTCATCCAACCACAGAAAAGCCCACCCTTTAGGAAAAAAACCCAAACAAACACAAATCCTGGAGCTGGGAGAAGTGAGCAGGATGATGGCAGCCTGCAAACCCAGATGGAGACCTGCAGCCAGCCCTGCAGCCTTTCCCTTTCCTTCCTCCATCAAATCCAGCCCAGTGCCACTGCAGACAGCCCTCATCCTTCCCAAGGAGTCCAGCAGGTCAGGAGCAATACCAGCACAATTCCATCTGCATCTCAGATTGATACAGAATCGATTGGATTGATTTTGATTTTTTTTTTTTAAGGTGCAGCCTTGGAATAGCTGAGACTGGAAGGTGCAGCTCAGCTTGTACTTCCCCAAAACAATTTGTCAGGCCCCACTGTAGGAGCCTAATGACGGCTGTAATTTATGGCTGACACACCATATTTATCACCTCAGCATCCTCTCCTCTTCCCTCTCCCCCTCTGCCTCGTTAGGGATGGCATCAATAATGTTTATTGTAGCTTTTAATTTTTTATCGTTGCTATTCTTACCTGTGCTGCTGGAGATGAAGAAAGGCATTAGGAGCAGGCAGAGCCTTTGAGATGTGTTCCAGGGGAAATGATGGATTTCGGATTTGGGAAATCCTGCTGGAACTTCACGTGTAGTGAGTGGGGGGAAAATCAGGTGTTCTTCCCAAAAACTCACCCTCCCACTCCCACTCCCACTGACTCTGTGGATGCTCAGATCTCAGCTCTCTCATATTGTGGAATTTCCTCCAAAATCCCCTCAGGCTGTGCTCCTGGCCCTGCCCTGGTGCCAGGCCACTCCCGTGATTTCCAGCAGGCTGGTTTTGCTGCTCAGTGTGCAGACACACGGCCTTGCCCTGCAGACACCTCCGAGTCCCTGGGATTCCCTTGGTTTTCCTGCCCCGTTTCCCTCTGCCCCTCGCCAGCAGAGAGGTCTCATTCCTCAGGAGATGTTTCAGCCTCTTTTCACACCCGGTAAATGATGCCCCGGGTGTGTCCGGCAGTTCCTTCTCTGCAGGGAAGTTCTGGCTGCCTCCACTTGAGTATTCCGGTGTTTGGAGTGGCTGACACATTCCTCATGAGGAATGATGGGTTTATCCCTGGTACTTCATCCACACCCAAGGCCCAGCACGCCCCAGCTCTGCCCCCACCCCGTTTACAGAGTACAAGGCACCAAGCTGCGTCCCTAAAAATATCCGAGATCCATCCCACTTTGAATTTTCTCCTTTCCCTCTCCACATTTTCTTCCTATTTACCCTCGAGGGAAGAGGTTGCAGTGGGTCTTGATGCCCCTTAAACTGCCAGAACCGGGTTGGATGGGCTGGGAGCAACCTGGCACAGTGGAAGGTGTCCCTGCCATGGCGAGGGGTGGAACAAGACTACATTTAAGGTCTCTTCTAACCCAGATCATTCTGGGATTTTATGATCAACAGTTCCCAAAGGGGAATTTTCCCCCCCTCCCACCTCTCTCCAGACATGAATAATTCCCAAGCCAATGGTTGTTTTAGCATCATTACAGGAGCTTCTCAGACGAGGTGGTCGTTTACAGATTAGACAGACATTGCTTACATTGTTCATAACCGATTATGGGATTGACAGTTTGGCTCCCACCCAAAATCCAGAGTCCCAATTTAGCCTAATTGGAACAGAACAGCAGAGCAGGCTGGGGGAGGGGAGAGTGACTGCTGACAATTTAGTTAACGTTGATTTTATTGATCCCTGAAAAGCCTCTGATGTTGCAGGTTCCTCTTTATAGGGCAATAAAGTTTATAGCTGGGATTGTCTCGGGGGAGTAACAGCTCCATGTCTCCAGCTGCTCTGAGGTGATCACTGCCAGGCCCAGCCCCAATCTGCTGAGGAATCATCAGAATCCAAGCAAAAAACCCTCAAAATTCTGTTCAGGTCTTGGAATCAAAATGCCAGAAATGCAACAATGAACAAATTAAAAGACAATCCCTCCCAAATGTTGTGTTAAAAAATCCTTTTAATTATTCTTATTCTACTCTAATTCTATTTTTCTATACTAATATTATTCTATTCTATTCTATTCTATTCTATTCTAATTCTGTTCATTTTATATCCTGCTCTATTCTATTCTGTTCTATTCTTTTTTCTTCCATTCTTTTTGATTTCATTCCCATTCTTCTGTTTGCTTCTTCTATTCCTCCCTTCTTATTTTGTCCCACAAAATGTTGCAATTGCTGCTGTTCACCTTTAATTTATTCCCATCCTTTCCTATATTTATCCACATGAGACCTCTCTGATGTAGCCTGAGATCCCTCTCTGATGTGGGCTGGAATTTGTGCCTCTAAAAGCACAAAAAAAAAAATAAAATAAAAAAAAAAATCAAGACATTTTTGCAGAGCAATAAAAACATGTAAGGTGGAAGATAGATCCTGGAGCCAGCACTGGTGGTGGAGCACTGAGGTTTTGGTCAGATCCATGGGCCCTGGCTGCTACAATTCCAACCAAAGTCACCTGCTGTGGTTTAGGAGGGGCAGCTGGAGCAGAGGTGGCCCTCAGACACGCAGCAAAGGCACCAGCAAAGCAAATATTTGAGCATGTCCCAAGCAGGCAGAGATCTGAGTGGTTTTACCCTCCCAACCCTTTGCTCCAAGCCTCTGACCGATGGATTCTCCCTGATGTGCTGGCAGAGCTCCAGTTCCAGGCCTGTGGCTTTGAGCTCATTTGTCAAACGCAGGGATCTCTATGAAAGGCTGTTAGCAGAGCATTTACTTCCCATTCCTCATCCTCTGCTGTCATCACCTCCCATGATTAATTAAGCAAAAAAAGAAAAGACATCTTGTCTCTCCTTTGTTTCCCCATTCCTTGCATTTTTTAACAGCCCCTTTCTCTCCATTCATGTCCTGGATACTGCTGGGGAGAAAACCAAGCAAAACCCAATCCTTCCCCCTTTCTCGTTGTGGCTAACATATCAATTTTTTCTGCCTCTCTGTAGGTGGAAGTGGTTGGTTGAGCTTTGTCCAGGACATCAGTTCTCTTCCATGGCCTCAGCTGCTAAAGCTAAGCCAGGGAAGATCCCAAATCCATTGATTTAGAATTGCTGGAAGTGCTTGTTGCAGACTTACAGCCGCAGTGCCAGGTTGGTGTCCTGTCCCCGAGTCCCTTCCAGGGTCACATGGTGCCATCACTCCTGCTCCCTGTGGACCAGCTGGGGCTTTTGCTCAGGTGTGTGCTCCTTGTCCCACTTCCCTCTGTTAGGAACCAAAACCCCTGCTTATCCTGCTGCCAGGGGCTTCTCCGTGGCCATTCCCAACAGTCCTCTTTGCTCCTGAGCCCATCCTGGTCCCAGCTCTGTGAGTGAATTTTGGGTGAAACCAGAGCAACCCTGGCCCTGCCACCTTCCCAGCCCTGCTCCCTCCTTCCCTGCTCGATCCCCATGTTCCCAGTCTCAGTGACCTCCATCCTGGGACATCCCTTTATTCAGTGTGGTGTTACACAGGGGTTTAATGTGAGGTCCCATTCTCCCAGGCTGACCAGTTCCCCCCGTGCTGGCTGTTCCCGAATTTTCCCAAAATTCACTGTGGGTCCCAGGACGCTCCCACGGGGTGGTGTCCCCGGTCCCTGTTCGTGGCAGGTGGAGCTGGCTCCTCACGTGTGTCACTGCTGATCCATAAACCCGGGATGGGAGCCTGCGGGAAGGAATCCGGGAGAGCCGCCGGGCAGCCGGCGCTCCCTTCCCTCAGGGATTCAGGGATTTGCCATCTGCCCAATCCCAAAGCCCAGCCCTGATGTGAGTCAGCCCAGGAGGAGGCGGAGGAAAACCCAGCCAGCTCCGGCTCTGTCCTTGTCACGGTGGCTCCCAAGTGCCACCCTCGCTGATGTGTGTGACAGTGGGAGACACCCCCGCCCTGTGTCACCAAACCCATGTCACAGGAGCTGCCACTGCTGTCACAGCCATGGCTCTGGCTCCCTGCACCTGCAGGAGAGGATGAAAACCCTTTTTCTTTTCTCTTCCCTCTCCCAGCAACTCGTCCTAAATCCACCCATCCCAACTAAGGTCTGTCCCTGCTTTTCCTGGACTTCCCTGCCCTTGCATGAGCACGGCTCCCATGGTTGTTGAAGCCATCCATCACTGCCATCCCCACAACCCCGAGCCACACACGGAATGAAGACGTGGAGCAGCAGCCCCTCAGCTGGTGTAAATCACCACGGATCTCCCCCCACCGGCGGAGCCAAACTTCCACCCAGGCGGGGAGGGAACCCAAAACGCCGCTCGTCGGAGCAAAAGAAATTTCGGCAGTAATTAGATCTGGAGCATGATTACCCAAAGGGAAACGCAAAACAAATGTGGGTGACAGATATTTCCAGGATAACTGGAGTTATTAATGCTTTTCTCCAGCAGTGACAGGCACAGGGGATTAGTAGTGCCTGAAAAAGTCTGGTTCAGTGTGGGAAAAACCGAGGGCTGGAAATGAAGCAAGGAGGAGGCCATCTGCTGCTCGGTGAGCTCGCGGGGCCCTGCGAGGAAAGCTGCAGCCAAAACAACAAAAGGCAACGATGGGAGGCATATGTGAGGAGAAACACCGACCTGTTGCTCCTAAGTTTCCAGTAAAAAAGGGAAAAAAAAAAAAAAAAAAAAAAAAAAAAAAAAAAAAAAAAAAAAGGAACCTGTTGTTTGTTGCATGAGCTCCCCTGGAATTAGCGACCCTGGCACTGCTGAGCACAGCAGAGCTGGGGATGTTTCCAATTAAAGCTGTTCCTTCCTGCTGGCCTGGGTTGGGTTATTTGGGTGGGGGCAGGAAGGACCAGCCCTCCCTCTGTCATGAATGAGGGATTTAGGGTTGCTCAAAGAATCACCATCATTAGCAAAAATACTTTTGAGATGAGCCTATAAAAATGCAACAAAGTGCAATTACAAAGTTGCTCCATTACTGACTCTGTGGATACAAGGGAAAATTGATGTAGAATGGAGCCAAAATGATTTACGCAGAGTCTGAAGATGCAAAAGGGTAGAGAGACCCTCCCCCTGAGCCATGGGGTTCAGAGTACAACCTCTTGCTTTCTAAACTCCTGATGGAGCTAAAACATGGCTAAGCCCAACCTTAGTCCCAGACTTGGACACAGTTTAGCTCTACAGGATTTAACTGTGTGGATTTCTGTGGTACTGAGTCACCTGCTATGAGCAGCTTATCATGGATCTGGGAGTACAGAATCTCTTTGCCTAAGGAAAGGAAGGATTTCTCAGTCCAGGCAGGGAAATCTCAAACCTTGAGAGGTATCCCAGCTCCAGGGGAGAGTCAATTGGTGTGCAGTCAGCTGCAAAGGGGAGAGAACTGGAATTAGACTCCTCCAAAGGAGTCATTGATAGAGAGGTCTCTCAGCCTCAAGGAGCAACCAGGAATGTCCCATCTCAAGGGGAGATCCTGGCCACGCTGCCCAGCAGAGCCCATGAGGGCTCACCTAGACAGCCAAAAACTCTGGGATAAAGCCAGGCTGGACACAGTGGGAAGGGTGTGCATGAGACTCTTTGAACTCACAAGATTCTTTGCTCCTTGAGAAATGAATCTTGGAAAAGCCACTGCTGTTGCTGTGTTAATCACAGGATTGGGGATCCAAGCTCTTAAGCACCAATATTCTCTGGGTCTTCCTCCCTCTTTGGAGACTTCCCAAAGGAATTCTTGGCCCCCTTTGGAGCCTGTACCAAGGTGCTGCTGTTTGGGTTGAGGGAGTTGAGTGCATCTCACACCCTTCACACTCCAGAGGTGCCCATCCCCTTGTCCAGACCTTCCTCTCCACAGAAGATCTGCTCCTTCCAGCCAGGGAGTGGGAGGAAAAGGCATGAGCTGGCCCCTGTGTCCTCCTGCAGAGCTTGGGCAAGCAGCCATGAGCCTTGTGGGCTGGGAATGGCTTGGGAATGCCATGGATTAACCCACCCTAAGGTTTGTTTTCGTGTGTGTGCACTTACAAACTGCTCCAAGAGCATCCCTCAGCAGCCTGGATACCCCAAACCAGATGTGGTCCCTCAAACCCATCCAAACCCTTCTTTAAATAAAAATTTACAAGAAAATAGGGCTAAAGCAACATTCAAATGAGCAAAGGATGTCTTTTTTTCTTTTAAATATAAAGAGTGCTGACACCTAGGAAGAACCAAGATGAATTTCTAGCAGGGTTGTTTGTCAATATGCATAAAACAATTTCTTTTCTGCTCTGTGCTCCCCATGGGTGTTGGAAAGAGCCTGGAAAACTCCACCCAGTCCCAGCCAGATGCTTCAGGGAAAGCCCAAAGACCTTTACAGCAGGGTGATAACCTCACCACCATTAAAGCAGAAATTTTAGCTAAAATTCAGGTATTTAATAGCCAATCCAAAATACATGGCACCATCAGGGCCGCTGAACACAACCTGCTGCAAAGCCACTGATAATTTCATTTTCCTGAGGATTTGAAACAGTTGGAAGCTCCCCAGATGGGGTACAGACCTGTGGCTCTGCTGAGACCAGTCTAACTCAGGTTTAAAGCCGAGTGAAAGCCCATCTGCCCAGATCCAGCCTTCCCGTGGGAAGTGGGAATCCATCCCCCAGGCCTGCGGGGAGGGGAGGAACCCCCGTGGCTCGGCTGATGAGGTGAGGAGAAGGTGTGAGGAGCTCCTGGGGAGGTGGGAATTGTCACGGCCCTGGGCAGAACCAGCACTCCCCATGTGGCCAAAGGCAGGGAAACGCATAAATGAGAGGGAGGGAACATCCTGCTGGGCTCTGCAGGTGCCACCTGGAGCTGGGTGTCCCTTGAGTCCTGTCATTTTGGGTATTCCTTACTTCCTCCCTGGACTTTGCCCCTTACCAGTAACCACCAGTAGCAGACAGTTCCACCTGCCACAGGGCCACATCCCACAGGATGTCTGTGTTTCATTTAAGGGTGTTTGGCTTTCTTTAAAACAAATCACAGTCTGTCACAAATTGTCACTGCTGATGCTCTGGTTCTCTGCAGGATACCTGGCCTGGAAATATGGGAAGGGAAGACAGCACCAGCCGGTTTCCACCTGGCAGCTGGGTTGGCTTTCACAGGACCTCCTGGATGGATCTTAAGACTGACACTTATCAGCTCTCTGCACTGTAAATGGACCTTGGAAATCCCTCCAGGTATCCAGGAGATGCCAAGGCCTGGGCTGAAGGAAAAGCAGAGCCCTCTCCTACTCAGTAGAAGTCAAATACCTCATGAGAAATGTCCAGAAACTCCCAAACTCCAAAACCACAATGCTGAGAAGGACAGCCAGAAAAGCTCCCTTTCCCCAGGTCTGGGAATTGCTTTTGTTCACAGCTGAAAAAATCCTCCCATTGTTGCTTCTTAGCAGAGCATTCCATTAAACCCAGGAATTCCTCCCTGTCCTCTCTTTGGAAAATTGTGCTGTTCCTTCTTTGACCTGAACACCAAAAGTCTTTGGCTAGAAGATAACCAAACACAGAGGACAGGGAGTGCAAAGCTCTGGAACGCTGCCCCACTGTGGCTCTGCCTAAACCCAAAACAATCCCCCCAAACCTCTCCCTGTTTCCTCAATATCCTGACAGAGACAACTCAGCAGGAAAGATGCATCCCGGGTAGGAACTCCTGGAATTCTTCCCATGAGAAAGGCAGATATTTATTTAAAGATGGGACTGAATCAAAACAGACATGGGGAAATGTCAAAATATTCCATAAGTAGGAAGAGGAAGGAATACAGTTGTCTCTCTACCCTGTGAATGAATAACTTACTTCCTGGGAGAAGCAGGAATGGGAATGGAGCAAGTGGAATCAGTTCTGCTCAGTCAGTGTTGACAGAAGGGAATAGCTCCTCCTGCCTCGGCCAGAGTGGATTCAGGCAGAGTAAACTGAGAGCTGCAGGGGCAGGGAGCAAAGGAAAACAGAGCAGATTGCTTGGAAAACATGAGGAGGGAGAATGAATACTGAGGGGATGCACGTCCCTAAACGTGGTCATGAGGAACTGGAGCATCCTGACCAAAGTGAGAGCAGAAACCAGTGCTGCTGGTGCCACTCTCCCTCTGGAATGCAGGGGAGCCACTGAGTTTAGTGAATTCAGTCCTAAAGCCTCAATTTTGAATGGCTGAAATTAGAGGGATAACTGTGGAACAAGGCTGGAGAAAGATGCTCTCTAAGGTCCCTTCCAGCCCAAACTAAGTTCTATGCTGTGGGAATGACTTGTGGCAGACCAGGGGGGATATAAGGAATTAAAGTCTTTTAATTCCCGCTTGACACCATCCAAGAACTGCTTCCCAACAGAGGAAGCATCCTGGAGAGGATGGCAGCACTTAGGATTTGTTTGCAAATCACAGCTGAAACTTAGAACTGAATTTTGCTGCATAAAGATTTGTACAGTCCTGCCAATTCCCATGATAATGCCTTGATTTAGTGTCTCTTTCCTAAAGACAAATGTGAGATAACTTCAATAGGCAAAGTTGGCCTCGACTGCCACTTTTAAAAATACTTGAAAAGAGACTTAAATTAGGGGGAGAAAATGCAGAAAGTTCTCTAAAAAGGGACAGAATAAATTTAGAAATAAGCTTCAGAACTGGCTGGATTCTGCAAATGTCTAAAACTAAAAATAGAGGGGAACAGATGACTTTTTTTTTTTTTTTTGCCCTCCTTGATCAATTTCTCTCTTTTTTTCCTCTCCTCGCATTGGGGTCCCCTCTAAGTTTACACCGAGCCCACAAGCCTGTGCCTGGTAAACATTTTTGGAGTTATTTCTGTCTAAGTGACAGCCCTGGGTGGCATCCAAGCACAACCACAACAAACTTGAGTAAGCCAGAGCAGCGTGAGCACCAAAAACCTGGGAGCAGGCTGGGAGCGATGTCACTGCAATGCCACCCTGTGGGACTGTCACCTGCATGAGGTCCCCAGACCACAAAGCCTCTGGGGGATTCCTGGCTGGGATCTGGCAGGAGGGGAGCTCTGGCACAGGTGTGTGCTCCTGCTGGAAGTAAGGATTGGAAAGTGGGGAACGGGCTCCTCACTTCCCACATCTCTGTTTGCACCTGGTGGATCTCGGAGAAGGGAATGTCACTGCAAGACCATAGCCCAAACCACAATCCCTGGAAGATGAGGGAGGAAATTTTGTGACCCTTTGACTTCAGTGATGAGGATGACAAAGACAGGAGCAGCAGGATCTTGGCACAGCCTGGCTACTTCCCGGCGCCTCAGCTGCTGGAAAGATTTTTGCTGTAGACTCACCAGATGCTTGGCATTTGGGAATAATTCAGTGTCGATCAAAGCAGGATGGATTAAAAAAAAAGGAAAAAAAGGAGAACTCATGATGAATTCATCCTTCACTGTGGCATTAGCACTGCCCAGCCCTGTCCCCCTCCTCCATGTCAGTGGTGAAAAATGCCTCCTCTTCTCCAGCAATTACCTGGTTGGGCTCACCTTTGGAATGCCGATCCTTTGGGAAACAGCAGCGGCCGCCCCGCTCTGCCAGCCCAGTGATGGATGAGCCCTGGCTCAGCCCTGCTGCCATCTGCCACCAGGGTCCCCTCCCCGGCCCCTAACAAGTGACATCCTCGTTCCTTCACATGGATCAGGGGCGAGCAGGAAAAGTGTCAGTGATGAAAGTCCCTGCAAAAGCCTGAATTCGCTACGGAAGGGAGGAGATGAATGCAGAGGCGTGGGGTGGGAGGAAAGGAGAAGATAGAAAAATGGAAGGGGAGGAAGGGAGGGATCACCTGACTCATGCCCAGGCCCCTGAGCTGTAACCTCTCTGTTCATGAAGCTCATGATGGTTTGGCTACTTGACTCATGGCGAGCCCTTTTTGACAGGAGGAGCCCATTCCTGGGATGTGTCTAGGAAATAGAATGTGTCCCAGCTGACACACCACTGACAGCCCACCATGATCCTCCAGGCACAGCAGAGCAGGGAGCTGGATTAAATCAGACAAATGGCAGCTGTCAAAACCAAAACTAAACTGGATGGTGCAGGGCAGTTAAAGAAAACTTCTCCTCTGGGTTCAGGGTGACCAAAGGTACAGGAAACTTGGAAGCCAAACCACCTCTGGATGTCCCGGGATGCAACAGAGTGTCTGAAGATGGGAGACTTCACCTGCAGTACTTTGGAGAGTCTTTGGAAACCTCCCTCCTTCCTTAAGGGAGATGCAAAGCTCAGAGAAAGCCCTGCTTTGCTGATGGCATTTTCCAGGCTGGGTGGATCAGTGCCACCTCTGGAACAAGCTGAGGGACCTGGTGGTCAAACCCTGCCATATTTCTCAGGTTTATCATCAAAACTTTCAGCTGGGGCCACTCAGCTTTCAAGCACAATCACTTTGCAGAGTATGTGGTTGTTGTCACCGAAATCTTGTGATTAAATTTATCTTGGTAATAAACCCCTTTCACTGCCCAGGTTTGATCCCAGGTTTGCCCCAAGCTGCTCAGGTCAAAGGAAGCTGAAAGTTTGAGCTGAAATCCCTCTTCAGGCAGGATTTACAAGGGGAAAACAGGAGGAAAAAGGAGGCTGGTACTTCTAGAGATGCTCTGAAAATGCTCACCAAGCAGAAATGGTGCCACAAGAATTATTCCCCCCACTCCAGCTATCCCAAACTCCAGGACATTGTCCTTGCCCATCTGTCGGCTCAGCTCCAGCACAGAACAAATCTCATTAACAGGCACCAGAGATTTAGGGAAGGGCTGGAATATGGCAAAGCCCTTTCAAACAGGAGATAAACCATCCTCTGCTCCAAGGAACAGAGGTGGTAAGGAAGATATAAACACCAACAAGCCTCCTGGGAATGCTGGAGAAGGGCCAGGAGAAAGGCACGCCAGAACAGCTATGTTGGGATGACCCCATGGCAATGAAAATAATTTATTAGAACTGGTGGAGGAAATAAAAGAAAAAGCTTTCCCCAACCTAAGGGTACCACCAGCACCAGTGCAATAATAATAAATAACAATCAATCAACCAATCATCATCATCATCAGGATCCCAGCTAGCAGATCCCACTTTTTGGGAGTGGGAATAGCTGCGTTTACTCTGCATCCCATCAGCTTCCAAGTGGATTTGGCAAATAAATCTGAAGGTGAGGTTTCCAAACCTGTGAAGTCAGGACAGGTAATGGCTTATTGTCTTTCGAGGAAAAATATCAGTGGGGAAAAAAAAAATCACAACTAAGATGTATTTCTTTCTTTGTAAGTATTAATTTGGAATAATATGTCAGGAATTTTCTCATTCCAAACCCACATTTTGGAAAAAAAAAAAAAAAAAAAAAAAACAACGCAAAAAAGCCAAAAAATTCTTCCTAATGTTTTACAGCTTTCAAGGATTTTGTCTACAAAGGGTTTTCTCCAAGGAGCAATAGTTGGGAGACAGAGAAAATGGTGCCAACAAGGAGAAAGTGACATTTCCCTGTTACTCTGGGTTTTAACACCTCTGAATTTTTGCAGCCACCTCAACCTTTGTAAGCTGAAATAATAATTTTAAAATAGAGCAAACATTCTCCCCCTCCTTCCTCCTCTTCCACCAGTGCTTTTCTCACACATTTTTCTCCAACGGAAGGAGACGGGTAATCTAATTTGACGTTTTGGGATATATTCCCTGCAGGAAGTGTGGAAATGCCACCTGCTACCTGCGTGTTAGATTTGATCATAAATCACCAGCACCCAGGACTCGACAGGATCTCCTGATATTTTAATGGCCACGAAAGGTCTGGCCACTGCTGGAATTAAAGCCTAAATCGCAGGTTTATGTTTTTCTGGAAATGCCAAGCGCCACCTTGCTTCTTGTATCACTCTTAATTGACCTTCCTTAATTACAAGGAGTGAAATAATTTATTATATTCAGTAGAAAGGGACATAAACCCTTCTGCTTCAGTCTTGGCCCTCTTGGAAGATCAGAATGAACCCTGGGAGGATGTTGGGCACTGGAACAGGAATATTTGGACAACGGTCTCAGACACAGGGTGGGATTGGTGGGATGTCTGTGCAGGGTCAGGAATTGCATTTGATGATTTTTGTGGGTCTAGCTTGGCATATTCTGCAATTCCACAGTGCAGAAAACACCAGGTCACATGCCTTGGGTGGCTCCTCTGTTCTCCTGAAATCCAAGGTCAAACAGTTGGAAATCTCAGACCAGGTTACAAATCCAGCTGCAACATCTCCATCAGAGACCTCCCCTCACCATGGGCTACAGCTCCTATACCTCCAGGGGCATCTAAAACACCTGATCCTGCAAGGACATCAGAGATTTTGTGTTATTTTGCTGGTAAAGCCAAGTGACCAGAAGGTCTCTGCTCAATCCTGCGCAGCTGGGAGAAAATCAGGTTCAGCTTACAGAGTCCAAACCGGGAAGGAAAAAAAAAAAAAAAAAGAAAGAAAGAAAGAAAAAAAAAATGGGTTGGGTAATGTTGCTTTAATCTCAAACTTGAAGACCACAAACACACCCAAGCAGCCCTGTTAGACAGCAGAGATGCTGGAAATACGTCCAAGAGGACATGACCTCCTGGGGCTGCAGGAAGATCCTAGACAGGAGATCCACTACAACATCCTGGGTCTCCACTACTTTTCTGTCGCTTCAATTCTCTCAGGACCAGGAGAGGATGGGAAGTCCTGAGTTCAGCTCTCAGTGCCCAGCACTGACACTGGGAGAGGGGCATCCCGACTGTCTTTGGGCCAAAGCTGGGTCAGGAACAGCGCCGGAATCCTCTGCAAGACTTCTGAGTTTCCGCGTGATTATGCGAGCAAATATTTGGGCTGGAAGTGCTGTTAGTCATTATTTGCAGTTCATTTTCTCTTATTTGTTCTCTGTCTTTTAAATAATAAAAGAGAGAAAGCCAAGATGACAGCTCACAGCATCCCCATCCAGGATCAGAAACAACAGCTGGGTTTTTTCTGCTAAACACCTTTGGCTGTGCACAGCTTCCTGGGAAATGCTGTGCCAGGGAGGAATTTGGAGCTACAGCTGCTGTGGAACTGATGGGTCCTGGTCACTCATCAGGAAAATCCCCACTCCAGGCCTGTGCTGTTCCCCTGCAGAGTTTTCCTGGGTTTACACCATAGGGTTTACAGCACAACAGGAACCGTTCCCTGTTTCCAGGCCTCCCCGGCTTTGGGGGCTTCCCTGCTTCGTTGCTCTTTGGCACCTCATTTGGAGGCCTGATCGTGGCAGCAGCTGTTCCTCAAACTCAGGGCTTAGCACCATTAATCACATCAGTAGGCAGCGGGGTTTCCTCCAGCAGGAAATCCAGGAACAGCTCCGGACGTGTTCCCAGTCAGGGAAGGGTTTACACTCATCCATGGAAGTGCAAGGCTCCCCGGGCACGGAGGCACAGGAGGAGCTGCGCTGCAGCAGAAGTGTATAACTGGCATCAAAAATTACTTGAGATGCAAAAACACATCTCCAAAACTCCCATAAATTGAATTCCAGCCCCAGGTGTCTCTGTGCCTCCAGCACTTTGTGCCTCTGCCATGTACAGAGAGGGCTGGGAATGCCTGGGCAGCAGCACTTCCATATAAACAACCTGACACAGAAAGTGTGGGGTTACTCCCTCTGGCAAACTTATGGCTTAGGGAATGGAGGGATTCAGGACCCAGAGCCTGGATCTGGCACCATCAGGGTCATTCCTGCCCACCCAGTGGGGGCAGTTTTGGGTGGCACAACCTGAGAAGGATCTGAAGCCACTGGAGAGTGTCCAAAGGAGGGACATGAAGAAGGGGGAGGGTGTGGAAATGCCAGACAAGGAGCAGCTGAAGGCGCTTGGTCTGTTTAGTTTGTAGAAGGGGAGACTGAGGGCAGAGCTCATCCCAATCCAGTTTCCCTCCAAGTGGCAGATCTGATCTCTGTGCTCTGTGACCAGGGACAGGACCCAAGGAATGGCTGGAACTGTGCCAGGGGAGTTCAGGTTGGATATCAGGAAAAGGTTCTTCCCCCAGAGGGTGGCAGGGCACTGCCCAGGCTCCCCAGGGAATGGGCACAGCCCCAAAGCTGCCCAAGCTCCAGGAGCCTTTGGACAATGCTCTCAGGGATGCACAGGGTGGGGTTGTTGGGGTGTCTGTGCAGGGCCAGGGGTTGGACTGCATGATCCCTGTGGGTCCCTTCCAATATATTCCAATGTTCTTGTTCCCAGGACATGAATGGGTAAGAGCTGGCTCCTTCCAAAAAACATCTTGTTTATCCCAAGAGAACCTAAACACAAGGTGTCAGTTCAATATAAAATTGAGGTGCATCCAGAAAGCTCAACAGAACCCCCAGTTCAGAACACCTCCCCAAAAGGCAGAAGCACCTCAGGGTGGATGTGGCACCTGCCTCCTTGGGTTTGAGCCCACAGGGGAGATAAGCAACCTGTGGATCTACAGGAAAACCCCCCCAAATCACATGAGATCTGTCTCCAGTGAGGTATTTTTGGCTCTACATGGGATATGGGGAAGAAATTGTTCCTTGTGAGTGTGAGTGTGGGGAGGCTTTGGCACAGCAAATGCCCAGAGAAGCTGTGGCTGCTCCATCCCTGCAAGTGTCAGGTTAGACAGGGCTTGGAGCAACCTTGGGATGGTGGAAGGTGTCCCTGCCCATGGCAGGGGGTGAAGCTGGATGGACTTTAGGGTCCCTTCCATCCCAAACCATTCCATGATTCTCCAGCCAGTTGAAGAGAAGGAACAAGGACTTTGTTTCCATTGACAAGGCTCTAACTGCAGTGTTTGTGCTGAGACCCAATAGGCCTGGCTGTGAAACCATTTCCAATGGCCTTGAGAAGGAAAAGGGGAAAAACCCTAAATTGATCTAAAAGCTTGGTCCAGCAGAAATCAACATCACCCAGCAGCATCCCAAGCAGACTCTGCTCAGCAAAGACCCCTCAGAGTCATTCCTTGATGTGACTATTAATAATACCCTGGGATCAAATCCATCCTTGGAGGAGGAAGGAAGGATGCTGTCAAGACTTGAGCAATTCCTTCTTTTCCCTGAATATCTGTGTTATGTTTTCAACTCCTCCTTTCAGGTAATTTTCCATTTCCACTGCAATAATAACCCTTGTGCCTATAAATAACACAATTGGAGTGACCTTTCCATTCCATGCAGGTTAGCACAGGACGAGCCACTTGGCAAGGTTAGCGCTGCCAAAAAAGTACCATGGCTGCCACCTTTGGGGCTTCCATCTGATTAAACTGGGATCAGTGGCTTGGAGTTGGACTCGATGGTCTTGGAGGTCTCTTCCAACCTAGTGACTCTGTGTGAGTTTGCTTGTGGGGAAACTGAGGCAGAAGTAGGGAAAAGTTGGCACTGCCAGCAGGACAGGGCTGGGAGCAGTGCTGGTTAAGGGCTGAGATCTAGGACAGGAGGAAGTGGCCTCAAGTCATGCCAGGGGAGGTTTAAATTAGATATTGGGGGAGATTTCTGCCCAGAAAGGGTGGGCAGGCACAGGGGTGGAGTCCCCACCCCTTGAGGGATTTAACAGCCCTGTGGATGTGGCACTTGGGGACAGACATGATTCAGTGCTTGGGCAGCAGCTGGACCTGATGATCTTAGAGGGCTTTTCCAATGTGAATGGTTCTGTGATTCCTTGGGAGCAAATCTGAGTCATGAAAAGTGCCATTCATCACTTTTGAGATTTTCTCTGCTGAGATTTTGAAATTTTCTCTTACCCCCAAATAGTGAAACTGTCTCTCTGAAAAGAGGGGCTTCTCTTTCATAGAGAAATTCTATTATTACCAAAATGCCTTTGGTATCTTTGTTTCTTTCCAAAGCCACAGTTTGTGATTAATTTGGTCTTTGGGGCAGCACCACCAGGACATTTTCTCTCCAGTTCCATCCCTGCTCCAGCTGGGCCATTCCCTGTTTTAGCTGCCATAAGCATCCATCTTAATTTTCTGCTTTCCACCAGCATTAGAATTCAGTGGGGGCCACAGCATCAGGTGACACCTGACTTTAATATTAATGGCTCCTTTACATTCTGGAGTTCTCTGCCTTAGCTGAGAGCAGAGATTCTCCATGGCAGAGGCTTCGTGCCTTGTTTGACAATGGGCTCCTCTTCCAGGGACCCACGGTGAGATTTCCTAAAATACCAGAGGAGCTACCCGGTAATTTTGGCCAGGATGAGCCAAACCTAATGAGTGTCCCAATTCCTTCCCCCCAAAAGATTTTAAACTGGTGCCACATGAAATGCCTGACCCTTTTAAGGGATAATATTCCATTGACCCAGCACATCTATCAGGAGAGTGAAGAGAGTGGGGAGAAGAGCAAGCTTGGCATTACTGCTGCAATTTCACTCAGGCCATCACTTTGGAGCTCAGATTTTCTCATTCTGGGGGTCCAGGGCTATCCTTGAAATAAATTATCCCTGCAAAGAGCTCCTACGTCTTCCATGCTGCATCCAAAGGGTGGAGAGCAATCCATTAACATCACTGGGCAAAGAGACAAGCAGCACCTCAGGGGAAAAAAAGAGGGGAAAAAAATCACAGTGCTGCTCTCAAGAGTTCAGGTATCTCCAGTCAAATCAGAAAATCAGGGAGAGAAGCTGGGAAGAAAATAAAGGAAAAAAAGAAATAATTATTGAGTGCTGGAACTTCTTTGCTTTGGGATTTATTTTTTTTTTTTGGTGCCATTTTGGTGATGCTTTCTGAGTCCACACACTAAATTAAAAAGATCTGAAAGGGCTCAGTTTAGATGGGACATTGGGAAGAAATTCCTCCCTGAGAGGGTGGTGAGGCCTTGGCCCAGGCTGCCCAGAGAAGCTGTGGCTGCCCCATCCCTGGACGTCCCAGTGCCCACGTCCTGCAGCCCTGGGAGAACCTCCTCCCTGCTGGAGCAAACATTCCATCATTAAAATGCTCCGTATTCTCTCAGGAATGTCCCTTCTGCCCCAAAACTGCTTTAATATCAAACAGAACACATGCTCTGAGTTTGCAGCCTGCTCTGTTACCATCCTTGATGAAAGGAATACTTTTTCTTCCACCTTTTGAAATGGTTTTCCATCCCCTCGGCAAGACCTTGGGCTAGAGAGACTGAAAAAAGAACAGCTGCTTCCTTTTTTTTTTTTTTTTTTTTTCCTTTTTTTTTGGGCTTGTTTTTCTTCTTTAGAGAAAAGAATTTTCCCCCACCTGTAGATTTCTTTCCCTTCTGCTGCATTTCAAGTTTTGAAGCTCAGTCTGATACTGATCAATGCCAAGCAGGGGCTGCCTGAGCTGGTTTTAAGGGTAAACTGGGTGATCTCAGCCCCTGTTTTACTGCCAGTCTTCCAACCCAGTCTGGGATCAAGGCTGCAGATGGAATTGTGGAATTCCTACATCTCCCTACACTGATCCTACTCCTCTGCTTTTAAAGCATCCCCTGCTTGGCCTGTACAAATGTGTTGTGGATGAGAGAATGCTCCCAGCAGGATGGACTGACCCCCATCCCATATCCAGCCTTGCTGGGCACCACATGACAACCTGGAGCAAATCCTTCAATCACAGCCTCCTGGAAACCCAGGGCCACCAGCAGCCCAGGAAAAACCACCCTGGTTCCAGCAGGGAGAATGCAACCTCAGACATCCCCACCCCTCACTACTTTACACTTCCTCTCCGGGAGAAAGTGTAATTTTTTGTTACTTTAGAATTTATCAGCAGTGATTGAGTATGAAAGGATATCATGGAAAAGAAGGACCTGGACCTGCTCAAACAAGTCACAAAGGTGCTCGGAGGGCTGGATCTTCTCTGGTCTGGAGCCAGGCTGCGAGAGCTGGGGGTGCTCACCTGGAGAGGAAAAGGCTCCAAGGAGAACTCAGAGTCCCTTCCAGGGCCTAAAGGGGCTTCAGGAGAGCTGGAGAGGGACTTTGGGCAAGGGATGGAGGGACAGGCCAGAGGGGAATGGCTGCACACTGCCAGAGGGCAGGGTTAGATGGGATATTGGGAAGGAATTATTCCTTGTGAGGGTGGTGGGGCCCTGGCAGAGCTCCCCAGAGCAGCTGTGGCTGCCCCTGCAGCCCTGGAAGTGTCCAAGGCCAGGCTGGACAGGGCGTGGAGCAACCTGGGATAGTGGAAGGTGTCTCTGCCCAGGATAGGATGATCTTTAAGGTCCCTTCCAACCCAAACCAGCCTGTGATTTCATGGTTCCCAGCCTCCTAACAGGAGTGAGTTCAGGAGCATTGTGGTGCCAGCAGGGCTAAGGAAGCAGCAGCTTCTGATGAGGGCAGGGGATGTTAAGGACACCCAGGAGGCAGGGCCAGGGCAGAAACTGCTCCAGCCAGGCCAGGGAGCAGCAGAAGGATCCAGGACAGCCTGACTGCACCCCCAGCTCCCTGCACTGCCCTCATTCCAGGCAGGATGTGCTCCCTGATCTGCTGTCCCTGTCCCCTGCCAGAGCTGCCTGAGGGCACAGCTCAGAGCCACTGCTTTGAAGGGCTGCCAGGAAACCCTGGGGCCTTCCTGCTCCACTGCGCCTTGGTCCTGGTGACACCAGGGGAGAGAAGTCACCTTTAATGACCATGTGCCAGACAGGTTCATTCAGCACCTCTGTGACACCTCCTCTGCTCAGCCCGGTCCCCACACAGTGGGAGCTTGTTCCTCACCTGCCTTTTTCCTTTGGAAACAGACCTGTTTCCCTTATGGGATGGAGCAAGAGCTGGCAAAAATCCATTCCCCCACCCCCCCACCCCCATGGGCAATTGGGATTGCTCCAAGCTTATGTCTTTATCTCTCTCATCACGAGCTAACATCAGTGTCTCTGATTCCTGCTCTCTCCATCTCTCTTCCCCAGCTTCATCCAGGCATTGGGATTCCCTGCCAGCCTTGGAAGAAACTTCCCATATCCCCTACATCTGCTTTGGGAATGTGTCTGGAGAGACAGGATGAAGTGGAGCTCCTGGCAAGGGGGGGAAGTGGATCTTCCCACACCTGAGGGCTTGGGGGCTCCCTGGCTGCTCCTCATCCCACCCTGCACCTGGAACACTGCTGGAAGTGTCCAGGAGCTGAATTCCTGTCCTGATGGAAGCTCAAGCTTGCCCTGCACCAATCCAACTGCACCCCTCAAAAAACTGAGCCTTTATTTCCATCAAAAAATCCAAGGCACCTCCAAAGTGTTTCTCCCATTAAAAACCACAGCACTTCCATTCCTGGATTTTCTCCTTTTTCATATTTTTTTTTCAGCAAAGCTCATTTTGGTAGGACAGTTGGGAAAAGACAGGACCTAAAACCAGCCCACCACTGATGGCAAATGCTTTTGCTACCCTGAAAGTAAGATTTTTAATAATAAAGGAAATTCTGTGCTTCTCTGCTGAAGTCCTGGCATCTGCTGTCATGCTGACACCACCTAGGATTTCCATGGAAAGCCAGAGTTGGGTGGGTTGATCCCTTAAAATATTGGATTTCTATGGAAAGACAGATCCCTTAAAATACTGTTTGTTAAACTTAATAGCATCTACTTTGCTCCTAAAATAATGTCTGCAGCAGAACAGCCCATCTGGGGAGCCCAGAAACAGCAGCACCAAATAATGAACTGGGATAAGGAAGGGATACCAGGAAATTTTTGTGATGATGCTGCAGAAGATGATGCTTCACCTGCCACAGGTGAAGGGATCACTACATTTCAGCAGGGAAGTCAAAGAATTCCTGTTGTTGTGTTCCAGCAAGGCCTGGTTTGATTCCCAGCAGTGAATGGATACTCAGAGGTGAAAGAAGAATCCCCTATTGCATGTCCTCACTATTAAAATTACAGATACAGGAGTGATCCTGGATGTTCAAAAGCCAAGCAAAATAGTGTGAGAGATAAAAATAATGTATGTGGCTGAAATCCAGAGTACCTGAGGCAATTCTTGTGGGATGGAGCCATTTATCCTGATGGAGAGGGGGAGGCTGGATGAGGAAGCCACAGCAGAAGAGGGTGAACGGTTTTATGGGCTTTGATACTTAATGGTCCAACTGCAAATGACATCAAAGTCCCTGATTTTCAAGGTGACTGATTTGAACTGTCTCAGACCCTCTGTTATCACCAGCCACTCCTGAAATCCTCCCAATCTGTCCCCGGAGGCCTCCCGAGCCAGGAGGCAGCAGGACTCCAGGGCTGGCCCCAGTCCAAACTCTGCAGGCAAAGGCTGATCTTGGCAAAGTTTCTGCTCTGCAGTTTGAAATCCAAGAGCTCCTTCATGCTTCCTGACCTAGGATCAGACACAGTCTCATTCAAGAGCTTCCTCTGCTGCTTAGTTGCAGCTTTTGGGAATCTGAGGGACTCTTTTTTATTTTTTTTTTCCCTAAGAAGTTTCTTCTTTCTCTTTGACTGGAAGAAAATCTGCTTATTCCATGTCATGAAACCAAAGGCATGAGCAAAACCTGTTCTTCCATTTTGCTGGGAGGACAAAGCAGATTCCTACTCTGCTTTGATGTTGGAGGCAGACTCCAGGGATAAGTGGGAGTCAGCCCTGGCTCACTCTTTCTGCAGGAACATTCTCCATCAGGAGGGTACCCCCAGCCTTCTCTGTATCCAGGGGCCCTCAGACACCAAGTCCTTGGGTTCTCCAGTACCCTTGGGTGAATCAGCACAGGGAATCCTGGGCTCAAGCAGTTCAGCCCAAAGACCAAAAAAACACCAAAGCTGTGGGATGGAAATCACTGGAAAGGCCCTCTGGCTCCTCCTGTGCTAATTGCCAGCAGTCCAGTTCCATCCATGGCTCTGATGGATTTAATTGCTGAGCTGCTGAAGAGACAAGTGACCTATTATGGATCATTGTTTACAGCAAATTAGTTCAGAAGTCCCCATCATTCTGCCTGTCATGCTCAGGGGCAAACTCCCTCCGCTCTGCTGCCCAGCCAAGGGCTTCCCTGGCTCCACAACACTCAGACGTGAGGAAAAGCTGAGCAAAGACACAGCCAGGGCACAGCACAGGGCTGGCTGGACAGCAGGAGAAAGCTCAGAGGTGGAAGGGGTCAGAGAGAGAGAAACCAACAGCTCAGAGGGGAAAAAATGCCCAAGGAAAGGTGCTACAGAGGTCCCTGGAGGAGCAGATGGGAGAGGAGGACACAGGAACTCCTCAAGCATAGCTCAGACATGGTTCAATGGAGCTGCTGGGGCAGTGGGTGGAGGATGGATGGGTGTGGGGGGTCCCAACTCATCCCTGGAACCTCTGGAGAGGGGAACTTTGCTTCCTGAGACATCTCTAAAGTAGTGTTAGAGAGGAAAGGTAAAGGATCTCTGAGAGGTATGGTATCTGGGAGTAAATAAAAGGGATGTGGAGGGAACATCAGCAAAACATAAATGGGGCTGGGCGAAAAGATACTCAAGGACACCTTTGTATTTTTCTTGGAAAACAGGGTTCTCCTCACCCTGGGGACAGCAGGATTGAATATGGACGTGGATAACATGGAGCACCAGGACAGCATTATCCTGCAGACTGTTACCTGCAGATAAAAGGAATTAAAGCAGGGGAGAACAAGAAGCTTAGAACCAGGCCTGCCCTTGACTTACACAATATATTTCAACAGCCCCATAAAAAGATCAGGGAATTCAGTCAAGCATGAATAGTTACAAGCATAAAAGAATGGTGATATTATATTTATTATTAAAGCGCTTTGAAAGCCCCCTTATTGCAGATGGATTCGGAGCCCCTGGGGAAAGTCAGGGACAGGATATTTAGCAAAAATGTTATTAAAAATAGAAATTGTTTCCTATGACTTAACCTTACTGCCTAGGGGGAAATCACTTAGGTGGTGCTAGAGGAGAGCAGGCAGTTATGAGGCCAGGGTTATTATGGAAAACTGCACAAGGTTTCTGGAATGGCAGCCATGGTCCTGCTTCCAGGGAAGCAGATTCACCTGTGCCTTCCACCTGCTGCCTGCACCCTCAGCAGGGGGTGGAAGGCTTTTCCTTGGGCCAACCTGTGCTCCCTGCTGCAGCTCTGAGCTCCAGAAGATGCTCCCAAGGATCCACACTGTGTGGGGAATGAGCAGAGGGAATGTGGAAAGGTGGAAGCATTCCAGGCCAGGCTGGATGGGGCTTGGAGCAACCTGGCCTAGTGGAAGGTGTTCTTGCCCATGGCAGGGTTTGGAACGAGGTGACATTGAAGTTCCTATCAATTTCTCAGTTTGTCACCATTCTGTATCAATTTATCAACATTCTGCAGCCACTGGTTCCCCCTCCTTGGTCTGGGAGGATTTGGGGCTGGTGGCCAAAGGGCAGCACATGGGATGCCACCACTGGGTTTGGGACATGGGATGCCACCACTGTTTGCCAGGGGCTTTAGTTCCAGCCTGGATAACAGAGAGCCTTTTTCCCAACTGAGGCTGTTCAGAACCTGCAAAAAGGTTCAGTGATGACAAATGGGTGTTTTCTCCCAGGAAAGCTCCTCCTCCCCACAGCCAAAGGCAGCTTATCAAAGCAGCATCAGGTGTGATCCCCCCCTGCAAAGCTGGCCTGGAGCTCTTGGAGAAATGTGGCTCCAGAGGCCATGGAAATGCCAGGGGAGCGCTGAGCTGATGGGATTGTGTCCTATCTTCCTCCTGGGATACATCTCTGGGAAGATGGGCAAATATCAAACATTCATCACAGGCACTTGTCCATTTAACAGCTGACATTGGTGCAGCCAAACAGTTTTTGATCGCTTGAGCGTAATGTCACTGCAATCATTGCCTGGAATGTAATTTTGCCTTAAAAAAAAAAAAAAAAAGCAGGGAAGGAGGATGAAAAATGTGACTCAAAGGTCTCCATGCTTCAGAAAAGCTGGCTCTGAAGTTTGGCTGTAAGCATCAGATCTCAGCAAATTCTGTAAACTTCCCCCCTTCTCCCCCGCCTGTATTTGGATGTTTTCCTCTTTCTTAATGATATTCCATCAATTACATAACTTCACGGATCCCTGGGATCGGGATTAGGGAGTTCAGCTTCATTATCAGTGCAGTTATTGTCCTTTGGAGATGGAGCTAATGGCCATTTGTCTTCTTCAATTCAATTAACAGCAACCCTCTCTGGACACCACATCGGCTGCACTCGGTGACACTCTGGGACATCCCCTCCTCCACCAGGACCTGACCCCCATCTCCTCAGACGAGCTCTGGCTCCTCTCTTGCCAGCTCCCTGCTGTACATTTTAGCAGCACGTCAGGAAATGGCACAGTAAATTATCCAAGAATTAAACCGGGCAGGGTGAGAGCCAAGAAAAATCCATTTATCGATGGCCATTCCCACTCTGAAGTGCTTGAGGAGGTTGACAAGACAGGAACATATCTTCCCTGACCAGCCAAGAAGACTCTTCCCAAGAAGGACAAGGTCACATCTTCCTGCAAAAGATGAAGGGGACAGACTGAGGGAAGGGCTTCAACATTTTCAAAGGGAACGGAGCAGCTCCAGAACATCAGCTGTGACTTTTTGGCACAACTTTGGATCATGGAGTCTCTATTTTCCCTTATCTTTGGCCTCTGCTCTATGAATGCTCCTGCCACTAAGTTCAAGAAGCCTCAACACATCCCTCCATGACATTCCAGGATGGGAACAATCCCCTCACGTCTGCAGAGATGTGATGCTTGGGAGTGTGGGTTAGTGGTGGGCTCGGGTTAAAGGATGGATTCCATGACCTTGGAGGGCTTTTCCAAACCTAGAGATTCCATGTGGCTCTCCAGCAGTGCTCCATGCAGAGCAGAGGGTGGAGGGCAGCCCGCTGCCAGAAATAAGTTCCTCTCTGCTCCTGGCATGTGGTGACTTTAATGGAAAACATAAATTGCTGGCAAGTCTCTCTGGTAGCAGCAGGACCTGACAAATGCCTTTTTAGGACAACTCTTACACTGAGGAGAGATTGGCTGACAATTCATGGATGCAAAGAGCACCTGGATCACTGGGAGTGGCCAAGAAACTGGGGGAGTCTCATGGGCAGCCAGAGCCTGCAGACTTTTCCTGGAGAAGAGCTACCAGTGCAGGCAGAAAAGGTGCCTGTGAGCTGAGGAACTGTGTCCTTGTGGGACTGAGTTTTTCCTTGGAAGTCTGTCCATGCCTCCAGAAGGTGACCACCCTGCTGGTCTGGCTAAAGCCCCCCACTGATGACACCAGCACCCCACGGTCAGCCTCCCTAAGGTTTGTTTCTGAAAGGACCCAGCAAACCCCAGTGTTTGGTTTGCCAACGTGTCCTTCTGCTTTAAGGACAGCAAAACCCATCCCTGGAGCAGGCCCGGCCCCATGCTGCTCCCGCTGAGAGGGGCAGGGATGGGATGGCTGGGATGTAACAAGATTTATCACCTGCTCCTGGAGAGTGATTGCTTGCTCTGTGTCCTCAGTAAATAATGTTCTGCTGGCATCATCTGGGACATCAGTGACCCAGGAGGCCGTGGCACCGTTTAAGCTCCCGCGGGCTCGCCCAGCTCCCCGATGTGTCTGGGTCCTCAGTGAGTGCCTCCAGGGACAAGGAGAGGCTGGGATGGCACAACCCACAGGGGGGAAGCAGGGAGAGTTTGGTACCAGGCAGGAGGAGATGCTGTGCTGAGGAGAACTGTAGCAGTACAACGTGAATGAACGACACTCACACACTGAGATGTCTAAGGCAGAAAGGGGCAGT
The DNA here is from genome assembly GCA_016584745.2 of Phylloscopus trochilus trochilus. Lineage (NCBI taxonomy): Eukaryota > Metazoa > Chordata > Aves > Passeriformes > Phylloscopidae > Phylloscopus > Phylloscopus trochilus. Next base: position 1,728,489 of record WQNJ02000094.1, read on the forward strand.
TTATTTACAGACCTCGACATTTATGGAATTCCAACAGTGCCCATGGGTTGGAGGATGGAAATTGTCCTCTCCAACCACACTGGTCAAACCAACAGTCCATCAATTCTCTCCTCCTCCAGAAAAGAATGCAAAACAATCATTATTTACATGAAAAGTGGGTGAGAAGCTCCGTCACAAAAATGTAAACATCAGAAGGCTTTAGAAGAACTTTAGAAGAGCAGTGTGACATTGAACCTCTGAGCAGCCTTTGGGGGAAAGCTGCAGTTAGTCAGGGCTGGTTGGTGGTTCTGGCACCAGCAGGGGTGGCAGGTCACAGGTCCCAGCTGTGGGGCACATCAGGCCGTTTCCCAGCTCTCATCCACAGCCATGGCCACTCACAGGGCTGGAGACAAGCAGAGCTCTGCCCGTGTGTGAGCTCCTCCCTTCCCAATCCACCAGCACAATCCACCTTGGTGACTTCCTTCAGACAGGGCCTATGCCAAGGGCTCAGGACTTGGCCTCATCTGGTCCTGCCTCCTCACTCTGCTTAATAACTCCTGACTGCTCCTTCACTGTGTCTGTGCCTGAAACGTTGGATTTATTAATGCATTTTTAATTAGCAAACTCATTCTCCGGGGAAGATGTCTTGCATCTTAATGACCTTTGCTTTGAACCTTTGCCAGAGAGAATTTTATACCACAAACCTCAAGCAGCAACCAAGTTTCCTGATGCTCAACTCACAAGCTGAGCAGCCAGGGGAGCAATCTGCTCTGTGGATGCAGTCCCAAGTTAGTCCAAGCTGGTGGCAAGTTCCAACACTCAAGGCCCAGAAAACCCACAAATCCTGTGCACAGTTAGAGAAATGCTGCAGGACAGGCTTGTTGGAGCCCAGCAATGGGGTTTGGGTGGTCCCAGGAGGTGGGGAGAGGTCTGAGCACACCTCCTAAGTGTGTGGGGACAGCCAGGAGCCAGCCTGACTGCTACCCCCAGCCCTCTGCTTCTGAGGGGCACAGTTACTGTTCCCTGGAGTCTCCTTCCAGCTAGTTCATGACCCAGTTACTCACCCAGTTTCTCCAGGAGGTGCCTCTTTGCAAGCCCCACCTTCCCAAACCAGTTCCTACTATTAGGGGCCAGCAGGAAGGCCTGGTTTTTCCTAGGAGTTTGTGACATTTAAATCAACTCTTCCAGATGGAGCCACACATTTAAATGCTGCGCTGTTCCCTTCAGATCTCCCCAGGCATTTCATGGTTCCCACATGGTCTCGGTGTTCTCTGTACTCCCCCAGTCCCAGATTTTCTTTCAAACCAGCCGTGACAATTGAGATGTTCCAAGTGATCCGTGCTGCAGGGCCCCACCCTCCCCAGCCCCGGCTCAGAATCCACTCCCCAACTCTGGGAGGAACAGGAGTTGAACCCATTTCCTCCTCTCCTGTGCATTGGGATGGGTGGGAGAACTGTTGGCAGCTTGGTAGTTTATTTCCACACAGCTCCATAGACCCAGACCTTCCAAAGGCATTCCGCAGCGCCAGCTGTTCCTGGGTTTTCTGGCTGCTCTGTCACACAAGCTGTCAGTGGTGCCATTTGTCCCCATCCTCCTCTGAAAGCACATCCCAGTGGCACACGAGTCCCAACAGCAGCTCTTTCCCTGCCCTCTCCCACACTGGAAGGGAATGGCAGGGTCTCCAGAGAAGCAGGACCTGGCATGGAAATCCCTTCCTGGCAGAGCGTGGCAGATGCTGAGCGTTCCTGCAGCTACTGCCTGTGCAGGAGGTATTTAAGCTCCAGTGAGTCTCCTGATGAACATCCCATCCTCGGCTCCTCTGGATCCCTGTGCGGAGGCAGCAAGGTCTGCCTGGCTCATTCCTGCTGCAGGACGAGCATTGATCCTTTCTGACTTCCCCACCCGCCCACAGCCCCATCCCTCCTTTCCAGGCAGCAGCAAATTGAGCTCACCTGGCTCCAGCTGCTCCCCTTGCCATTCCCTCAGCTCCTGGATCCCTCTCCAGCCTCCCTGTTTGTCAGTGGTTCTTCCTTGTGCTGCTGGGATCGCTTCACTGCCTTAAGCTGTGCTTTAAGGACTTGGGAAGCAGCTTAGGCACTGTTGCATGACTTGATCCTGCCCCTCAGCTCTCCCCTCTTGGAGAGGCAGCCTGAGCCTGGCCCTGATCTTTAGCAAGGTCCCTCACTGTGGGGGGAGGGACAGAGTGATCCCTCACTTTGTCCTCTGAGGCAAAGAGCACTGAGTTAGGACCAAGGAACAGCTGGAGCTGTGTCAGGGGCAGTTTAGGTTGGATATCAGGGAAAGTTCTTCCCTCAGAGGGTGCTGGGCACTGCCCAGGCTCCCCAGGGAATGGGCACAGCCCCAAGGCTGCCAGAGCTCCAGCAGCATTTGGACAATGCTCTCAGAAATGCCCAGGGTGGGATTGTTGGGGTGTCTCTGCAGGGCCAGGAGCTGGACAGGATGATCCTGTGGGTCCCTTCCAGCTCAGGATATTCTATGATTCTATGGAAGCAAGTGGTTTCAAAAGCCTTTTCCCTCCCATCTTTCCCCAGGGAAGGGGGAGCAACCATTTGACATCTCAGTTTCCTGCGATTTCCCAATTCCTGATCAGCCATGCCACCCTCCACCTTGTCCTCTGCAGGAACCAGCCCCATTTACCAGCAGGGGCACCAGGTGCTGGCATCCTGCAGAGCCCAGCCAGAGGCCACAGCCCAAACCTCAGGCCAGGGCCCAGAGACACTGCCCGTCTCCCTGGACAGCACGGACTGCAGAGGCAGCATTCCCAGGCCTCCAAGAAGAAGCCATTTATTATGCCCCTTCTCCCTTAGCACAGTCCCTGCTCTCCTGCATCCCCAAGTGCCAATATCCCGTGGTTTTTCTGATCCAATTTATCACAGGGCTGTTTTCCCCCAGTCAGCAGATGCCCTCTGCTCCTGCTCCCGACCGATCGATTGATGCCGAGGCCTCCCAGGTGCCACTTGCCAGGTCCCTGAGCTCCAAGTCCCCTCCAGTCTCAGAAAGATGTGGGAAGGGGAGGGCAAAGCCCAGAGGGACAGCGAGGGACAGCTGAGCCCTGCAAGGGCTGCTGGGCTGAGAGAAGGGCTGGAAGGGGTGTCAGGACAGTATTCCTGAGCTCTGCATTCCTTGGGAGCCGATGGGTTTGGCACCACAGCACCTGCCCTCCTGCTCTGCCCACCTGTTTGGGTTGAGTGAGTTCCCATTTTGAGCTGGGGCAGGAGCTCTGCCCCTCCACCCCACAGCTCCCCCAGCAAGTCCCACTGCAGCCCTGCAGCATTGTGTCCCCACACCACATGCAATGGGAAATGCACGTAGGAAATGCAGGAAGTGGAGTAAAGGTCTTCCTACCTCTCCATGCCAAGAGGGAGGCTCAGGGTGAAGCATTTCAGTCACATGAGCTCATCTTTTCTGCATCCTCACTCCACTCTGGAAGGGGAAAGGTGCCCAGTGAGCCCAGGGGACCCAGTGAGCCCCACACCAGTGACTGCCCAGAGAACCTGGCAGGGATTACTGGCATCTCAACAAATAGCAAGGGCAATTAGCACTTTCCCTCTTCTCCTTGGAGAGGACACAACACTGTGGCAGGCATTCCTGAGGAGAAAAATACCTGGGGTCACAACGCAGCTGTTTTCACACTTGGGGTCATTCACAGATTTCTTCCCACATCCGCCACCCCCCGTACAGGCAGTTGGTCCAAGCTGTTTTCTCAACCTGCAAGAGCCTTCACTGAATCCTCAATTAGGCACAAACACTCTTAAGGAGTGAGACAAAGCTCCCAGAAGTGGTTTTATGGCTTCCAAGACACAAAGCTCTCCTCCTCCAAAGAACTCTCCTGACAAACACTCCTTTCCCAGCTTTCCAAGTGCATTTTCAAATCAAAGCTGCAGCTGTGAAAGGTGACCTGGACATAAGACTGGCCTCCTGCCCCACTTTCCTCCTCTGGTTGGAGAAGACCTTCAAGGGAAGCAAAAGGAAGTTTCTATTTGTGCTCCCTCCCTCTCCCATAATGACAATCTCCTAACTTCTGGGGAGGTGGATATGTGGAGGGGCAGGATATCTCAGGGGCGGGAGAGATTTCCTCATCCTTGTCAAGGAGGAGGAAAGAACCAGTATTGGCAAGGTCTCACAGCTTAGTTTCCTGTTTAAGGACAAAACACTCACCTCCAAATGGAAGTAGCAATGGGGAAGAGTCAGGAAGGAGACAAAAGTTAAGCATTGTCATCAGGAAGATTGGGGCAGACTTCATCAGCCCCGCGCCGGAACGGCCATCTCTCAGCAAAATGCAGGGAGATAAAGAGCCTTAGTTATGCACTGCCATGGTGCATTAAATAAAGGTGGCTGCCCTCCAGCCCTCCTTCCTCGAGCCCTTCACCCTGCTCCCCTCGGGAGCATCATTAGAATGGCACAGCAGCCTCGGCCCCCCGGGGTCAGGGAACCCAGAGTTGTGAGCTCAGCAGAGTCCCAGCAGCTCTGCGGAGGCACAGCCGAGTGACAGGCGAGGTCCCTGCCCTTTGCATTAGCTGGGTTTTAATTTGCTGTTCATCACCTCCATCACAGCCAGGCTCTGCTGGCTGGCTGGGAGCTCTGGAGTGCTGCTGACTGGGGCCAGAGCCTGGTGCTCCATCCCTGGGGTCCTGGCAGCGGGAGGGTTGCAGCACTGACACCCAGGCACTGCCTTTTCCCTGTGCAAATCCCAGGCGTGTGCTGGGACATGGATCCTCCAGCACAGCTGGCCACTCTTGTGTTGCTGGGGCTGGGCACGCTCGGGGATGTTCCACACATTCCCATTCCCTGGCATGGAAATGGTTTAATTCACTGAAGGATGGAGCCAGTGGGATGTGGACAGTGAGTTTGGCACCAGAGAAGTTTCCAGGAGTCAGTTCAGCTTCTGGAAGTTTATAGACCCATGACAGTAGTACCTAGAAGTAGAACCTTATAGAATCTATAAGTAGTCCAGGGGCAGAGGTTTCATGTTCTGGAAAGCAGCCTCTGGCTACAGGAATGAGCTAAAGAAGTTGGAGTATCCCTGGTTGGCCTGGAGTCCCTGGCTCAGAGCTATTCCAGTGGCTCATCTGCCCAGCTTCCCAAAGTGACTGGAAAACTTCACAAGAGCCACTTGGCTCAGGAGCAATAGCCTCTCTTCTACCCAGAGAAACTGTGCCTGCCACCTCCCTGGAACTGGCCAAAGCCAGGTTGGACAGGGCTTGGAACCACCTGGAAGGTGTCCCTGCCTGTGGCAGGTGGGTAGAACAAGACTGTCCCTTCCAACCCAAACCATTCCGTGATTTTATGATGCTTAGCTCCTGTCAAAAAGTTGGGGTTCTCTTCCCAGAGATCCCATCAAAGGGATACTGGGAGACAGCTGGGAATGGCAGTTTTTTTCAGCAGTTTCTCCCCATGCATTTAAACACCTGCTCCCATACTTCCCTAGCTCTTTTCCTGGGAGTAAAACTTGGGCAGGCAGTCCCTGGTCTGTTCAGCACCACAAAGTAATCACTGCAGTGGGACAAACCAAACCAGGAGCCTCCCCTTGGAGGTGCAGGGGCTTATCCAAGGGGTCATTTTCCGGTGGGTTAGTGCTGGAGCTGGAAATTGCTTTCCAAAAGGGAATTAAGAAGCCCTAGCTCCAGCTGGGAAGCTGCTGGAGAGAACAAACACACAGCACTGCCCAAATCAGGAGGAAACTGGTAACAGAGTTGGACATCAACTTCCAGACTGGTTGATGTAAGAAAGATTTTCTGCTCTCATTCAATACAAAAGAGGAAGTTTTGAAATCTAATCTTTCCTTGGGAGAAAAAAAAAACCTTGTAGTCTGCAGCTCCTGACAGTTCTAGTCCATATATTTACAAGGATCCTTGAGCAGAGACAGAGCAATTTGCTGGGATGAACATTCACAGAACTGAAGGAGCAGACACATTATCAGGCCCTCCACATCAGCCAAAGGCCACTGCCTTGGATTCCCACTCCTGTGGGGAGCCAGAGGAGACTCAGGAAGGCAACAAGGATTCTGAGTCTGTGGAGTCAGGGCAAAGCATCAGCCAGGAAAGAGCAAAGCAGGGAGCAAGGAGAGCTGGGACAAGGATCTTTGACTGCTGTAAATGTGGCTCAGGCATTGAAGTATCCACACAAGCCATACATGGAAAGCTTATCCCAGGAAAAGCCTACTCTCTGTGCAGCAGTGCTGGGAGAGCCGAGCTGCCCATCACACTCAGCATTTCCCTTTCATGGGAATGGGGTGTGGGATGGGTGGCCTGGACACCTGGCTGAGTCACCTAAAAGCGTGTGGAGCAGTGGTGCAACCCCTGGTGCAGAATTTTCCCCCAACACTGAGAAGAGACCAGAGTTGACACCCTAAACTCACCAGAGGGGATATGAAATTGTAGATGGGTCTCTGCTCCAGATTAGCTCTGGAGAAATCCAGCTTTTCATCAGGACAGAAACTAAGAGCTTTGAGAAGCCCTGTTGAACCCTGGAGTCCTGCCAAACAGGAAAGACCACAAAGTGATTAAAATGTAAAATTAGAGCCCAAATGAAACCCCGGATGCTTAGCTCAGGCTTGTGCCTTGTGCCAGTGCAGCCACAGGGACATTGGGACTTGCCCCAGGTGGGGCTGGGGTTCAATGCTGAAGCTTCACCGTGGTGCTGGGGAGCAGGAGCACTGGTCCTGCTGGGGAACCCCCTGCTGCAGATGCTCCAGGCAATCCTGGAATGCCTGGTGCTGTAGTGGGATGGGCAGGGAGGACAGTCCTTGAAGCTCCTTGGAGAGGAGGCTCAGGGAGCTGTTCTGAGCAGAGCCAAGCAGGGAATTTGGAGATCAATGACTCTGTCTGCCGAGAACAGGCGTGAAAAACAACCTGCTTTAGTAAAACTTGCAGGAACTTTTGGGGGGAAATCAGTTATACTGGAGCAGTTGACAATTAAAGAGCATTCTCCAGCAACTATTTTTCACCCAAATTACTTTCAGACCCTCCACTCAGGCACATAAGATGTATGTTCATCAATGAAGTAAACACACAGATTCCTTTCCTGTCCCACCAACACTGAGGTTTCTGGACAGACCCCCCAGCCAGGGAAGTGGGAAGCACTACAGCAGCTCCTGAAATCTCCTAGATAAGAAGGAAAATCCTTGCAGCTGGTGTTAACAGGATTGCAGTTGTTTGGTTTAATATGAATGTATTTATGTATTGTTAGTGCAATTTGGCGAAGCTGTTTCCTTGCTTGCAAAAGTCTGGATTTAGCAAATATTGGCTGGTTAACTATGTTGTTTCTTAGCAACCCTAATTGGATTTCAAATGGGAGATTTTGTTTTGGAAATATTACCTGTATCACTTAGCACTGTGAAATAAGTTCCTGCCTTCCTCGTGCAGATAAACCCAATCAGCACTCCTCAATCCACTGGGGTTCTGGCTTGTTTACCCTCTCCTATGGCAGGAGCTGACAGATTCCCTCCTCCCCCAGCCAGGACCTGCAATTTTTTACCAGCACTTGGAATTCCAAGATGAGCAGGAGCTACTGCTGCAGCCTCCAAATTGACTGGCAGCCCCATGGTGAGACCATCCCTGGGCACAGTAGCAGCCACAGAATCGCAGAATCCTTTAGGTTGGAAAAGCCCTTTAAGGTTGTTAAGTCAAATTTATCTCCCAGCACTGCCAAGGCCACCATTAGACTGTGTCCCCAAGTGCCACATGCACACAGCTTTGAAATCCCTCTGGGGATGAGGACTCCACCACTGCCCCGGGCAGCTGTGCCAGGGTTTAACAGGGAAGAAATTTTCCCAACATCCAGCCTAAATCTCCCCTTTAGACACAACCTGAGGCTGTTTCCTCTTGTCCTTTGGCTTGTCCCAGCTCAGCTGCTGGGCACAAATGTGGGAAGATACCCCAGCTGAGCATGAAGGTGCCAGGCTGCCTCCCATCACCCTGATGCTTCTGCTGGTGAAGCACCAACATATCCCAAGGACCTTCCAGTAATGTGAAAAGTGAGGTGGAGTTTCTTTCCTCCAGTGCCTCTCCCCTTTCACTCTCTCACTGGAGTCAGAATAGGTGCCCCAGAATGGATCCCAGGATGGGAATGCCCAAAGGTGCAGCTCCAAGCCTCTGTGCAGACGGGGAGTAGCGCACAGCGACAGCTCCAGCAGAGTTTTCCCTGTGTGCCAAGTGTTTTTTCTGGAAAGCAGCTGCTATTGTGCCATTTAGTGCTAGTGAAGGGGTAAGCCAAGCATTCAGCCAATTACAGACTCCAGAATCATTGCACAGACATGGGCCAGTGGCTGCGGGGAGAGCTGGGAACGAGCATTGATCGGAGCCTGGGGCCGTGCCGCTCCGCAGAGTGGAGCACTCCTGGTCCTCCCACAGCCCCGTGAGCCACAGAACTCCAAAAGGTCGGCAAAGAGCACAGAAGGAAGCTCAGTCTGTCGGGATCAGGGATTTGGGGCTGTGCTGCACCAGGTTTCCTCTGCAGGAGGGGTTATTGGGGGTGGATGGCTCCTTCTAAAGCCCTTCATCTCTGTAGAGGTGTGGTGGCGCGGGAGCGGAACAATTAAAGAGCTGCTGATGTCCTTGTGCAGCACGGAGGGAGGAGAGGCAATTCCAGGGATGTGGCAGCCTGCAAAGCAGGCTCTTTATGCTCTGAAGATGGTAATCTGTGTTTTCAGGAGGAATGAAGCAGCGTTTTTCCTGCAGACTTCAGGGTATGGAAGTATGGGAAGAAGTGTGGTCCTGAGCCACTCACAAGGGGACAAGGCCAGTCCACCCATGGCAGAGCACTGACACAGCTGGGCCATGCAAATGCAGCCTGCTTGGGGGCAGGCACCTTCCTTCCTTCCTTCCTTCCTTCCTTCCTTCCTTCCTTCCTTCCTTCCTTCCTTCCTTCCTTCCTTCCTTCCTTCCTTCCTTCCTTCCTTCCTTCCTTCCTTCCTTTCCTCCAAACCTTTAAAGAGATGCTGGAGCCAGATGCAAACTTCCCAACATGGCCAGGCTCAGTTGTAAGCACGTGGGTTTGGCTCTAAACCCAGCTGGATTTTCCCAACAGGGAAAAACTTCTGGGAGTTTCATGGAGCTAAATAAATGCCATCTGAGCCAGGCTGGAGCCAGACAGTCACTAAGCTTGGAAAAGATCTCCATGACCATGAAATCCAGCACTCCCCCAGCACTGCCTAGGCCACCACTAACTCACATCCCCAAGTGCCACATCCACACGGCTTTTAAATCCCTCCCTCCAGGGACAGAGAATCCACCACTGCCATGAGCAGCCCTTTCCAATGCCTGACCACCTTTTCCATGAAGGAATTTTTCCTAATATCCAATCCAGTTTATTTGCACAATGGTTTAGAGGTTTCCAGCCTGATGCTAGCCCTAGTTTAGGTTGGCAGATCAAACCTGGGAAATGAGACACAGATTTTCTGGACTCTGTCCCAAAAGAGTTTTCATTTCACCTCACAGTAACTCTACACACCCTTCAGATGAATCCAGGAGATGACAGCACCTTCCTGGTTTTGTTTGGGATACTCCTCCACAGCCAAAAGGGCCTCTCCAGGAGTTTGGGTGATGAACTCAAAAGTAGGAGAAGATAAATGAAAGGAGAAAGAAAATCATCTCCACTGAGTCCTCTTGGTTATGAACCAGGCCAGGAAAATGCCATGGATACTTTCCTGGTCTTGGAAGCCAATCTGGTTATGACTGTGCTGTGTTGAGGGGTGGTTTCCTTCAGGTGGAACCAGCCCATTCACTCAGAGGGCAAACAGGGAGGGAAAGGCAGTGCTATCCTGCTGAAAATTTAAATGAAAGTAGATTTATTTTGTCTTTGCTCCAGATCCCAGGGGATGGTGTTGACTTACATGTTGGAAAAGCAATCCCTGCAAACAGCAGCTCGGAATTGTTGTATTAAACCTGCCACCTCCTGCCAAAACCCTTGAGCAAACAAAAACCTGGTGGAAGCTGCTGATTTCTTCTCGACTCAACCCCCAGCCTGTTTGTCAGATTCCAGATGCATTTTACAGCGGTTGAGAGGTTGTTGTTGTTGTTTTTTTTTTTGGTTTTTTTTTTTTTTTTTTTTTTTTTTTTTTTTTTTTTTTTTTGTTATTGTTGCTGGCTGATTTTAGCAAACCAAATGTTGAAGAAGAGCAGCTCAGCAAGGGAAAACATTTCTCCGATAAAACTCGGGGCTGAAATGAAAATTGTCATTTCAAGCAGGATTAAGCTACAATTATCCGGCATCTCTTTTAACTGAGAATTAAAGAGTGCTGAATAGAAATATTGTTGTGTTCTGTTTGAACACCCACAGCCCAGAGAACATCCTTTATCTTGAGACTCAGTAGTTTTCCCTTTTATTATTACCTGCAAACCTCTGCTTGGTTACGGTGGAGGCTTTGCATGGGGTGATGATATCTGCCAGTCGATCTTCCTCTGCAAAGCTCAGCCTACCTAGACAGGGACTATTTTAAGCCCTTCAAATGATATGAAAAATCAAATGTGAGGAGAAGAAGCAAGGCTCTGTGCTGTCTTTGCAGCCCCTGAAATCAGCATTCAGCTCGGCTCGCGAATGACCCTGATCGGCAACAATTCCGCACATTCCCACAATTAAACAACGTTTGAACTTGTGTTAATGGCAACAGAACAATTATCTGAACAGCCATCCACGGGGTAAGCAGGCTGCATCAGCAAGAGTCAAGCCTGGTGCAAATAAAGGCTTAGCCTTGCAGAAGAAAGCCAGGAAAACCTTCAGTGAGAGGAATAAAGATTCTTTACTTTACTCCATAAAACCGGCGTGTGAACAATATATTGAATGTCAGGAGCAAATGTCTGCTGGAATTTGGTTGCTTAATTGTAAACCTTGCTAACTGTTTCCTCTTAAAAATCAAATCTTTAGTGTTCTGAAACTGCAGAGAGGCATTTGCCTAATCCTGGTGTCAGAAATATTCTTATAAGGTTGGAGCTTTGTGTGGGAAAAGCAGAACAACAGAGTTTAACAATCGGAGGGAGTAAGAGGAGGCTTTAAGGGCTTGAGTTTATTCTTAGTGAAAGAGATTTCATTATATTTCTGGAAAATCTAGGAATAAAGGAGTAAGGGGGCTCATTTAACAGGAAATTCCATAGAACCATAAGATTGTGGAATGATTTGGGTTGAAATGGAATGTGAAGCTCACCTCATTCCACTCCCTCCCCTCCCATCAGGACACCTTCCACTATCCCAGGTTGCTCCAAGCCCCGTCCAACCTGGCTTTGGACACCTTCCCTTTCCAGTTTCTTCTGTTTCTCATGAACAAATACATTCCATCCTAACATGAGGGGCCAAAAAAAGCACTTTTGATCAGATCTGATGCACTACGAAATCACCCAGAGCAGCTGTGGCTTCCCTGGAAGTGTTCCAGGACAGGCTGGATGGGGCTTAGAGCAACCTGGGCTAGTGGAAGGTGTCCCTGCCCATGGCAGGGGCTGGAAAGGGGTGACCTTTAAGGTCCCTTTCAACCCAGTTCTATGATTCTATAAAAGTTGTGCTGGTGGAGACACCCTGCAGCTCCTTCTAGATGGGAGAGCACCAGCAGATCCTGGTGTTGTGCCCACACAGCATCCTGTACCTGGCCAGGGTCTGCCTCTGGCCTCATCCAGAGGGGCTTTTCCTCCTGTACTTCTCCCCTTTTCTCTTAATAAAGCTGCTTGTTCATTCCTAGCTGAAAGAAGACATAAGAAAAATGATGGCAGGAAATTGCAGGCGAGCTGGGGTTAAGAGAGACAATAACAAAACTGCTTTTGCAGGGTAATCTCCGAGCCTTTGGTAGCTCATGCTAAAGAGGGCTTTGAAATCAGCAAGAGAATTAAAAATATTGAGATCAGCTAAAACACTCCTATCCTTTGCAGATGAAAGAGGATACCCACAGGGACAGATTTGCTGCCATGGAATAATTTCCACCACTTTTTTTACAAGAAAAATGAGAGCATTTGGTGCCTCTCTCCCCTTCCTTTAGCACAAACCCACTGTACAGGGGGAAATTACCTTTCTGTGCTCCTTAAAAAATCTCCTCCTAATGCAAAGGGCAGCATGGGCAGGACATGTCTGCAATCCATTAGCAATGTCAGAGAGCTGGGGGAAAGGGAGAAGGAGGAATCTGCCTCCCAAATCTGCTGAGAAGGCTTAAAGCCCAGTTTAGCCCAGAGGTAGCCCAGGGTCCTCCAGCTGGGTCCAAGCCACCCAGTTGCACAGTGATGGGTTTGCAGTCTGTGCTGGTGTGACATAGCTGGGCACAGGGGGGTGAGATTCTTCCCAGAAAGCTCATTCCCAAAGAAAAACAGGGCTGAATCCAAGGAAAATCTGCCCCAAGTGCTGCCATGGGGATTTGGGTATGATGGAGCATGAAAAGCATCCCAAACCTCAGCAGCAGGTCCAGCTGGGAGCCTGGTTACACTCACTCGAGCTTGGAAGAAAGGTTTTTAGGGGTTCTCCGGAACTCCCTGAAAGCCAGGATGGAAAAATTGCACATGCAAGGTTGGAGCAAGTCTGTGTGAATGGTCCTGGGCTTGTCCATATACCTGGAATAGCAGCTGTATTAATAAACTGGAAAAAATTAATATATAACTCTGCCACAGGCAAAGCATTCCCTCCCTTGCTCCTAACCTGCTGGAATATCTTCTGCTTTTCCTTGTTGCAAACCTGTTTTCACAGCAAAGTCTGGCTGAAAAACAGGCTTTGTTCCAGGGAAAGGTGATTTTCCAGGCCCACCCCTGGGAGTACTGGAAGATTTGGGGGGCAGGGTGTTGCTCACAACATAAAGAACTCACACCCACACCTTGTGATGTCCGAGGCAGGAAAGAGGAGGGTTTATTTACAGAATCAACATTTGTCGAACTCCAGCAGTGACCATGGATTGGAGGAAGAAAATCTTCTTCAACTGCACTGGACAACCCAACAGTCCATCAACAGTCTCCTCCTTATGAAAAGAATGTAAACATTTCTAGATTTTACCATAACAAGAAGGTTATTTATACAAAAGTGTATCTGACTCCAAAACACAGAAGGTTATAAATAAGACTTTTCCAAACTCCTTAAAGGAGACAGAGGAGAACGGCAAAAACCCAGACAACAGCAGGGCACCGTGAAAGTGCAGAATTCCTCCAAATCCTGTGCCAGGAAGCTGGCTGGAAGCACCCAGCTTGGCTGCTCTCCACCAGCCCTTCCCTCACACATGAGTTCTCCCTTGTGTTTTCTCCTCTTCTTTCCTGCCCTGCTTCTCACCTCCTGCCTTTTGGGGTTGGGGATCAGCCAGCTCTGGCCCAGCTCTGGGTTGGCATGGAGGGCCCTGAGCCCCTGAATTCGGCACAGCCTGCAGGGCAGAACACCAGCCAGATGTGGCTGCTGGGACACAGGAGCCCGTGTGGCTCTGAGGGCCCTGCAGGAAGCATCCAGCACGTGCTTTTTCCTTGTAAAAGAGCAAGGGCAGGGCCAGGGCTGTGCTCTGACAGAAAGCAGACAGCCCTGGGGTGTCCACTGGAATCCAGGCTCATATTGCCTCTGTGTGGCGCGGCTGTCCCGATTCCCAGGGTGTCCCTGCTCCTGGGAATAACTCCAGTGGAATAACAAATGAGCTGTGAGGCCCAAGGCAGCACGTTCCTGCCTCCCCTGGCCCACCCAGCCCAGGCCAGGCTGTGCTGCTGTGGGTGGGAGGGAAGTGGGATCGTGTGTGGGCTGAGAGGGGCTGGACTCTGCAGGTGGGGTCCACAGTGCAGGATCCCAGAGTCCTTCAGGATGGAGAAGACCTCCAGGATCATCAATCCAACCATTCCCCAGCATTGCCAAGGCCACCACTGATCTGCGTCCCCAAGAGCCACATCCACAAGGCTTTAAACCCCTCCAGGGATGGGGACTACTACTACCCTGGGCAGCCTGTCCCAATGCTTGACAATCCTTCTCAGGAAGGAATTTTCCCTGATATCCAACCTAAATCTCCCCTGGCACAATTTGGGGCCGTTTCTTCTCATCCTGTCCCTGTTCCCTGGGAGCAGAGCCCACCCCCCTCAGCTGTCCCCTCCTGTCAGGGAGTTGTGCAGAGCCAGAATGTTCCCCCTGAGCCTCCTTTTCTCCAGGCTGAGCCCCTTTCTCAGCTCCCTCAGCTGCTCCTGGTGCTCCAGCCCCTTCCCCAGCTCCATTCCCTTCCCTGGACACACTCCAGCCCCTCAGTGTCCTTCTTGTGAGGAGCCCAGAACTGGACTCAGGGCTGGAGTTTGCCTCAGCAGTGCCAGCACAGAGGGACAGTCTGTTGGGTCCTGCTGGTCCCACTGTGGCTGGTACAAGGCAGGATGCCCTTGGAGATGCCCTTGGCCATGTGGACACATGCTGGCTCAAACTTGTCCTCAGAGCAGCCAGACAGGGCTTGGGAAGCTGGAGCTGCCCCCTCAGATGTGGAGGGGGAGGTGGGGTGGGTCCTGCTTGATGCCTCCATGAACCAGCTTCATTCCCACCAAAGTCTGGCCCAAAGAGGTTCAAGGGGCACTTTGCCAAGGCAAGGGGTGAGGAGAGAACAAAGCTGGGCTTGTGGTGGACTCCTTGGTCTTCCGGGCACGCTCCTGCTGCCCCCAAGGCCAAGCAGCTCTGACAGAGAATGTTCTGGTCTGCTCCAAAGTCCCCACTTGGAACCAGGAGCAAGCCCAAGCAGGATTGGAGCTTCCAGGGCAGCAAAGGGCAGCATGGAGAGAACAAGTCTGCAATCCATGCAGACTTGCCAAGCCCTGCCAAGCCCCTCGAGGAAGCAGGAAGGAGTCAGGTGCACACATGGACACATTTGGCTTCTTCCCAGCTCTCGGAAGAGATATGGCCAAGCCCTGTTTCTCCCCCAGTCCTTCTGCTCTCTCCCTTTTTCCCTTTTACCTGTCCTCCCCCTCCACCACGAGCACAGAGCACTGCTGCCACTTCTGTTTTACTGTCCCCAGAGACACCAATTCTGCAGCCATCATGGCCAGAGACACTAATTAAATTGTTCGAAAATCCAATAAAAATGCTTTATGAGAGTGTCTGTCATTGGCAAAGGTTTAGGGAAGAAAATTAGTCTCTTCCCAAAGCAATGCAAAAAAAAAAAAAAAAAAAAAAAAAAAAAAAAAAAAAAAAAAGAGCCCATCCTCCCTCATTAAACCCTGGATGTATTTCACTGTAAGTGGTTGCTGGGTGCAACAAATTGCACCTGGTCCAGTGGGGGCAGTTTCCCAGTGCAGGGCTGGTGGGGAGGGCTGGGGATGTTTTTTGGTGAGTGTTGGGGTGTTTTCTTCTGTCCCTGCTCTGAATGACAACTCGGGCTCAGGCACAGGCTGGGCTGGACAAACCAGACCCGTTTATAGATTTTCTCATTCCCCAGCCAGCGCCAGAGAGGATCAGTAATGCAACCAATTAAGAGGATTAAAAGCCATATTTTTAATTTATTTTTTGATGACAGAAGCTCTGCCAGGTCCTGTGGTTGTGATCAAGGTCCCCATGCTGTCCTTGTCCCAGACAGCTCAGGGATTGATTCATACAGGGGATTATTGTCCTGCACATTTCCCCCAGCTCTCAGTGATGTGCAGCAAGAGGCCAAGGTCTCCTGTAGGTCTTCCCAACCCCAGGAATGCCATGTTCTACTTCATTTTCCACCCTTTCTGCCCCAGAGGATGCATAATCATCCACACAGGAGAAGAGTGTCTGTGCTGACTCTCTGGACCTGGGCATTTGCTGGAAATGCTGGCGAACGGAATTGGCTGGCTTGGGAGGGGGATGGCTGGGCCACCCTGGGAAGACTTAAAAAACCCAAATACCACAAGGCTGATGATGTAAACACTCCAAGCAGGCCAAATGCTCTGTAATTTCTCTTAATTATGCAAATAGCAGGGAGAAGAAGCTGTCAGGGAGCACATTTCCCACCCAGGGCAGGGAGCACTGCGAGCAGCGGGGAGGCAAAAGCACCGAGCCCGACCCCCGGGATGGAGGTTTCTGCTCCTGTTTTCCTGCTCCTGCTGATGGATTGACATCTCCAGAGGTGAAATGTTCCAGAAAGAGCCAGGGCTTCCCATGGCTGCTGCCAATTCAACAGATGAAAGCCAAAATAAGGGGGCCCAGCCCTGTGGCTCTCTGGTCACCTCATCCCAGCAGAAGGTGGGATGCTGAGTGCAAGGGAGAGAGAGACACTCCGTGGATCCTCACTGCATCTCACAGGGGTTTCAGCTGGCTTCCTGCAGGAATTTGGATGCGGGGTCACCCCTCTGAATCCCCCGGGAGGAGCTGCTGAAATCAAGCTGCCTGCTGAAGCCCTTTTGTTCAGCGAGGCTCCTGCTAGGAGAGGCTCTGCTTTTATTTCAAAGACTCAGCAATTTGGATCGGTTTAACCTTTTCAGGGTTTCCTGAGCACAATAGCGCAGATGAGCTTTAAAGCCTCTTCAAGAGCACAGGTTGAAGCAGGAGACTTGGGGGGAGGGAGAAGCAGCCACGTCAAGCCGAGGAGCCGATACTGTCACTGCCAGACGTGATTTGCCTGCCAACCCCCCCCCGTCCCCGAGAGCTTCTGCTGAGGAGCGGGGAGATGGGTTTGCTGCCAGAGTCAGGGCAGTGCTGCTGCCTGTCCTTGTCCTGAGCAGAGGCTGCCCCAGCGGGCTCTGGGGGCTGCAGAATCCCACCCAAAGCCATGGCACGTGAGAGCCAGGAGATGGGAGAACAGGCCACAGGACATCAGCGAACCAACAGAGACACCCAACAGCGGTGTGAGGAGGGGAACAACACAACCCCCAGCCCCCATCAGTCCATCCACTGTCGTGTCCCACTACCCCGACCACATCATCTCCATCACAGACCCAAATCCCAACTTCAGCCCAAGGCTGTTCCACCACAGCCCCCGAGGAGCCCTCGTGCATCCCAGCCCCCCTGGCTGGAGTGTGGGGCTGGAAACACCCTGGAGAGCCGGGGCGAGGCGATGGCTCGGCAGAGCAGGGCAGCGTTCCTTTGATGTTGGAACAACAAAGGCAGGTGCGGGAGGGAAAGGTAATCGGGATGCTGGGAACAGCGGGATGCATTTCAAACGGAACAGCAAGAGCTTTGAAGATCAATTCCTCCCAAGGAAACAATCTGCTCTTCCCGGGCTCCTCCAAAGCCCCCGTCCTGCTCTCCCTCTCCCGAAGTTTCTGGAGCTGGCCTCTGTTAAAGGCAATCTTTGGGAATGTTTGTCCCGGGTTGGATGCGGATCCCTGGGGAGCCAGGTGGAGGCTTGGGCTGCTCCCGCTGCCCGCTGAGCAAAGGCAGGAGGGAGGGCAGGAATTATTCCCGGGTCACATCCCCCTCCTGGCCCCAAGGTGAAGGGGAAAGCCGCTCAAAGCAATTATCTACAGAGCAGCTGATGAATGTGCTCCCAAGGTGGATGCAATCAGGGTTCCTTGCAGAGGGAGGGAAGGGGACTGGAGCTGGGGTGGGAGAAAGGAGGAGACCCCCCAGCACCCCAAGGACACTGCCGGGGTGAGAGCTCAGCTCTCGCAGCAGGATTGTTCCATTTCCTGCGTTTCCATCACCAGGAAAACCACAGCTTTTGTGCTTGTGTGTTTTTTAACCAAAGCTCTGATTCTGCATTCTCCGGACTCCGGGAGCCAGGGCTTAGGAACAAGCAGGGAATGCTCTCATTAGCTAAACCTTTGTTAACACTCACTCACATCACCTCGTTTAGATTCACATCAACGGAATTGGCTTTTTTGGAACAGGTCCTTGAAAAGGGGGGGGGGGGGGGGGGGGGGAACAAACAACCTTTTTCGTGTCAATGTTTCCTAAGCAAAATATTTTGAGCTTTCTGCTTTGGTTTATTTGCTTTGTGTAAGCTTTTAAATCAGACACAATTAACACAAAAAACAGCAAGATCTTGTAGTTGTCAGGAAACGCTTCAGTTTTCCCTTTTCATCTGCTGAACATTGACACATGAAAATAATCCACCCCTCCCTCCACTGCTTGTTTTCTTTTAAAAAACACCAGCAAGCTTCAAATAGGCCCTGGGAGCTGCCCAGGGAGCTCCCCTTGCCCAGGTCCCCCCATCCTGCACCCACACCTCGGTGGGGACATGGCCAGGTTTACACTCCCCCAATTACATTATGTTTGAGTGGTTTATGATTTGGATTTTCATGCAGAGCAGCCTGTTCCAGCTCCTCATAACAAAGACAATTATGCTAAGTTTATTGGATTTGCATTCAGGGCTGATTTGTCAGAATTGTATATTGGTTCTGGGAGATGGAAGGGGAGGAAGAGAGGGGGCATTTGCTTTTCATGAGGACAGGAAAAAAAGCCCAGTATAAAATTCATTTCTCTGTTTCACAGAGTGCACAGTGCTTCTCAGTGCACAGATTCCTTCCTTCCTTCCTTCCTTCCTTCCTTCCTTCCTTCCTTCCTTCCTTCCTTCCTTCCTTCCTTCCTCCCTCCCTCCCTCCCTCCCTCCCTCCCTTCCCCTTCCATTCCCATTCCCATTCCCATTCCCATTCCCATTCCCATTCCCATTCCCATTCCCTTCCCTTCCCTTCCCAGACTGTGCCCACTGCCTGGTGAAGGACAGGTGTGACCAAGGCCAGGCCACCTCTAAGTGCACACTTACAAAGAAATCCTACGGATGCAGTGAGGTGGCTGCTCCAGGATTTTGTACCCCACTGCTGCACTGGGAATTCCCACTGCCAGAGCTTCCAGCCCTGTGCCAGGCACTGCAAAGCCATGTCCCCCCTTCTTCCTGGAGCAGACAGCCCATGATCCTGGAGAACATGCTGGGTTGGCTCCTGTCCTCTTGGAAGGGGTTTGAGGGTGTCTTTGTGCCACCTGCCAGAAAGGGGGGACCTCGGGGCAGTGCTGAAGCCAGGCAAAATATCACCTGGCAGGGAGATCATGGAATGGTTTGGGTTGGAAAGGGCTTTAAAGCCCATCCAGTTCCACCCCCTGGCATGGGCAGGGACACCTTCCACTATCCCAGGTGACTCCAAGGCCCCTCCAGCCTGGCCTTGGCCACCTCTCACAATATCCCATCTGCCTCTCCCATGGAAAGCCACAGTGCTCTGACAAATGCAGGTCCCTCCTAATTGGTTCCCTGAGTTTCCCACAAATCCCATTTTGCCTTATTTTAATTTTTCCCATTCCCAAGGCCCCCATCCTCTGTTTCCACATCCCCTTGCTGTGCATTTATGGATGCCATCCCAGCGGTCTCCATGGCAACCTGGCCCCTCACCAGGCACGGCACTCCCGAGGTCACGGCAGCAAAGTGGGAATGGTTGCCCACGGAAGAGGGATAAAGCTGGATCCATTCCCTTTATTAAAAAGCTACAAATGGCCACGAATTTTTATGGTCATGTGTCTCCTCTGGTTCCTCAAGCTCATGAAGATGGGATTAGAATGCTGAGCTCTATCTTTCCACGAAGCAACGTGGACAGTTTGGATCTCACACCCGTCTGAGGATTCCCAAAGGGATGTGAAGGTGGATGCACAGCACGTGGGGGACAGGAATGAAGGACCTTCCTTGGGATCTCTGCTTTATGATCCCAGAATGGTTTGGGTTGGAAGGGACCTCAAAACCCATCTTGTTCCACCTCCTGCCCTGGGCAGGGACACCTCCTGTTGTCTGGGTTTTGCCGTTCTCCTCTGTCTCCTTTAAGGAGTTTGTAAAAGTCTTGTTTTTAGCTTTCTGTGTCTTTGGAGTCAGATACACTTTCATATAAACAAGCCATTTGTTATGGTAAAATCAAAAAAAATGGTAAAAAAAAATGTTTACATTTTTTTCATAAAGGAGGAGACTGTTGACAGACTGCTGCATGGTCCAGTGTGGTTGGAGAAGAAGATTTTCTTCCTCCAATCCATGATCACTGCTGGAATTCGATAAATGCTGGCTCTGTAAATGAAGTCCTTCTTCTTTCCACCTTGGACATCGCAAGGTGTGGGTGTGAGTTCTTTGTGTCGGTTGCGACAACCTCCCACTATACCAGGTTGCTCCAAGCCTCATCCACCCTGGCCTTCAACACTTCCAGGGATTATAATCCCTGTGAAACAAAACTCTGTGCAGACTTTCCAAAGGCATGTGTGTGCTCAGTTTTGGCAGAAACTTGGGGAATGGGTGTTTGCCTCCCTTTTTCACTCTGGCATCTCGTACACGTCAAACACAGAAGAAGGTTTGGAACAAATATGCCACTGGGTTTGCTTTCCTATTTTTCCCTACTCCTTAGGAAGATAGATCTCTTCCACCTGCACCTGGTCCAGATGTTGTGTGCCTGACTATGAAGGAATGGTTTAATTGTCTCCTTCTTCTGGGCTCCCTGTTTAAAGCCACCCTGTTAATACATTCTGCCTCTTCCAGCTTTTCAGTCTCTACTCAGAATGGCAAACTGTTGGTATTTTTTTACCCTATCTCATGTTTTTTATTCCAATTGCAAGCCACTGGTGGAGGGGGGGTTTTTTTCATGGCTCTTAGGGGGAAAACTCATGCCTACAAAAAATACAGAAACCTGCTGAAAGAGAAACAATCCACAAAGCCAAATAATGCATCCTAAGACCTGGGAAAGTTTCTCCTCCATGTTCCCTATGCATTCCTGGCATCCTGAAGGACTCCCAGGGCCCGGTTTTCCAGCAGGGATGGATGTCCCACACCCAGCCAAGGCTCATCACCAGTGTACCCACGTGCTGTCCCACTGCTTCTCCCTGGGCCATGGCCACTGTCAAACCCAGACACCCTCCCTGGTGCTCCAAATCCTCTGGAGCAGTTGGGATTTGCAGCCTGTGCTTGGGAAATGTGACAGAACAGCCAACAAGGGAAGTGGTGGCTTCAGCAGGACCTGCCCAGAAGGGCTGGAAAGAGAAGAGTGAGGGAGCTCCCACAATGAGCCCCACGCTGGGTGTGATAGTCAGTCCTAAACCCAGCCTAACCCTGCCCAGTTAGGCTGCTGTAGCTGATCCTGGCTCTTCCCCATCCCTTCATAGGAGCTGTTCTTCACAAGGCCTGTGAAGGTTTGCACTCCTTGCACCGTGGGGACTGTGAAGACACCACTGAAACCCAGAGCAACTCCAATCCTGAGAGATTTCCCCTGGAAGATTTCCACCCCTGGGAGGCTGAAATTTTAGGTATATCTCTGATTGCTGGAGGCAGGCAGTGAAACACCAGAATTCAGATGCCAAGCTCGTACAAAATGAGATTAAAACATGTCATTAAACAAAAAACAAAAAAACAAACAAAAAAAAACCCAAAAAACCCACCAAAAAAACAAAACAAAAAACCAAACCAAAACAAAAACAAACAAAAAACAAAACAACAAAAAAAACCAAAAACAAAACAAAAAAAAACACCAAAAAAAACCAAAAACAAACAAACAAAAACCAACAAGAAAACAAAAAAAAAAACCCAACCACAAAACCCACCAAAAAAAAACAACAGCAAACCAGTCTGAGCTCCTCTTGTTTGTTTTCTGGTGCCACAGCATCCAGACTGAATGTGGAAAGGACTCCAGAACCACAGGTGGACAAACCCTTCCTTAATACAGAGAATCGTGGAATTGCGTAAGTTGGAAAAGCCTCAAGTCTCACTGTTCCCCAGCACTGCCAAAGCCTCCACTGACCTGTGTCCCCAAGAGCCACATCCACACAGCTTTTAAATCCCTCCAGGCATGTGGACCCCACCACCTCCCTGAGCAGCCTGTTCTAATTCCTGACCACCATTCCCAGGAAGGAATTTTCCCTAATATCCAACCTGAACCTCCCCTGGCACCGCTTGAGGCCGTTTCATCCTGTCCCTGTTCCCTGGGAGCAGAGTCTGACCCTCCACTGGCTGCCCTCTCCTGTCAGGGAGTTGTGCAGAGCCAGAAGGTTCCCCCTGAGCCTCCTTTTCTCCATGAAACCTTGAGTTTCATGGATGGGTGTGCAATGAGCACACTTGGAGCACACAGCTTGGGAAAGCCCAAAGAGAATCAGAGAAAGAAGTTAGTTGGTCAGAGGGTGGTACCAATATCCTTTGCCAGGGCAACACAGGAATTTTAGGATATGAAACCAGTGTCCATAAATGTATTGCCATTGCACAGCCAAAACACTCAGCTGAGTGCACAACTCTCCCTGTAGAGTTCATGGAATCACAGAACCATAGGATAATATCCTGAGTTGGAAGGGACACTCAAGGATCAACAGCAGCTCCTGCCCTGGCACAGGACAACCCCAAGAATCCCACCATGGGCCCTAGTTCCTGCTCCTGAAGCATTTCCCTTCCCAGCCAGAGCATTAATGAAAAGGGAGCCTCAGAAATGTGATTAAGTAGCAGCCCGGGCAAGCGTTCGGCACAGGCTGCAAGAAGGGGTTAAGTGATCCAAGTGAGTGATGTGAATCATTAACGGCAGTGGGAGGATCCTATAGTGGGAATAAGAGCCAGCCAGGCTGTGCAGCCCACGGCTGTGGGGGCTGAATGCCGTGGATTTGCCCTCCTTTCCCAGAGGATCATCCCCGTGGCACCAGGGGGAGCCCACGCCACCTCCCCCTGCTGCAAACCCCAGGCTGGACTTGGGGAGAGCTCCTTGTGCTGCTACAGCTTGGTCAGATTTGGTTCTACCAACACCTGAAGATGCTTTCCAGCAGGGCTGAGTGGAGCACTCTGATTCTTGGGAAAGGACAAAGTGATCCAGGTGCTCCAAGAGGCACAGGAAAGCTTCAGAGGTTAAAAGCATGTCTTTTCTCTTTCAGCAAATATTCCTAGGACATGTGTGGAGTGGGGATTTGGGTGTTCTGGTCCACCCCTCCATCCCCTGGTGAAAGCCAAGGGGCTGCCTCGCACAACCCCTGCTCCAAGCCCTGTTCCCACAGCTGCTGCTTGAAGCAGGTGGCCCAAGCCCAGAGACGCCACCAAAGAAAGGATTTTTGGGAAGAAGCCTGGGTGAAGAAAAACAGCAGGGACGTAGAAAACTTCTGGGTACTCCAGAGGCACCTTGGGCTCATCTTTAGAAGCTCTGCAGGTGCAGGAGGTGTGAGCAAGGGGAGTGAAAGTGTTTTCTAGACATCTGTAAGACTGTACAGGCACTTCTATCCCTTCTGGCCTGGGCCACTGTTCCTCTGCTCTGGTTCAGAACAGCCACTGTTCCCAGAGACCAGGGCTGGAGCAGCTGAGCAAAACAGCTGCTGGAGAGGTTCTGGGTGCTCTGCCTCTGGCATCCTGCTGGGAATTCCTTCTGTGGAGCTCCTTCCAGCTGCTCACCTGCATTAATGCAGGGATCCAACAGTTTGGCTCCACGGTTTATTAAACTTCTCCTCTTCGTGACAAGGTGTGAACCTGTGCTCTACAATAATTTTCCAAAGCTTTTACATGCCAGGGAAATTACCAGCCATGGAGCCCTGAACAGCAGGGGGAAGAGCAGGCTTCACATTAGGGATGAGCATTTGGAGTGGAGCAGATGGATGAGGCAGCAGTGTGTGAGGAGCTGTGCACTACAGAGCCTAAGCAAGCCTGAGAGAGGGAACTGTCTCCTGGATCACTGTGTGAGTGTAACTCAGCACCTGCTCACCTGCTGCCCCAGCCAGGTGTGCATCCAGAGGCTTTTCCCAGGGAAGATGTGGCCCAAGGCATTGTTCCACCAGCACTTGGTGGTTCATTTATTCATCTCCACACTCCACCCTCCTCCTCCTTCCCCAGTCACGCTGCCCTGGTGCTGGCAGGACACTGATGAGGGCTGTGATCCGCAGCCTTGGCTCACTCCTTGCTGCTTCCAGGTGGGTGTTGGAGCTGTGGGACTGATCTGTGAGTGGCCACCAGCCAGATCAGTCATTGTGCTGTGTCACACCTGCCTGTGGGCTCTGTGGGCGCTGCAGCCACTACTCTGAGCCAAAGAGCCCCTTTGTCATGTCCTGGGAATCACAGCCAGCCCAGGACCCAGCCCCTCCACTCCCTGCAAACACATCCAAAGGGTGCCTGTGCCAGAGCCATACCCCAGCTGGACTCTGGTGATGGATGAGAAAGGAGCAGAGGCAGGAGCAGCAGGAGACAAGGAGAAACAAGGCTTTTCAGAGCAAGCAGGAGGCACACAGTGAATAAAAGCTGTGTTGGAGGTGGGAAATTACTGATTCAGGGCTGATAATGGCACTGAAACACCTGCAACCTCCTCCTCCTCCTCCTCTAGAGCCCAGGAGCTGGCACTACTCAGGGAGAGGGCTCTGTGTTGGATGCAGCTGGCATAGGTGGGTGGAGAACAGGCTCCCTCCATAGGTGTTCACAAGGAGGGATGGCAGAGCTGGCTGCAGCTGTCCCGTGTCACCCCTGGGCTGTGGGGGACACATGGGGCCGGGGGGTCACTGGGAGTGGCTGACCATGGATGCTCAGCTGTGTGTCTCCAAGCTGTGCTACATGGAAGGATCATTCTGATTTCCCAGTTCTCAGACCTGAGCTCTCTGTTGGAAATCCAAGTCCCAAGACCAATCCATCACTTGCCCAGCCTGTTGCTCTCCTCATTTCTCTGGTCCAGGCCAAGCAGCAGCATGGAGATGCCACAGTTTTATCAGCAAAACGCAGAGCAGAGAGAGCAATGTCCTTCAGTGGAGCAGGAACTCTGCTGTGGGGAGGAGGAAGAGGAGGAGGAGGAGAAGCTCCTTGGGCTCTGAAACATGAAGGTGTGAAAATCAGGCACCACATAAACATCACGGGTTTGTTGTGTATTCTCTATTCCACAACACGACCTGCTCAGGCTGGCTCAGCACAGTCCAAGGAGTGCATCAGCCATGGACTCAAGGTTCTTCCAGTCAGGAAGCAGAGACCTCTCCAGCTTCATCTTTTGCTCAGCCAAAACAACCCTGCAAGATTCCTGCTGTGTCATGGGGGACTTTCTTCCTGGCTTTTCCCACTCTGGATTAGTTTAATTCCATTTTGGCAGGAGCAATGATAGAGCACAACCCCTATCCTGACGTGTTCCACATGGAGCTGGGAGGATTTGGGTTATCATCCTCACCACAGGCCTGACTCCCTGCTCAGCCATTAGGAGGTATTTAAGTGAAATAGTGGATCCTGGTGACCAAGAAGGGACCAGGAAGGGAGAATGGGAAATAGTCCATCCTGTACAGTCCTTGTGTCTGCAGTCCTTAAAGAGAGAGCTGTCAC
This sequence comes from Phylloscopus trochilus trochilus, assembly GCA_016584745.2. Classification (NCBI taxonomy): domain Eukaryota; kingdom Metazoa; phylum Chordata; class Aves; order Passeriformes; family Phylloscopidae; genus Phylloscopus; species Phylloscopus trochilus. The sequence continues at coordinate 1,753,549 of WQNJ02000094.1, forward strand.
CTCTGGAGTCACTGGAGAGAGACTGACTCAGGATTCCCCTGTGGAAGAACTGAGCCACCTTCTGGAGCTGTCTATCTCCAAATACAGGAGCCCAGAAAAACAGGTTTTCCTGGAAGTCTGACTTTAGGGGAAAAGGTAGGTGAGGTAGATCCATCTTCATAGAATCCCAGACTGGTTTGGGTTGCAAGGGGCTTACAGACCATCCCACTCCATGGGCAGGGGCACCTTCCACTACCCCAGGTTGCTCCAAGTGCCTGGAAGAGTTCTGTAAAGGTCAGGCAGCTCCTGCAGTGATTTCCTCGGGGACGTGGCACAGGCTGTATTTTGTGCTGACACTCCCTGGGTAGCATTTGCCGTGTGAGTCAGGGGATATTTAAACTGCTCATTTACACAGTGAGCTCTAAGAATAACCCTTCCCAACAAAATACCAGCAGGGAGAGAGGCCAGGAGGAGACAGGTGGCTCCCTGCATCCATCCTGTTGTGCTATTCTTTGTTTACTCAGTGTTTCATCTGCGCCCCCGGGCCCGAATTAACGCCTGAGCCCACAGCCTCTGCTTGTGTTCCATTTCTGTAGAGAAGTGTCTGCAGCTGAGAGCAGAAATGGAAGCTTCTGTTTTGGATGAAATCCTGGAAACATGTCCCTAAGACCCCACAAAGCTATGGAGCCTCCCTGAGGCTGCACAGAGCTGCTACGTGCCTAACAAGTGACATTCCTGTGCTGTGGGCCACCACAGCCTGCCAGTGTCATTAAATATCTGCAGCTCATGTGGGTCCACACCAACACCACAGCTTGCACAGGGATCACTGCAAGGACAGAGGACTTGGAGCAGAGGGGATCAGCAAATGGATATGACCATATCCATTTGGCCACAACGCTCAGGACATCTCCTTGTGACACAAAGGCTCTTTTCAAAGTCCACACCCCAAAGGACCATACACTTTTCCTTGAGCCTTTGACCTACTAGAGCTCATTCAGTCTGGTCTCCAGGAAATTACTTAGATTGGAACAGTTCTGCTGCTGTTCAGGAGTTAAAATGAGCGAAATGTCAGCAGGTAACTGCTGGGACTGCTGCCTGTTTCTCCACAGCTTCTGTTTATCAGGTTATTTTGGAAACCTCTGCAAAGAAACACTGTTCACTCCACCCTCTTCAGCCTCATTTTGCCCAGTTTCTGCTCGTAGCAAGTGCTTTGGCAGCTCCATTTCCTTGGCAGCCTAATCAGATCCACTGGGAACTATAAAGGAGGGTTCAAGTGAAGTGAAGGGCTGAGAGTTCAGCTTCCCAAGTGGCTCCTCACAGGACCTGTGGAGAAATCTTCTACAGCCTGATGTTCTAGACCTGAGATGGATATAAATCCCAGGAGCTGCTGACCTTCCAGTGTAACCTCTGAAATGTCCTTTCTGCACCGAGCAAGCTCGGAGCAGTGGGGTGTGGAGACTGTGGAGGAAGAAGCCAATGTGTATGTGAATGGAAAGGGTTGGCTGTGCACATGGAGCATGTGGTGGATTCAGGAATATCATAGAGGAGGAGAAAAAGGGTTAAAAGAGTCATTCTGGCTGTAATGAGAACCAACCTCCTCACTGTGTCTGCTCTACTGCAGAAGAGGGTGACTCTGAGGAGCCTCACAGGCCAGTCCCTGACATCACAGAATTCATGGAATGGTCTGGGTTGGGAGGAGCCTTAAAGATCACCCAGTTCCAGCCCCCTGCCATGAGCAGGAGCACCTTCCACTAGACCAGAAGGCTCAATGGGAAGAGCTCTGCCATTTGGGATGAGACTTCTGAAGGGGCCCTGCTGTTCCTGTGGTTCGTAGCAGGCCAGGATGGCTCTGGAGCAGTCAGCACTTGTTTGTGGACAGCTGTGCCAGCTGGTTCCTTCCAGCAAACACCTCTTGGGACAGAGCAGGAGGATGGGAGCGTGTGAAGGATGGCAGTGTTTCAGAGAGGGCCCGCCTCCTCTAACACCAAAGGCTCATCCATAAACCTCTGTAGCCCTGTTTTGTGCCTGTGATGTTTTGGTTTCTCTGAAACTCTTTCAGAGTTTTCTGTCAACAAGAGACACGTTTTCTTAACTGAAACCTTTGTTTACATTCCTTTCCCTAGGAGGGACTTCTTGATGTCCCTCTGACTTGACCAATGTGATTGAAGAAGTTTGTCTTTCTTCCACCCATTGGGTTGTTCTTTGTAGAATAGTATAAAGGGAAGAAATTCCCAGAAATAAACGGAGTCATTGTCAGCCTTCTGAGTCGGAGTCTGTGTCGCTGTGATCTCTAACAGTGTCAGCCCCTCCCAGGCCTCCTGGTGGGATCAGCAGAGATGTCTCTCCTCCAGCTCTGGCCGCTTGCTCCTGGCTGATGGTGGCCAGCCCACAGAGGAGCAGATGGGAGAGAAGGAGGCAGAGCCTAAAAGCAAAGCTCACGGAAGCAGGATGCAGCATCCCTGCTGCTGCTGAATGGTGGTGCTGCCCTGCAGGGTGGCACGGACCCAGCGGATGTGCGGGAAGCTTGGAGCCCCTCCTGCTGGGATACTCCCCAAACCCACGCTTCCCACACGCCACTCCCACAACCACCAGCTCTCTCCAGACCTGCTCCATCACCCAGCTCCAAGGCAAACTGGCCAGAGAAGCCGGATCCAAGTGCCAGCTGTCTCCAAGAGCTTTCTGCCTCCCCGCACAGCTGCTGTCAACATGGGCCAGGCCTTGGCCAAGAGCAGCATCTGCAGGAGGGCGAGCCAAGCCAAGCTCTGCTGGCAGAGGGAAAGAGCTGCAGTCACTCTGGAGCTGCTCCAGCACAATCCCTTGGGAACATAAGGAGCCGTGATCAACTTTGCAGAATCATGGATCACAGAATGGAAGGGACCACAGTGGGTCACCCTGTCCAGCAGGGTCATCCCAGAGCACATGGATTGCATCCAGATAGTTCTGGAATATCCCCAGTGAGAAGACTCCACAACCTCTCTGGGATCTGTTCAGTGCTTGGTCACTGCACAGGAAAGAAGTTCTTCCTCCTGTGCAGGTGGGACTTCCTGGGCATCAATTCCTGTCTCTTCCTCCTGTCCCATTGCTGAGCACCACCAAGAAGAGCTTGGATCCAACCTCTGGACACCTTCCCTTCTGATAGTTACTCCCTACAATAAATTAGGAAAAGGTCTTCCCCTTCTTGCCCCACAGTGAGGGTAGTGTGGGCAGCCTTGTCCTGTGATGGAATCTGCAGGTGGATGAAAACCTGTCTGTGCCACAAAATAAAATCCAGGGAAAGAGCCCCTCCAGGAAGGGCGGTCCCAAATGCGATGAATGTTTCCTCAGTGTGATTTTTGTAACATGAACACAAACCTGTGTAGATATTATGAATAAATAAATGGAAAACAAACCTACAATCTTCTCCCATTTCAGCTCTGCTGCCTTCCCTTCTCCCGGGGAATGGGTTGGGAAAACAGACCACACAAAGCAGACACCAGTTGGATTGCTCAAGGCACTACCAGGAGGTGTTCAGATAGAAAGGTGTTGGGAACACCTGGAGCCAATTGGATAATGAAACGTAGCAAAACACTGCATTCTTCCAGCACTCAAAATCCGTGGGGTAAATCCCTGCCTGGAAGCAGCCTGGCTTGCCCGAAGCTCTGCAGGACATGTAGCAGGAGCTCACAGCTGGTTGTCCTGTGCCCAGCTCCAGGCAGAAGGTCAACATCCAGCTGGATGGTCTGTGTTTCCTTCAGTCCCAGAGGAAGTTTTGAGGAGGAGTAAAAGGTCGGGGGTGAGAAAGGAGGACAACAAAGGACAGAAAGGACAGTGTGACACACCCCACCTCTTCCTTCCTTTCCATGCAGCTCATCATCCTTCCACACTTCCATCCACAAAGGTGGGAAGGATCTAAGAAGCACTGATAAGAAGGGACTTTTCACAGGGGCCTGGAGTGACAGGACAAGGGCAATGTCCTTAAGCTGAAGGAGGGGAGGTTTCAATGGCATATTGGGAAGGAATTCTTCCCTATGAAGGTGGGGAGGCCCTGGCACAGGGTGCCCAGAGCAGCTGTGGCTGCCCCTGGATCCCTGGCAGTGTCCAACGCCAGGCTGACTGGGGCTTGGAGTAGCCTGGGATAGTGGAAGATGTCCCTGCCCATGGCAGGGGGTGGGACTAGTTGGACTTTAAGGTCCCTTCCAAGCAAAACCTTGCTGGGATTCCATGAAGTGCATTTTGCCTGCCACCTCCAGACAAATATCTTGGGGAACCAGCTCATCAAATGTATTTTGAGGCTGCCCAAGGAAACGATCCCTGTGCCCATCACTTCCTCTTCAGCCCCTTCCTGTGCCCCTGCTCCAACTCCACCCAACAGCGTGATGCTCTTTGCTGAAAGAGAACTGCCAATGATTCCAGGAGGCTCCCGCTGTTCTGGGCATGGAACATCCCTCTGCTTCTCCACAGCCTGCCAAGCTGGGATGAGTCCTGAAAAAACCATCCATTCCTGCTGTCTGCTTTGGGCTCAGCTTGCTGCTGATCACATTAACAAAAGTGGTGACACAGCATTTCCAGTGGGTGCCAGGAAAACATTCCCTGTGTTGGAAGAACATGAGGCTTTTTGTGCTCCGTACTTGAAAATCAACCGAAATTTAGTTCTGCTTGATGAAATTTGCTGTTCTCACAAAATCCAATTCAGATTTGATTAAAATACATGTATTTTTTTATTGCTGCTTCCATGCAGCGGTGTTTGTGAAGGTGCCTGTATTTTTGGCTTTTCCAAAAGTGATGGGAGTTTCCATGGGCTCTGGCAGATCTCTACAGCCCTTGAGGCCATGGGAGCCTAAGAGACACCCAGGGAGCCACTGGGAGCCAAGCAGCAGGTCCTGGCTGAGCTCCCACCAAGCATCTCCTCCAGAACAGCTCCAATCCTTGCCATGGGAGCACAGGAATTACCAACCCCCAAAATGTAAGACCAGTCTGCCAAACCCACAGCACTGGGCACTAGAAGGGCTCATCCTGCCATATCCACCATGGTCCTCTGGAACTTCAGACTGGTGGTGTGGAGGTACCAGGCTCTCCACATTAGAGGTGGTTTTAGCAGGAAAGTTCTGCTGTTGCTGAGCCTTCAGCTATGGGTTCAAAATTCCTGGCATGGAAATGGTGGAACAGAAGAGGATGCTGGATGGAGCTTGGAGCAACCTGGTTTAGTGGAAGATGTCCCTCGCAGGGGGTTTGGAAATAATCCATGTTCAATTTCCCTTCCAACCCAAACGGCCAGGATGATAAAGCCATCCTAAGCATGCAGGGAGCAGGGAAAGTCAAAAAGCAAAGGACAATTTGAGGTCTCAATCTAGAAAATACAGTCAGAAAAGAAAGCAAAATTCCCAGAGTGATGATGGGCAAGAAAACCTCCCATCCCTAGAAATGTCCAAGGCCAGGCTGGGTGGGACTTGGAGCAACCTGGGATAGTGGAAGGTGTCCCTGCCCATGGCAGAGGGTGGAACTGGATGATTCTTAAGGTCCCTTCCAACCCAAAGCATTCCATGATTTCATGATCACTCCTAAGATCAAAGATACACTAAATGACCATGTGATTTCTTCCAGCCTGATTTTCCTATTAAAAAAAAAAGCAACCCAAAGACCATGAAAAAAGGATCAAACCCTCCCTTATCAAGCCCCAGCGCAGCCACCCTGGATCAGCAGAAGGGAAGGTGTTGATTCCCAGGCAGAGCCAGCCTGTGGATCTCTTCCAGCTGCATCCTCTGTACGCTCCCGTATCCCCGGGTCCAATCCCCAGGATCCTCTCCATGCCTCGCTGCCCCGGATCAGCCAGCCAGAGCTTCTCCTGCAGCAGCTGTGCAGGGTTTGCCCTTTGGAGCAGCTTTGGCAGGAGCTCCTTCCCCGTGCCTGCTAACAACACGTCCCCCCCGGAGCGGGCAGCACGCTCCATTTCAGCCCTTCTCCAGCCCCGCCGCTAACGAAGCCGATCCAAAGCAAGGAGTAATTGTGTTTGCAGGTGACAGGGCTGGAAGTGCAGTGCTGGGAAACACATTCTTGGCAAGGAGTCCCGGCTCGGAGGTGAGGGAGGGCAGCCAATTGTGAAATCCCTGGCAGAAGTGTTTTGTGTCAGAACAGTGTTGCTCTGCCCGGCCCAGCTGCTGCAGAAAATGCCGGAGGAGTGTGCCTCTGGGAATGCAGCAGAGCTGGGAAGGGCTGCGCTGGGATGGAGAACCGGCATCCAGGCCACGGCACAGCCTCCTGTGACAGCTCTGCTTCCAGCACATCCCCAGGTGTGCCCATGGCTGCTGGAAAAACGGGGCTGAGCAGAGCCTGCCCGGAGATTTGGGATTTAGGAAGCCTGGCAGGAAGGTGGATGGGGGGTGGTGTAGTCATGCTTCGTGCCTGTGATGTTTTGATTTCTCTGAAACTCTTTCCCAGGCACTGTTCTGTCAACAAGAGACAGGTTTCCCTAACCGTATCCTGTGTTTTGCATTCCTTTCCCTAGGAGAGATATTTTCTTGATGTCCCTCTGACTTGACCAATGTAGTTGAAGAAGTTTGTCTTTCTTCCACTCCTTGGGTGGGTTCTTTGTAAAATAGCATAAAGGGAAGAAATTCCCGGGTAATAAAGATTGATTGGAGTCATTTCAGCCTTCTGACCTCGGGAGTCTGTGTCATTGTTAATCTTGAACAGCGTCAGGGTGGTGCCCGAGAAGGGCTGCTGTTGGGAGAAACACCTGGATTCAAGCTCTGGGCTCCAAGCCTTAGGTGTATGCTGATGCTAATCTGGTGCAGTGATAAATAAAAGCTTCCAAATTCTGCTCTGGAACACTGCAGTAAATGGGAATGCACCACCTTTATCAGGTGGTCAAGCCAGGGATTTGGTGTCTGTTTCTTAGCTCAGGAATATGCTCTTTTCACAGGAATACATTGCTGGAAGGACATGAACACATTCCACGGGCAAGGCACAGACAGACCTCAGGGAAGGACATGAATGGGGAGCAGAGGTAGAAGGTGCTCACGTTTCCATGAAAGAAAATCCCTCTGGATGAAATTCCTCCTGGGCTCAGACCACAGCAGAGAGGATGCTGCAGGCACTCCAGGCTGGGATGCACTTCTATCTTGGATTTACCAGCTTTTAACAGCACATGATGATGGCATTGCCTGAGGCTACTTGGGGCAGAGATTCCATATGGGAAATACAGAGATCAGCCCCTTTGAGTGCAGTGTTGAGCACCATGGCTGGAGGAGAGAGGGACATGTACCACTCTTTCCTTCCATGTCTTCTCTCCTGGTCTTGGAGATAATGTGTGGATGTGGATTGCCCAGGTTTAATCTCTCAGTTGTATCTCCCTGTTAATTCCCAGTTTGCATTTTGAGGTGTTCCATCCCCCTGGGGACTGAGGCTGCTCCTTCCTCCTTCCCCACATCCCAGTTATTCATCTGTAGCATGCCACAAGTTTGGCTGGAGCAAGGGCAGGGATGTTGTAACCTCATCAAGGCAGGGATGTCGTCCTGTGCCCTTTCCAGAGTGCCCTGCACATTTGTGGTGCCAGAGAGGCAATAAATAATAATAGTGAGTCATCCAGAAGTGCCCCTGGTGAGGACTCAGATCCCACTAGGAGGAGAAGCTTTCCCTTGGGGCATAACTCTTACACAGGAGCTCGTTATTGCAGAACAATTCCCTTCAAGGCTCCATAGCCTGAACTCCATTAAAATGGATGTTCTGGCGGTGACTGATGAATTTAGAAAGCAAGAGCTGCACTCTGCTTCCAGCTAAACACGATGGAAATCCAGGGTCACTCCCCGGCCTCGTTCACACGGGGCGAGAGCAGTTCCAACTGCAGAGCTGTGAAAATCCACACTGCCACAAGCACAGACTCCTCATCCACTTGCCAGACACCGTTTTGCCCTGACTTCCACCCAAACCAGCAGAGATTTGCAAGGATCTGAAGGCTGGGTTGGCACTGAGTGAAAGAAGGGATGTGATTAGAGGGGCAAAGAGGGTAAAACACATCTGTGTGAGGTCCTCCTGCCTCCTGCCAGGTCCATGGGGGAGGAGAAGGGGAACAGTGACTTTCTGTCCCATTTAGTTGCCACTAAACGTTGCACAAGTGAGCGTTAATGAGGTTCCAGCAAGCAGACATCCCGAGGAAAAGGCTCTCATTTGATCATGGGGCCCGGCTGCTAACGCTGACCTCAGAAAAACGAGGCATATTTTATTAATTGAGGTCTTCCACATTTGAAAAAAAAAAAAAGCCTGCCTTTCTGGCAAAGGAGACCTTGGAACCTCCCATCTGCTTCTGTGATCCTGCTGGGTGAGGGGCGGCAATTAAAAGCACTTTGAGGAGAGGAACAGTGTTCTGAAGAGCTGCGGGGAGCTCGGGAGGGTGGAATGGGGGGAAATGGGGGAAGAAAGGGAGTGGCTGTGTCCATCAGCACCGGCGGCTGCTTCCCGTCGGGAGGTGTCACACACCTCGGGATAGCGGTGCTAAGCAGGGATGCTCCTTGCTGGAGACGGCAGGATCCCCTCTGGAGCACCGGGAGCCTCCGGAGGCAGCTGGATTTAGCAGCACAGAAAATGAGGTGTCGCAGGTAATGAGCCAGCAAGACACTGGTGTAGGACAAGGGAAGGCCAGCACAGGGTGTCCAGAGGCGTTTAAGTGCTAATTGTATTCCCGGTGATTAACTACTTCCACAGGCAAGACTCTGCTGTTAACATGGCCCTCCCTCTCCAGGAGCCTTGTTCCTGACTGCTTAGCAGGGCTGGCACTTCCAAAGGACTTTGGCCCTCCACAGCCCATGGTTTCAGAGGAATTTTGGGCAGGCCCCAGAGCTGGGTGCCCAAAGCTCACTAGAAATCCAAGTCAGAGTCCAGCAGTGTGACACCCTTCCTTACAAATCCCCAGAGCAAGGCCCCAGGAATGCAGCTCCATCCCCTTTCCGTGTGTCCATTCCTAGCTCTTCATCAAGGATGATACAAGAAAGGAATTTCTTCAATGAGTTGGTGAGGCCCTGGCACAGGGTGCCCAGAGAAGCTGTGGCTGCCCCTAGATCCCTGGAAGTGTCCAAGGCCAGATTGGACAGGACTTGGAGCAACCTGGGATGGGGGGAGGTGTTCCTGCCCATGGATGGAACTGGATGGGCTTTAAGGTCCCTTCCAACACTGATGCAAATGACCTGTTTTTAACTAAAGGGAGGTGGTAGTGGGATCTACACGACTTCAGGACCTCCCCTCGAGCTTTTCCTGGCAGCTCTGGGGAGGAAGGCAAGGCAGAACCCTGGGCTAGAAAAGCAAACACAGGAAGGGGGCAGTGGGAACACTGAGCACATTCCTAGGAAGAGGCTGGTACAGAGAAGGAATGAGACAGAAAGGAAAATTCAGCTTCTAGTAAAGGCAAATTCACAAAGAAGCTCTTCAGGATCAGCAATAAATTGAGAAGGGACAACAAATCAGTGAAGGGCTGCTCTGGAGCCCAAGGAAGGGAGGGCAGGACCTCCCACTGCCTGCAGCAGCTTCTCACAAACTGCACCTGGAGACTCCAGCATTCCCTGTGAATCAGTGGTGAGAAAAACAGGCATGTCACAGCCGTGGTTATTGGCCCAGATAATCCATATCCCTTTCCAAAGGAAAAAAAAATCCTAATCCTCTCTCCTCCTTTCCCTGTTAGCAGAGTTTATAATCGCTGAGCTCTGATGGAGATGGGGGGGCCCCACAAGTGGCACTGCTGGGGATAAGGAATTCCTCCTCAGCATTTCTCAGAGGCCTTAAAAGAAAGGTGGGGAGCGAGAGGAGGTGAAGGAGCAGTGAGAACCACAGCAAACCCAGCCCCTTTCAGAGTTCCCAGCAGCTGGAAGCAAGGCAGAGCAGTGAGTGCTGGCTCCGCTCCAGCGCCGCGCTCTCCCGGATGAGGAGCGTGCAGGACTGGCAGCAGATTTCCAGCCTAACCTTCTGCCACAGCAAACACTGTGAGGTGGAACAATCCCTCCTGAAGGTGATTAATGGCAGGGAGCTCCTGGGGGGGAACTCAGCTGTGGCACGGGCTGTCAGGGGCAATGGAGGGAGCAGTATTTACCTTCCAACGGATCGCAGATGATTTCCCTCTGTTCTCTGGGCTGTTGTTCATAAATGGGTGTCTGGGAGTGACAGGAATCCCGGCCAAATGCATGGGAGAAAGGTGTTTCTGCCACTCAGAGGCCAGGCTTTGCTTAAAAGCAGCTGGAAGGATCAGGAGGGGGCTCCTGCCTCCCAAAGGTTCTGATATGCATCAAGACAATGCTGAATATGTGACCCTCTGAAGCTCAACACTGGGAGGACCAACAGAGGATTGCCCCTTTTTTTGCCCCTCAAAAAGTTAATATTTGGGTTGAGAGAAGTGACCAGTGATGAGTGTGTGACTTTTGGAGGCTCGTCACTGGGAGGTACTGGTCTTACTGGGGCTGGCTGGGAGGGAAGTTGGATCTTGGAAGTGGAGCCAAGTCTGTTCTCCCATCACACCCTGTAAAGTCCAAAATAGCTCAAGTTCTCTCTCAGGGCTGTCTTAGCCCTGCCTTGCTGAGGAGACAATGAACAAAGAAACCCATCCTCATTCTGGACTGAACCACATGGTGTCCAAATCAGCATTTCCCTGTTCTCTTTCCAGACATTTCCCTGCTCTCTGTCCTCTCTAAAGACTCTTTAGAGAACCCTTGCAAAGCATTGCTGTGACAGGAGTCACACCCAGTTCCTAAGAGTGAGAGTCTGAACTACCCCTTCCCCTGGCACCTCTCTGACATGGGCACCTGCCTGTCCTGTCCAAGCCCCAAGGGCAGGCTCTTCTTCCCCAGGAAAGGCTCTTTCATTCCTAAACTCACCATGCATTGCCGTCCAAGCAGCCTGACTAGGTGGTGACATTGGATGCAGTCCAGCAGAGACATGGATGGACATCCAAAAAGCATCGAATCTCATGGCAAAGTAACCTATTAAACTCCAGCCAAGAGGAATTGCACAAAAAATGTCCTTGGAGTGCCCTGGTGAAGACTCTGAGGTGAAGGGTTGGCTTTGTTTGCTCTGGGGGCTGAGAGCAAGTCCTGGGACTGAGTGCAGGGGAGGGAGGTGCCACGGAAGGAGGGAGGTTATGAAAAAACAAGGAATCATTATCCACAAAGCTTCAAAAGCCCAGATAATGCCTTGGTTCCTCCTCTACACCATGCCATAGGTTGTTGTTTTTCCATAGGTTCCCCTCCACCCAGCAGAACCTTGCTGTGCACTGTGATTACTTCTGGCCCTTTCCCAGTGGTTTGTGGCACAATTTCCATATCACTTTGTTGGGATTGCAGTTAGACCCAATCCAGCCCCATAATGGCCACTATCATCCCTGGGGGAGGAGGAGGTGCAAACAGCTTTTACAGCTCCATATTTCTGCAGTTCCAGTTCCTCTGGCAGACCCTGGAGGTACAGGCACTTTCCCCTTGTTAATCCTGCTGGAGGTCAGGCAAGAGCATGGACTAGCCCAGAGGCTGGAGGGAAAATCACGGGAGAGTGATTGCAGCTCCTGGGAGAGGTGAGAGGCAAGGCTGTTGTGCCAATATTTGTGGGGAGGGCAGGGGGTTGATTTAAACAGGGAAAAAGATGGAGGGAGACAAGGAAGATCCTTTTACTCCTTTCATTGAGCTGTTTGAACAAGCAGGCTCCAGAAGTTCCAAGGATATCAACCCCCAGCAGTTTGGTTTTCTCTCCCAGAGCTCCATGTTACACACTCCCCAATGAAGCAGAGAAACTTCAGACCTTCTCCTTCACTTCCTGCTCTGTCTGGGCAGAGGAAAGAGAGGAACACTGCTGGGAGTGACAGCCTTGAAAGCCTTTGGGTGGAGAGCTTGGAGAGGACGGAGCAGATGGATCCATGCTCTGCCCGCCCCACTGGCTCCCTGCAGCCTGGGTGCTCTGCCCTGAGCTAGGGGAGGGGCTGGTTCCTACTGGGATGATATTTAGGGAGGGAAAATGGAGGAGGAGCAATGATCTGTGGGGCTAACGGGCCATGCAGTACCCAGGGGAAAAGATTGGATAAGTGGGAACAACCCTGTGGGGATTCAGTGCCAGAAAGGGGCCTCTGGAGGGGAGCAGTTTACAAGGAATTGTAGTGATGGGACAGGGGGTAATGGCTCCAAGGGAGAGCAGAAAGACAGTACATTTAAATGGATATTGGGAAGAAATCATTCCCTATGAGGGTGGGGAGGCCCTGGCACACGTTGCCCAGCAGCAGCTGTGGCTGCCCCTGGATCCCTGGAAGTGCCCAAGGCCAGGCTGGATGGGGCTTGGAGCAACCTGGGCTAGTGGAAGGTGTCCCTGCCCATGGCAGGGGGAGCAACTGGGTGATTTTTAAGGTCCCTTCCACCTCATTCCCTGATTCTATGATGACTCTGGAAGAACTGGAAGGAAAACAGTTGGATTCATCTGCACTGGGGTGTTCCTGTAATCATCTACAGAAGCAAATGTTCTTGGCAGACATGAAGACATCCAAGAGCAGGGACATTCCTGGGTCTGCAGCCTCATAAGATCACAATTCACTTCCAGCACGTGGAGCTCACTTCCAGCACAAGCACACAGTACATGCTTTGAATTAATCATGTGGTTGAGCATCAAGGTGAAGGAAAATCCATCCCAGTCCCTGGTGTGGGGAGTAAGAGCCTTAAGGTCCACCTGAGACCCTTCCCTTGGCCCTGAAATCCCTGGATACAGCAGGAGAAGGCTTTGTGCTGGTGTGCAGGAGAGCTGTGGAAATGATCACAGAAACCCCTCCTAGAGCAGGGAGAGGTTTCCTGGGGCTGCTCAGGGGGATGGGGGTGGGGGTTGAGGATACCTCAGGGTTCAGAGAGAGGGAATTTTTTAACTTTGGCCTGAAAATGTAGATTTGCTGCAGAAACTTCTCATTTCAAAATGCGTATTTCCCAAAGCCCATGTGACATAGACAAGGGAGAGGCAGACTGGGGAATGCTGGAGGGGTAATGGGAAAGTCAGGCTCCAGCCCCTGCTGAATCCCAGCCTGAGGCATGGGAAGATGCAGTCACTTCTCTCAGCCTCATCTGCCTTCTCCACACAATTAAATGTGGGGGGACAGGGGGAGAAGATGAGGAAAGCTCCTGACCCATGGGATGGCAGGCACAGCACTGATGTGGGGTCCTTCACACTTGAGCCTGGTTCCAAGTTAAACAATCAGCTGGAGCCTCCACACAGCTTCTCCAGGCAGGAGCTTTCCCCAAGGTGCTTTTCCACCTCCTGTTCTATGTGAAAGCTTTTGCAAGCCCTGCTAATCCAACACAGAGGAAATGCCAAAGCTCTGAGGCGTTTTTCAACCCCCAAATCCTGTTCCTCACCCAGTCCAGCCTCCAAGATAGCTCAGACTGATCCTCAGGATCCCCAAGCTGTGCCATGGGCTGCCTTCCTCCATGGACTGCAGCTCCAAGCAGCTCTGTGCCCCAGAGCCTCCACAGCAGCCTAAATTAGTCCAAGATTAATTCAGCAGCACACAGGATGAAGGAAAAGTTCTCGGTCCAGTCTGGGCCCTGAGCACAGCCCAGGTTTTCCCTTCTCCATCACCTCCCCATCTCCCACTCCCACATTCCCCTCTCCAAACCAAAGGCAGAGGTGCAGCTTGGGAAGGAAAGGCACTCCCAGGGGATGGGGGGAAGTAATTTCCAATTCCAGGGGAGGTGGGTTTTGGGAGGGAGGAGGAAGTGCAGAGGAGAATGATGGCAGCAGCTCCATCCCCCCCCCCCACCCGGCCCCGCTCGTTGCCATGGCGACAGTGCAGGTACCAGCCCAGGGGTGCACACATCTTTCCAGGCTGCCTTCCAAACCCAGGAGCAGGGGTTGGAAACTGAGCCTTTGCATTCCCTGATGTCCTTAATATTCCCCTGGAGCAGGCCATTGTCTCTCGTGTCAGGTAGGAGCCCTTTCCTTCCCCCTCCCATTCCGCCCGTGGAGCACAATCCAGAGATAAAGTTCCTCCGACGGAGCCGCAGGGAAGGAGCCTGTCCTGAGCCATTCCCACTGACATTGCCAGCCTGATAATGTTGTCCTTCAGCACCTGGAGAATTGGGAGCAGGACGGAGCACACGGAGCTGTGGATTAATGCCTTTGCTTTCCAAGGTCAAACATGGATTTTTGGGGCTGAGGTTTCCTTCGGTGCCTTCTCCGGGTGCAGGAAGCCGGAGCACCCACTCCAGGGGACGGTGTTTCCATAGATCTTTGATCCATGCAAGTCACTAAATTCCTGTGCTCCCCTTCCTGCAGCTCCTCCCAGCTCTTGGAGCAGCACTGGGTGCTACAAAGGGACAAACCCAAGGGGCTGGAAAGGGGAAAGAATTTTCCTAGGAAGGGAAGGGAAATCTGCAGGGAAACAAATTCTCCCTCGTCTGGTTTCGGTTAACTTGCTGCGAGTGAGCAGCACACTTTAGGGGTTATTTGTGGTTATATTTTCCAGTTTGTCTAAATAAATAGCTTGGTTTTCAAAACACAAACATGTGAAGTGGCAGGAAGTTTTGGCTTTCCCCGTGTTTGTTTAGCAGCACAGCTCCTGCTGCCATGAAAACAGCAACTCCAGCTACTTCTGTTTGCTGGGAAAAGACAAAGTGCTTGCAACAGGGAGAAGAAGAGGCAGCCTTTTACCCCAGAAAGGGTAAAAAGGAGGCATGAAAGGAAGGAAATGAGGCTTTTCTGCTGATCATGGAATGGTTAAGGTTGGAAAAGACATTCAGGATCATCGAGTCCAACCCATGGCCAATGCCCAGCTTGTCACCCACACACTTTCAGTGTCTGGGTGAGAATGATGTTCCTTGGACACCACCAGGGATGGGGAATCCACCACCTCATTCAGCAGCCCCTTCCAAGTCTTGACCACCCTTTCCACGGAAAAATCCCTCTTGGTGTCCAACCTGAGCCTCCCCTGGCACAGCCTGAGGCCATTTCCCCTTGTCCTATCCCTCTTCCCTGGGAGCAGAGCCCGACCCACACAGCTGCCTCCTCCTGTCAGGGAGCTGTGCAGAGCCAGAAGGTTCCCCTGAGCCTCCTGATGCTACAAAATATCTCTGGGAGCTTCCCATTGCTCACCTCTCCCAATCCCAACCCACCCTGTGTTCATACCCAGAGAGGCACAGGGATCCATCGGGGCAGGGGTGGATCCAGAGGGCACTAGCATCCATCAGAAAAGCCTGAATGAGTGATTTAAAGAAGTTTTGTGTTGTTTAAGGAGTTAAGGGGGGCTTTGTTGACTGTCCACAGCCCATTTCCACAGGGATTGTTGCACCAGGTGGATATAGGGAATGGCTCTTCACAGAGAATAATTGAACCTGATCTATTAACCAGGAATTCTATTCCACCATCACTGCACTGAAGGATAAGTGGCGCCTTGCTCCCATTCCTGGAGGATGGGATTTAGACACAAACAAACCTCCCTCTCCCTTTGCCCCCAGTGTCATTATGGGATAGAAGGAAAGATGAAGGAAGCACTGTACCTCCTGTTCCTGAGGAGGTTGTGTCTCCCACCCGCTGCTGGAAGAGTCCCCAGAACCAGGGCCCAGAGCTGGGAGGACACTAAACTTCCAGTCTCATTACAGCTGGAAACTCTGACCTGTTTCAAGTCAGCTAAAGGGATTTTTTTCAGAATTTAAAGATGCTTTTTTTTCCAAATCCACCCCAAATCTCACCCTAAACCTTTTCTTTTCTTTTTTTTTTTTTTTTTTTTCCTACTATAAAGAGTTTATTTTGTTAGACCAGTTTCAGCACTTTTTTCCTGACTGAAAAGAGAAAGAAAGAACATAATCTGGATTTATTGGCTGTCGGGTGGGATTTATATTCAAATTGCTCTTTCTCCCTGTGGTGCCCCAGAATTCCCGTGGCAGGCGAGCTGAGATCCTGTGTTTTTCTGGTACCACCCCCATGTGTGTTGGGGGAGCACCACAAACCCTCTCCCTGTGACCTCAGAGCTGACTCACAGCGTGGGGCTTTCCTCCAAATTATCCCATCAGCCTCTGGAGATCTGGAAAGGGCCATTCCCACATGCAGCTCTGGGTCTGAGATTCCAGTGAAGCTGACCTGGACTCACTGAGGATCTTTCTTCTCCATGTCCCCACAGGATACAAACACCCTCAGGCAAATTTGAGTGGAGTTTAGGGACCAGGAGCATCCCAGGAATGTCCAAAAGGACTTTGGGGCTGGCCATCTCCATGGTCACTTGCTGCCTATATCCCTTCATCTCAGAGGAATGTTCTATCCAAACTGAGTGAAGAGGAAGAGAACCCACAGTTCCTGTCTGTCTTGGCTGGGGAAGGGGAGATGCAGATTTAGGGCCTCCCTGAGGATGCCCAAATGGGGATGAATTTTGGAGGAAGCTGCTGGGGAAGACAGGGATCCTGGCTCAGTCTCCAGGCTCAAGGCAGGTGAGCGTGCAGTGACGAAGTCACCATAATTAGAGGAGGGAGAAGGAAAAATTTCCCCATTGTGACTCCATGGCTTAGGCGTGCTCAGAAGAAAAAAAAAATCTCAACTGTTTCTAGCATGGATAACCAGCATTTCAAAAAATCCATGGAATAAAACAAAGCAAATGTCCCTGGAGTGGGAATTACAGCCCCAAGATCTCTCCCAGCAGATCCTTCACCTCAGTGCCTCCGGGCAGCAGAGGACAGAGAGCACCCCGGGCTGGGTCTGTGCACAGAGACCCCTCCCAGACTCTCAATCCTCAAAGACCAGAAGTTCCCCTCTGTACCTTTGTGCAAACAACAAATATTTGCCCAGACACGCTTGGAATGAATCCTGCATGGAAAGAGCAGACGGTGGTGGCTCCTTTATTGCCACTGCTCAGCTGGGTGGAACCGGGGCTCACCCAGCACTGACACCCCTCAGCAGCTCCTGAAAACACTGGGAATTTACACCTGGGGCTCCTCACTCCCTCTGGGAGAGGGGGTTATTTTTACAGAATGATGGAGCTACCAGCAGCAGGAATATCAGCGATGATGATGATGATGTCTTCATTTTGTGTAATTCCATCCATCCAAACATTCCCAGGCACTGAACAGATCTTAAACTGCACAGGGATCACTCCCACCACTACAGGTAACTATCAGGGATATGACAGGTTCAGATAAAGGAAAGGTAGGATTTCTAAGCAGGAACACAGTATTTTTCAGTAATGACCCCATTTTTCTTGTACTGGGAGGAAAAACAACTGGAACAGATCTTATGGCTCTCCATTTTCCCTCTGCTCCTGGGTTCCAGCCCATTTACTCTGGGTTTTACAGACAAGGAAATGATACCTCCTGTTCTTTTCTGACGTACATCAGAGCTCTCCTGAACAGAATTTGGAATATTGCATTGCCTGGGGAGCACTGCCTTTTTAATCTCCAGTATCTGGGGATGACATCTGACATTCCAGGGGCATACTGGACCTGTGTAGAGAGAGGGGATCCCTCCTCAGCTCTGCTTGTTGAGAAACTTTCAAAGAAAAATACTGTGGCCTTTCATAAAATTCAGATTTCTCTAAATGCTGCCTGCTGTGGCAGCCCTTGGGTGATGCTGTTCAAGATTAACAATGACACGGACTCCGAGGTCAGAAGGCTGAAATGACTCCAATCAATTCTTTATTACCCAGGAATTTCTTCCCTTTATACTGTTTCACAAAGAACCCACCCAAGGGGTGGAAGAAAGACAAACTTCTTCAACTACATTGGTCAAGTCAGAGGAACATCAAGAAGAAGACCCTCCTAGGGAAAGGAATGCAAACATAGGTTATGGTTAGGAAAACATGGCTCTTGTTGACAGAACAGTGCCTGGGAAAGAGTTTCAGAGAACCCAAAACATCACAGGCATGAACCGTGGCTACACTTGGGATCACAGAATCAGGGAATCATTGAAGTTGGGAAAGATCTCCAAGATCATCACACCCAACCTGCAACTGAATATCCCCACAGTATGGGCCACATATCAGCAAGTGCCACATTATCTCATTTTGAGCACTTCAGAAGATCTGAGGATGTGAAGCTTGGGGACTGAAAGAGATCCCAATTCTCCGGTGTCCACCTCCCCACATCCTGGATCCAGGAATGACCTGCAGGAACAATGCTGGATTTTGAGGTGTTGTCCTGGGGTAGTGTCATCCACATTCTCTTCAGGGAGAGAAACCAGCTCCACACCCAGACAGGACAATGTGGGAATGGCTGTGGGAATCTGCTTCCCATTTTCTTCACTGCCATTCCTGGGAGGCTCAAGACTTCCAAAAGATGCTCCTCACTTTAGGATGACATGTGCCTCACCACTGATGACAGCTAGCCAGGAGGCTCCCAGTCCTTGCTGCTGAGTCCTGAGCACCTCTGCAGGGCTTCCAGTGGCCACATCCAGGAGACAGCCCAGCTCCCAGGAGAAAGAAATGCCAGGAATAACAGAAGCCCAGCAATGTCTTCGTTTAACACCGTTGGGCCACGGTGCCAAATAAAATATGTGGGATCCACACATGAGTGATGGAGATGCATTTGGGTTTGGGGGAGGAAAGATCTGCCTTCCATCTGCTGGAAGACATCTGCCCACCCCTCAGTAGAAGCTGTGGCTGGATATCTGGTTCCAGACAACCAGCCCTGCCAGTTCCTGACATCTGCTCCCACGTACCTGCCACCATTCCCAGAGTGTTGGGAAGAGCCGCTCCTCTTCCCAGCCAGGAAAAAGAGCAGCAGCAGGACTGTGAGAGCAGCAGCCGCCTCAGAGCAATAATGGCCCCATTCCTCTTGGTGGAATTTGGAAGGTGACTAAGAGTGATAGCAGCTATCAGCTGCTAAGTGCGAGCAGCTGGGCTAATGACGTGTCCTAGAGAAATTCCAACATTTTTGTATTTATGGACCAGTGGAAATGGCAAAATGCGGTGCTGGCATTTGCTCTAACTCCAGGGTCAGATCTGCTCCCTCGTGCCCAGCTTCCCAACCACCAGCACGAGCTGGGATTCCAGAGAAGCTGAGGAGTTCCTTGGTCCCTGCTGGTGGCAGGAGCAGATCTGTGGCTGCTGCAGCTGCCTGGGGTGGGTCTGCCTGCCCAGAACATTGATTAGAGATTAAGCTGCTTATCACAGTGCTAGGGATCTGCCTGGTGGTAGCAGGAGGAAGGCACCAAGAGCCCATGGGGGGTTTGTCCCCTATTCTAGAGACAAACCCTTCTGGGAAGGCAAAGTGCTGCTATGCAGATTCCTGCAGCTTCCTCCCCTAAGGGAACAACCTGTTAGTGCTTCCTCCCAGGAGCAGTGCTGGAAACACAGGGAGAACCCTTGCACAATGTGTGTTTTCCATGGGTGCATGCTCCTTTGAAGAGCCTTTTCCTAGGAGGGTTAAGTCTGGCTCTCTGAGTGGCTGCCAGCTTCCAGCCCCTCTGGCAGAGTGGGAAGCAGAGCCCTGGCACCCCAGCACCTCCTGAAAATTCAGCCCCATCAGGCTACAAGCAAATATCCCCACACAGAATGCAAACCTTGAGATATCCAACTGGCCAAATTCCAGGAGGTCATTTGGGAACGATGCCCACCAAATCCCAGTGATGCTGCCTGTGCCTGCCTCCTCTTTTTCCATATTTTGAACAAAGCTTGTGAAAACATGCATTATACAGCAGCTGTAACACACATTAGGATACACTGGAGCATGAGGCACAGAACAGTTCCTGTGTTGATTTGAATTCTCCCAGCCACACAGCCCTTCCCATAAATTCCTGTGACCGAGGGAATCTGTATTTCAAAACACACATTAGAAAAAATATAATTGAAATGGAGAGACCAAGATAAATTTGTGTTATCAGGTGCAGTTACCAAGGCAGTAAATCATTGTCACTGCATAAGCTCTTATCCATATTTCCATATTAACACCAAACTTGGACTCGGGGCTGGCGCTGCTTGCACAGAAAAGGGATCAGCATGTCCTGATGCTGTCTGGAGCTGGTGGCTGTCACTGGAGACTGAGAGGGGCCAGCACCATGTCCTCATCCCACCAGGATTTGTCCCCACGCTAGGGGAGTGAATGCCCCAAGCTGTTCCTGCCCCAGAGCACCCTCACCTCACAGCTCATTCATGGAAAAACCCAAGGGGGACTGACACATGGTTGTGACCCAGGGTGAGCTGATGACCTTGAGAGCAGCCTCAGCCTGCCCAGGGGACAAACAAAGAGCAGTGAGGCCCTCCAAGCTCAAATCTCCAAGCAATCCCAAAGGTTCAGCACAGAACTTAAACCTAAGGATCCATGCTGGCTGTACTCCCAGGGCAAAAGGCAAATCCCTAACCCTGTGTGCCCTGGAATTGTGCTCCTGTGCCTGCGAGCCCTCCAAACCTCCCTCTTCGCAAATACTGTCCCCAGATACTTGTGATTCCTGTCATGGATTGTCTGTGGCACCTTCCAGAGGGTCCCAGCCAACCCTCTGCCACTTGCCAGGCCCTGTCCTGAAAGATTCTGCTCAGGGAGGCTAGAGGCACCAGCCAGGCATTCCATGGCTGCCCTCCTTGCCTCCCCAGCCCAAAAAAGACCAAATCAAGGTCTCTGCCTGCGTGGGAATCCATTATAAATACCAATAAATGGAGCCAACATTTGGTTCCACTTGAGATAATGTTTTGGCCACAGCTGTGCCTCTTTACAGGCAAGACATAAAACCTTGGTGAAGGCTCCCTAATAAACACCCTCATCTTTAAAGGACTTAAAGCCTCACAAAAAAAAAAAAGCTGTGTTAGTTACCAACCTGATTGATACTCATTAAAGTAAAGCTGAGATAATTCCTCCCTAAAATGATTTGCCACTAGGAATGCACTGATGGAGCTCAGTCAGTGTCGTCATTTTTCCTTTCATTCCCTTGCTTTTTCTGGAAGGGGAGAACACACACATTTCAACAGAGAGAATGCTGTAAAACGAAGAAGTAATTTTTGGGCAAACTGTCAAGGTTTCATTCCAAACCCTAAATCTTCTCGTTGAAATCCAATGGTTTTCCGGTAAAACCTGTTGGCTCCTGACAGGGATATATTTTTTTTTTTTTGTGCTACTGGGTCAGCACTTTCCTTGCATAATGTATAAGCAAATGACTGTTCTCTGCCCACATTCCAATGCCTTTGGAGGAACGGGATGCAGTCACAGAGTCCATGCTTCCCATGCAGGGCCTGTCCCCACTGAACAGAGGAGAGGAATAGTGAAGGTGCCAGCATAAAAATCATCATAAAAAAATGAGAATGGCTGCTCCTGCCCCTGTGTGCTGAAAATTCCACTACCCAGCCATTATTCCATCGTATCCTGGTAAATCTGAAGTGTCAATCTATTCCTAGAGCAGCCCTGGCATGAGCTGAGACAACCCCTATGATTAGTTTTATTCTGCCTAAACCCAGAAGAAATTGCAGGGGGCGATCCCGCTGGATGAGCTCTTTCCATTACTTTCAGTCATCTCCATAAAATACATGAGGAAACTGCAGGAAGAGCTTTTTCTTGTCTGCAGCTTCCTCCTGAGGGATAGTGGAGGGGAAACTCCCATCTCTGCTCTCCATGACCAGGGACAGGACCCAGGGAATGTCTGGAGCTGTGTCAGGGGCAGTTTAGGTTGGATATCAGGGAAAGGTTCTTCCCCCAGAGGGTGCTGGGCACTGCCCAGGCTCCCCAGGGAATGGGCACAGCCCCAAGGCTGCCAGAGCTCCAGGAGCCTTTGGACAATGTAGTCAGGGATGCCCAGGGTGGGATTGTTGGGGTGTCTGTGCAGGGCCAGGAGCTGGACTGGATGATCCCTGTGGATCCCTTCCAGCTCAGGAGATTCCATGGTTCTGTAATTCCATGATTTGAGCTTGAACCTGGCATGATTTGAACATGATTTTTAGTACTGAAAGTGGAATATCCATCCAGGCTGGGGGAGGGGGGAAGACCTGTGGAGAAACCACGACTCCCTTCCAAGCCAAACCAGGGCAGGGGATGGGATACACTGGGAACATCTCTTCCATTTTTCAGCGGACAGCAGAAAACCCTCAGGACCTGATGGAACTTCTCACAGCAGAACAAACACGTGGCAGGAGGTTATTTATTTTTGATGGGCTGGAGGAGGTCCAGAAGCTCCATCTGTTCTCTTACACCTCCCCATGCTGGAGCCAACCCACCCGTTGCCCCCTTCCCTTCCCTTGGACGCTTGGAAAATTTATTCCCCTATTTCCTGCCTGAGTAGAAAAAGCAAAAAAGAAACTTGCTGATTGATTTGAGTCTCGGAAAGTCCCTGTCATCTTGTTTGATGACTTCATTGCAGAAATGAAATAGGCAAGGGAAAAGCAATGTTTTCAAAACAATTTGGAGCAAGAAGAGGAAGACGGTAGGAGGGGAGCCACGGGAAGTTGATGGCCTTTATTCCTCAATTCCCATGTTGTGCCTGGCTTGCTGCAGGCTATGGAGAGAAAGCAAAATTGTTATGATTCTTATTAGCTTTTATTTTATAAAGCCTGTCCCACGCTCCGTAGGGGTTTCCAGCTGGAGCTGCAAATCAGAGGCAGGGCTGGTGCCTGCCTGGCCACCTCATCCTCCCATTAATGTCCCACCTGTCTGCAGGGAAGGGGACACGTGTCCTGCTGCCAGTCACAGGCCAGGTGGCAGCTGAGGGGACCCGAGGTGCGTGGCTGCAGCACGGCCCTTTGTTCCCTGCTGGTGAAACACGTCTGGCACGCCCCGGGAATGCCTGGAGAGCCTCACTCCCCCAGCTCCGGGAACAAAGAGAGCATTCCCGGCCCTGCTCCCTGCAGAACAGCCAGCCTGGAAAAACAAACGGCCAGGGAACGACAGCTCCGAGAGAGACCGGGCAGCCAAGGCTCTTCCACAGCCCTTTGGCTTCATGGAGGAAAACCAGGACCCCTGGATTCTCCCAGTTCTGCTGGGTGTTTGTGTCCAGCAGCTTTTCTCTCCCACCAGAGAAAGTTTCAGCCGGGAGAAGAGAAAGCTCTGGGGAGACCTCAGAGCCCCTTCCAGCACCTGAAGGGGCTCCAAGAGAGCTGGAGAGGGATTTCAGACAAAGCTCTGGAGGAGCAGAACAAGTGGAATGCCTTCAAATTGCCAGAGGACAGGGTTAGGTGGGATATTGGGGAGGGATTCTTGGCTGTGAGGGTGGGGACACCCTGGCACAGGTGCCCAGAGAAGCTGTGGCTGCCCCTGGATCCCTGGCAGTGTCCAAGGCCAGGCTGGACAGGGCTTGGAGCAGCCTGGGACAGTGGAAGGTGTCCCTGCCCATGGCAAAGGGTAGGACCAGATGATTTTTAAGATCCCTTCCAATCCAAATAATTCTGGGATTTTAAAAGAGGGGTGAGGTCACCCAGAGCACCTGGAGTGCTGCCCTGCTGGCACTGGCAGTGTCTGTGCTCAGCCTTTCCTCAGCCTTTGACTTTCCAGCTGCTCCACACACCAGAGTGACAATTCCCGAGTGCTCGCACAGGTGACCTGGGGGGGCAATAACAAACCTGATGGGCTCCATTATTTTTTTCTTGTGTTGGCACACCAGGACGCAGCAAATAACACAGAGCACCGTGGTGGAAGGGGCTGTGTCCTCCTAGGACTGGAGGACGCTGGCTCCAGTGAATTTGCAGCCTAAGTGGATGAGACAGATGTGGGATGGGAGAGGGAGAAACAGCCAAAAAAGAGCTGGTTTTGTTCAGCCCTAACCTCCAGGCAGGCAGTGATGGCTTTCTCCAGGAATACAGGCGGGATTTGCACCCAAAGGGGATTCCTGGTTGTGGGGTGGGCAGTAGCTCCTTCCTTCTCCAAGGAGCTGTTCCCAGGAGCGTGGCTTTTGTGATGCCACAGGCAGAGTTCACAGTGAAAGTCACAGTTCACAGTGAAAGGCAGAGTTCACAGTGAAAATCACAGTTCACAGTGAAAGGCACAGTTCACAGTGAAAGGCACAGAGGTAAAACCCCACTCCCACAGCCTTGGGAGCACTGGGAGTGGGGTTTTGCCTCTGCCATCGGCGGGATCCTGCATAAAGCAATGATTGCTGCTCCTGAAAGCCTGCTCTGCCTCCCCTCCAGGTCCTTCCAGAGAGCTGGCACACAGCCCAGATTCCTGCACGGGACTTGCACACACCACTCCAATAGGGAAATGGTCCTTATCCCAACCTAAACAGTGAGGAGCTCAGCGGGAGGCATAAATATGCCAGTGCTCCACTTGCTTTTTTTAGGATTAAAAAAAAAAATCTTGAGAAGACACATTTCTTGGTAATCATTCCCTTGCAGGAGATAGGAGGCAGATTATGCTAATTGCCAGCAGAAGCGTAATGCTCAGCACATCCCAGCAAATTCCAATATGCTCCCAGACACATTCTATTTGCACACGTGTTTATTTGGGGAGGATGCTGACAAAGGAGGCAAATTATTTTTCGGAGCAGAATTCTTGGGTTTTGACTCTAAACACGGCAGGAAGCAAACAGACAACCTGCACGGATTTCCTTGCAGTGAAGGAAATGCAGTGAGACTCCTCAGAACAATTCCCACTCTGCGGGCTCAGGGGAATGGCTGGGGGGGAGCCTGAGGAAAAAGAGATGTTTGGGGATTGTAAGAGAAAGCCAAGCCCGTGTGATCAATAGCAGCACATTTCCAAGCAATGGCACCATGAGAGGCAGCTGTGCCCAGAGGGCTGGAACACAGGGAATGTGTGCTGTGCCTCCTGGGAAAACTGCACCTCCCACAGGGAGATGAGACCCCAGACTGCAGAGGGGTCCCACAGCCCCAGGAGGCTTGGTTCCAGCAGTTCCTTTGTGATGGGAAGGCCCATCCCAAGGGCTGGGATCAGGATGCAGCTGGGAATCACCACAGCTGATATGGCCTTCTCCCAAGGAGGGGAAGACTCCTTGGTGTGTCCACACCAAGTCCCAGAGCTGGTTTAGGTGGGAGAGAATGTTTGGGCAGTTTTGCACAAATGTTGAGGAAAATCTCCAAGATCTGTGAGCCCGGCACTTTGTTCACCACTGAACCATGGCCCCAGGTGCCACACCCATGAGTTTGCTGAATGCTTCACACAATCCAGAGAATTTCACAGACTTTGGGGAATGTTCTGAGTGGGAAGGGACCCCCCAGGATCCGTGAGTCCAACCTTTCCTGGCCTGTGCTGGGATCAAACCCACAGCCTTGGTGTTATTAGCTCCGTGCTTGCCTCTGCTGCTCTGCTGGGAAGAATACCTGACCACTCTTTTAGGGGAGAAATTTTCCCTGATATTCAGCCTGACCCTCCCCTGGCACAACTTGAGGCCTCTCTTCCTGTCCCTGTTCCCTGGGAGCAGAGCCCAACACCCCCGGCTGCCCCCTTCTGTCAGGGAGTTGTGCAGAGCCAGTAGGTTCCCCCTGAGCCTCCTTTTCTTTGGAGCTCCAGTGCTGAGCATCCCAGCCTTTGATTACCCCTCAATCCCAAGCCCAGAATTTCCAGCAGCAGCAGGAGATCCACCCCCAGCAGTGACCCTGGGGTGCTGATCCCAGCATGGTGACACAGGCCAGGCCTTTCTCCAGCCTGGCTGTGACACCAGAGCCATGCAGCCCAATCCAGCAATTTTGGGGAGATGAGAGATCTGGCTACAATGTGCCTGTGTCTGAGGCCCAGGTGCAGGGAAATGCACCATTAACCAAAGATGAAATGCCACCATCTCATTCTGCTCTTTCCCACTGTTATCTGCTGCAGTCATACTGGGACTGATGCTCCCATTTCTCAGTGGCACTTGTCTGCCTGATTGCTGATCTGCCTCTCAGGCATCACCAAACCAAGTCACTCCTTTGCAATCCTCAAGGCCAGTTCTGCCCACCACACAGGGAGCACAAACTCAGACTTCAGTAGATGGTGATGGTTCAGCTCCAACAGCTTGCAGAGGTGTGACACTGCTTCATATTTAGAGTCATGGAATCCCAGAATAGTCTGGGTTGAAAGGGACCTTAAAGCCCAACCAGTCCCACCCCCTGCCATGGGCAGGAACACCTCCCACTGTCCCAGGTTGCTCCAAGCCCTGTCCAACCTGGCCTTGGACACTTTCAGGGATCCTGAGGCAGCCCCAGTTGCTCTGGGCAACTGTGCCACGGCCTCCCCACCCTCACAGGGAAGGATTTTTTAGCTCAGGCAATTTATCTTTCTGCTCAGGGTTCTCAGCTCAGAGCCTGAGCTGCCAGCACTGAGTCTCCTCTTCTTTATTAAATAATTACTGAACCTTCAGGCTCCCTGAATAAATCTCCCCTGTGCCCCGTGTGATCAGCTGGAGGCTGCTGTGTTGGCTCCACCATGAATAGAAACTCTGGAAATAATGCACACCAACATCTCGTGCAGGCAGCTGCAGAGAGGATTTTCAAGGCATTTCTTTCCAGAGGGAGAGATCCATTTCCTTTCTGATTACTTGGCTCTACGTAGAGACAGTGGGCTCTGCATCCACAAGCAGACCCTCACTCCTGCTTCCAGCGTGCCCAAGTTGCAGTTTGGGAAAGGCCACGGGTGGGTGTTTTACAAGCACAACACCACACACTCCTGACAGGACAAGACTGGGAGTCCTTGGAGGATTGCACAGGATAAAAACTTACAGGATAGAAACTGATCCAGGAAACAGAGAGATAAAAAGGATGGGTGAGGTCCTGATGCCATTGCTGCCACCAGGAATGTGTGGTTGTGTGGTGAGGGCCTGGGAAGATGCCTTCACTCTGCTTTTACCTCCAGCACATTATTCAATGTCCCCTAGGCCTTACAGGGAGGCTTTAGGATTGTGCTGGAGTTTATTTAATCCATGAAATTGGATTCAGGCAGATCTTTACTGTGAGGGTGGTGAGGCCCTGGCACAGGTTGCCCAGAGCAGCTGTGGCTGCCACATCCCTGGAAGTGTCCAAGGCCAGGTTGGACAGGGCTTGGAGCAACCTGGGATAGTGGAAGGTGTCCCTGCCCATGGCAGAGGTGGAACTGGATGAGCTTTAAAGTCCCTTCCAACCCAAATCATCCTGGGATCCCATGATAAGGTAGAATCCAGTCAAACAAACCTTTGTGTGAAAGAAATACAAATCCCCAGGGAAAAGCAGATTTACTTTTATTCCAAAAAGCTTAAGGATAATTGTAGAGGTCAGATGAGCAGTTCCTTTCTTGGACAGTACTTCTGTCCAGTACACTGGAACAGGGGACACTGACACTTTCTTGAAGTGACAGATTTATTTGCCATAATTTAATGTCAGCTCCAAAGAGATGGGATTTTTCTCGGCACTTCATATTCTGGCAGGAGAGTGGGACTGACGAGGTCTGATGCAAAGGCAATGAAAAATGTGAGAGATCTCCATAAAGAGAAGCAGTCAGCTTTAAGGTTCAGCTGGATGAACTGCTCCAAGGATTTATGGTGTGGAAAGCAAAGCTACGGCAACTTCCAAAATCATTGCTGCAGTCGCACAGAGAAGGGGAAGGGACTCCAGCCTGGGGGAGGGCAGGGAAAACACATCCAAACCAGGCACATCTCTCATGGCTCGCTCTGGACATGCCCACGTGCAGAAGTGGCTCAGCAGAGTGAGTGCCATCACCTTTAGATCAAACCTTGATATCTCATTAATTACAGACTTAGAATCACGGGAGGGTTTGGGCTGGAAAGGAACTTAAAGCCCATCTCATCCCACCCCCTGCCATGGGCAGGGACACATTCCACTGTCCCATGTTGCTCCAAGCTCCATCCAACCTGGCCTTGGACACTGCCAGGGATCCAGGGGCAGCCCCAGCTGCTCTGGGCACCTGTGCCAGGGCCTCACCACCCTCACAGGGAAGAATTTCTTTCCAGTATCCCATCTAATCATGCTCTCTGGCAGTGGGAAGCCATTCCCTATGTCCTGGCACTACAAATCTTGGTAAAAAGTCTCTTAATCTTTCTTGAAAGTGCCTTTTATATATTGAAAGTCATCTATAAGATCTCCCTATAGCCTTCTCTTCTCCAGGCTGAACAATCCCAGCTCTCCCAGCCCTTCCTCCCAGCAGAGCTGCTCCATCCCTCTGATCACCCTGGTGCCTCCTCTGGACTCTCCCCAGCAGCTCCACGTCCTTCCTGTGCTGGGCCCAGGGCTGGGGCAGCTCTGCAGGTGGGCTCTCACCTGAGCACAGGGGCAGAGGGGCACAATCCAAATCCCTTTCCTGCTGCCCACTCTGGGGGATCAGCCCAGCGCAGGGTTGGGATCAGTACAGGAATCCCACTCCTGGCCCCCAGACCCCAAAAGCTCCATAGTACAAGACAGGGGAAAAAAAGGTCTGTCCCTGAATCATAGGTGAGGTCCTGTCCTCCCAACACCTCCACAGGCCTTGCAGGCATCAAAACTAAAGCGAACTGTCCCCAGGAGGTTCATGGGGGGAACCCTGTCACCCTTCCTGCCACCCACCCCTGTGGGGCTCCTG
This sequence comes from Phylloscopus trochilus trochilus, assembly GCA_016584745.2. NCBI lineage: Eukaryota > Metazoa > Chordata > Aves > Passeriformes > Phylloscopidae > Phylloscopus > Phylloscopus trochilus. The sequence goes on from WQNJ02000094.1 coordinate 1,781,868, forward strand.
GGACACTCAACCTTGCTCACTTTGGTGAGGACACGTCTCAGGACTGGTTTCTCCTTTGGTATTTCATCACGTTCCAACCAGCAATGTGAGGGAGAATGAAGAAAACCCCCTATTTTTAGCAGATAAAATGCAAATTTAAAGCATTACCTAATCCAGAGCATTTGTGGGACTGCATTTCATTGGTTGGCTGCAAAACCCTGCTGTGGGAAGAAAGATAAAACCAATGAGCTCCCTCTTCCCAATTCCAACCACAGAGGTGTATCCATCCACCGGAATGACGTGGTGAACTGGGCAAAACCAAGTTGGAGTAAATAAAAATTTTACCAGAATAACACATTTTATTGATCTGCAGATATGTAAATAATGGTGGGAAGTTATCCTGGAAGTCATCTTGGAAGTTTTCCTCAAAGTATCCTGAAATCCCTTCTTATATAGCCACCAACTTATGTGAGTGTCCTGGGATGCTTGGGTTGGCAATGAAAAATGGAAGCACATCCTTGCTCAGGAATTTGGTAATTACCCATGGCACAGAATAATTTAGAAAGAATCTCTGTACCCCTGGTTCGTGCCTGAGATGTTTTGGCTTACAGAAAACTCTCTGGAAAAAGAGTTTCAGAAAACCAAAACATCTCAGGCACGAACCAGGGCTACAGACCTCCAAAGGTCATCAAATCCATATTTTTGCTCAATCCCCACCTTGTCACCAGCCCAGAGCATGGAGAGCTGTGTCCATGTGCTCCTTGGACACCTCCAGGGATGGGGACTCCCTCAGCTCCCTGGGCAGCCCTTGCCAATGGAATGGCAACTAACATCCAGCCCCAGGAGCTCCCTGTCAGGGGCTCCCTGCTGGGGGATAAAGGGCAAATCCATGCCAAGGAGGGGAAAAAAACTCTGGGCAACTGGTCTAGTGGAAAGTGTCCCTGTCCACTGCAGAGGGTTGGAATGAGATGGGCTTCATGGTCCTTCCAGCCCCAATGCTGTGGTTCTCCTCCCTCCTCCTGCTTTGGGGGGAATGGCCAGCTGTCCCTGTGGTGTGCTGGGTTTAGGATCCTCAGAAGGAAACTTCTCCTGCATCCATGGGAAGCAGCCCAGGGGGTTCTGCCATTGGCTGCAGCAGATACAAACAGGGCAGGGAAGGGCTCTGGGGCCAGAGTGCCCCCATCTCCACAGGGAAGGTGTTTGGTACCTGGCAGCTCAAAATTGCTTCCAGTTAAATCCAAACCCCTACTCAGCAGCACCTGCCAGCTCCCCAAAATGTAAATTTTCCAGGCAGACGCTATTGATATGCACTGACATTCCACAGGGGACTGGGGGAGTTGGGAATTTGCCAGAAATAGGCAGCTCTTACTTCTGCTTAAAACTCACTTTTCATCTCACATTCAATTATCAAGCACAGAGTGTATTTTTAGCAGCTGGCATTAGGAGAGCGCTGTCACTTTTGTTCCAGCCTGACTTGAAAGTTGCATTTATGGGAAGACTTGGAAGGGTCTGTGCGTGTTCCTGTCCCAAAAAACTGGGAAAGAGGAGCAAGGAAAGGCTTGGCAGGTGTCTCTAGACCCCTCCAAAATAAAAGAAAACCACTCTGAGGGTGGTTCAGGGAATTGGGGTCTGATGCAGAGCTGGCAGGGATGACAGAGAGGCAGAAAATGAGGAAGCTGATGTTGACAGTGACATTTTTAACAGCATATCAGTGCTCAGCATTCAGGGACCTTCCTGCCCCTGTTGCAGCAGCAGGAAGGTGAAGCGGTTCGGAAGAAATCTGTCAGGTTTCCAATCCCTCTCTCGGAGGTCCCGCTTCTCCTGACACCCAGTGCCACCCGCCCTCAGCCCTCCCCTCACCGCTGGGCTCTCACCTGGGGCTCTGCCTTGCCAGAGATGGATGCCCCAGGGCTGTCGGGGGAGGCAAAGGAAGTTGTTAAAGCCTCTTGTTTCCCTCACCCTTTCACAATGCACCTTTTATTCCACTGGAAATATGAAGCAGCCCGGTTAATGCTCGGGATTAGACTGGAAAGAAAGAAAACAAAGGGAAGCCGTTGCCTGGGTTAGGAGCCTTGGAGCTGCCGGTTGTAGCGAGTCCCTGCTTCTTGCCAGGTGTTTTGTTGAGTTCAAGTAAAACATCAAAGTCCATTATCTTCCCCACCTTGCCCTCAGCTCCTCGAGCCAGCGCACAGCACAAAATTAATTTGGTTTATTCCAGCACACGCAACAGCCGCCTATCTTCCCGACTCCCTGGCTGGAAGGAAACAAATTTCCTCCTTAAGCACTTTCCACTTGACCTGCTCTTTTCTCCACGGAGAAAATTGAGGTCAGGGAGCTGCTGTTGAGCAGTGGCTGCCGTTCTCCCGGTGCTCCGTGGCCAGCACGGGCCGGTTCCCTGCCCTGCTGCCGGGGGTGGCTCCAGATCTCCCAGCTGGGGCTCCTGCCTGCTCCCTGCTCCCACGAGACCCTGGCAGATTTAGGAAGGCAGCAGCTTCATTTCCCACTTGGTCCAATTATTTTTTAAGCCTCTCCTGTGCTGCTGGAGAGGTTATATCTGGTGAGGCCGGGAAATAAAAGCAGAGCTGTGGTGGGGGCAGAGCTGCCAGGAGGTGTCGGGAGCAGTCAGTGACTGCAGCCATCCCATTAACAGGCAGATGTTTGTGGGCTGCACTGAGCTGGAAATGCAACAGGAGAGGGATTTGTTTCTTTCCTGCCTTTTTATTTCTGCTTGGGAAGGCGAGCACAGAGCCCTGAGTCTCCCCACACCCGCCTTGCCCGGGGCTGAGCCACAGGGAGGGGATGGGTGGCCACTTCCAGCCCATGGGACAAGTCCTCGGCTTCCCTGCCTGCTGGATTAGCACTGCCAGGGATCTGGTACTGACCCCCCTCCCAGGGCTGTTCTCCAGCTCTTTGCCAGCCATGTGCTGGGTGGGCACGAGGAGCAGAGCAGAACCTCTGAGCCCACCCCCAGTGTCACCACATGGGCTGTGACACGGAGACACGGGATGGTGATGCCTTAAGTTTCAGCTTTCATGTTTTTCAGATTCTGTGCTGCCTAGGGGTGCAGTTCTGAGCCTCATATTAAGTGCTGGTGAGCTCTTTTCTCAGAGCAGGGAGACAAAACAAATCCTGTTCCTTATGAAGACCAAGGACAACTTCAGCCCAACAGCACAAACAACGGTGAACTGAAGGGAGGAACAAGAAGGATGGGACCTCACAAGCTGAAGCTGTAATTGGACAATTAAACCCCAATATGCAAATAGACCAAACTTATGAAAATGTAAGATTTTGTGACCAGCTGGCCATTTTGTGACCATTCTTAGTCCACCTTGGGTGTAGCCCTGACCAGGCTCTTGTCCTGCCCAAGGTGGATCCTGGAGGCCTTTCAATAAATATCTACTTTATTCTCCAGCTCTGTCCAGTCTCTGTTCCAGGTCAGCCTTCCCAAGGCATCCATATGGCCAGGCCAGCTCCGGATGCCTGGATTCTCCTGGGGCTGCCACAGGGATTCCCAGCACCACTGACAGCAGCCCCCATCCTCACCTGCATCCCAGTGCTGCCCAGGAAGGCAGGGAAAGGAGGCCAGTGCTGTCTCTGCAGGCACAGCTGTGACAGGCAGCTCTCTGCAGCTCATCACACCCTGACTGACAGCAGCTCCCACAGCTCCAGGCCCAGGCTGCTCTGTCAGGGAGCGCGGTGTCCCCTCAAGCTCCTGCAGTCCCACTTGAGGGCTGGTTTTGGAGGATGGGGCAGAGGTTTCTCCCTGCCAGAGCAACCCTCCTTTTCTTACTGCTTCCAGCTCAGGGTGATGGTGAGAGGGAAGTGGAGGTCCAGCTCCAAGGGCTGAGGGTGCAGGGGCTGGAGCTCTGCACCGTGAGAAGGAAGGTCACTCACCAGCACGTGGGAGGGACCCACACCACCTGTGGAATCTGCCCTGCTTGCAGTTATTCCATTCCTGCCACTGGAAGGGATGAAGGGAAATCCACAGATGTGGAGGCGCTCTTTGGGTCTTCAGTCTCAGGGGGGAAGAGTTTGGCCTTGGCAAGGAAAGGGTCCCAGCCCTTTACCCACCCACTCCTGCACTTTCTTTATCCATCTCCAGTGGATTCATCAGGTTTGTTCAACGTCCCACAGGCTCTGTGGAGAGGCAGCAGGGCCAGTGTGAGAGTCCACAGACCACCAGGATGGGCCTGGCAGGCAGAGCCAGCAGTTTCTCCAGTAGCTGTTGCTTCAGGAGCCTGTTAATGTGGATATGCAAATTCCTGGAGCACGGCAGCGCTGATGCATCGGTGCCAGCTGTGCACCTCTGATGACTGCGGAGCTGCCAGCCCAGCACTCCCATCACTCCTTGATTACCATTTCTTTACTTCAGGGAGGTGCCTGGAGAACCAAAACAAGGCCAAAGTCCTGGGCAAAATCCCCGCAGGGCAGCTCCATCCCAAGAGAGCTCCCAGAGCTGGGGAATTGTGTGGGATTAGTGGGGTGTCCTGGCAAGGGGTTGGACCACCGTGATCCTCCATCATCCTCATGGGTCCCTTCAAGCTCTGGGTGTTCTGTAATCCTGTCATTCCCGGTGGGAATGGGCAAGATCCACCCCTTCCCAACTGATACACAGAGGACGGGGGGGAACTGGAATATCATGATTTCAGCAAAAGAGAAAAATATGGGTAACCAAGGATGCATCAAGCTGAAAGCAGCAGAGCTCCTGCCCAGTCCTTGGGTGATACTGCTGTGTTTTACCTGTTCTCAAACAAACGTTCTATTTCTGAGGTACCAGGTAAGCGTATTTGTTCCTAATTCCCAAATTTGATTATTGATTTCCAGGGAAAACTTCCTGCCTTGCCAGTACCTGGAGTAAGATACAGTGAATAATTCCCAAGACATTATTTCCGTGACAAATCCAGCCTTTTCTCTCTGCTCTTGGAACACGCACAAACTAACTGAGGTTTCTTTGTGCTTGGAAATGATTCCACACCTCGGTCGGTGATTTTGAGGGTTTGTCTTTCACCGTGTGAGCTGTTTCGGAGAAGAGATCTCCTGGATATTTGCATCCGGATGACTGTGAGTTGTTCTCTTGCCTTCCTTTCTCTCCTTTCACGGCAAAGCAAACCCACCTAGAAGCGACAGCCAGGGAAGCAGCGGCGAGTGGCTGCCAAATAGTTCCCGTCTGAACTCTAAAGGATTTGCTGAGGCCACCGCACTCAAAGCCTCCCCAGTCCCACAAAGGCCGCGCTGCCAAAGGCTAATAAAGATGCCTAAGTGGTGAGTGTGTTATAATTACCTATCAGCTCGTTTGCAGAAGCACCAGCAGTTAAAAGGCAGCAAATGAAACGATCCCGGCCTTCCTGGGCTTCCCACATAATGAACAAACACATTGCCCATGGCAAGCTCACAGGAACAGATCTTTCATTACGATAAAAGAGTCTTAACCTTGACCAGCCGCTCCGCTCTGCCTTCATGGCAGTTGTTCCACAACTCAAATAGTTTGTTTTCCAGCCCTTTGATTCCCACAAAATGCTACAAAATCGAGCATTTCTTATTCAATAGATGCACAAGAGGTTTTTTTTTTCATATTTCCTCAGATCTTCCCTGCGCAGTTTAGAGCAGAAAGTGTCTGACATAAATTCCTGATTGCATTATTAATGTGGAAGAGGGAACATCTGAAGTTAATCTATTCCACTAATGGGTGCTATATAATACATTAAGTCAGGTTAAGCGTGTGATATAATAAAGATCTGCCGGGTGAGATATTCTGAGATTACTGATTTAAGCATAATGGTTATTTTGGTCAATGGTTATAGATTTTTAATAGAATTCCCATCTGAATGCCGGCTGAAAGGGGAGGAAATCTTCTTCTGGACCACAGTGAAACAACCCATTGTAACAGTCCTGGGGCAGTTTTGATAGGGTCAGATATGGGGCAGATGTGGAAAGGACCTAAAGCATCCAAAGAAGGGATACAAGGACGGGGAATGGTCTGGAGGGGCCACAGCAAGGAGCAACTGAGGGCATTTGGTCTGTTCAGATGGAGAACAGGAGGCTGAGGGCAGAGCTCATCCCAACCCACAGCTCCCTCCCAAAGGGCCACTCCAATCTCTGCTCTCTGGGACCAAGGAAAGGACCCAGGAAATGGCTGGAGCTGTGCCAGGGGAGATTTTGGTTGGATATCAGGGAAAGGTTCTTCCCCCAGAGGGTGCTGGGCACTGAACAGGCTCCCCAGGGAATGGGCACAGCCCCAAGGCTGCCAGAGCTCCAGGAGAGTTTGGGTAACACTCTCAGAAATGCCCAGGGTGGGATTGTTGGGGTGTCTGTGCAGGGCCAGGAGCTGGATTGATGATCCCTGTGGGTCCCTTCCAGGTCAGAATATTCTGTGAATATTAACACTTTTGTATTCCCCAGAACAAGTTCCCTGGCTATTTCTAAAATCTTTGTATTAAAAAAAATCAAAATGTAGAATTCAAGCATCTGATCAAAGTGATAAGAATTTCTTGGTGCTCAAATCACTCAATTCAAATGTCAGCTTAGAAGGTGAGTAAGTCTCTGGGCTGGTCTTTAATTCACAAGGCAAAGGAATATACAAGGAAAAGGAGTATACAAAGAAATGGATCAGCTGTACTTAAAGACTTTTTTTTCCTTTTTCTGTCTATATCAACAAAACTGAACATATTTCAGCCTGGAGAAAGGGGCTCCTCCTAGATTCCAACGGGATGAATAAGCAGATCCATTTCAAGGACTCCACAGGCAGCAGGATTGCCCTGAACACTGTGTTGCAGCTCCCATTTTTCCTGCCACAAAAGCACAAGGTATCAGCTCACTTCAAACCAAAGGGAAAAAAAATTAATGGGATGCTTGGAGAAAACTTTTCTCCAATGCCATATTCCTTGGGGATTTCCTAGGAAAACAAAAACAAAACCAAAACCAAAACAAAACCAAAAACAAACAAAAACCAACAAAAAACACACCAAATCCAAAACAAACAAACAAACAAAAACACCAAACACAAAAACAAAACAAAAACCCCACCCATTTTAAGGCAGAGTGAAACCTCCATGGGCTCCCTGGACAATGCAGGGAATGTTGGGTTTATTCTGTGCTGAATTTCCCCGTGTGGATCCTGATCCTTCCCTCTGCCCTCAGCAGAACTGCGGAGCCAGGCAGAGGAGGAGTGGGTCTGCACAAAACCAGGGATCCTCGGGCTCACCTTCCAGTCATTCCTGCCAAATGCCAGGCTCCCCACCCTCTCCCGGGCAGGGACATTGCTGGGGATGAGCTGGGAGAAGCTGGGGTTCCAGTGCTGCCCTCTGCACCCTCCACTGGCAGAACACGACACAGAGGGGAACAGAGGGACACAGCCACCAAGGGAATCTCTGGGAGAAGGCCCCAAAACCTTGGGCTGGGTGTAGGAGTGCTGGTTAACAGAGGGAATCCGTGTCTGGGATTGCCCCAGGGTTGCCATACACCTTCCACTAGCCCAGGTTGCTCCAAGCCCTGTCCAGCCTGGCCTTGGACACTTCCAGGGATCTAGGGGCAGCCACAGCTGCTCTGGGAAGCTGTGCCAGGGCCTCCCCACCCCCACAAGAAAGATTTCTTCCTAATCTGACATCCCTTCTCAGTTTAAAGCCATTGCCCCTTGTCCTGTCACTCCAGGCCCTTGTCACAAATCCCTCTCCAGCTGTCCTGGAGCCCCTTTAGTCACTGACACACAGATACACAGGGGCAGCACAACACTCCTGACCACGGCATGGGGTGGAATGAGAGGGGCTTTAAGGCCCCTTCCAACCCAAACCATTCTGGGATTCTCTGATTTGTCTCAGTGCCCATCTCTAAACCCCCATTCCCTGTGTGGCAGGGGGGTTTATAGATCCATCTTGGCAGAGACCCTCAGTCCTGAGACAACTCCAGTGCTACCAGCTGGTGACAAGTGTCAGTACTGTCTGCTCAGCCATGAGCAGCTCCAAACAAAAGCTTGGCTGACTTTCTAACAGTGTCTGCAGAAGATCCCTGGCAGTCCCTGCTCAGAGCTGCTGTCCTTGCCCCGTCAGGTGTCCCTCCCAGGAGATGGTGGAGCATGGGGCCTGGGTATGGAGCTCTGAGCTCCACCTGACCCTGGGCTGGGTCCAACACCTCTCTCCACAGGTCTAGTGCATTTTAAAAGCCCTCCTGGACACCAGCACCACTGACCTTCTGCCTGGAGCCAGAATTTCTCGGAGATGTTTGCACAAGCTGAGTCCCTTCTCCCACCCAGGCTGGGCCTCACAAGGCCTGACCTGGGAAACCTCTCCAAGCCTGTGCCCAGACTCCCAGCACCGTGTTCACTGGGATAATCACTGGCACCACTTGGGAGCAGGGAGGAGAGCACTTTCCATGGCAGGATCATGTGGGATAGTGTCTGCTCCACTGACATCACTTACTGGAGAGGGCTTGAGCTGGATCAACTGCAGTTTTCATTTTGGATTTGCAGCCTGCAGAGTAAACTGGGCCTGGTTTGGTGTTGGATTTAGAGCCGAGGGAGAAAATCTCTCCCAGGCGCTCAAAAACAGAGAGAGTAAAAGGGAGAGAACTCCGGATCAAAAGGATGAAAGGAAAACAGCAATCCTCATCCAGCTCTTTGGCCAAGCCCCGTGCCCGGGGAAGCGATCCCGGGGGATTGGTGTCTCCCTGCTCGGTGCCCTCTGAAGGATGCGCTGTCCTGGAGCCAGTGCTGACATTCCAGGGACATTCGCGGAGCTCTCCTGCCCAGACCTGCTCATCTGTCACCCGGGACGTGTTTACAAGGCGCCGACAGCCCGCATTGGGAGGTGATTGATACTGATTGGAATTGTTATGCAAATACACTTCACTACTCTCTTCCCTACAGATTCTCCCCGGTTGTAATAGCGGCCCTTTCTTCCCGGGATTTTTTTTTTTTTTTTTAAGGAGTCTAGGAGATCTGGACTCTGTGTCCTCAAGCATCCTCAAATAGAGCAAATAATGTGACAAACCCTGAGGATGGATCTTTATCAGTTCCAGGCAACAGAAATGTCTCTTTTACTTTCTGTGTTCTCACCTCACACCTTCCTTTGCAAGGATCTGTCACCCTCTGTTGACAGAGACAATTTTCAAAGGTATCAGAGCAACTTAAAGTTGCCAAGTGCCACCTTTAAAGTCAAATCTGGGTTTTCCATAAACATGGATTTGTTACAAAGTGCAACACCACCAACAAAGTGTTGATTGAAGTCCAAAGGAATCCCTAAGGATGCATCCTTAGGCTGAACTAGGAGGAAGGCACTGTAAAGCAGGAACTGTGAACAGCTCATGCCTAGAGATTACGGAGCTGTGGGGCCTGGGCTGTCCTTGTAACTCATGGAAAAACACCTGAATGACACCAAAATGTTATGTTCTCGTGTCCTTGACAGCCACCTGACTGCACAATGACATCAAAAATAATTTTTAAAATTTGGGAGATATTGCCTCTTCTGCCTGCCCAAAGCTGCTTTGGAGCCAAGAGATGACCTTTGGTCTGTAATGAAGATCTTTGCTCATACTCAGGAGGAACCTTTTAATTTAGGCCCAACTTTTGTGCTGAATGAAAACCAAAATATTACATATTAGGTTTGATAGATCAGCACTGAGACCAAAGCAGAGAATCCCAGCATGGTTTGGGTTGGAAGGGATCTGAAAGCTCATCCAGTGCTACCCCCTGCCATGGGCAGAGGCACCTTCCACTGTCCCAGGTTGCTCCAAGCCCCGTCCAACCTGGCCTTGGACACTTCCAGGGATCCAGGGGCAGTCACAGCTTCTCTGGGCAACCTGTGCCAGGGCCTGCCCACCCGCACAGGGAAGGATTCAGCCAAGGAGCTACAGCCAAGGAGAAACTGAAGCAAGCACTGGAGCAGTTGGACTCCTGGGGGCAGCTCCAACTGCTGACACCCAAAGGTGTTGGTCCTTGGAAGACCCCAGAGCAATTCCTGACAGCTGTGGCAGGCACTGCTTGGAAGATGATTGTTCCTAAACATCCTTGTGTGACACCACTGGAAGCAGGTGGGCTTTGGCTGGAAGGGGTGTGGAGGGCAGCGGCCATGAACATGGAAACATCTCACTCTCCATAACTCTCCCCACTCAGTCTGAAACCCCAGAGTGCCAATTCCTTGACACAACAGACTGAAGGCTTCAGGCAGGGTGACTGGAAATCTGGGAAAGTCTCTGGGTGTGCTGGTCCACTGGAACATGCTGTGCAGGGAGGTGGTGGAGTCCCCATCCCTGGGGATGTCCAAGGAACAGCTGGATGTGACACTTGGAGCTCTGGGCTGGGGGACAAGGTGGGGATCAGACACAAGCTGGACTCAGTGATCTTGGAGGGCTTTCCCAACCTCAGTGGTCCCAGGATTCTGTGATGTCTCCTACTTTCCTTGCTGTCTCAAGTGCTCCCTTCACCCCACAGTGGCCTTCACTGAGCCCCACTGACACAGCCATGCCTTGAGCTGTCTGCAAACTCAACAGCAAAAAATATTTGGGGTGCCTGAGAAGGGGATCCACGAGACCCACCAGGACCCACTGGATCAGTCCCGTGCCTACAATTCCCATCGATCTGCTCCTGCCTCCCCTCTTGAATCAGGCACCTTGTAAGGGTGGAAAGGGACATTTACAGCCACACTCCTTCTCCTCCCAAGCAATCAATGGTTATTAAGTGCATCTTTGGGCTGGGGAGGCGAGCAGAGAGACAGCAAGAATTCACATTGCTCATCAACCCGGAGAGACTTCATTTTCTATTAGGGCTGATAAACAAGCTGGGAAAATAAATCAGTGTACCTGCTGCTGCCTGACAGGCATCACCAAGGAGTTCCTGGGAATGTGGTACAGGGGGGCTGGGTTCCAGTTCTGCTGGGGGGAGGCAGGAGCACCGACAGCTTCCCAAAGGGCTTGTCATCTTCCTTGTTGTGGAAGAAAGCACTGAGAGGCTGATCTGCTATGAAAGCATCCAGAAAAGGAACCCCAAGCTCTGACAAACACCAAGGAGGAGTCAAAAAAAGCCTTGTAGGGAGTGAAGTGTCCCAGCATGGATCAGCTGGAGGAGAGGAGAGGAGAGGAGAGGAGAGGAGAGGAGAGGAGAGGAGAGGAGAGGAGAGGAGAGGAGAGGAGAGGAGAGGAGAGGAGAGGAGAGGAGAGGAGAGGAGAGGAGAGGAGAGGAGAGGAGAGGAGAGGAGAGGAGAGGAGAGCCCTACTACTCCAGGAAACATCTGGGACTACAAAGGCCCATGGAGCAGTTGAAGCCCCTGGACAGTCAAGGAAGGCAACACAGGCAGATTCTCCCTCACCTTGGAGTGGGGGGGAAGGGATTTAAATCCAGGCATTGTATCCTGATGCTACAGTGAGTTCAATCAGGAGACAATAACAAGCTCCAGCACTATCAGTTTCAGGCTGTCATAAGATGGATCAAGGTGCCCAGTTCCTGGGAACACATTTTTTCCCATTTCCCTATTGAAGCTCCAACAGAACAAGTGCTGTAAGACAACCTGGCTCCAGATCCACGCCACGGAACAAATAGGAGCCTCTTCTTAATAGGAAATTGCAAATGCTCCATTACCCACCCCGTTATTCACATATTTCTCCTGCCTTTTGACTCCAGGCAAGCCTGCAGCTCCGAAAGGAAATGTTCAGAAATATCAACAATGTCCCTTAATCACAGCAGTAATAAATCATCCCTTGTAACACGGGAACTTCAGTCTGACCAAAAAATGGGGGTTTAGAAAAACTACTGAATCATTCACGCCTTCTGTTCCTGTGATAGAGAGCAGAGTCACATTAGGATAATGAAAATTCCAAAGAATTTGCAGGATTTGATGGAATAAGGAGATGCCACAGATCACTGTTGACAAAACATGCAGGAATACCCAGGCCTTGGCCAGCACATGGAGTGAATGCATGGTGGGAAACCCCTCTGCATCTCCAAACTCTGCTGTAACAAGGCAGGAGAAATGGAAAACTGACTCTGTGAATGCTGAGCGAGGCAAAATAAAGGTGTCAGCAGCAAGGAGAGCTTCAAATTCCAGTCCCTGGCCTGTCCTCAGACATGGAGCAGCCTGTGACCAGCAAATCCCAGAATCCTACAATGGTTTGGGTGGGAAAAAGCTCATTCAGTCCCAACTACTGCTGTTGGCAGGGACACCTTCCACTATCCCAGGTTGTTCCAAGCCCCATCCAATCTGGCCTTGGACACTTCTAGGGATGTGGCAGCCACAGCTGCTCTGGGCACTCTGTGCCAGGGCCTCCTCATCCTCACAGGGAAGAATCTCTTCCCAATATCCAATCTAAACATGTCCTTAGCCAGTGTGAAGTCACTGCCCCTTGTCCTATCCAAATTCCATCTTTTTCTCCCACCAACACTGTACACATGGGTTAATTCCCAACTGCTGTGTTTGCAATCCAGTTATCAGTGGGGTAAAAAAAAAAAAAAAAACCAAAAAAACCCACTACACATGGTTAGAAAAATCCTCATCTGTCCTGGTTTCAGGTGCTGTAATGAAGATGCAGGACCTTTCAGCTCAATTCAATCAGCCCCATTCACCAGGCACCTTATGATCCATTAGTTCAGTCCCTCCAAATTTGATTGCAGCATGTTTTGATTCCAATCAATTGTTTTCAGCTCTTCTCCATTGATTTCCATGGACTGACATTATTCTGCTGAGGCTTCAGTTAAACTTTGGGGATTTGGGCCAAGGCAGGAGCACCATGGGCACCTCATGAGAGGTGGCTGGGCTGGGCCAGCTCTGCCCAGAACAGGGCCAGCACCACCCTGCTCCAAGCAGACCAAGGCAAGATGACAATTCCAGCTCTGAGATTTTTCCAAACCATGTTCCTTATCCCATGGCTTCAGGGGGAGCTCAGAACTGCAGCAGGATCAGAGGAAACCTCGTCCAGAAAACGTTAGGACACAAGAGGAGATTTTTCACAGTGAGAACCATCAGCCATTGGAATAGCCTCCCCAGGGAAGTGGTAGATTCCTCAGCTTTGGACACTTTTAAGGTTTATCTGGACAAGGAGCTGGGTCATCTTGTCTGGACTGTGCTTTTGCTAAGAGAGGTTGGACTGGATGCTGTTAGGCACTGTTTGTCTAGCTACCCTTCCAACATGTTATTCCATGAGCCCATGAACTGTGACCTAACCAGGTGTGACAGAGGGAAGAGACACACACACAGGAGTCTCCAGGTTCCTCTTTAGAGTCACAAACTCTGCAGGGTGAAGAACCAGAACTAAACCAGAGCTTTACTCAATCCCAAGCTGCTGATCTGATCACTGGTCTAAAAGCTGTAAGGAAAAGAAGGAGCATCTCTAGACAAAGGTCTGAAATGGGGACAGCCACTGGAGAAAGCTCTAGAAAACAGGGAATTTGTCTCTTGGAACAGTGGTCTGTGTCTCCATCTGCGAGAACTTCTGGCTGGACAAGTGGCTCATGGAATGCAGCCAGGAAAGGACCTCCTGTTCCCAGAGAGAGCACCCAGAGGAGGCTGCTTCACCCCTCTCTTTCTGACACTATCCCCATTTTAATTGACAGGGAATATTTCCTTGTGCACCCTCCTGAGTTAGCCCAGCTCATGCAGAACTGACACCCATCCAAGCAGGATGAGGCAGGAGACTGTTCCTGAGCTTTGTCACGAAATCAGGGCAGTGAAAGAAACCCACAGAGGATCTTTCCGACTCGGTGGAAAGGTTGCTGTCAAAACCCCAGCACTGCATTTTCCCAGGAAGCAAGTCTGAAATGCAGGCAGCGGCCTGCAGGGATTCTGGTGGAAATCCCAGGTGGAAGCAACAGAAAAATCGGCTGCCACTTTCCTCTGGAATGACAGAAAGTTGACAGTGGCGACATTTTGAAATGCTGGTGACTTTTCTGAAGCTCAGTAAGCAGAGCAGAGGAAAATCCCCGAGCAGCGGCACGGAGGCCACGGGATGTCACCGTGTCCTGCCCTGCAGGGAAAGGAAAGGGGTGTCCAGTTCGCAGCCCAGGCACCACGCTGGGAACCCCAGTCCCTCTGAACGCCTCAGGTTTCACAGCTCCCTCGGGAAGCAGGGTGCAGGCACGGCAGGACACGATGTGCTCTCCTCACGGCCACCTGAGCCCCTGAGAGATGACTCCCTGCGTGTGACTGGGGGGGAAAGAACTCGGAGAGAGCAGGAAAACCTTCCCGTGCTGCTTAATGGAGTGCGAATGAATTGGACAGCACTCCTGCTAATGTGTCAGGATTCTGCTTAGCAGTGGGAATGACCTTGTTGAAGCTAACAAATGAACACATTCACAGCTCCACGAGCAGGAGCTGCTGGATGCTCCATGCAAATCCTCAGCGCTGCTGTTCTGGTGCTGATTCTAGGGGGGTGGGTGGAATTCTCCTCTGCTCCCGTCCCAAAGCTGTGAAACAATGGAGCCTTTTGTGCAGGGATGAGAGCGTTTGGGGAGCTGCTTTTCCTTTTGCACGCTGTGTTCTAAGGTAGAAAGGCTGAGAAGTCCAGGAAAAGAGAGGGGCGATCTTAGAGTCCCTTCCAGTGCCTTAAAGGAGAGGGGAGCTCTCCTCCAAGAGAGCTGGAGAGGGACTTTGGACAAGGGACGGAGTGACAGGACAAGGGGAATGGCTTCCCACTGCCAGAGGGCAGGGACAGATGGGATATTGGGAAGAAATCCTTCCCTGTGAGGGTGGGGAGGCCCTGGCACAGGTTGCCCAGAGAAGCTGTGGCTGCCCCTGAATCCCTGGAAGTGTCCAAGGCTGGGTTGGATGGGGTTTGGAGCAACCTGGGACAGTGGAAGGCCCATGGAAGTGGATGAGCTTCAAGGTCCCTTCCAACCTGAATCATACTGGGATTCTCTAATTCCAACTCTGGCCTTGTAAGAAAGCATCAAACATAACAATATGGAATTCCAGGGTTGCATGTGCACTGAATTAAACCTAGGAGCTAGTGGGAATGGGCCTGACTCCTAAACAGCTCAGTGGCTTCAGCTCCAGGTGTGCCCATCAATCTCCAATGTGTTGAACTAAAACTGAAGTGAAGCAGCTACAAATAGAGTTAGCTGAATAATAAAATAAATCCAAGTGGTTTCTGGGAATCTTCCACATGCAGGAGGTCATGGCCTGTGCATTCCCCTGACAGCACAGACACAGCTCAAATTAGACATTTATTTAGTGTGCATTTACAACATGTGATTAACCTCATGTATTTAGATTTTTTCATGTTGGCTTTTGAAAAGAGTCTCTTAGGAAGAAGAAAAGCAAAAGGGATAAGAACTGCTGAAACTCATGTTTTAGTCTTTGAGCAAAACCTTTCACTCAACTCTGCCTACTTTTAAACTCTTTCAAGCAAAGGGTTTCTTTCAAGAAACTGTCCTGAATGATTGTATACTGGCATTGAGAAGTATAAGCAAGGAAGAAAGCCTGGAAAGGATGGGAAAAGGAGAGGATCAGCATATAAGCCAGTGTTGTGGGAGAGGGTAAAAAGGAAGGTGAATCCCAAAGCTGAGTCAGGACACCTTGGCTTGCTCAGAGTCAAATTCTACTTACCTGTGTCCAACTACTCTCCCAGCTGTTTAAAACCTTCCTATGTCCATGTTGAAAATCCCAGAGTCCCAGAATCACTGAGGTTGGAAAAGATGTCTAAGATGATCAAGTCCAACCTTGTCACCAGCCCAGAAAACCGAGTGCCACATCCAGTTTTCCTTGAACTTCTCCAGGGATGGAGACTTCACCACCCCCCAATGCCTGACCAACCTTTCCATGAAGAAATTCCTCCTGATGTCCAACCTGACCCTGCCCTTGAGGCTGTTTCCTCCTGTCCTGTGCAAGTGAAGAAGGTGCCCCTGGCACCACTTGTGCTGCCTTGATGCAAGACAAGCTCCCAAATTACCACTCCCAGCAGGAACTGCCATTGCTGGCAGGTGTTCCTGCAAGGCCATGTGTGTCCTGCAAGAAGAAAACACCTTTCTGTCTAAATCAGGAACAGGGTTTAAGGCACAGGAGGGCAATAAAATTAGGAAGGGTGGGAGGACTGAGGCTTTTTCCTCCTTCCCTTTTCCTCCCTGATCTCAGGTTATTGACAGAAATTTATCAGCAGGAAGGCCACCTGGTGCTGGCTGGAACAAAACCCTCTCAGCAGGAACAGGAGGCTGCTGGCTCTGTGTCCCTTGCCCAGCAGAGCTCCCGCTTCCCCTGCTGCCGTGCATCCGAGTGCCGAGACTTCCCAGGGAGCGGCGCAGCTTCAGCAGGACTGATTTATGTCCCTCCACAGCGTTCTCTGGATGCTCGGAATGCATTTGTATCCCTGGTCCCTAACAAGTGCTCCTCAAAGCTGTGTGATTTCAGAAGGACTCTGCAATGCCCTGGCACATTCCCGCTGTTGTGCGGCACGCGGCTGATAACGGATTTGTCAGCAAAATTGCCTCGCTATCAAAACAATAAAAGCCAACTGGCAAGGTGACATTTTGGGGAAATTCAGTTCCCTCTTTGTGGGCTCCTCTCACTTTGTTTTATGTGTGATATCTTCTCTTCCCTGCCTCTCATTGGAAGGTCAGTGCAGCGGGGGAAGGAAGTTGGTGTTGAAAGAAAAAACTTGATTTGATTTAGAGCAGACTCGGAGCTGCTCAGGAAGATTGCTGACAGGGGGACAGAGGATAAGTCATTTCTGAAGGTGCTGTGCAAACATGAATCCCTTGAACAACACGTTGGACTCCAGTTCTTCCTCTTGCTCAGGAAGCACTTGGATTGTGGATATAATCTCTGAATTTCCAGAGTCTTTTTGTTGAGACTCTTCACTCCTTTGCTCACAACAACATAACACAACACTTGCAATTAATTATGGATGCACTCGAGTCCAGACATGAGCTCACGCTGTTGGCTTGGCAAAGCAACTTAATTAATAAATAACGATGATGATGATGAATAAAGATGGGAATAAACAAAGGGGGCTCTATATGAGGGATGAAGCATGAAGTATTCATGCCCCAGGCTGTCAACAGATTCGTTCTGCTGAGCCCACCTCACTTGACAGCACTTCAGCACTTCCCAACCACCCCCAAGCTCCTGGTGGTTCCAGGATTATATCTGGATCCAGACAGGAATCCATCAGCCATGACGCCAGAAAAGAGATTGACTCAGGATCCTCGGATCAACAGTCCATAAAAACTGGGCAACTGGGTCAACACCTGCCATGGTGATGGATGGAAAACGGCACTGAAATAAAGAGAGGTGGAGTCACCAGCTGCCACATGCCCCCCGGACACCTTCACAGAAGCACAGAACCAGCAAGGCTGGAAAAGACCTCCAAGATCTTCCAGCCCAACCTTTAAAGCAAGTCCTGCCTCTAAGGAAACTTCTTCAGAATCATTTAGGTTGGAAAAGCCCACCAAGATCACTGAGTCCAACTGTTCCCCAGCACTGCCAAGGCCACCAGTGACTCATGTGCCCAAGTGCCAAATCCATGTGGTTTTTAAAGCCCTCCAGGAATGGAGACCCCATCACTGCTCTGGGCAGCTGTGACAGAGCTGGATAACCCTTTTGGAGAAGAAATCTTCCCAATATCCAACCTGACTCTCCCCTGGCACAACTTGAGGTTGTTTCCTCTCATCCTGTCCCTGTTCCCTGGGAGCAGAGCCTGGTCCTCCCTGGCTGTCCCCTCCTGTCAGGGAGTTGTGCAGAGACAGAAGGTTCCCTGAGCCTCCTTTTCTCCAGGCTGAGCCCCTTTTCCAGCTCCCTCAGCCACTCCTGGTGCTCCAGGTCCTTCCCCAGCCCCGTTCTCTTCCCTGGACACACTTCAGTCCCTCCATGTCTTTCTCAGAGTGAGGAAAAATGCCAGAGGGTTTTGTTTATACAAAGCCCTGGGCACCACACCCAGGCTGTGCCCTCTCCCCTTTACCCCTACTCTTTTGATGGATCAACAGCCGGGGCAGCACATTTCCAACACTGACAAGTTCCAGGATTGGAGGAAGCCGTATCTGAAAGGCTCCTGACCCACTCCAAGGACATTCCAACCCCCCTGTCCTCTCAAACCATGCTCACACTCCTGTCCTCTGTCCCCACTGAGTTCTGCTTGGGAATGGGATGCTATTCCACCTCACCATTCCCAGGACAGATGGGAAGAGTGAGCAGGGCTCACACCATGGATGACACAGAGCAGGGAATGGGCAGAAGCTCTGCCATGCTCAGGGCACTGAAAAGAGGCTCTGAGTGTCCTGAAGCAATTTATTTTAGACCACACCACATTAACCACCAGTAAAGAAGAATCAGAGGCTCCTGCTGCTCATTCCTTTCTGGCCTCCAGACTCCAGCTCTTTGTTATATTTGTCCTAACAGAAGTATCGACCTGAATGGGAATGACTGATGAGGGAAAACACTGAGCTTAACTGAGCTTTTCTTCCCTTCAAAACAGGACTTTGAGCAGGAACTCCAGTTCAGAGGTGTCTCTTAAGAGGACACAACCTCACTGCATTTTCCCCATTCATGAAGATAATCTGAGAGGGACAAGACATTTCCCCTTCAAAGATGAGGCAACACTCACTGCATCCTTTGTGGAGACTTTTGGAAATTCGTGTTTGGGGATGCAAACCTCAGCTTGCAAAACCAGTGGCATAAGAACAACCAGGCTAAATGCTGAAAATCACAGGAAAAAGCCCACCAGGAGAGAAGCCTGCAGCTGGAAATGACTGCAGTTCCCTCCTTTTTAATGTTTTTCACCATCACCACTGTTGTCAGTCATTGTTAGGTATTAAATTGCATAAAATACAAGCCCTTGGAAACAAACATCAGTGCTTATCAGCCTATGTCAAAAGTCAATTTTTTCTTTACAGCAATTTCGCCTGGAAATTACTTCTGGGGAGCTGCTCACTGCAGCTCAGCCCTGGGCTCCAGAGGCACAGGGACAGGAGCCACCCTCTTCTCCTTCTCCCCAGATCCTGCAGGTTGGCTTTAGAACCATGGAATGGGTTGGGTTGGGAGGGACCTAAAAGTTCATCCCATTCCACCCCCTGCTCCTTCCACTCATCCAGGTTTTTCCAAGTCCTGTCCAAGCTGGTCTTCACTTAAAAGAGAAAAATCTCCTGTCAGGTTTGACTTTTACTTTAAAAGGCTGAGGACAGGTCATGTGTGAGGTCTATATTACTAAATTAGCACCTACAGTAACAGGCATGGGGAAATGAAAGATCTTAGGGGATTTATACTGTTAATAAACCCCTGTGAGTGTGTGCCTGACAAACAGCTTGTGAATTAACCTAATAAACAACCACTGGTCATTGATAAATTGCATCTGGGTTGAAATTGAAAGAGTAGAGATGGGTTGAGCTGCCTGCTGCCTATGGAATTACGATAGATATTACTCCTTTATGATATCAGCATCCACTGGCTGGGACACACGAGCTGTGGATCACTTGCAAGGTGCTGGGTTTCCACCATCTCTGTGTGGTCCAGTTTACATCAGCTCCTCACAGAGCTCAGGAGCTGGAAAATCCAGACCAAACTTTTCCTGTCAGCTTTGACAAAGATGGAGGTGAAGCTTTTCCAAAATGGAAGAAGAGGTGATAGTGTTGAAATATGGCATTGTTATGTGGAGCTGACTTTTATTCAAGCTCCAGAAAATGCTGCCTTAAATGCAGTGAGGTTGGAACGGTCCAGGTGAGTAGGTTCATGTAAATAGAAACATGGAGTGGTTTGGGTGGGAAGGGACTTTATTCCCATCCACTTCCACCCCCTGCCATGGGCAAGGACACCTCCCACTAGCCCAGGTTGCTCCAAGCCCCATCCAACCTGGCTTTGGACTCTTTCAGGATGCTGAGAGCTGCACCCAGGTATGTGAAATGCTGAAGGAGGGTGTTCTCCAGGTTTGCCTGCAGCCTGCTCCAGGTGTGGCAGAGCATCTCTTTTCCCTGCCCATCCAACAGTCCGGCTCTAGTTAATCAAGGGCAAAGGAAACCTGTGGATAACAATTCCAGACAGGAGGAAATGGGTGAGGACACACATTATTAGCCCCACTCCAGAAACCTGAGGTCCCTTAGCCATTGTCCCAAAGCTTAACCTTGACCTTATGACCACTGGCTCCAGCTGCAAACCCCAAATGGGATATTTTGGAAGGACCCTGTAACCCTTTCTTCCTCACTGTGCAGACATGGAACAGCAGACCCTTCAAAAACGAAACACTCCTGATTAATATTAGAAAAGAAAAAAGAAGAGAAGAGAAAAGAGAAGAGAAAAGAAGAGAGAAGAGAAGAGAAGAGAAGAGAAGAGAAGAGAAGAGAAGAGAAGAGAAGAGAAGAGAAGAGAAGAGAAGAGAAGAGAAGAGAAGAGAGAATGTATAAACTTGGTTTTTTGGCTACTGCTGCCTTCCCACACAGCCTTATGTCATTCCCACAGAAGGTGGAGTAATGTCCTGTACCAGCCAACAACCTCCTGGCAGCATCAGGCTCTGAGTGTTTGGCAGAACAACCCAACTATAAGGTTTTCAATGTGAAGACCTCAGAGGACAAGCAGAGCTGTTGGCCGTTTGTGGTTGTTGAATATATCCCAAAAACCCACAGCAGCACCCAAAAAAACCCCTCACAGCAGAACTTCTTTGGCATAAGGATTTAGGATGATCCACAGGTATATTGTACCTGGCCTTGGCTCCTTGATCTGAAGCTGTCTTTCCGTGTGACCTTGGGGAAACCATTTAGTGTCTGATAATTAGAGACTCTGAAATTGATTATTAGAGATTTTTAAACTCATAAAAGTGTTACGAGATGGCCAAGGTGGGGTGGAGGTGGAAGAGTCTCCAGAAGTATGTAAACCAGATTGATTTGAAAATCAATATGATGCTTTCAAAAAATGAAATGCCTTTGATCCTGTGGCAGCCTCACCACATCTCCTGGACCCCTGTCTGTAACAGCAGAAGCCAAGGAGCGGGCAGGAGACTTCATTCCTCTTGGAATTTTCATAAAATTCATAAAATAGTCCCTGAACTGAAGGAGAATGGCATTGTCCCCACAGTGACCCTGCAGCAGGAGGGAAGAAGGGGTTGCACAGGCCCAAGGCACACTTGCAGAAGCATCTTTGTATCTTGTCCCCCACCATAGGCACAAGCAGACCCTTGCTTGTCCCTTGGGTTGTGCCATCTGCTCTGCCAAAATTTTAACTCACTGCCAATTACCCTAATTAAAAATATTAATGCTGGAAAAGTGTGCCTGGAAAGTCTGCAGCTCCATTCTGCTTCCCCCCCAGCTGCTGGGTAATTGCAATAATTCCTGTGTCTCGGGGAGGATCACTCCCCAGGGCCTGCCTCCCCGTGCCTCCAAGTGCAAAATCCTTTATTATTTTCCAGGCTGGCTCTGCCACCAAGGTGGTACCACTTCATTAGGAAGAGAGAGAATGGATATCAGGCAGAACCCATTATGTACTGGGAACGGGGCCATGCACAGGAGCTGCTGCTGATCTGCTCATCCAGGAGCTTCCCACGTGCTGGGAGGGGAGGGAGTGGAGGGTACACATCCCCCTTCCTGGCAAAGGCCTGCCCTGGCAGCAGGAGATGGAACAGCATTTCCCAGCAGCAGGCTCTCCCTCCTCCTCCTCCTCCTTTGCAAGGAACATGCAAAGGAGCAAAGAGGAGAAAATCAGGCTCCAAAATGCAGAGGTTGGGGATTTCCTCCCCAAGCTGCTCCTACCCTCTGGAAAAAGTGGGCTGAGCTATTCCTCATGGGAATAACTCCAACAGAGGAACCACCAGGAGATGCACATGCATCACACCTTCATCTTCCTACTTGTCTGAGAAACAGAGTCCTCCTTGCTGCCACATCAGGTCAGGATCTCAGCTGGGACAAACTGGGATGTTTCACTGCTTTTACTTAATTCTCTCCAAAAGATTTCTGAAAGCAACAACCCAAACCTACTCCTGCTTCCCAAATCCCTCTTCCCCCCAAAACATGAACCCCCACTGATGCAACACTGCAGCAGAAAGATTTGAGAATTTTAAACCATGGAAATATATGGAAAAGCAAATTAATAGGATCACTCCCCTTAATGCAACTTTTGAATTCTGAATGTGTCCTCTACCTCTGATCTATCTTTTCCCAGTGTGTCCTGCTCTCAGCACACATCAGAAAAACAGAACATGCCACTGAGTCCTTTCCCTTGGCCTTTCCACCAGGCCTTTCCACCATGGCAGTCAGGGAGACCCAGCCCCAGCTCAGTGCTGCAGTCCCTGCAGGGATCTCCCCATTTCACAAAACCCCAGGATGGTTTGGGTCAGAAGGGACTTCAAACACCATCTCATTTCATCCCCTGCCATGGCAGGGACACCTCCCACTAGCCCAGGTGCTCCAAGCCCTGTCCAACCTGGCCTTGGACACTTCCAGGGATGGGGCAGCCCCAGCTGCTCTGTTTTTGAGTGCTGTCACTCCAGACAGCCCCATTCCCACCTGCACAGGAGCCAGGGAAGCAGCCAGTCCTAAGGAATTCCTAAGCTGAATTTCCCTCTGCCAGCAGTGTGGCACTTGCAGGAGGGCGCTCCCAGGCACAACAAGTAAATAAATAACTGATAGCCCAAATTAATCCCCGTTCTTTCAGGCAGCCCCATGCAAGCCAAGCCCCCAGCACTCGCTGGTGGGGCGAGTTAATTACTACCCTGCCAGCAGGTATTCCATGAATCCTGTCAGGATGTGACAGGCCCCATCTCTCCCAGCGGAGCGCTCCCGCCTGGCATTGCTGTCACGTCGCTCCGTGATGAGCCCGTGATGAGCACCCCAGGAGCAGTTCTGATAAAGCTCCCCCATTCACAGGAATTTTTGCCTGCTTTATTACATTACGCATTCCTCGGAGACAGGCTGGGAAAGTGGGAATGATTAGTGTTCCATTTGCAAACACATATTCCTGAGTGCAAGGTGATTGCAGAGTATGTGCCCCTATAGCTTTAGGCAAAACTGGGTTTAGCTCCACAAAGAAATATGGAACAGCAGTGTAAGGTATGGAAAAATCTCATTCCCTATCCTTCATGATGTGGTGGGGTAAGAATTGTGGCGGAATCACGTTTTTCCCACTTTTTATTTTTGAGTACGTCTTCACTCAGGAGAAATTTTTATCCCAAATGTTCTGAATTTTTCACAGAGATGTGAGAATGTCTGGGGGCAGCAATTGCTCAGCAAAATGTTGCCTTATGGTACAAGAACCTCCCACCAAGAAGAGTCACACAGCATCCCAGAGTGGGTGGGGCAGGAAGTGACCATGTGAGTCCATCTGGTGCCAGCTCCCTGCTCCAGCAGCGCCATCCCAGAGCACAGGGCACAGACTGTGTCCAGACAGCTCTGCAATATCCCCAGTGAGGGAGACTCCACAGCTCTCTGGGATCTGTTCAGAGCTCAGGCACTGCCCAGGAAGGTTCTTCCTCATGTCCAGGTGGAACCTTCCTGGGGTCAGTTCCTGCTCGTTCCTCTGGTGCCATTGCTGGGCCCCAGAGCAGAGCCTGGGCCCTGCCCAGAGCCCTCCCTGCACACAGGGACACCCAGGGCTGAGGCTCCTCTCAGCTGGGGCTCCTCTCGAGGCTGAACAGCCCCAGCTCCCCCAGCCTCTCCTCATCAGGGAGGTGCTACAGGCCCTTCAGCATCTCCGCAGCCTCTGCGGGCCCCACTCCAGCAGCTCCGTGTCTCAACATAAATTAATTCCTGCATGTTGGCAATGCTTTCCCTCAGGAAAATTTCGTTTCTTTTGAGGATCCAATGTAGCACTGCTCTGTGACAAAAGCCACCGACTCTGCCTGATCTCGAGGCAAAACATCCAATCTGTGCCGTTTGTATTAACTCGTTACATCCAACACTAATCCCTTTCTCCCTGGGTACCTTAAGGAAAAGCATTCCTGGTCCGAAGAATCAGCTTTGCAATGTATTTCCAGGAGCTGTTTTCTCTACAGAGTGCAGCTGGAAAATTGTGCAGCGCTCACCCCTGGAAAGGCAGGCTGACAGTGGTGATCCCCACGTGCTCCCTCAGGAGACAGGCTCACGGAGCCCTGAGAGCACAGCAGGAAGAGCTGGAATAGGAATGTGAGAGCAGCTTCTGTGGCTGTTCTCAGCCTGGCCAGCAGCTCCCACAGCTCCCAGAGCTGTCCCCATGGGCTGACTTTCTCAGCAGGAGCAGCAGGGCCATGCCACATCCACTGAGCTGGGTCTTTGATCTTCAGGATCCTGTAAATACTGAGCTTGGGATTTGCATTTTTCAGGAGCAGAGGTACGACAGCTCCAGATGCTTCTTAATCTCTTCATGTTACATCTGTAAAAATGCAGGTGGGCTCCTCGAGTGAGCCCTAAAGAGTGGGGAAAGCCTGACACCATCTTCAGAAATCCTGCTAGCCCCAAAGGTCCAAGTCCCCAGGTCTGGGATATTCTTTCCCCATGACATTGGCTCTATACCAGGGTTATAACTTTATTTATATTTAACGCAAAGTTGGCTGCATATTGCTAAATCGCCCCACCTTAAAGAGGCTGCAAAAAGAAAAGAGGGAGAATCCAGCTTCCCTTTGAATATTCTTTTAATGGAAGGGGAAACCATCATGGTTTCCATTTGTTCCCCTTTAGAGCAAAGTCCTTTGCAGCCCACTGTGAGTAAGACCCTGCAGGTATTGTGGTCTCCAGGTCCTTGAACCCCTTTCAGCAACTGGAATTTAATCTCTGCATTCAAACCTACGCCAAACCTGCTCAGTATTCCAGGGATGACAACAGGAACTTTGGAACAGCAGCCCTTAGGAACAGGAAACAAGGACAACACAACAGCTCTTTTCTATGGAAGAAGTTATTTCCACCATCCCTGCTGTGGCTTTGGGGGTCACAACCCTTGGACCATGACTGGGGGACCTTGGAAGCAACTCCCACCGATCCCCGAGGCAGCTGCCAGCATTTCGCAAGATGAATTTACAAATCATCCATCACCAGCAATTCCAGTGACTTAATTAGACCCAAATTACTCTACGTCTTCAAAAATATCACAAATCTCACTGGAAAAGATCCTGTGCATGTGTACAGACTTGCCAGCAAGGAATTGTTCCCTCCTGCCAGAAGTGCGGGAAGCGCAGCATTCCTGGCCTCAGTGGCTGGTGGGCAAAGCCAGCGGAAGATTCCAGAGCCTGCCTGGACCGGAGCCTGCGGTAAAAGGGAGTTACAGCCTTCATCCTCCTCCAGCAGAATCCCCTTCCCAGCACGCTCCCGCAGCCTCTGAGCTCCTTCCCGCAGCCTTGCCGGGAGGTTTCGGCTCCTGGCCGGGAACGGGAGAGCAGCAAAGGCAGCAGAACTTACTCAGCCCCTCAGCCAGAAACACAACAAAGCGCTGGAGGGCTCTCTGATTTGTTCCAGACAAGGCTGGCCCCCGCAGAGCCGCTCAGCCCCCGTGCCAGAGAACACAAATCCAGAAAACCCCACACGTCAGGAGCCCCTCCTGCCTCCGGCAGCGCCGGGGTCACGCGTCCGAGCTGGGTGGGCTCCTCCGAGCAGCATCTCCCTGGTCCTGGTGGGCTCGCTCCAGCCAGGGCTTCCAAGCACAGGGAGCCTGGGAAACAGCCCTGGCTCGGGAACAGGCTGATGAGAGACCGGGGCTGCTGGGGCGGCTGAAACAATTAACAGAAATCTGAGCCCAGCGGGAACAGGGCTCATGCCAGGATTATTCCCTGGCAAGTCGTGCGAGAGGCAGGCACTGATCTGAAAGCTGCGCTGGGGTGGTGCAGGCACGGAAAGGGGTGCAGGCAGCTCCCGCTCCCAAAGAACCTTGCCAGGCAGCTCCAGGGTGAGGTTTACAGAGGCGTGTGTACCCTGTCTGTGTGACACAGGTGTCGCTGGTGGGCAGGACTCTGCTCCTCCCTGTCTGGGGGAGGCCTTTGTAAGCCCAGGTGCCGTGAGAGGCACGATGGTTAAAAGCACCCCCCCAGATTTACAAGTCTGTTCCTTCAGGGGATTGGAAGAATAATAAAGTGCCCCAAAGGTGGCAAGACACCCAGAAAGTTGTTAATGAGGTGAAATAGGAAAATAGGCAAATGCTCCATCCTCTGCCTTGGAAGAAAATCAGAGGTGGTGCTGTATCCCAGTGTTGCCAATTGCTGAGGCTGTGGCTGCTCACCCCTGAAAGTGTTCCAGGCCAGGTTGGATAGGAACCACCTGGGATAGTGGAAGGTGTCCCTGCCCATGGCAGGGGGTGAAAGTGGATGAGCTTTAAGGTTCCTTGCAACCCAAATCCATCTGTGATTCCATGTAGCCCTGGATAAATACAGAGAAAACAGGGGAGGCCCTTGGGAGAAAGGGTTTGAATACATATCACAACTAAATTATTTGGTTTGTCCAGCAGGAGTGACAAAGGTGAGGAAGACACAGGTGTGGAGACCCAAAGCCGGCTCCAGAGGACCTGGAAGAGGAGCAGATGCTGAGGGGCAGCTCTGTCCCTAACTGGATCAATCCAGGCAGAGCTGAGCCAGCCCTGCCACAAGCACACACCACACAGCCAGGAGAGGCTGCTCTGCCCAGGCAGGCTCACAGCTCTGGGATTCCTGTCCCGTCCTCATCCTCAAAGGCATTTCACCACCTGCAGCCCCACAGCTGGTGATCTGCCTGCACTGGAAACACAGGCAGCTGGGAGAAACTCAACCACATTCCCTGAGCACTGTATTCCAGAGCTGCCCCTTAGGAGGCAATTCTGTCAGGGAGAGCTCACTGCACCCTGTAACAAATAGCCAAGTACAGTCTGTTTTCTCCAAAACCCATAGGGAATCTAGCTTCACACACTCCTGCTTCTGCTTCCAGCTGAGTTTGGGAGCAGGGGAGCCTCCTGCCACCTGAGCTCTGCACCTTGGAAAGACCTTGTGTGCCCGAGTCATTCCAGCCACGGAGAAAGGCCACGTTGGCAGCAAAACATTTGCAGGCTGCTGCCAACCCGCTGACCTCCACAGTCCTGGGTCCTGCTGCACTCTTTCCCATTTTTCCCTCTGTTTTTTAATCAATGTGCCTCGTGTGATAGATCAAAGGACTTAAAGCCCAGGGAAGGCGCTCCAGCCCTTGTCAGGAGCAGGGAATGAGACAGCCAGTCCCACCTATGGAGGCAGCCCAGAGGGGCTGCAGATATTCATTTAAAAATCACATTGCAAGGTTTGAACAGTGCCATTTGTTTCAGCCTTTCACGCTCAGCTCTTCCATTTTCCTGTTCAATCGCAAGGAAAGAGCCCCACGGCCAAGAAGTCCCACCCGCCTCCAGGTCCACAGGCTCCGGATGTTCGGCTGCTCCGTCCCTGGCTGCCTCCTGCAGATCCCCAGCACTCAGTGGGAGCTGCCATGCAATTAATTCTCTTGCAATAATAGGGCAGCAAAAATTATCAAGCAGACTCTTGTAGCAATAAAAATGTAATATACTGAGTCTGACTGGTGAAGTCCCGGCACTAAATGTCTCTCTTTTGGAGGACTTCCATCTTTATATTCCTGCCTCTTAGTTCCTCTTCCTTTTTTTTCCAGACTAATATGAGTCTCACTTCCAGAGCATTCATGCTGGAGCTATAAATTCCTTGTGGGAGCCATGTCAGACCCAGCAGTCCCTTGGTTGGATTGGGAACATTGAGTTTGATCCATCCAGGTTTTGGTTCATGCCCAGCAGGGAGGTTTTGCTCTTCCAAGTCATTGGGAGGGAGAGAAAAAGGTCCAACCAGGATGATGGGGACCCAGGATGGATTTAATGGAAAAAACTACAGGAAAGACACAGCTCTGCGGGGCCCCTGCCTGGAAACCTCTGCCACAGCAAGGCTGAGTGGCACTTAATGGCAGTAGGGGATGGGAGAGGGCAGATCCAAGGAAAAGGGGGTGGCTGTTCCAGGGGAGGGCTCAGCAGGATTTCCAGGCCAACTGAAGGTGTCCCAGCAGTAACATAGCTCAGACAGTGCCTGGAGGTGTAATTCTCTTCCACCATCCCTCTGTGAGGCTCCCTGCAAAAACTACAAACTGCTGCACCCTGCCTCGGCTTAAGGGGTGTTTGAGTCTGGGCTTTATAACCCTGTGGCTTGGTGACAGTTTCATGCTTTGCCTGTCTGGGCTCCCAAAATATGTGGTGTCCTCATGCTGCCGTTGGCAGGCACGGGGCTCTGGGATCAGCATTCCCCAATTACAAGCCATATCCCACTTTTCTTTCCACTCTGCACAGCTATCTCCAGAGAAGCCACCTGTGTGTTGTGTGTGTTTGCTTTTGCACTGACTGATCTCCAGAGCCTGCAGAATCCTCACCTCCAGCCTGACCCTGCTGCACAGGTTTTGGACAAGACCCACCGTCCAGATTTAGTCTTTGTTTGCCAATTCCCTATAAACTCACATTCCCATGGTCCAGCCTGTTGCCTCCTCCCCTCTCTGCTCTGTGCCTCCCATCCCTCAGCTCTGAGATGATATTCCCCTCCCCAGTACTGTTGAATTCCTCAGAGCCCTGTGGATTTGCCCACAACAGGTTTTCCATGCCACACGAATGGGCACAGAGTCCTTGGAAGCTGAGCGCAGATCCTCAGTGGGATTTCTGAGCAGGGGAGAAGAAGACCTGAGACAAAAGGAAGGGATGATCCCCTGTGGCCAAGCAGGGTGTTCCCAGGTGGGGTGCTCCTCCTGACAGCACATCCATGCACAGAGCATGGACTAATCTTTGCTTTGGGCAAAAAAATTGGACTTTCCAAAGCTCGGATGAACACAGTCTTCAAGCAGAGTGCCTGGAAGTGAAATTCTGATGAGGCTTCAGCACCCTGGTGCCTGCAGACAGCCTCCTGCTCAATTCACTGCTCTGTCATGCTTGTTACTGGGAAATGAATTCCCTTCACACTGACATTTCATAGACTTCCTGATCCAGCACATAATGAACACCCCGCCAGCCCTGGCAGCCTCTTGCCAAACTAACTTTTATTACCTGTTTTCTCATTATTGTATTTAAATTTTCTGGTCTGTTGTTGCCATGGCTCTTTTTTTTTTTTTCCTCCTTGTTAAAAGCAAAAGAGCAGGGTAAGGTAACAAATTTCCCCAGCAGGGTCCTGCAGTGGGAAGCACAGATTCCCAGTGTCCCAGCCAGCCCTCGGGGCTGCCCAGGATGAGGCAGCAGCACTTGCAGGCAGCGGCAGAGGTTGGAACAGGGATAAATGATGCAGTGCTGAAGCACCTTGCCAGAATTAAGCACACAGCAGTGCTGGCTGTGTGATCCTACACCTTCCTGACCTGGGGCTAATCACATCTCTGCCATCAGCAGGGCACTTATACCTCATATCCCTGACATTAGGATGACTTATTCCAGACTTTTAGTCTTATTTGCTTTCACTCTCCTACAGCGTGTAACATAAGAGAGTGGCAGTGCTCAGCAGTGGCTCCCAGGCATTAGAGCTGAAAGACTCCTAATGAAAACCTGGAGAAGCTGGGGAATCGTCCCTGCAGCACTCCAGCTACAGGCTCAAGCACTAAGCTGGCTGCTGGCT
This sequence comes from Phylloscopus trochilus trochilus, assembly GCA_016584745.2. NCBI lineage: Eukaryota > Metazoa > Chordata > Aves > Passeriformes > Phylloscopidae > Phylloscopus > Phylloscopus trochilus. Next base: position 1,811,265 of record WQNJ02000094.1, read on the forward strand.
TCTGCTGGCTTTATTTTTCTGGGCTACATGCATTCCTGAGAACTCTCTTCTGGGCTGGGAATGGGCCTTAGGAGCCCAGTAGCAAGTGGGATCATCCCTCTGGGATCATGGCCATCTGGTGTAGGTGGTCACCTCCTCAGCTGACCTTTCCCTCTGGCCTAGAACATCAAATAAACAGAACAGACCACTCTGAAACGCCATGGCAGGAGCCTGAGACACCTGAAATAACAGAGAGAAGTGACAAGTGCTCCCAAGAGGGGTTTTCCTTATTTCCCTGCTTGACACTTCACTGTTGTCTTCTCTGCGAAAAAGTCTGATGCCTTTGCACCTTGTCTAATCTCCCTTAAGAAAACCAGAAGCCTCATGGAGAGGGGAACCTCTTTTCTTAAGCTTTTAAAGGGCCATGAATGCAGAGATCAAAAAAGCCAAAAACCCAACGAGCAGCACAACGTGCTGTGTGCAATTTCTCTGTTAACAATCAGACACCACAGAAGGAAACAGAAACCTTCCAATGTGAATAAATATCTCATTTTCCCCTCCATTTCCAGAAGAATGGCTGGAGCACATCCCATGGGAGGTCTGGAGGGCTGGACACCCAGTCTGAGGGACCCTGCAAGGAGCAATGTGCAATTATGTGTTTAAGTGTGAAGTATCATCTTCATTGGAATATTCCCTCTGCTACGCCTGTTGCTAAGCTCCTAATTCTTTTTGGACAGGGCTTGGAGTAACCTGGTCCAGCAGAAGGCATCCCTGCCCACAAAAGGGGTAGGACTGGATGAGATTTAAGGTCCCTCCCAACCCAAACCACTCCATGATTCCTCACATTCCAGTTCTCCCCACATTGCTGCCGCTTGCTGCTCCTCCTGTGCCTTTCCCAGCCCCTGAAAGTCCTTTATGAGATGGGTGTGTGGAACTGCACTGAGCAGACAAGTCACAGAGCTCTGGCTGTTGTCTCTGTTCTATTCCCTGACCCTTTCCCACAAATCCTCTTGCTTTTGGAGAGCTGCAGAGCTGTGCCATGCCATTTCCATAGAATAATTTAGGATGTCCCTGAGGAGTGGGAGCCCAGCTCAGAACTCATCATTTGCATGTGAAGTGACAAGTGCCTGTCCCCACGTGCCATCCCTGCCTTTCTCTGCCTTGGATTCTGCAGTTTATTCCCGGTCCCTCCATCCCACGAGGTGCTCCACTTCCTGACCACCCTTCCTTAGCATCATCCACCTTTACATCCCATCTCCACTGGCCTTCCAGACCTTTAATGGGCACAGGGAAGCGGGAACAAGCTGCAGGCACACAGATCCCTGCAGGGCACCACTGCTGCCTCCCTGCCTGCTCGGTGAGGGGCTCCTCCTGCCTTTCAAGTGCTTATCCATGGGATGACCTTTCCTCTTAGCCCTCAGGGGCTTAGTATCCTTAAGCTGCTCTGCTGAGGAAAGTGATCAAAAGCCTTCCAGAAATCTAAGTGGATTTTTGTCCACTGGATTTACCTTGTCTACACACCCTGTGATGCCTTCAAAGATTCCTGAAGAGATTTGTGCAGCCTGATGCCTGCCCTTTATGAAGGACATCCTGTCCCACTTATCCGGGCACCTGTTGATCCTGTCCTTTCTTTCTCCCAGTTATCCCAGTTCAAGTCTCCAACTCTCTGGACCTCCGTTAGTTGTGCCATAGGAGATTTAGATTAGATATTAGGAAAAATTTTTACATGGAAAGGCTTGTAGAGCACTGGCACAGCTGCCCAGGGCAGTGGTGGAGTCACCATCCCTGCAAATGTTAAAAAAAAAAGAAATGTGGAGATGTGGCACCACATGGGTTAGTGGTGAGCATGGGGGTGGTGCTGGGCTGATGGTTGGACTTCCTGATCTGAGAGGCCTTTTCCAACCTTCATAATTCCAATGACTGTAAGAAGGAAAAGTTGGGCAAAGCAGGCTCAGAGTAGACATGATCAAATTGACAGATGGCAGAGATAGATGGGATATTGGGAAGGAATTCCTCCCAGTGGTGAGGCCCTGGCACAGGTTGCCCAGAGAAGCTGTGGCTGCCCCTGGATCCCTGGCAGTGTCCAAGGCCAGGCTGGACGGGGCTTGGAGCAACCTGTGCTGGTGGAAGGTGTCCCTGCCCATGGCAGGGGTGGAACTGGATGGGCTTTAAGATCCCTTCCAACCCAAACCTTTCTGGGATTCTGTGATGCACCCCTGAAGTCACTCTGCCAATACTTTCTCACTGCTAAGAGATGTAGATCCCAGGACTGAACATTCTACCCAGGCTGATTTTAACAGCCCCATGAGACTGTTTTATCCCACACTCTTCCATCCCTGACACAGATCACTGGTGAGAGGCTGGAGGAGCTGAGCTCCAGAGGGAGTGAGCAGGGGAGCAGCCGGTGTTCGCTCCCAGCTCCTCCAGCACAGGTCCCACATCCATCCCCGCCATGGGCACTGCCAGGGCACAGCGTCCCCTTTGGGAATAGCTCGCACAGGACAGCACCTCAGGGACCTGCATCTCCAGAGCAGCCCTGGGAGCAGCTCCCCAGCTCTCCCGGCAGCAGCAGCCAGGGTTCTCGCAGGCGGGGAGCAGTTCATTATCCTCGGGGCTCGGCAGAGCACGTTCCCATGGAAACTGGGAGCCTTTTCATGTCTGTTGACAGCTTTGGAGAGTTTTTTCTCTCAAATGCTTGGACACAGAACAGGTGTCTCCAAGCCAGGCAGTGAGCAGATAGTGCAGAGCCGGCGCAGGCCGATAATGAGACAAGTGTTCGTCTGAGATGAAACATTTTCACCCGGCGAGGGAGCTGGGCCGGAGCAGCACAATCCCTGCTGCAGGGACACAGAAACCACGGGAAGGGGGGGACAGGCTGCCCACACACCCAGCACAGCAGCCTGGGAGCAGGGATGTGGTTCCTGCTGCCTCCCTTCCACCCCACAGCACTGCAGCAGGGCTGGGGATGGCCCTCAGCGGCCCGCGATGGCCGGCACATCCCCATCAGGGCTGGGAGGGCTGGCAGCACGCTCCTTCACCTGGCTGAGCAGCAGCAGGGAGCTGCTTGCCGAGCAGCAAATCCCTCCTCTTGCAGGGCTGGATTTGCAGGGAGCTGGACTGAAGGGAAAAGGGGGGGACAACAAATGTGCACTGGCCACGTCTCCCCTCACACTCAGGGCAGCCGCGGCACAGTGGCCGAACTGGAGCCAAACACCAAATATCCACCTCCTCTGATTTGTTTCTCCCACTGCTCAGGCTGTTCCAGGGCCTGAGCTCAGCCAGGAGCACTGAGTCATTCTGCCCAGAAAGATTCATAATTGTTAATGTGGTGTTACATCAAAAATCATGTCCGGGCCGTATCCAGGTTTCCATGTCAGGTGCTCCAAGAGCGGCCCGTGCCAGGTTTAAATTGTCTGTGTAAATTGCATTGTGCTCACACATTGTGCTACAGCCTCATTACCCAATTGCCTCCTATTTTCCCCCCTCAAACACCTGCCTTGTTTGTGGAATTGATAATTGTTCACTGCAGACTTTTATCACCCTAATTATTATTTACTACACAACATCCAAACCCTGTCTCAACACAGAACTGCTCGTTTCCTCTCCTGTGTGGCTCAACTTTTCTGAACAATGCAGTTGAAAATGTTCCATTTCTCAGCCCATCATGTATAAATGATTTCAGATAGAAATGATTTTATATACAAATTCATTTCCCAGCAATGTCACATATAAAAATGAGAAGCTGAGGAGTCAGAGATTAAGGCTCAAGCTCCTGAATATAGCAAGCAGATTTTTGCTATTCCAGGTGTCACCAGGCTGACGAACTCCAGAGCATTTATCATCCTTCAGCCCTGCCTGCACCGAGTCAAACCTCCTGTAAACTTCTGACGAGTTATCTGCAGTTCCCCACATCAGCCCTGGATCTGCATTCCCAGGGCGAGGATGCAGCTGCTGCTCCCTTCAGCTCCTTGCCCTGCTTCACGGAGGATGCATGGATAGAAATTCCCATTTTCCTGTGCCTTAACCCCGGGAGGCTGCTCTGGCCCTGGCACCTCTGCTCTGTGCTCTGCACCACCCACGCCCTGATCCTGTACAGTGCAGGGATCATCCATCCCAAATCCATCCCAAATCCAGAGCTGCCCTGAGGACGGAGCTGCTGAAGGATGAAACGAACTCTCCATTTCATCTTTTTATCCAAACGGAATGAGAAAGGCCCAGAGCTGGAGTCATTTTCTGAATGAGAGAAATGCTCAGGGTCAAGTGAAAGGTCTCATTTTTAGATCAACCCTCTTTGTTTCAAACTTCTTAGTGCCGAATTCATTCCAATTCAAAGGAAAATCAACTCCACAGCCAGGGAGCAATGCAGAATGGTCATGATTAAGAGGTCTGTGCTGCCAGGATTAAAGGTATTTTGGACATCATTACAATTTCACACAGAAAAAAAATATCACTTTAATTCAAACCTTATTTTACAACAGCAGTTGGTGCAAGGAAGGTTTCTAAGCCTCTCTTATTGTAAGCACTGAGCAAGGTGAAGAATAAATAATATGTGACCATGTTATTGGAGGTGTGCAAGAAAAACACCTGCAGAGAGCAGATAAAATAAAGATCTGTGCCCAGCTGCCTAAATCCAGGCAGGTGAGGTCACACCTTGAGGGCTGTGTCCAGTTTTGGGCAACTCATGACAAGGACCTTGAGGGGCTGGAGTGTGTCCAGGGGAAGGATCTGGAGCACCAGGAGCAGCTGAGGAAGCTGGGAAAGGGGCTCAGCCTGGAGAAAAGGAGGCTCAGGGGGAACCTTCTGGCTCTGCACAACTCCCTGACAGGAGGGGACAGCTGAGGGGGTCAGGCTCTGCTCCAGGGAGCAGGGACAGGATGCGAAGAAATGGCCTCAAGATGTGCCAGGAGAGGTTCAGGTTGGACATCAGGAGGGATTTCTTCATGGAAAGGGTGGACAGGCCTTGGAAGGGGCTGTCCAGGGAGGTTTGGAGTCACAATCCCTGGAGGTGTCCAAGGAACACCTGGATGTGCCACTCAGAGCTCTGGGCTGGGTGACAAGGTGGGGATCAGTCACAGGCTGAACTCAATGATCCTGGAGGCATTTTCATACCTTAATGATCCTGTGGTTCTGTGATTTTTAAGTCCCTGTCCTTGATAGTAAAATTTATCACACTTTTCATCACAGGAGTTCTTTTTTTTTGCATTTCACTTGAATGTTTCTGTATCCCAGCCTGAAAATCACTGGGAAGTCACAAGCAGAGAGCACACCACTGGGATCTCCTCCATGAGGGCACCCCTGGAGCAGAGGCTGAGTGTTTCAGGTTGGTGACAAGCCCCACACAACTTTCCTGGTCCCCAGAAGAAGTTGTTTCATGACTGTTTTGCTTGCAGTGGGACATCAGGAGGATGCTGCAGTGTGTTGTTGCTGTCATGATGACAGAGAGCAAATTGAGTCAATGCATGCAAAACATTGGGAAGAGAGGGCCAAAAGTGAGAAAAACAACAAAGTCATCCCTGAAAAAACAAGACTGGGAGGAAGATGAATGGTATGGGCAGCGAGGGCATGGAAAAAGAAAAGAGGGAACACCTGGAGATGGAAGATGGGAAGAGCTTCTGTAAAATTGGCTTTTCAGTGCAGGGGATTTGTGTGCCCTGCACTGACTGCAGAAACCATTTCCTAGCTTTCACCCAAGGACTGACTGGCAGGTTTTCTCCCCTCCACCTCCAGCCCTCTTGTGCTCTGGAAACTTCTTCCCCATAGCCAGGCAAACCAGAGGCAGCTTTCTCACAGCCAAGCACTCCACAGTTCCTCTTCTCCATTTGGGATCTGCAGCACCCCAAAACCTCCAGGGGTCCTCAGCCCCATCAGCCCTGCTCACTGGCACACCTCTGAGCAGCTCTGCTTTGCATCCCCCCCGGGTGCACATCCCCTGCTCCTCTCCTCTGCCTTTGCCATCCCCAGAGCCTCTCCCATGCCGGGTTACACCGCAGCTTCCCGAGATGGCTGTTGGGAGAAAGGCTGGGAAGCTGCTGGGTCCTCAGCACTTCCCAAAATCCCCCTCCAGGCTGCCGATGGGAGCTGCTGCAGCTCCACACTGTGCAGCACGGAGGGAATGTGCTCTGCCTGGAGAGGGACGGATTTGCTTTCTCTCTCCATTCCACTTGAGGGTGGTGGGTCCCATCCCTGCCGTTCCCAGCTCCCTGGCCACCAAAAGCACACACCAAACCACAATCCCACTCCTTTGGAATGAGAGCCTGAGCTCTGAAACCTTTCCAAAGGAGACTTACAAAATATCCGTGGTTCCTGAGATGAATTCCCTTCTGCTTATTATTCAGCTCAGCTATGGTTAAACCAATTTAGGCTACACAACATAAGAGTTATTAAAAAAGATCTGTGCCTGTCAACTTTTCATTACATTACTGCTCGACATTCACCTTGTACAAAATAAAATAAAAAATAAGGAGAGGGAAAAAAAATTAAAAAAAAAAACCAACAACTGAGGAGACTTTAAAATTAAACTATGTAAGTGCAAACCAGGCACGGAAGAGGAAGAAATTAAAACACTATCACTGGAACACAGCTTGCACCTCTCGCCTCTCCAGCCCCAGCCAGCCCTCGGAGCCCAAGGGCATCCAGCAGCAATCCAAGGAAGCAGAGCCTTGCTGTGTTGATGTGTTTGCCTCTCACACAGCTCTCTCTGCTGAGGCACTTTGTGCCCTCCTGGAGGGGGTCACATCCTCAGGGAGAGGCTGGACTGGGCACAACTCCACACCCCCAGCACCGACCTCCAGCCCCGGCAGCTCTTCCCCGCCCCGGGAGGAGCTTCCCTCCTCCTCTCCTCATCCCAGGCAGCAGAGGAGGAGGGAAGCGCTGCCCTTCTGTGCCCCAAAGGGGTCATTTTCCTTCCGAAGTGAGCGAGCACAACAGCCAAATTGCTGCTCTTTATGTCTCACCTGATGTTTATTGTTTCACAGAGCATGGCACTAAAGCTGCCCCTCTCCAGCTGCTGGGCAGGGCTGGGCCATCCCGCTCTGCATTCCTGCTGGAATTCTCCATCCACCTGCACGGACAACTCTCTGCAGCAGAGGGGCAGCTCCAATCTCTGCTCTCTGGGACCAAGGACAGGACCCAGGGAAGGGCTTGAGCAGTTTAGGCTGGATTTTGGGAAAAGGTTCTTCCCCCAGAGGGTGCTGGGCACTGCCCAGGCTCCCTAGGGAATGGGCACGGCCCCAAGGCTGCCAGAGCTCCAGGAGCCTTTGGACAATGCTCTCAGGGATGCACAGGGTGGGATTGTTGGGGTGTCTGTGCAGGGCCAGAGGTTGGACTGGATGATCCCTGTGGGTCCAATCCAGCTCAGGAGATTCCATGAGCATGTGATCAGTCAGGCAAGGCCAGCCCAGGGCTTGGGGATGGGAGGAAGGGGAGTACACACAGAGGTGCATCTCATGCACCAAATATTAAGAGAAGGAAGACTTGGAGTGCACCCACAGCTCTTCCCAAGCCTGCTCAGCCTCTCCAGGGAGCTCATCCATGCAGCCCCAGGAGCAGCAGGAGTGCCAACAATCCCATCTTCCCATGCAGGAAGCAAAGCAGAAGGAAGCAAGTGGTTCTCCAGGAGAGGAGGACACAGCCAGCCCAGCACAGAGCCCTGAGCACTGCACTGCCCTTCCCTTGGCGACAGGGCCATGCAAGCAAAGCCTTGCTCTGTTCTGCTCAAGGGTTATTTATCTGAATTTGATGCCAGATGAAATCCAAGTTTAGCCCCTCTAAATGTCCTAGTTTGCAGGAAAGGGACTCAGTTTGCTCCTTGCCACCTTGGAAGGCAAATGAAGGAGGCGAGAACTGCATATTTTGGTTATTGGCTGTTCCACTCCAGCGAAACTCCACAATTGGGCCAGAGCAGGAGGCACTTGCTCCCAGCAAACACACAGCTGTGAACACACCACAGGATAATCCCCGTGGGGAATTAAGGCTCTGCAGGGCAGGGGGGAAATCCAAACCTCCTGGTGATGAGAAAGGAGACAGAGCGGGGAAATAAAGACTGAGAACTCTGAGCTTTCCATCAAATCGGATCACTCAGTTGGGCAGAGCAATTCCACGCAGAACAACCAGCGAGTTCTTCACGGTGATTGTTTCACCAAAGACCGAGACCAGAGCTTGCTTTAAAGAACTCGAAAAGGTTTTCAGATATTTGATAACGAAGCCACTTACCTGGTGGAGCCTTTCCCCCCAGCCCTCCCCAAGTTGTGTTCAGGCAGCAGGGTTTTTTTGGCACTGCCTCTTACAGCTGCTCACGGGTTTAAGGAGAGATAAAGCAAAAATAAAGCCTTTGTTTGCAATGAAATTGGCCATCAGAGACCTGATCCTCCCACCCTACAGCCCACAAGCAGCTTTTCCTCACTTAGCAATTCCTGAAGCACATTGCAAGTGGAAAGGCGTGGGGCTGGGAGCCAGGATTGTGCTTTTCCCTACAGGGGATGGAGCACAGGCTGCAGCCAGGGCTGGCCTGAAGGCAGAAAACATCCCAGAGGTGGCTTCGGGAAAGGTACTGTGTGCTAAATGTGAATCCAGGCCTGCATTCCAAGCAGGCACCCAGGAGTTGGGGTAAAGCAGCACCTACCTGTCCCTCTGCAGGAATCCTGTACCCTCATTTGCAGGAATGAAGCTCCATCAGAGCTCAGAGGACAGAAACACCCCCAGAGGGAGGGGACAGGCAGGTGCCAGTGGGAATTATGCTAAAATGAGCCAGATTCCACAAGGATGTGTGTGTTCCACGGCATCCCACGTGTGAAATACACCCCAAGAGACATTCACAGGAGATCATCCTGGGCTTGGGGGTCCTGTGGGCCTCAAAGGGATGTAGGGTCAGCAGGAGTTTGAGGTGTCACAGGACCACCATAACTTTTCTCTGGTGGGTTTTTGAGCAGCTTCCTCTGACCATGATTTGGGCCTTTTGCCTGTCCCTGGGAGAGAGGAATCACTGTTGTTTTGTTATCAGAAAGGGTAAGAAAAGGCTTCTGTTTCTCCTCAGGAAGAGGGAATGGGGGGGTGATTGCTCCCCTCTGCACTCCCCAGGAGAGAAACAGATCCCTGGAGCTGGCTCTGCTCCCTGAGGAATGAAAATCTGTGACTTCAGCAGCCCCATCCCCAATAGTCTATTCCTAAGGGCCCATCCATAAACCAGAGGGACGATTTCTATGGAGAATTAGCCCAGTGCTAGAGCAGAAACAGCAATTCCTCAAGCACCAAATCCACCTAAAGACTTAAATGCTGCAAGCAATTGCCAGGAAGCACATTTAATTGGAATAATACTCCCACTGAGCAGATAACAGGATAAACTTCACAAAATAGTATAATGAATGAGGAAGATTTACAGCCAATATTTTGGTCGGGTGTTTTGTTGCATTTCTACACAGTCTGTGTGCTTACAAATGTTAATTTTCTCCTATTCTGTGTGCTCACAACTGTTGATTCCCTTAGGAAAGCAGATACCAGAGTCTTCCACAGCATCTGATTAGCAGGGAAAGGGCCATTAATGTTTTTTCCAGTGTGGTTCCACTCCGAACTGGAAAAAACCTGTCCCATTAATGGGAAGCCCTCAGAGAATGAGAAATGAAGATATTTATGGCCTGGAGAGTTCCTGCCTAAAGAACCAAGCCAAAGCTACATCCCAATGGCACAGATCCACCAGATTTTCCTCCAAAAAGCAGAACTGGCCTTTGTGAGGGTGGAACCAGCCAGAGGTAGGAACAAGTTCTCTCAGATTCATCAGATGGTTTTCTTTTAAAAGAATATTGAAAATCTGTATTTCAGAGCAAGTCCAACATGATTTCTGGAATACTGCTGTAACCTGCAGCACTTGTCCAGGAACTGTTTCACTTACATCCACACTTGAGAGTTTTGAATTCCAAGAAATTCCCCACATCCAAAGGCAAAATCAAGAGGTTTCCTCAGCAGCATGATGAGGATCCCTATGAAAGAAAGGAGAAATCTTCCCATCTGCAGTTCCTCACTCATATCCAGTTGCTCTTGTATTTTTCAGCTTTAGCTGCTTAATTTCAGCTTCTCACCTATATCATGTATATATATGTTATCTATCAAATGTCCCAATATCCCTCAGAGTAGGGAATGGCTGCCATTCCCTGTTCACAGGCAGGAAAACAAAGGATAAATCCACTGCCTTGTGAAGCTTCTGGAGCTCGCCGTGTACACAGCTACTGCTTCAATCCATCATTTACCTCAACTTGCCATGAAACTGCTGCTCTCACAGTGCCACAAAGCCACCTCAGACAACACCCACACAAGCACCTGGGAAGCTCCAGCCACCTTGTCTTGGGTTATGGAACCAAAAATGTGTATTCTCTTTCATCTGTTAAAAGCAGTTGGGGAGATGTTTATCTCTTGTAACTCTGGGGGAAGGGGGGCAGATGCCTTCTGATAATGGGCCAGCTGTTCAAACCAGGTGGGGCAGGGTTCCTTATCTCTTTCACCACCTGTCCTCCCTCCAGGGGGATATTTTCTGCTGATGGGTCATTAAGGCTCACTAAGGACATGACATATTCCATTGTGAGATGCTCCACCCAGTGGGAGGAGCCAACCGTTCCTACCTGGATAAAAACTGAGATGCAGGAACACAAGATATCTGGTTCCACTAGATTCCTGGAGGAAGACTGGACCCTTCTCACCATCACTGGACCCTTCTCTCTCAGGATCATCTCTGCTCCAGTGGAACCACATCTGCCACTCCAGGAGGACTTACTTCTGGACTGCTTCAAACACCCTGACGAACAGGGTGTTAAGTTGTATTATTCCATTTATTTTATATTTTTTTTTTCTCTCTCTCTTCTCCTATTAAATTGTATCTCTGACTGGGAGTCTCACTGGTTTTGCTTTCAAACCAGCACACACCTCCTGCTCTCAGGCTGCTGTGGGAGGGATCACCTTCCAGCCCCACATAACGCCAGGGGTTTAGTGCTGCTGAGGCTGGAAGGGCTCAGCTGAAAGGCTCTCCCAGCAAGAAGCATGAATTCAGTAGAGGGACTGAATTCCATGCCAGCACACATCTATTCCTAAGGAATTGGCACTGAGCACTGAAAGCAACGGGTGTGGAAAAGAAGCTGGGAAAATTGCTATATAGGAATTGCTGGAGAGTCAACTGGGTGGGAAACGTTTCCTGATCCTTTCATTCAAGGGGAACATTTGTGCACCTGAGTTCTGGCTGCCTTAATCCCTGGTTTGGTTTTCATCAGCTCTTGGACATTTTTTCTGGCTTTAGCATTAGTTTTCATGGCAATATCATGAATCCCAGGAATTGTGAGGAATCTGTAAGTGCATGCACAGGAGCCACCTGGGATAGTGGAAGGTGTCCCTGCCCATGGCAGGGGGTGGAATGGAGAAGATTTAAGATCTGTTCCAACCCCAAACTTTCCCTGATTGTGTGATCCCAGGACCATCAGAAGAGGGATACAAAGAATCCCATTGAACCTTGTGTCTTGGTTTCGAAAGACAGGTATCTGCCAGGGAAAGCTGGAGTTTCCCTTAGAATGGAGAATGTAAACCCCTCACCCCCGCCAAATTATAATTTTGTAATTAAGGGCTTTCAGGCAAAGATTTGGGAATAGGAATAACAGTTCTTTACTAGGAATATTAACAATACAAATGTAGTAGGAAACAAAACCGCCAAACCAAGCCAGCAAACAAACAAACAACAATCCTGGAAACCCTGACGGGGTCAGAGCTACAACCTGACACCCTGTTGGTCAGGGTGTTGGAAGCAGTCCCAGAGTGAGTCCTCCTGGAGTGGCAGATGTGGTTCTGGTGGAGTAGAGATGATCCTGTAGAACAAGGGTCCAGTGATGGTGAGAAGGGGTCCAGTCTTCCTCCAGGAATCAGGTGAAACTGGATACTTTCTGTTCCTGTGGCTCAGTTTTATCCAGGTAGGAATGGTTGGCTCCCGCCACTGGGTGGAGCATCTCACAATAGAATGATGGAATGTGGATGTACTGCTTTGGGGATGTGTGCTTTTAGGGGTGTCTTAATGGTCCATTAGCAGAAAATATTCCCCTGGAGGGAGGACAGGTGGTGAAAGAGATAAGAAACACTGCCCCACCTTTGTTTGAACAGCTGACCCATTATCAGAAGGCATCCGCCCCCTCCCCCCCAGAGTTACAAGAGATAAAGGAAAACATCTCCCCAGCTGCTTTCAACAGATGAAATAGAATACACACCCCTGGCTCCACAACCCAAGACACCTTGCCTTGGTGCAAACCAAGGTAAAACCTCCTCCTGTCTCCCCACTTCCCTGCTCAGAATCCAGCTAGGTCCTTCTTATTTCGTACTTTCTACTTCCTGCAATTCCAAGCGCCCAGAGAAGGCTCCAGAAGCACTCGCTATATTTTATCTCCAATGACCAATAACAACCAAGGTCAAAATCAAGCAGCTGACCCAGATCCAACCTCCCTTGTATCTCCCTGCCTCATTGCCTCTCCATTTCTCTCTAATCTCCACTGGAAATAGATATTTTCCTGCCTCGGCCACAGCTGTTAATTTGTGTGTGTGTGTGTTGTTATTTATTATTTAGCACAGCAAAGCACCTCATGAAGCAGCTCTCATGAAAGGCACTACATAAAATGAAGCTGCTTCTGAATATTTTAGGAGCCCAACGTTCTGCTATTGATATTCTAATTCCATTTGTTTGAAAATCAAGTCAGGCCCCAACAGGTTATTCAACAAATTAATAAATGTTGCGGCTTTTGTCTTCCGGAGGGCTTGTAGCTCCTGGGATTTGCACTTTCATGTTTTTCCTCTGGTAAAGTCTGCTGCGTTTGTTTGTTCAAGAGAGGAGCCCTGATGTTCTTGTGTGATCCCCTGACTCCAACAGCTGGGTCTCAGAAAGCAAACAAACACTGCAGGATACTGAGGGAAATTGGAAAAATCAGGGATTGGCCACTCTGCACCTCCCTGTGGTCAATGGGATTTCCCATCCTTCTTCTGATGTTCCTGGGATCACCAAGTCATGGAATGGTTTGGACTGGAAAGGACCTTAAACCTCCTCCAGTCCCACCTCCTGCCAGGTGGGCAGGGACACATTCCACTAGCCCAGGGTGCTCCAAGCCCCATCCAACCTGGCCTTGGACACTTCCTGGGATCCAGAGGCAGCCACAGCTTCTTTGGGCACTCCGTGCCAGGGCCTCCTTACCCTCACAGGAAAGGACTGCTTCCCAATATCCCACCCAACCCTGCCCTCTGGCAGTGGGAAACCATTCCCTGTCACTCCACTCATGTTCCAGCCTGGGGCCTTGCAGAAGTTTCATGTCCCTTGACCTCTTGGGAGGAGTGTTAGAGCAGGACCCACCTGCTCCAGAGGTGGGATGTGGGAGCCAGGAGATCCCTGCTAGGTAGACAATATCCCTGGGACAGCCCGTGCCTGCTGTCCTTGGGCACCGGTTATTCCAGAGGAAGAGAACCAGAATTAGGCTGTGGATTTGAACCTTGGCTGTGCTGCCTCAGCTCTCCCAGACAATCCTCCCAGGGTTTCCAAGCTCCTCACTTCCTGAGCCTCCTCCTTGGTGGGAGCTAATGCCCCAAGAGTTCTCCACCCTTGTCCCTTGTCACAGTACGACACAAGTGAACGACACTCACACACTGAGATGTCCAAGGCAAAAAAGGGGCAGTTTATTTACAGACCTCAAAATTTATAGAATTCTAACAGTGATCATGGATTGGAGGAAGAAAATTGTCCTCTCCCCAACCACACTGGTCAAACCAACAGTCCATCAATTCTCTCCTCCTTCAGAAGGGAATGCAAAACAATCATTATTTACATGAAAAGTGCATGAGAAATTCTATTGCAAAAAGGCTGAAAAAATCAGGGTGACAGTCCCTCACTCCAGCTTCTGGGACATTCCCTATTTTAGGAAGCAAGCTGGGAGCTGTCATCTCCGTGGAAGTGAGGTGCTGAAAACGAAGAGGGGCTGGTTCTTTGCAATGAGACCTCTGCAAAGCACCAGGACACACTGCTGGAATCTCTCCAGCATTCCCGCCTCAACCAGAGGGACTTTTCCCAACAAAGGACATGAGATACTGTTTTCAATTAACAGGAGTTCCCCAGCCTCTTTGTGACCTAAAATTTCCCTTGAATGAAAGCACAAAACCTGTTTGTTTAACCTGGACATTTCAGCCTCCTCAGAAGAGAAATAAATGCTGTCTCCTTAGTCTGAGCCTTATTCAGGCTTTCATCTTGTGCACAAAAAGGAGGGGAGGGAAAGTGGGAAAGATTCTTCAGGGAATTAACAAAAAACCCTCCACAGTAAGTAAAAAAAAAAATCTGTATATCTTGAATATCAGTGTGCAGCTATGCAAAAAGCTGTGCCTTTTCTTTTCCCTAGGAAATAGTTCATGGATACTCAACCCTTAACTGGCTCAGCCACAGCATCCATCCTGACAGGAATGCTGAGTTAACCTGGAGAAAAGCAGGAATGAGATCCAGTGAATACACTTTTCCCCAACAAAGACAAAGCCATTTCAGTGGCTAATGGGCAGAAAAGCCACAGAGGTGGTTGCAGTGCAGATCTGCCCTTCCCACTGGAGAGCCCAAACAGCACCAGGGCATCAGTGGGAAGGTGTCAGCTCCGAGGATAATGCCAGGAATAATGTTCCCTCACAGGAGATGATGCCAGCAATAATGTCCCCTCGGCTGAACAGAAGGAAGTTGCAGCTCCACAGAGGGACTCGGGGGCCACCAGAAAGCACAAGTGTTAGAGTGGAGCTTTCAGTTCCTCAAATTACTGCCTTAATTTATGTGCAGCAAAGTGCACCAGGCAACGTGTTCCACAGTTAGATTTTAAAAGGATTTTTCCCACTTTGCCTCTTGTCCTCTCCTTTAACCTCTCTGTAAATTCCCATTGGCTGCTGCTACCACGCAAGCCTGAAATTTTAATTCCCTTCCACATCTCCACAGCCCTGTTTCTCTGTGGGTGCAGGTATGGGAAAATTAGCAAGAAATGGGGAAAATCACATTGGAAAAATTTCACCTTGAGGGTTTTTATCTCCCCACCTATCACAGGAGTAATGGAGCAGACGACAGGCAGATTTTAATGCTGATTTAACATCTATCTATTTATGCTGCTGCATATACGTATTTATTTGTGTTTCTCCCTGAGCTCAGTACATCCACAGGAGCCAGGAAATGGAGCTGATTAATAGAGCTCCTTCCTCCAAATGCACAAAGTAAATTCGGCCTAAATGATAATCAGTGAGTTTGATTTTATTCTCCCCTCCAGTATCAAGTCAGAGGGAGTGTTTTGGGTAGAGGAATACTGATGGAGCCATCCTTCCACAGTCCATGCTTTTACTTCACATTGCAATTCCTTTCCATCACAAAGGCTGGAGGGCTGCTGGTAATGTTGGTCAGCGGGTTAAATATTTATAGCCTCTATAAAAATATATGCTAATTTGAAAATAGTAAACTAAGCTTAGGACATGGCTTGGGGCAAATTTAAACAAAGTCATCAAAGCAAGAGCTGTGTTTTATACTAAAGCCATAAGCAGAGCACAACAGGTATAAGTCTGAATTTCTTTGTGTTAAGGACAAGCACTAAACCCAGGGCACTGTCTGCATACCAAGGGCTGCCTGGAGCAGGGAATGAATCCACCCCTGTGCCTGTGCTGCTGCCCTTTCCTAGAACCCCAGGGTGGTGTGGGATGGAAAGGACCTTAAACCCCCTCCAGTCCCACTCTCCCCCTGCCATGGGCAGGGACGCCTTCCACTATCCCAGGTTGCTCCAAGCCCTGTCCAACCTGGCCTTGGACACTTCCAGGGATCCAGGGGCAGCCACAGCTTCTCTGGGTACCCTGTGCCAGGGCCTCACCACCCTCACAGCCAGGAATTCTTTCCCAATATCCCATCTAAGCCTGCTTTCTGTCAGTTTGAAGCCATTCTCCCTTGTGCTGTCACTCCAGGCCCTTGTCAATATTCAGTCTCCATGTTTCTTGTTGGCTCAGTTAGGTTACCTGGAGCTTCTCTTCCCCAGGCTGAACAATCCCAGCTCTCCCAGCCCTTCCTCCCAGCAGAGCTGCTCCATCCCTCTGATCACCCTGGTGCCTCCTCTGGACTCTCCCCAGCAGCTCCACATCCTTCCTGTGCCAGGCCCAGGGCTGGGGCAGCTCTGCAGGTGGGCTCTCACCTGAGCACAGGGGCAGAGGGGCACAATCCCAATCCCTTTCCTGCTGCCCACTCTGGGGGATCAGCCCAGCACAGGGTGGGGCCAATGACACTGAGTAGAGGAAGGAGTGAGGGAAGAAAGCTGTGTTTTAACCTCATCTAGGGAAAGGATTTGTTGGAGATAAGAAACCCCAGGACTTTGTGCTGGAAGAACCTGGAGACCCAAAAAGCTGAGCCTTGTCCATACTCTGTGGCAGGAAACAGGATTTGAGCAGTCAGGGCAGCAGTGGAAGAAGGACCAAGGGTCAAACACAGAGGGATTAAAACCTTCTGGATCAAACACCAAGGGATTAAACCCCTCTGGATCAAAACCAAAGGATTAAACACAGAGGGATTAAACACCTTCCTCAGCCAACCGCTGTGGGAAGCCCCAGCCACGAGCACATTAACTGCAAGGCCACCCCTTGCAGGAATTTTGGGGACTTTGAGCCAATAAAAAGGGATCCTCCCAGAAAAGTCCAGGAGCTTTTGACCATGTGCACAGTTTGGGGCTCTGTGATTTGTGATTTGTCCATTGCTCTGCCCAGGAAACCCACACCCCACGAACAGCTGGAGCTCTGGACTCCCCTTCCTTGATATTCAAGGCTGCCTGAGAAGAGAATATCCTCAATCCATGGGTGCTGCTCAGGATGAGAGGTTCCTGGCTGCCTTTCCTCTCCCTGCTGCCTCGGGAGCGGGCAGTCCCTGTGCCCTGCCACATTGCTGTAACACCAGCGACAATCTGAAACGTCCCTTGCACGGGCAGTGTTGTATTTGCTTTGCTTCCTGCTGCTGTTGAGGTAACAGATGTGAGCTGTTCACAATAACCCCTGGGCCTTTCCCCTGAGTGGTTCCAGTTAATTTAAAATGCAGCAATGTGGATGAGGAGGTTGGATTTCGCCTTCCAATGCACATTAACTTGCATTTGTCAACATTTAATTTCATCTGCCACTGCCTTGCCTGCTCACCTGCCTGGATAGAGCCATTCCCAGCTTTTCACAGCTTGAATTACACAACTAAATAAATTTCACTAAATAACTCTGGGCAACTACTATTTATTCCATCTTTTCCTCCCCTCTAATTCTGAATTATATTTTTAAAAGCCCTGGCCCAAGCTTCCAGATTCTCTCCTCTTCTACAGTCACACTGAAAATTGGTTGATACTTTTTTTGTTTAACTCACTGCTGCTTCCTAACCTGTGCCAGTAATTCCTTTATTTAAGGCTGCCCTCTTGTTCCACTGCCTCCTTCTCTACTGGGATCTTATCTTTAGTTCCCTCTGAAGTCTCTTCCCATGGATATTCCCTGCGTAGTGTTTTCAGCAAAATCTGTGAACAGGCAATTAGCAGAGGCCTCTGCCTCCTGTCTATTCCCAGATTAAATTCTCTCACCAATTTCTACTTCCAGTCCCTTATACAATCACTTCGTAGGAGCTCTTTTTCCTCTTTATTCAGTGGAAAAGAAAGGATTTAGAGTGCAAAAGCAACTCCAGACACAGCATTTCCCTTGCCCTCTCTTCTGAGGTTTCCAGAAAACCCACAAAGGGAACAGCCACTGTGTCCAGTTCTGGCCCCTCAGTTTAGGAGGGACATTGAGGGGCTGGAGCATGTCCAGGGAAGGGAACAGAGATGGGGAAGGGGCTGGAGCACCGGGAGCAGCTGAGGGAGCTGGGAAAGGGGCTCAGCCTGGAGAAAAGGAGGCTCAGGGGGAACCTTCTGGCTCTGTACAACTCCCTGACAGGAGGGGACAGCTGGGGGGTCAGGCTCTGCTCCAGGGAACAGGGACAGGACAAGGGGAAATGGACTCAAGATCTTCCAGGGGAGGCTCTGGTTGGACATCAGGAGGGATTTCTTCACTGTAAGGGTGGGCTGGCTTTGGCAGGGGCTGCCCAGGGAGGTTTGGAGTCCCCATCCCTGGAGGTGTCCAAGGAAGGCCTGGACACGGCACTCAGAGTTCTGGTGACAAGGTGGGCCTCAGTCACAGGTTGGATTTGATCATCCTGGACATCTTTTCCAACCCCAGTGATTCTGGGATTCTCTCATATCAGGATAATTGCTAAGAAAAGGCAGATCCCCATGTCTAATCCCCTCCCAGTTTTCCAGAGATTGTGCCCAGCCCTGAGGCTGCAGTTTTGAGGACAAGTAACTGCTTTCCTCTGCCCTCTCTGTGCCAGACCCTTGCCAGATTTCGGTTCCAGCATTCCCACCTCTGGATAGACACGGCACAGCAGCCAGGGATACACAACTGGAAAGGCACAGTTTGCAATTTACCTCCCAAAAGGGAAAGAGGGGGAGACTGGGGTAAGACTTTTTAAGAAGTGGGAATGGATCAGCTCACAGGGCTCCACAGAGGGTGGGGCACAGCCAGGGCCTGGCTGAGGAAAAAGAAGGCAGAGGATGTTTTCCTGCTGAACTTGGCCATCCTCCTCTCCCACCAGCTCTGCCCTACACCAGACTGTTCAGGCACAAACCTCCAGGGATTTCCAGACACAAACCTTTGAGGGTTTTCTGTTCATTTTCAAATCACATTTCCATATTTAAATTCGAGGAGGAAGAAAAGAAACGCCAAATCAAGTGCTTCCTAGAATCCACCTGGGAAACCTGACATCAGAGCTTTGACCCCTGGGCACGACTAATGAATTCTGATCAACCTTTTATTTCTCCTTAAAAATCAAATGCAAGCTCTGGGAGGCAAGGAGCAACTATGCTCACTGCAAACTCCATATCCTTGTCAGAAACTCTTTGTAACAGACTCAGGATTTGCACTCCCTCTGGCCAGAGGAGAATGCTGCTCCAACGCTGCTCCTTCCAAACCCCCAAGCTCTCTGTAAAATCACTAACATGGAACTAGAGAAGAAACTCAATATTTTGGCAGTTGGAAAGTGTCTTCCTCCAACCACAAAAAGGCATTTCCCTGCTGATCCTTGTGTTGTCAAAAAAGCAGCAACACCCCTTTGACAAGTTTTGCTTTATCTCTGCAGAACCTCATGAATCTGCTTCCAAATCCTCCTTTCCAAAAGTGTGAGCACCAAGAAATTCTCTTTTGAGTCTGGATAGTCAGGGCCACCTCTATTCCTCAGTTCCTTTCCCCTCCTCTTCCTCCTTCTTTTGTGAACTGGGGAGAAGGAGCACAGCAAAGAAATGCTGTTGATTATTCCTATTACTGGGAGCATAAGGGCCCTGGGGATTATGACCTACATACATTTATTACCCACATCCAAACAGCTTCCATGCTGACTGCAGCAAACAGCAGAGACCAGGAGGACCTGGAGGAGGGAAGAGGAAGGAAGCCATCATCCCCTTGCACCTGATACTCACGGACACCGGGCTGTTAGGAAAGAACTGAAGCAGAAATGCACCAAAATCTCCCCAGGGGACCTCAGCACTCTCCAGTTTCCCAGCTTTTGGAGGTCTGGCAAGATCTTCAGCCAGAACTGTCCCAGAATTTTTTTTGAGACCCTTGTCCAAGCCCTGTAAAATGATGCCGGGGGGAATGGTGTTTCCACAAGGAGGTTTAGCTGACCACGGAAAGGAGGAAGGGTGGGATGGAATCTGTGAGGTCCTGGCTGTCTGTCTCAAGGATCACAGGCTCATCCAGCTTTCCCAATGTCCCCAGGAGTTTCTAAAAGCTTGTTCATGGATTTAAGCCACAAAGGTGTCTGTGGCCACAGAGGTGGATAGAAGACATCCCCACGTTTACCTCTGGGTGAATGAAGGGAACTTGGCACTTGAGTTGGTTCAAACTGGGAAAACACAAGCTTATCTTCTGCTCCCCCTCTCTGTTAGGATTGCAACCCTCTCCGTGGATCAGCTGCCTTCTCAAGCACAGACACACACTCCCAAACCCTGCTGAAATGCCTGCAAAGCAAGCAGAGAGTGGCTGCTGCCCTCACTAGGAAGGACAAAGCCTTCTGAGCAGTGGATAAGAAAAGCAGCTCACGCTGGGGCTGGCAGGGTAGGACACGGGCTCATTCCAATGCTAACCAGATTATGGAACTCGCTAAAGGCTATCTCTGAAGGGATAGTTGGAATTAGTTGATAGTGATTTAATTTGTGTTGCAGATTGCTAATTAAGCCCGTGAAGAGGACAAAAAAAATTAATCTATTTAGTTAAGGAGATACAAGGAGAGATGTGGCAGTACTGGAGTCATTCACAGCCAGGAAGAAATGGAAAGATTTGTTCCACCTCACCTTTCAGCAGGAAGTGTGTGTGGGCATGGAGGTCTGGCCACACCCACCCATCCCAAGTTCCCTGGATTGCAGGATATCCTGGAATCATGGAAACACTGAGGTTGGAAAAGACCTTTAAGATCAGCCCAGCATCCCCACTAAACCCTGTCCCTCCAGTGCCACATCCACACATTCTCTCTCCACCATTTCCAGGGATGGTGGCTCCATCACTGCCTGCTTCCAAGGCTTGGCAATGCTTTCCATGAAGAAATTTTCCCCAATATCCAAACTAAACACCCCTGGCACAGCTTGAGGCTGTTTGCTCTTGTCCTGTCCCTTATTCCTTGGGAGCAGAGCCCGACCCCACCTGCATCCAGCCTGGTGGACCAAAGTGGGGCTTTGATCACCAGCTCCAGGGCTTCATCCAGGAGGAAAACCTCTCCAGGGAAGGAGAAGTAATTAAAAAGCATAAAAAGCACCCAGGGTTGTCATCTGGGAATGCTCCCAGAGATGGCACAGCCTCCACATTAATCCTGTTTAATCCACCTCTCCCAGGATTCCCAGGGATTCCCAAACCACCACAGCCCATCTTGATTTTCAAAGCCAAGTGATAGGAAGTCAGCTCACACCTCAGTGAGTTGCTCCAATATTTAATTAACCTGTTAACCCCGAAATCACTCCAGGCACTGGAAGTCATTTTACAAAAATATGCCCAGATATCTTCAAAGAGGAAATTTAAAAATTATTTTGGAAAGCAGAATTCCATTTACTCATTAAAAAAAAGAAAAAGACAAAACCTTCACAAAAACACTGAGTGCTTTTCAAAGCTCTTTAAAAATATTTAAAGAAAAATTAAAGCAGAAAGTCATCTTGATTTCTCTTATATCTGAAATTTTCAAGGAGAATGCTCCTTTTTCTTCCTCATTATGCACCAGATTTCCAGGGAAGCTGCTTCACAGCTGGCCGGATTTTTATCACAGTTTGGAGAAGCACCAGGAAATCTGAAGTTTGATGTCTGTCTGGCTGGAAGTTGGGAGTGGCTGTTTGAGGGTGACCCATTTGCTGCTGGCAACTCCCCTGATCCGACTCAGCCCTGTCTCTTCTCCTCCCGCCCTTCCCAGATTTTATCCTTTCATCCATTTGGGTTTGAGCTGACTGAGGATCCCAATCCAAGGAGGCCCCACTGGCACCCCACTGGGATCCAGCCCCAGGGCTGAGCTGGGGCATTGCATCAGTGGATCCCAGTTTGCACAGCTCACAGCAGCAGGTGGAAACTGGATCCTGCTCCCATCAGTGCACCTTGGGGATGTCCATCCTCAGCTAACTATGGAATGGTTTGGGTGGGAAGGAACCTTAAAGCCCATCTAGTCCTACTCCTTGCCATGGGCAGGGACACCTTCCACTATCCCAGGTTGCTCCAAGCCCCATCCAGCCTGCACTTGGACACTGCCAGGATGGGGCAGCCACAGCTTCCCTGGGCAACCTGTGCCAGGGCCCCACCATCCCCACAGGGAAGAATTCCACAGAACCACAGAATGTTCTGTGTTGGAAGGGACCCACAAGGTCATGGAGTCCAACTCTCAAGTGAACAGCCTAGCCAGGCACTGAAGCCACAACCTTGGTGTTTATGGCACCAGGCTCTGAGCAACTGAGCTGATTCTCCCTCAGATCCAACCTAAATCCACCCTCCTTCAGATTAAGGCCATTCCCCCTTGTCCTGTCACTCCAGGCCCTCATGAAATGTCCCTCTCCTGCTCTCTCATGAGCCCCCTTTAGGTACTGGAGGTTTTCCCAAAGCCTCTTCTCCTCCAGGCTGAAGGAATCCCAAGATAAAAAGGGCTGGGTTGCTCCTCAATGCTCCAAGTTTCCCAGAGACCACCTCAGCCACCACCCCCTTCACCCACAGCACAACCCAAAATCTCTTTCTGGAGAAGCTGCAGATTTCTGGGCAGTGAAAACCACCACCCCCAGCTACATCTCAGCTCAAAGACCACCAAGTTTATCCCCTCGTTCCCAGCATCAGGCACACAGCTGGAAGCTTGTTGGGAATGCTGATGCCACTTGTCACACAAACCCAGGCACCCCAACAACCACCCCAAGAGCAGGGTCTGTGCCTGCCAGTGAGGACGGGGCAGCTGCAATGCCTGTCAGGAAGGAATAATCCAATTCCATCCTGCCCTCCAAGATGGAAAACGCAGCAGAGGGTTTTACTGTAGCAACTGTTACTAGGCCTCAGCCAGCAGGGCTCTCTGCCTTCCTCTGGCAGGGATTTTGGGAGCACAAACACATCTGTTTCAGCAGCTGGGCCTTCCAAAACACACCATCCCCATCCCCTGGTCTCAGCTCTGCAGCTGCACAAGCCTGTGCAATCCACAAATCACCCAGGGGCATTCATATGGCATTGAAAGCACCAAAGAGCCCCTTCAAAGCCCAGCGAATCCCCAAATTCCAAGATCCAGGAATGCTGAAATGCTTTTCCTCCCGTCCTTTTCAAGGTGGTGGATCCTGCTTCTTGTTACCTTGATGTCAACACAAAGTAAATGTGAAGTGGGGAATGACAGACACCTGAGGGTGTTTGGGGATGAGCTCCTCAGGCAGCATCTTTGTCAAGGAAAACATTCCTGGCTGGGGGAACTGCTCTGTCCTTCCCGAAGATCCGCACACGGAGGATCTGGCTGAGGCATCCAGGTGGGCACAAACCAAACGGAGCCAACAGCACTGACCGCATGTCCTACACCCCACAGATCTCCCTAACAGGAGAAGACATCCCTGGAGGCAGCATCCCAAGGAATTACTTGTAGGTCCTGCCCAGATTCTGTGCTGCTCTGCCCGTCCCCAGCAGTTCCTACAGCTGGAGCAGCTCCGCTCCTTTATTCACCTGGGGATGGCTCAGCCCTCCGAGGGAAAAGAACTTTTTTTGTTTCCACGTCTCTTTGAAAGCTTCACCAGGGAGGCTGCAGCACCTTTGAAGCTGTTCTGAGTCCAGGAAGGTGCCAGGCTGCTCCTGAGTGATAGCACGGCAGCACTGCTCCGGGAAGAGGGACAGGAAGCTTGAAAGCAGCTCCAAAGGAGTTAAAGCCCAGCACTTGCCTGTGGGAATCCTGCACCACACAAGGCCCCAGAGATACAAGGGGATTGTCTGGATAAAAGTTGATTAGTCCACATTACAGGGATTAGCATTCCCTTTGAACTTTTAACAACTTTGTTATGTCTTTTACTTGCCTTTTTATGTAAAAAAATAAATAAAAAGGTGGAGGGGTTTTTAAGCCGATTTTTTTTTTTTTCTTTTAAAGGAAATGATTAATTCTCCCTATTACCAGCAGATAAAGCCCTGGCCACACTTGAAAGGGGGAGTCAATAACATGGGGAGGTTGGAAGAGCCACAAATCCTATTGGACATGCTCTGGCTGGCTTTAGATGTTTCCTTTGTAGCAGGAGCAGGCTGGATTCCACAGCAGCTCTGCAGCACACGCTGGGATGGCACGGGAGGGGCTGGAATGGCAGGGGCCAGCAGGAGGCCAATCCTATCTGGATAGCTCCTGGAAAGCCAAGGAGAGGCCAGCTGGAAGTGGTACAAGTAAGGTCAGGGCAGAGCTGCTCCCTGGGGAGGGTCTGTGTGGAGTTCAGCAAGGAGGAGGCTGGACTCAGGGAGTGGCAAACCAGGAATAGAATTCACATCTGGAACTGGACAGGACCAAGGGAGAACTGTAGGATGAAGAAGGGGGAGTGTGAACATTATCCTGAGCATTACTCTGATCCCTCCAGCCTGGGATTTACCCCTGTCCTGGCACTGTGTCCAGGATTTGCTGCAAGTGCAAATACCTTGGGAAGGGTAATTGGAAATGAGAGTCCTCGAGGGGGGAGAGGAGGAGCAGGAGCAAACACAGAGGGATCTCCCCTGCCCCTCTGCAAGATCCATTAATTAATTCCTCTGGGAAATACGCTGTTCCCCTCTCTCAGGTGCAGCTCCACTGGAATCAGGATGACCACCTTGACCCCAGGACTACTGTCAGGAGACTTTCCCCTGCCTAGGGCTGAGCATCTCTTTTATCTGAACAGCTTTAACAACACATGGCTTGAAACGTGTTCCACTGGGTAGCAAATGCAGCTTTTCCCCTGCTCTGACACAGTGTTCACCAGGAACTGGGCTGGAATCACAAACCCATCCCACCTGGGCCTTGAGCTCTGTGGGAACACAAGCTGCCAACCCTGACAATCCTCATGCAGCACCACACAGCCCCAGCACGAATCCCTGCTTGTTATCCAGGACCACGCTCGCCTCCTAACAGGATCACCAGGGCTGGGAATGACCCAAACCCGCTCACCTGTGTGCCAAAGCCCCTTCCTGCTCCTGCATTAATGATCTTTAGTGGCCAGCTTCTGACACAGCACTTCTGGGGGATGTTTTAACCAGCCCAGGAAACACAGGCAGCTGCAATAATCAAATGCTCGACAACACAGTTCAATTGACTGATGACTAACACGCTGCCATTTTAGCTCCAGATAAGCAGGAGAACCACGTTTTCCAGCTTTAAACACACTACCAGCACAAAGGAATCCATAGAATTTCAAATGCCAAACCCCTTTCAAACCGGCAGCCAATATTATTTAGGAGAAAATGGGAATATCAGGCAGAAAAAGACTCCGCTGCCTTGAAATCAGGACAATTAATAATACATGCAGCAAACCCCTCAAACCACCTTTTTCTCTCCTCCTACTGCAGGCAGAGAAAATGAACTGAATTGGAAATTCTGTCAGGAAAAGTACATCCTCCAAAAAGGGAAAGACAAAGGCACAGTGAGAAAATGAGCTGTGTCAGGCTTGCTTACAAGAGCAGCAGTACAAGGGGCACAGAATTCCCTTCAGGAGGAAAAGCAGCCTCAGGCTCACAGCACCTCAGCAGGGCCTGGAGGCTGAGCAGGAACAGCCTGGAGCTCCAGAGGCGCCTCCTGAAAGAATCTGAGATAAAAAACGATAATTTGAGTGTTCAGCTCAACAGGCAAAGTGAGGAAAAGTCCTCTCCCCATCCCACCTGCAGAGCTGCCCCAGCCCTGGGCCCGGCACAGGAAGGACGTGGAGCTGCTGGGGAGAGTCCAGAGGAGGCACCAGGGTGATCAGAGGGATGGAGCAGCTCTGCTGGGAGGAAGGGCTGGGAGAGCTGGGATTGTTCAGCCTGGAGAAGCTCTGGGGTGACCTCACTGTGGCCTTCCAGTACCTGAAGGAGCCAACATGGAGAGAGAATGTGGACAAGGGCCTGGAGTGACAGGATGAGGGGGAATGGCTTTAAGATGAAGGAAGGTAGATTTAGCTGGCATACTGGGGAGAAATCCTTCCCTGTGAGGGAGGTGAGGCCCTGGCACAGGGTGCCCAGAGAAGCTGTGGTTGCCCCTGGATCCCTGGAGGTTGGACAGGGCTTGGAGCAACCTGGGAGAGTGGAAGGTGTCCCTGCCCATGGCAGGGGGAGAACTGGATGGGTTTGAAGGTCTCTTCCAACACAAACCATTGCATGTTTCAGTTCTTGTCCTGCCAGACAGCCCTTTTGTCCCTGTCTCCAGGGAACACAGGATTCCCAGGATTGTGCCCAACTGGCATGGCACCCACACCCCTCAGATCAACCAACAGAGCACAGCACAGTGCCAGCTGCCCCTCAGCCTGCTCCTGACCCCACATCCCCCTCCTGCCTGAGGGAAAGAGGCAAAGCAGGGAAGTAGTCCCTGTATCCACTGCTGATCCAGTTGGATGTGGACTTTTCAAACAAGGCAAGTGACCCCTGCACCCTCCCAGCCCCAGGAACTGTCCCAGGAAGCAGAAGGGGAGTGCAGGAGTCCTGGAGGTTCACAGGAGCAGAGAAGCTTGGAATTATTAATGTGCTTCTTGCTCTGATTATTAAACGCTCTCTGTGCTGTAATACAGGATGCAGCCACGGAGATCAAAGCCTCCTGCACATGCATAATCAGGGAGAATTGCTGCCCCGGAGCACGGAGGAGAGCTGGGATGTGACAGAAGCTGCCGAAGAACAGAGGGCTGAAGGGAGCTGTCCCGGGTCAGGCGGAGCTGTGCTGGTGCTCTGCACTCAGCGTGTGCAGCCTTTTAGGGACTGGCTTTGTTCCTGTGATGATGTGGGAATGCCACAGCTCTTTGTTCTGGATCAGCACTGGCAGTCTCAGCAGTGACAGATCATCCCCGTCATGACTGCAGGAGATGCAAAACTGCTCAGGATCCTGACTTAATTAGCGCTGTGTTCTATCCCACAAAGTGAACATCAAACGTTCTGAAATGTAAGGGATGGCTGGGAAATAGCAGGAACTGCTGGAGAACAGCGCTCTGCTGAGCTCTTCCATAATCCTGGCACCTACTGGAGAGCAGCACCAGCCTCAGGCTCAGCAAGAGAAAGGTGGCTTTCAGTTCAGAGCCCTGCCTGCCAGTCCTGGAGTCTCCTTTCAGTGCAGGCTCTCTGGAGGGACTAGCACAGTTCACTCTTTCAGACATAACAATAATACAGAATGTTTGGGGTTTGCAGACACTCTGCAAGCCTACAGAATAATTCCCCTGATTCCTTCTAATTCTGTTTCTTTTCAGCAGCAACATCAGTGCAGCCAGATTGCCAGGTTTGGGGATGTTAAAACTGCAGTCAGGTAAGGTAGAAAATATCCTGCTTGTTTTCTCCCAGAAACTGAAAGCAGAAACTGATTTTTGTGAGCAGAAACTGATTCAGTGGAGCCTGACATTGATGAAGGGACTGAATGTCAGGGGAGGTTTAGGTTGGATATCAGGGAAAAGTTCTTCCCCCAGAGGGTGATGGGCACTGCCCAGGCTCCCCAGGGAATGGGCATGGTCCCAGGGCTGCCAGAGCTCCAGGAGCCTTTGGACAATGTTCTCAGGGATGCACAGGGTGGAATTGTTGGGAAGTCTGTGCAAGGACAGGAGCTGGACTGATGATCCCTTCCAGCTCAGGATATTCCATGATTCTATGACTCATATCACACCTTCCACTGTCCCAGGTTGCTCCAAGCCCTGTCCAACCTGGCCTGGAACACTTCCAGGGATCCAGGGGCAGCCACAGCTTCTCTGGGCAACCTGTGCCGGGGCCTCCCCACCATCCCAGGGAAGAATTCCTTCCCAATATCCCATCTAATCCTGCCCTCTGTCTGATCCAAGCCACTCTTCCTTGTCCTGGCACTCCAGTTCCTGATGAACATTCCCTCTCTGGCTTCCTTGTGAGCCCCTTCAGAGGCTGCTCTGAGCCTCCCAAGCAGGGATTGGGGAGAGCAGAACAAAGCCCTGGAGGGGAATTGGAGCTTTGTAAGCTAGAAGGGGAAAGAAAAGCCTATCAAACCCAGCTTGTAAGATTAAATGAGGTAAAATATGCTGTGGGCATTTGTTGTTTTGAAATCCATTTCCCTCTGCTGTATTGTTTCACCTAATGAAGAAACATGTTTTCATTCCAAGCAGGCTATTACTCCCCACCACTTATCTGGGCTCCCGTGGGGCAGCTTGGATTCCAGGGACAGAGGCAAAGCTGTGGCCCACATTGTGGTCTCTGTGGATGGTCTGGCCAGGGGTGCTGGGCTGGAGAGGGAAAACTCAGTTCAGGCTGTAAAGGGGTCACTACTTCAGTCCAAGGCAACACCCAGGTTGAGACCTAAGGGATGAGCTTGGAGGGTCAGTGCTAAACAGCCTTCAGCAGGTCCCAGAGTATCCCACAGCTCCTGAGCTCTGCCCCTGGAAAAGCCTCCATTCATCCTTCTTTCCCCCTGGACACCTCTGCAGGTGTTAAACCATACATATGGCAATGCTTGGCTGCTCACAGTCACCACTCCTTACAATCATGGAATATCCTGAGCTGGAAAGGACACACAGGGATCATCCAGTCCAGCTCCTGGCCCTGCACAGACACCCCAACAATCCCACCCTGGGCATCCCTGAGAGCATTGTCCAAAGGCTTCTGGAGCTCTGGCAGCCTTGGGGCCGTGCCCATTTCATGGGGAGCCTGGCCAGTGGCTCACCACCCTCTGGGGAAGAACCTTTCCCTGGTATCCAACCTAAACCTCCCCTGACACATCTCCAGCCTGGGTTCTGTCATCACTGGGCATCACTGTCCCTGGCCACAGAGAGCAAAGTTGAGCTGCTCCTCAAGAGGAAACTGCTGACCCCAGTGAGGTCTCACTGATGGGGTTTGTGGTGTCTGTGCAGGGCCAGGAGTTAAACTTGATAACCTTTGTGACTCCCTTCCAACTCAGGACATTCCATGATTCTGTGATTCCACCCCTGGGATGGCAAAGTCTGATCTACCTTCCCACCTCCCCTCCATCCCTGGGGCAGCTGTCACCCCACAGCCCACCTGGGGAGGTGCCAAAAGCTGAGATGTGCTTCAGCTTCTTCCTGAAGCAATGCCCCACAGCAAATCCAGCATTTTTGGGGAGTGCTGCTCCCACTGGAGCTGCACAGCCAAGCCCTTTGTGGGGGCTGCCACAATCCACACCCACAGGGAAACACATGGAAAATCCCCTCCGTGCCAAACTCAGCCAAAACCACACCTGACATTGTTAAAGACTACAATGACACAGAAGGCTGACAATGACTGTGTGTATTTCTGGGAATCTCTTCCCCTTTATACTGTTCTACAGAGAACAACTCAACTGGTGAAACAAAGACAAACTTCTTCAATCACATTGGTCAAACCATGGGGACATCAAGAAGTCTCTCCTAGGGAAAGGGTGTAAGCAGAGGTTACAGTTAGAAAAACATGTCTCCTGTTACAGAAAACTCTCTGGGAGAAGAGTTTTAGAAAACCAAAACATTTCAGGCACGAACCAGGGCTACACACACCCTTCCACTAGGCAGCACCATCTTCCCAAGCTGAGGAGCACAGCCCACCTCCATGAAAATTGGGATGGATTATTTTTGCTGCCTTGAAGAAGTCCTGGCTGATCCAGCAGTGGCCACAGGCTCATGCATAATGCACTCAGAGTGGCTCATGGAAATAATGGATCGGTGACACTGGAGCCGCTCGAGCGGAGCGCGGGGCACGGCAGATCACAGATGGAATTTCTTTATTGTTCCACAGCTGCTGCTGGGTTGTGTTTCCCTCACTCAAGGTTAAATAATTTCTGTTTGGAGCAATCACTGCACTCTGCATTACACGCCGGCAAAAATTAATGGGTCCCCCCCGGGCCAGCAAACTCCACCCGCCTCTCCTGAGGATTCCTCAGGGTCCCTCCATCCCTCTGTTTCTCCTCCAGGGGATTTCTACACCCTGAGCCTCTCACTAATTTGGGAATCACATCAGGTGTTTGACCCATTAACTACTGGGTAGAAAAATCTGATAAGGGTAGGAATTGATCTGTCTCTCTCTGGAAGCCCTTCCCAGCAGAAGGAACAGATTCCTGTCCCAGGAATGGTGACAGGCTGTAGCTTTCCTACTGCACAGAGCTGCAGCCACCCATCAGAGAGGAGGCAATTGCTGTCCTTGTCAGGCTTAGCTGCTGATGGAGGGATGGGATGTGTCTCACACCAGAGATAAATCCCAGCCTCACGTTGGATGGTTGTTGGTTGTTATTTGCTTTCAGGAGCTGTGCACCTCTCCCCGCTGCCTTTGATCTCAGAACAGGCTTTTATCTTCTCACCAAAGGCTCCAACCACTGCCTCCATCTCCCCTCAGCTTCATTTACTGCCCCCACCACTACACAACACATCAGCTGGGTGCTGTTCTCCCTCAAGGCTGGATACCAATTCCAGATATCCAACTCCAGGTCAAAAACAACCAGAAAGGACTGTGAGGAGATGGAAGTACATCAGCTTCAGCTGAGGGGCACCAGGTATGAGAGGCATTTGGTGGAGCAGCCTGGATCAGCAGACAACCAAAACTGATATTCACCTTAAACCTGAAGCTGGGCCCAAATCCCCTCCAGCTCAGCGGTAGAAATTCCTTCTTTCCCATGTGGCTCAAGGAAAAACTGCAGATGTTTCTCTGCTCAGAGAGAAGACAAAGATCAGCATATCAAAGCCTGGCTTAGGAGCTCCTGGACTAACAGGGCAAGCACAGCAAGACCTTTGGCCCTGGCAGGAGGAGAGGAGGAGAGGAGGCTGCAGCAGCAAAAGTCACCCAGAGCCTGCTCTTGTGCAGCTGCATCATTCCCACCTCATTCCCTCTCTCCTTGGCTCTGCTCCTGTGATGTGGGGCTGTCCAGAGGGTGAAGCTCTGCCCTCGGGCCATCCCCTCCCTGCTCGGTGACAGAGCTCTCTCCTCCCTGAGCTCCGGGGTCGGCATTGTTATCCCAGCGGGATCAGCAGCTCCCAAAGCTCCGAACACACTCAGCCACTGGAGAGGGCAGGGAAGAGCTGTGGAGCCCAGCTCTGGAAGATTTCCTTTTGGATAAAGCAGAACAAGAGAGCACTCTCAGTTCTCTGGACTCCTGTTACTGGTAGGAAAGCTTGAGAACAGCCCAGGATGATGTTTTATTTGATGACTTTTAATCAAGCTGAGACTTTGCTTAGAAAAATCCTTTCCAAAATTGGTTTTGAAACTAATTTGAAAGCATCTTCCTTTCCACTGTGATCCTTAGCCATTTTTCCAAGGCTACCAGAGCTCAAAGAACATTTGGACAATGCTCCCAGGCACTGGGAGATTGTTGGGGTGTCCTGTGCAGGGCCAGGAGCTGGACTTCATGATGGGTCCCTTCCAGCTCAGCATTATTCTGTGACCCAATGATTCATAATCTCAATGGGAAAAATATTATTTAGATTGCTCTGAAGCCATTCCATGAGCTTTTTAATGGGGACAAATAACCAAAGATAGAAATGGCTCAGTAATTTGCACAGTTCTTGTACGTGTGAGCTATACCTGAAGTATCCTCCCCAGTTTGAAGAGAGCTATGAAACGGTTCTCAGCAAAGCTGCTGCATCCAGAAGATCCCAGCAGCTCTGTCCCAGGTCCCCCACCTGAGCCCACATGAAGGGACTGCATTTGGGTGTCCATCAGCCCTGCAGGGTTGGGGTGCTGTGAGCAGAGGGCCCTCCAGATCCTGAAGGGCTGGGGGAACATGGGGATGACCCAGGAATGTTTCAAGAGGGCTGCAGGGAGCCCAGCTCTCCTTCAGCCCATGCTCAGCCCCACAGTGCTCCTGCAGCCATGGAGGAGCCTTGGGACCAAACCACCTCCCACAGGCTGGGACCATCCCATCCCATGGGATGCAGCATGAAAATGTTGGAGAGGGGAGCTCCTCCTTCTCCCTGAACCCAAACAAGCCCAGTGGAGAAGATTTGGGACATACATCCCATGATTTTCCCCTCTAACTCAACCACCCCTCCTGCCTCTGACTCCAACCCATTTGCTCCAACTCCTATGATGCAGGGGGTTGGAACTAGAAGATCTTTAAGGTCTCTTCCAATCCAAACCATTCTATAATTCCTGGGAAATCAAGGAATGATAGAATTCAAGCTCAGAAATGGCAAGGAACATCCAGACAGTGTCAAGTCAGACTTGAACAGAGAACGTGGATATAAACCTTAGTACTTGGGGCAAATTCCTGCAAATTTCCAAGGACTGGGATGGGAAAGGAAAAACAAACCTTCTGTGCAATGAGTGGAAAAACAGGAGTGAACCTTTCCTGGTGTCAAAGCAAGACAAAAATAAATATGGTGTCAAAGCCTAAAAGCAGCAGCACAATAAAGCCAGCAATAACTCCTGCTCAGTGACACCAGGCAGCCAAGCTCCGCTGGGATAAATGACAGAGAACTTCCTCTGATAAACTAATAAAAGAGATTTCTAGGAGTAATCATTGATTTGACAGGAAGTCAAACAAATCTATCCATCACTGCTGACATGTGTCTACAACCTTCCAAAGAGAGCGGCGCCGGGCGGGGGAGCTGGAGCCAGCTGCCCACACTGTCTGCAGTGCCTGGAGCCAACACGCCCTGCCACTCACTCCTGCCCCCCCTCTGATCCTTCTGGATCTGCTTCTGAAGCCTCCAGGCATCAGATGAACCCTGCTTCTCCTCCCACATCCTGCCCCTGCCTGAGGCTCTGTCTCCATCTCCACCAGAGATAAGGAGAACAGGGCCTGGAGTGGTTCCATCCCACGCCTCTCCTGCTCAGTGGTGGCTGGTGATCTTCCCCAGGCCCTGTACTGGGGGGTCTGTCTGGTCAGGACTGAGCCAGACTCTGATCTCTGAGGCTCTGTGCACTCCCTGCCTTGGCTGTGGAGCTTTGGCCATGACCTGAATCCCAGCAGAACAAGCCTTGGCCACCTCCTTTGGATCTGGGAACGTATCAGCAAGCAGCAAGCAAGGCAAACCATCTCCCAGTGCATGTCCCAGTTCAGGAGCCATCCAGCTGGGCTCTCTGGGAGGGGAGCAATGCAGAGCTCAGCAAGTCCCTGCAGCCCCAGCAGGGTGAGACATCATCACCTTGCTCAGGCTCTGTGTCACCGAGGTGTGACAGAAGCTCAAGGCACCCCAAAACCAGTCCTCTATCCAGACCAGCTCTGCAAGGACTTCCCACCCCCTGTCTGGAGAGGTGCTGAGCCCCTCCAGAAAGGCCTGTTTGGCCAGGCACAGCACACACCTGGCCAGCACAGCAGAGCAGGCAGATGATGGGATTTTGGGATATCCACAGGTTTTCCATTGCCCTCCTATGAGCTCTGCCCTGGCACTCTGCCCAGCAGAGCTTTAAGCAGGGACAGTCTGACTGCTCAAGTGCACGATGTCCCAGGCCTCCCTTGCCATTTGTCTTCTCCTGGAACATCCCAGGAGCCCTGTGAGATCACAGACTGGTTTAGAATGGGTGGGACCTTAAAGTTCATCTCATTCCCCCCCAGCCTGCCACCAGACCAGGCTGCTCAGAGCTCCATCCAACCTGACCTTAAACCCTTCCAGGGCTGGAGCATCCCTGTGTTGTCACTGGGCCAGAGAGCACAGTCTTGGGGAAGCCAAAGCCAGGTTTTCCCAGCAGGGCCTGGAAGCTGGGGCACAGCTCCCATCTGGGACCTGGGAGCAGAGGCAGCAGGAACACTGCAGGGACAGCACAGCCGGAGTTGATTGGAGCAGCTTGGTTCTCCCCCAGCCTGGGTTAGGATCCCTCCTGCTGAGCTGATGCACTGGGAACTCTGAATCCTCCCTAAAACAAAGTCAAGAGTCCTTTCCTCTTTCCACTCTGGCTCTCTGAGGTTCTTTAATCATCCCCCAATCAGCCCCTCCACACTGCTCTCCCTGGGCATCTGTGCTGGCACAGGACACAGCAGCAGCAGGGCTGCAACACTCACATCAAAAATAAGGGATAAAATCCTGCTTCCAGCTCCTCCCCCAGCTCTGCTGGAGCACACAGCACTAACAGGCTGCCATTAGCAGACGAGGCTGGGCTGGGTTTTTTTTTTAATTGTAGGTTTTATTTCTAATTTCAAAAGCAGTGTTTGATCCTGGAGTCATCGAGGCTCGGGTATTTATGACAGACTCAAACCCAACCCAGAGCACACACCTTTCTTCAAAACCACCCTGCTGGTAGACGCCTCTCCTTTTAAACACAGCAAATTTGGAACATTTATGCACCATTTCTCAAGCACATGAGGTGATTTGAAGCAAAACATTAAGAGTTTGCACAAAATTTGCAAGTCACCCTCCTAAAAGAAACAAGTCAACCAAGTGAAACCCCAAAGCAGCACAATCTTTGAGAGTGTTGCTCTGCCAAACCCCTTTTTATTTCTGTTTTCCTTTAAAAAACAGACAAAACAGCTCGTAATATTTTTATTTTGTTTTAATTGGTAAGAAGAAAAGGAACTGAAAGCTTTCTGGGAAGCTGTGCTGCTAAAGATAAAAGGCATTCTGAGGATTCCCACTGAGCTCTCGGGCACTGCTGACACCAGGTGCCATCTCCACGCTGGGAACTCTCCCATCCTCAGCAAATTTCCCTTTTTCCTGCTGGCAAACAGGCTCAGCTGGGCTCTGGGAATGGGATTCATCCAGGTATTGTCACACTGGATCTCCCATTCCAGGTTTGAGCTCTGAGAGGAATAAAGGAAGGGTAGGGGACAGTATGGAAGAACATCTTCCTTGTGGAATTGGAGACAGCAGAGGTTGTTCCATCCAAACAGCACCTGTTTCTCGGCTCCCCCATCATTTCTTGTCCTCATCCCACCCAAATCTAGCAGTGAGAAGGAGACTTTGCTCCATGCCTCCCATCCTTGTTAATCCAGCAACCTCAGGAAGCAGCTTTTGTGTCTTCCTCCATCCCTCAGAGTGGCTTCCCTGGTTTCTCTGGCTCTTTCCCTGCTCCCTGCTCCAGGCTGTCAGCACCCCTGGGAAAGCTGTAACCACCTCCACAGCTCTGTGCTGGGACCACAAATGGTTCTGATCCAGAAACTCCAAAATGACTACAATCCCTGCATCCTGGACTCATCAGTCGAAAGCACTTGGGAAATCTACGGAAAAGGACTGTTCATACTCCCTGAGTGCAGAGGGGAGTGGATAAAACGTTCTTGTGCCAAGGGAAATGGGTGATCCAAAGACTCCTGTGCTCAGCACTGCCGCCAGACACTAAGGAAGGAACTTCCCAGGAATGCTGCACCCCTGCCAAGGAGCAGTGATTGAAATCCCCAGCAGGCAGAGGAGCTGGAAACTCCAGATGCTGCTGGAACAACAGCTGACCCCTGAACTGCAGTGCAGATTTCCCAACACCTTGCCACGTTTGGGGATCAATCCCCCTGACACAAGGGGGCTGCCAAGATGCAAAGTGCAACGGCAGCAGGTGACAGCAGGATACGGAGAAAGGAAATGCAAATATTTGGGAGAGCAGAAATGCAAAAATTTGGGAGAGGGGAGAGAGGAAAATGCTGTTTGAGGCTTGGAACCTCCAGGCTACCCGGGACAGAAGCTCATGGAAATGCACATTAATGGGGGGCTTTGGGCAGCCACCTGGGAGTGGGGGTGGCAGGACCTGACACCTCGGATAAAGAGAGTTTGGAGGTGGATGGGAACGGCCTGGTGCCTGGCTGGAAGGAGAAAGGAAAAGTGCATGTCCACATCCCAGCCCTGCTCATGGGGGAGAGGTGAGAGACAGAAGATAATGAAGAGAGAATCTCCCGAAATTAGGTGCTAATTCCCTGGAACAGGCGGGGTTGGCTCATTCCCAGCGCACTGGAAACCCCCCCAGGGACGGCTCTGTTCCTCTGAGCCACTGCAAGGCAGGAATTGGCTCCCAAAAGAAGGTGCTGCTGGCACGGGTGCCCAAGTGGCTGTTCCGTGTGAGGGAGGGGAGCAGGCTGTGGTCCTAATTGGCACGGAGGGAAGGAGGGGGATTGCCGGAGTTCTGTCTTCCTCCCCCACTGTTCTGAAATCGGGAAATGCCAAATGTTGATATCCTCCATAAATATCTATTTAAAACCACTTCTTCCCACCGCCTCCCTTCCCACCCCCGCCCACGGATGAGCACAAACCCTGGCTCAGCACAAAACCCAGCCCAGTTCAGGAGCTGACCTTCAGCTTGGCTGGTGTTATCTCCTCGGTGCTCTGCTGTGCTTCCTGCCCATGGGAGTGAGCAAGCACCCCGAGGAAATGTTCTGAGGAGCCATGTGCAGGAAAGGGCAGCCAGCCTCCCACTCCCAAAATCCTGACACTCAGTGTGCATTCAGAACCAAAAAACTGGTGTTGGAAAGGTCTCTATACACGCTCACCAAAGCCAGAAAATGCAGCTCCTAAATGCCAGGAATTACTATCAATGTTCCTTTGGTTAATGTTAAAATCGGAATTTTGGATGGAGGAAGGGCTTGAGCATCTTGATGTTGAATTTACAACTCAGAGAAGCACTTGTAAGGTCTCTCTGCTGACTAAAATCCCTCTCTCTCCACACCTAAGTGCCTCCAGCCGTGCCAAGGATTGGAAAAGGTCTAATGAAAACTTGGAATTTCTTTGTAAGGAGCTACAGGAAACCATCAGCAATGGCGGAAACTGTGGGACTCTTGTTTCCAGCTGAATGGGAAACAGAAGGAAGGTCTCCAAAAGGAGTCCATACACACAGAAGGGTGATCCCAGAAGGAAGGGGGCTGTATCCCACCAAGGGACACCAAGAAGTCTCCAGTGGGGAGAGGGATCAAGGTGGAAAACCTGCAGAGAAATAGAAATGGTCCCCCCAGAAATCAGGAGGGAGGGAAAGGTATCAGGATGAGAGTGTCCCAGCTGGAATCCTCACTCCATTCCTG
The DNA here is from genome assembly GCA_016584745.2 of Phylloscopus trochilus trochilus. Taxonomy (NCBI): domain Eukaryota; kingdom Metazoa; phylum Chordata; class Aves; order Passeriformes; family Phylloscopidae; genus Phylloscopus; species Phylloscopus trochilus. Next base: position 1,847,803 of record WQNJ02000094.1, read on the forward strand.
CAGCATTCATTCTCTAGCAGGAGGGAGATGTTAATGAAACCAAGAGACTCCAAAGCTGTCTCCAAAGGCAATCCGTGCCAAGGAAAAACTGCAGGAAGCAGAGAGGGAGTGAGTGTGGCATTTCCCAGTGGAACTCTGTAGAGAGCAGCAGCCAAGGAAAGGCTTTCAGTGCCTGGCAGGAGAGGATGAGGAGTCTGTTAGCACAATGCCTCTCAACAGGAATTCTGGCCTCTCCCAAAATCACAGTCTGGGAGCCAAGGTTGAGTTCTGGATTTTGATTTCACTTTGGTGAGGTGTGGATTAGCTCTTTAAAGCACCTGAGCTCTGAAATATTGGGATCAATGTCTCTTACAAAGGGAAACCACCAGAAACTGGCTGGGTTTTCACTCACCAATTCTCCCTCAAATCCTGAGCTTTGCAGAAGAGCTTCACCCTCCAGGGCAGCCAGTGAGCTGCCACAGGGATCCAGTGGGAGATGCATCCCCAGGAGCAAAGGAGAGCATTTCTCTACCTCAGCTGGCACCTGTGGTGCCTGCCAGGATTTCCAGCTGGAAACATCATGCCCTCAAGGTAATAGGGGGCATCTGATTACTTGTCACCACCATCAGAGGTGTTCTCATCCTCAGAACCCTTTCCTCAAAATGTTTTTGTAAAGGCTTCATTTGCCTTGGCTCAATAAAGCCACGTATTTAAGCAGAGTAATTTAGATATTGATTCTGGTAGCATTTAATCGGGACAATTTTGGCAGATGGAATATTTTGGCTGGAAGGAAGTGCTTTACTCGCAGAACAAACTTCAAGCAGTCCAAAAGAAACGCTCTCCAGAGCTCCACTGGGCTGTACCTGAATATCCCACAGGAAAATGCGCTCAGATCTGTGTGTGATTCTGTGATTTACAGCAGCAAAACTACTCAGTTCCACCCTCTTGCTGTGACAAATGGGAGCAGAACCATCTCCTGACTCAGGGAATTCCTTTACAACTCAGCTCATCCCTCACAGCTTCAACTCCACTTGTGGCTCCTCACCAGGATGCTGCTGCTGCTGCTGCTGTGGGATGCACGTGGCTCATCAAGATCCGGTGCTGCCCTTTTCCAGAAGTCTTTTCACCCCCTGGAACCTCACCTCCTTGGAATGCAGAGAGTCCCCCAAACCCCCCTTGGTTCTCCCACCTTTCCCCAGGGATTGTCTCTCCCTGAGCATCCTTTGGGGACCTGTGGTTGTTCCAGCAGATAGCAAAGAGAAGCTATTTTCTGATAGCAAAGATAGTTTATCTCCCTTGACAGATTTCAAGGCAGCTTTAAAACTCCCAACAAAATGCTGGATTTCCCCCCCATTTCAGCCCTGATGGCAGAGGAGAGATAAGAGTTATTAACCTGAAAATGGGACAGAACTGGAGAGACAGAACCCAAAGCCCATTAAAATTCTCCTTGTCCCCCAGGGGTCACGAAAATGAAGTGGAATGTTTTAATGATGCCATGCTGGGAGTGCAGCTCCCTCCCTCCTGACACCCTCACAGCCACACCCCAGATACGCAGTCTTGAGGAGCCCCTGGCAAGACTAAGAATGCCAGATTTCCCATCCCAAGAGGATTCTTCCCTGTGCCTGACCCGGCAGCCAGCCAGGGCTCTGGCAGGAGCACCACCACAAATCACACCTAAATGGTTCTCTGAGTGTGCTGGAGTGGAGAACATCCTTTCTCTAAAGCACTCTGGCCTGTATTGGAAGGGAGATAATTCTTCAGGCATCAATTCACCCTCCCTGGGAACACAGAGGCTGTTTTCCGAAGTAATTCCAGATTTCCAAGGCCCTCCTTTAGCACAACAGTGCCTTGAACAAGGGAGAGCAGACAGTGGACAAGGAGCGGTGCCTCTCCCAGCCCTTTCTGCTTCCTAATGAAAATTCACTGTGAAAATTCCTTGCCCTGGGGGAGAACATGCCTAAAAATCTTCTGGGAAAGGGGAATTCAGGTCTCAGCTCTCCAATATCTAAGGAATATTTGGAATTTAGTCTACCTTGCCTCTTTAGCTGTGGAAGGTGGGATGCTGGGTGGAAGAAAGGCAAGGGAGGCAAACCCAAATCCCCTTCTGGCGCTCACGGAGCCTGATTCCAAAAGCTGAGCATTTCTTTTCTGACTGGAACAGGAGCAAAATCAAAGACCAGGAAAAACTTAAATTCTTGCAGGGTCTGATACCACGATGAAGGTGGTCCCAGCTGGGGGAGAGGCAGGAACAATAACCTGGAGACAGAGGGATCAATGCTCCAGCGGAATCAGTTGCTGCTGCCTCGATTACCATAAGTAGGACAGACAGTTCTGAAGGTTAATAATGTTTAGCTGCAAAAAAGAAGCTATGAAAGAATTGGAAACAGATTTCAGAAAGATGCAGTGGCACACTGGGTCTGCACACATGTAAAACCTTCTGGAGGTTTATTTTAATATTACAGAGTATTATTGGGACTCTAACATGAGCTTAAGGATGGTTCAGGTTACCCTGGATTTCTAACCTTGAGGTTAATTGACAATTGTCATTGAGAATGTCTCCACTAATTGGTAAGCTTGATTAGACTTAAAAATGTTGGCACTATGTCTCCATATTTGGGTAAAAAAAAGGCTTCCCAGACTCATAACATACAATCAAGTGAAGTGAAATGACCTTTCTGCACCACTTTGATTGCTGTGCTTTATAAGCTGAATTTGATCCTTTTTTTTTTCCTCCTCTCCTTCAATATCCCAATGTCCTGGGTTTGTTTTGTTGGGGGTTTTTTTGTTTTGTTTTTTTTTTCTTTTTCTCCAGCCAGCCTCAATCTTTGCATTGTGTTTAGTTCGCAACATGAATTAGGAAAGAGACCTGAGCTCTGTTGCCAGCTCAGATTTGTGCGGATTTCCAGAGGCCAGGCTGGAAAAGAGGAGAATGCCCTGCCCAGGGCTCTCCAGGCCCAGCTCTGCTAGGCCAGGCCTTGGTGGATTTTCACTGTTTGCTTTCACTCGCTCTCCTGTTTGCTTTTCCAGCAGGTATCAGATCTCCTGTTTGGATAACTCCAGCACAAGCTGGCACTGATCTCAGCGGAAGCTTTTGAGTCCTGGGATCATCAAAACACCAACAAATCCAGAATGTGCTGAAAATCACTCAGCTCCCTCAGTTTTGCATTAATACAGATCCAGTTAATGAAAAAAGGGGAAGCAAGCACGGGGCTGGTTCCTCTATACATTATTCAGCCTGGCACTGCCACACTGCCTTGGCTGGGCTAAACATTTAATTACAGATTCATTTGCTTTTTGGGTTCCCTGATGACATTTAATCCTTTCAGCTGTAATAAATGACTCCGGAGCTGGGTGCTCTTTAACCAAAGCACAAGTTGTTGTTTTGGTTTTTTTTTTTTTTCATAACCTCTTTTTTATTGGAACATTTGGGGCTGGCTGACTTTTTTTTAATCAAAGCTCGGGGTCGGATTGCTTGGCTGGCATCAACAGCCCTGCATTGACAATGGCAGAGTTATGTTCATTGAATATTCTGCCTTCATCCCGTGCCTTGGAGAAATCCAAAGAATGGCTCTGCTCTTGCCAAGCCCCTTTTTACCAGCAAAGAGAGGAGATTTTCCTCACTTCTCTTCCCCTCCAACCCTTGCCCACCAGGACTGGCTTTTATTTTCCCACACTCTGTCATCTCCACTTGTGGAAAGCACCAAAAGTAAATATTTCACTCCCCTACTCCTTTTTTTTTTCTTTTCTTTTTTTTTTTTTTTTTTTTCCGGAGAACAGCTGAAATCCAGCCAGACTTGTACGATTGGATTATCCTCATCCAAGGATACAGACATTTATCATTTTCTGACTCCCGAAGTCAGGCAAGTTATGCAGAGCTCTGTGCAGAGCTGTTTGAGTCACTCAGGGGAGTGAATGGGGAGTGACAACGACAGAGATAAATTTGGGGCTCTTTCCAGATGCTGCCTATGAATGGACATTCCCAGCACAGTGCAGTTCCCTGGCTCTCTCCCAGCAATTCCTCCAGGGTTTGGGACACACACAGATGCACAAATCCTGTAGTGGGTCACAGTCCTGGGAAGGTTTGGGTTGGAGGGACCTTAAAGCTCTGTCTATTCCAGCCTCTGCTGTGGGCAGGACACCTTCTGCTATTCCAGGGTGTTCCAAGCCCTGTCCAGCCTGGCCTCAGACACTTCCAGGAATCCAGGGGCAGCCACAGCTTCTCTGGGCACCCTGTGCCAGGGCTTCCCCACCCTCTGCAGGGAAGGATGTCTCCCTAATATACAACCTAAATCTTGGGCAGGGCATGCTCTTCCCAGAGGATTCTGATGATAAACTCCCACTCTTTCAGTTTAAAGCCATTCCCCCTCGTCCCAGCACTGTCTGTGTAAAAAAGTCATTCTCCCTCTTTTTTATGAACTCCCTGGAAGTACTGAAAGGTCACAAATTGGATTTGACCTCCTCACTCCTGTTGGGTCATTGGGCAATGCCAAGGCTGCAGAAACGCTCCTGGAAAAGTGGAACATGGATGAGCTGAGAAATTGATGTGAGGGGTTGGAGATTGCAAAGGCACAGCCAGGGGAGAAAATCCTGCTCCAGCTTCTGATCTCATCCCAGCAGGAACATCCAACAGGGACAGAGGCACAAGCAGTAGGTGTCAGTTGGAATGAAGTGGTGTTTGAGGTCCCTTCCAACCCAAAGCATTCCAGGATTCCATGGTTCACCCACTGCCACAGGGCTGAGCCCTCAGTGGCTGGATCTGAGCTCCTGCACAGAGGTTATCCTCTAAATCCTTTGGGAAGGGCATGCCCTGCCCAAAGGCAAGCAGTGCCAAGGGAAACCAAGGATGACTCCTGGATGGCAAACACTGCTTAGAGCATCCCAAACTCCCTTTGGTTCCTCTCCTCCTGTCCTCGTGCCCTGCTGGCACCTCCAGCTCTCTGCTTTGTTTCTGTTTATCCCAGAGTTTTCTTCTCCAATGCACAGCAGCATGGTAGTACCTGGCTTCCCAGGCAGGTGACAGGGACAAAGGACACCATCCTCGCTTCCCAGGAAAGGGATTTATCCTGCAGAAACTCCTTTCCCGCTGTCTGTACAAATGCTGGTCCATCTGAGCAGCAGATTCCTACCTCTAGGAACTTACATTTCCCCCAGACTGACAGAAGGCTCGGAGATAATTAAATACTGAGAAAATCCTGGGAAAAAATATGGTGGGGATGGGGAAGAGACAGAGCCAAATGAGTGCCTTGGCTGTCATGTGAGCTGAGAAAACTCCTGCTCCACGTGGCAACCCGTGAGTGCCAAGAGTGAAAGGACATGGAGGAAGGGGACAGGGACACACTGGCTCTGTGGGAAGAGATAATATTGTAAAGGGAGAGGCAGAGGTCAGGAAAGTGGGATACAAATCCAGGGGCTCATTAGTTCTGCTGCTTATGGAACAACTGCCTGGAATCACCTTCATTGCTGGCTGCTGAAACAGCAAAGTTTAGCTCAAAATGTCACAAACCTCCCCAACAGCCGGGGAAAGCAAAACACCTTTTTAACAAGCAACAAGGCAAAGGGCCCAAAAAGCAGGAACAGTGTCCTTCACCACGAGCTGGGAAAACGAGCAAGGGCAGAGCATGACCACTCGATGTTCAGGGTCTCTGCCAATTTCAGGGACATGTTCAACACCCTGCAGTTGTGACCTGGGGCCACCACCCTGCAGTGCCTCCAGCTCAGAACCTCAGACAGAACCTGGCCCTGGCCCAGCTGCTGGTACAAACCCCAAATCGCCCAAATTACTCAAGCCACAAACACAGAGATGCTCAACAAGGAATATGAGCTCTGGGGGGATCAAAATTAAGGGACAGAACAATGAGATGAGGCAGCCTTCCCTTTGTGAAGGAGAAGATAGGAAAGAATCAACATTCCAGGTCCCACCATTCCGTGTTGCACAAATGTTTGGCACACTCACTCCCAATACATCATAGAATCATGGAATAGTTTGGGTTGGGAGGGACTTTAAAAGCTCATCCCATCCCATGGGCAGGGACACCTTTCACTATCCCAGGATGCTCCAAGGCCCATCCAGCTTGGCCTTGAACACTTCCAGGCATCCAGGGGCCTCCCCACCTTCACAGGGGGAATTCCTTCCCAATATCCCATCTATCCCTGCCCTCTGGCAGTGGGAAGCCATTCCCCCTTGTCCTGCCACTCCATCCCTTGGAAAGAGTCTCTCTCCATGTTTCCTGTTGGCTCCTTCAGGCACTGGAGGGCCACAATTAGATCACCCCAAAGCTTCTCCTCTCCAGGCTGAACAATCCCAGCTCTGCCAGCCCTTCCTCCCAGCAGAGCTGCTCCATCCCTCTGATCACCCTGGTGTCTCCTCTGGACTCAGTCCAGCAGCTGAACTGTACTTTGAGAACAGCTTTCTCCTCTGCCAATCCCCCTACTCCTCTCCGCCATTTCCCAGTTTTCCCATTTCCAGCCGCCCATTTTGACCCTCACTGGCTTCTCCTCCCTGTCTTTTGGGCAATAAATATTCCTGGCTGCTCCTTCTCCTTCCTGCTCCCCAAAACACCGAAGAGCTGCGTCTGTCAGCTGAGCAGCGTCTCCCAGCCCCCTGCCAGGCCTGACACAGCCTGTTCCCACTGACAGGGAGCGTCTGGCAGCTCCCTGGGAGCCACCTGCCTGTGCAAACATCCCAGCAAGCAAAGCATTCCCTGCTCCCTGCACAGTCCATGCCCTGGAGAGGGCCACCAGCTGGAATCAGTGTGAGCACAGAAATGAGGGTTTGTGGGACTCACAAATCCTGGCCTGGTCCAGGTCAGTGGGACAGCGCTGTCCTTCCCACTAGGAGTCCCTTCTCTTGCAGTTCTCAGCCAGCACCAGGATGATCCCATCCTGACCAGGATGAAGCTGCTACTTTGGGATATGTCTGGGTGATTTCTTCCTTTCTCCATGCAGTTTTCCCAGCCAACCTAAGAGACCAGCTGGAGACAGCTCCTCACCTTGGGAGGGCATGAGGGACCTTTGTGTGCCATCCTGGGCTTCATGTGCTGGCTGACAGGGAGCAAGCACCAGGGACATCAAGCACAGCAGCTGGATAATCTTTGGAGAGGACTGCTCAGGAAGCTGCAGGATCTGCTGTGGAACAAACCCTCTGGGGAGCTTTGACAGGAGCACTCCCCTCTTCCCAGCAGTGCCCTGGGGGCCTGTGGAAAATCCCATCCCTGCAGCAGCTCCAAGGTTGGATTCAGCGTGTGCTGCTTGTTTGGCTCCATCACCTGGGTGGCCATGGCAGCAGCAGGGTCCATCTGTCCCTCTTCAGAGAGAAATCCAAAGGTGCAGAGGCTTCTTTCCCAAGGAATTGCATCCCAAAGACAGCATCTCGGTTTTCCTGGGATGAGGAATGAACCCCTGTGTCAGGTTAAAGGAAATGGAATAGCAATATCTGCTAAATCACAAGGAGACAGATTTTTTTGTTAACTCCTGAAATGCTGTTTGGAGTCAGCCTCCCCCTGGGGTTCTCCTGCCACAACACCCACCCCAAATTACAGACAGAATTTGGCTCGGGCAGGTGCTGCACCAGCATCTCCCATGGGCTCCCTGCTACAGGTTCATACAGGTTCAACCCCTGCTGCTCTCTGCTGTCACTCCTTCCAGCTCCTCTGACACAGGCCACCTGGGTTTTGTTAATCCTGGGCCTGAGCACGGGCTAAACACAGCAGCCCCAGTGCAGCCTCTGCCTCAGCATCCACCCACCACCCCAGTGGAAAAGAGAGCAGTGAATCAACCAACCCCCACGTGTTTGTCAGGTCTTCCCTGTCACTTCCCTCTTGACATTTCCATAATCCTGCTGTGCCTGCAATTAAGAACTTCAACAAAACGCCCGCTGCTCTCCTCCTCCTCCGCAGCACGGAGTAACAAAGCTGCACAGGCACCAGCTCCTGCTGAAACGAAATGAGCAAAATGAGCAGCCCAGGTCAGAGGCTTTTTCACAGCTGCCGAGGGATGCGAGAGATAAAAGGCCAGGGGTGTCAGAATTTCCTCCTCGGGTTGTGCAAGTGCAGCACGCAGCCCCATTACATATTTATTTATGGGGAGCTGCTCTGATAGCATCTGTCAGAGCTCACTGTGAGGAAAAACCACACTCAGCCCTGCTGCCTCCCAGTCAGCACCAGGAGCTGGCTGCGGATCTGCCATTCCTGGAGGAAGCCAGGGCCCTGCAGAAGCCTCAGCTGCCTGAAGAGCCCTCACACCTTGGGTTCAGGGACACAGAAGGCTCCAGCCTATTCCAGTGCCTGTTCTTTTCCTCTGGAGTCAAATGCAGAGGGAGGGATGAAGAGCAGTCTCTGGATTTTCACCCCAAGGTAAGGCCTCCCCATGGCTTCTGCCCAAAGAGATGTCTTCCAGTCCAACACATTCCTCATGGAAGGGATTTCAGGCATTGCAAGGGACTGGGGGAGTGCCCATCCCTGGAGGTGTCCAAGGAAGGCCTGGATGCGGCACTCAGTGCTCTGGGCTGGGGACAAGGTGGGGAGGGGCACAGGCTGGGCTCCAAAGACTCTTCAACCTCAGTGGTCCTGGGATCCCACAGTCTGGGTTCAGATGTACTTGGCCCACTTGGGGAGGGTCTCCCTTCTCCCTGGATCAGCTTGGGAAGGGTTTGTGGAAGCAATGGGATGCCCAGCAGCAGTGGCACTCAGGTGTTCAAACCCAGGCACACCCCAATGTCCTACACCACTCCCGGCATAAGTGATCCTGCACGTGAACCAGATCTCATCGTTCCCCTCCCCAAACCACCCCACTCGTCCTTCCAAGTGACCTAAACACCACTCCAGGAGCCCTGACTGTCCCTCCTCACCTGGTTTCCTGCAGGAATGATTATTTCTGCCTGTTTGCCATCCTCTAATTCCTCAAATCCCCCCTGGTTCTGACTGCTCACTGTAATTGTGTCACATGCACATCTCGCCAGCTTAATTCCATACTGATAAATGTCTTTACTTCAGATAATGAGTGGGGAGAGCCAGGACCAATAACTGCTCATTATTTCCCCATTATTTTCGCTTTGGTGCTGTGTAAATTAACTGAGGAGCTCTGCACTCCCCTATTTTGACAACTCAATGGCAGCAGCCATTTCAGCAGTTTGCCTTAACAATTCTAATTTGCCAGGTTTATTTCCAAGAAGTTCTGCCACCAGCAATTTGTCTATTTGCTCGCACACCCTTTGGCATTCCTCCTGCAAGGTTCTGCCTGCACATCCCGCTCCAGAGGCTCCGGTCTTTGCCAGTTTCCACCCTGTGATCCTCATTCTGCAGAACACAAAGGAATCATGATTAAAGAAAAATCCAAAAATTACAACTGCAAACTAAAAAGACCAAGCGAAATCTTTGAATGGGTCCTTTTTGCAGAGGATTAAAGGAGAAACAGGAGTCTCGTGTCTCACTCAATTATTTCTTATCTGTTTCGGGGCTGCAATATGGGTTTGGATAATTTGTCAGAGTGGGATGAGCATATCCATTATTTATGTATTTATCAGTTTTGGAGAGTTACCTGATGGCCACTCTGTTCTGTGGAGCTGCCAATCAGCTGAGCTCAGCAACAGCTGCAGCAAAGAATCATGGAATATCCTCAGTGGGAAGGACACACAGGGATCATGGAGTGTCACTCCTGGCCCTGCACAGACACCCAACAATCCGACCCTGGGCATCCCTGAGAGCGTTGTCCAAACTCTCCTGGAGCTCTGGCAGCCTTGGGGCCGTGCCCATTCCCTGGGGAGCCTGGGCAGTGCCCCATCACTTCTGGGGGAAGAACCTTTCCCTGATATCCGGCCTGACCTCACAGCTCCAGCTGTTCCTGGGAGTCCTGGGATCAAGCCCCCCACACTGGGAACAGCAGCTGTGATACAGCCTCACACAGATGAACAATCCCAGAAATGGACCATCCTTAGGAGCTGCTGACAGACTCACACAGCAAAAAGGTTCTGATAAAAAAGCCTCAGGGCCAACACTCGGGGCTGACCTCAACACTCTCCAGTGCAGGAACAAAACACAAATACAAACAGAAATAACACAAAACAGAGGAGATTTTACACCTTGGAAAGCCAGAGGCCTCTGGAAGTCCGTGTTTATGGCTGCCATAGGGAGCTCCCCTGTGGAGACAGGCTGGGAGAGCTGGGGCTGCTCAGCCTGGAGAAGGGAAGGTGGTGTGGAGACCTCAGAACCACTTCCAGTGCCTGCAGGAGCTACAGGGAAGCTGGACAGGGACTTCCCATCAGGAACTGGAGTGCCAGGAGAAGGGGGATCAAACTGAAAGAGCTTAGATATATTCAGCTTAGATATTGGGAAGAAATTCATGGCTATGATGGAGGTGAGGCCCTGGCACAGGTTGCCCAGAGAAGCTGTGGCTGCCCCTGGATACCTGGAAGTGTCCAAGGCCAGGCTGGATAGGGCTTGGAGCAACCTGGGACAGTGGAAGGTGTCCCTGCCTATGGCAGGGGTGGGTCTGGATGGGCTTTAAGGTCCCTTCCAACCCACACCATTCCCTGATTCTCCATTTTCCATCAGGAGCATTTGGTGCTGCTGCAAAGGGTGGCAGGAGCAACATCTCAGGGTAATAAACAGCAATTAATGAGTTGTGCAACCAGAGTGCTGAGAGACAGGCCAGCACCCCCCAGTGCATCCCAGACCACTCCTGGAGCCAACAGGATCGATGTCTCCGCTCCAGCAGCTCCAGCTGCACTCTGACCACCAGCCTTCTCCTGCTGGAGTCAGGGATGTCAGACAGCTCCCAGTGCACAGACACAGCCACGGATTTCCAAACCCAGTCATAACCAAACCAGGGACAGGTTCAGGATCTTGTCATTACCCTCAGCAGGAGGGGGGAAAAAAAAAATCTAAAAAAGGAGTGCTGTCACCCAGGCATTTTGAGCCGAGAGGTCACAAAGCCAATCACTCTGCCCTACCCAGGACCTGCTGGATGAGGAGTCCAGCAGCCAAACAATACATTTTTTTTTCTTTGATTGATTTGCACATTGTGAAAGTTGGGAGGGAGAAGAAGAGAGCAAAGGCAAAGCTATTCTGCCTTGACTACAATATCTGCTTCCACAAAATTGAAAACGTCTTTTTGGAGCGCTTCTGAACGTCTCAAAAATCAAGTTAAGGAAAGGTCTGAAATGAAAAGTCAGCTCAACAGAAAAGAAGCAAAAAGAGTTTGCAGAAATGTCAGCAGAAAGTACTTGTCTTTTTTTTCCCCGGGGGTTTTTGTTCTAAAACAATCTGGTCAAATCACTCCAGAGTCACGATTAGCATCAGTGTTAGCAAATCTTCATTCTGTGCAAAAACAAATCAAATGCATTAAAATGCCTGCGAGCACAGTTCTTGTGGGAAAAGGAGGGCCCAGCTCTGGACTGGGAGAAAACACACTTAGATTGGAAATTAAGAAGGAATTCTTTACCCAGAGGGAGGTGAGGCCCTGGCACAGGGTGCCCAGAGCAGCTGTGGCTGCCCCTGGATCTCTGGAAGTGTCCAAGGCCAGGCTGGACAGGGCTTGGAGCAACCTGGGCTAATGGAAGGGATGGAGCTGGATGGACTTTAAAGTCCCTTCCAACCCAAACCATTCCACAATTCCAAGTTTCCTTCAACACCTCAAATGCAGGTGCTGTGGCTTTGCAGGGCCCCCTCCCTGGGCTGGTGGAGCTGAGCATGGGGCAGGAAAAGCAGGAATGAGGGATTCACAAGATTCTCCCTGCCAGTGTTCAGTGCTCCACAGACCCTGTGGCACAGCAGGAGTTCCAAGGCAGCACTCCCCTCATTCCCAATGGGATCTTGGCAAGGGAGTCCGTGAATCCCTAATTCCTGAGCACCTGGTTTGCACAATTCACTGCTGTGTAACCATGGTGTGAACTCCTACCACAAGCACTGCTGGCACCCCAAACAGCTTGTGCTGAAGGGACACTTCTGTCTCAGGTGGCACAGGAGCCAGCAGCAGAGCCATGCCTTGGATACATCCCATCTGGGAGACCATTAACAGTAATTAACATAATTAAAATCCCACCACTGACCTGAGCACTTCAGCTTTGCATCACTTCTGGACTTCAAGGGCTCACCTGACAACAAGGGAACAAAGGACAGGACAAGAGGAAGTGGCCTCAAGGTGCACCAGGGAGGGTTTAGGGTGGATATTAGGGACAATCTCTTCACTGAAGGGCTCAGACCAGGGCAGTGCTGGAGTCCCCATCCCTGGAGGGGTTTCACAGACATTTGGATGTGGCACTCAGGGACATGGGTGGCCTTGGCTATGCTGGGTCAATGGTCTTGAAGGTCTTTCCCAACCTAAATGATTTAAAGATTGTCTAAGGTGACAGAGCTGAGTGTAAGCCCAGTACCCTCCCAGGTGGTCTCCCACTGCCCCAAACCCACCAGTCTGGGCATTTCAGCCGGGTCTCACAGGGCCTCCTGCAGGAGCCAGCAGCTCTCCCAGTCCATTTTTCCTTCTCACTTGGTGGTGGCAACCTTCTGCCCGTGGGATGAGGCAGATGACATCATTCCCTGCACTGGATGTCACCAGCTGGAGCTCATCTTTTCCTGAGACAAGCCCAAAAATTCATGCAAGACATCACTCTGAGGAAGCTGCCTCAGGTCAGGACAGAGACACAAACAGCAGAGCTGCTACTTCTGGAGAATTCCTGCAGCATTTCACTCCAAGCACCTTCCAAAATCCATCTGCACACTGGAGTTCCTCACGTGCAGTGCAGCTCTCCCAAGAATCATGGAATGGTCTGGGATGAAGGGACTTTAAAGATCATCCAATTCCTACCCCTGCCATGGGCAGGGACACCTTTCACTATCCCAGGTTGCTCCAAGCCCTGTCCATCCTGGCCTTGGACACTGCCAGGGATCCAGGGGCAGCTGCAGCTGCTCTGGGCAACCTGTGCCAGGGCCTCCCCACCCTCACAGGGAAGGATTTCTTCCCAATATCCCATCTAACCCTGTCCTCTGGCAGTGGGAAGCCATTCCCCTTGTCATGCCACTCCATCCCTTGGAAAGAGTCTCTATGTTTCTTGTCAGCTCCTTCAGGTACTGGAAGGCCACAGTGAGGTCACCCCAGAGCTTCTCCAGGCTGAACGATCCCAGCTCTCCCAGCCCTTCCTCCCAGCAGAGCTGCTCCATCCCTCTGATCACCCTGGTGCCTCCTCTGGACTCTCCCCAGCAGCTTCACGTCCTTCCTGTGCCGGGCCCAGGGCTGGGGCAGCTCTGCAGGTGGGCTCTCACCTGAGCACAGGGGCAGAGGGGCACAATCCCAATCCCTTTCCTGCTGCCCACTCTGGGGGATCAGCCCAGCACAGGGTTGGACTGGAGGTGGCTCTGGGAGTGACAGCACTGAGCAGTTCCAGGGCTGCAGAGAGCAGCACAGAAATTATCAAAGTGACACTTGCAGGTAAATACTGGGGTCATCCCACCCAGGGCATGGACAGGACCAGCAGCCAGAGCCAGGAGATGAGGGAAGAGATGCCTCTGTCAGCCACGAAGTTCACGGACTGAGCATTCAAACGGCCGCAGCTCAAGGGCTTGCATCCCTGCCTGGAATAATGATAACGCCCGGGAACGACTGCTGCCTTCGGCTCCCGCTATCGTGGAAGAACAGCTCCTGCTATCACAGCGAAGCACAGAGGGAACGGGAGAAGGACAGAAAAAATACACCCCCAAAAGCACAAAAAGCCGGAATCTGCTCAATTCAGGGCTCGGAGAACCCAACCCAACCAATCACCGCACACAAATGTGATTACCGGGGTCTGTCTGGCGCTGCGCGACGCTGAAAGGCTTTTCCTCCCCTCCCCTTCTCTCCAAGGATCCGAATTCCTCTGAAGGAGGAGGGGAGGGAGGGGGAAGTGCCGAGTGTCCCCGGATCGCGGCGGCGAGGCGACAGCCCGCAGCCGGCGCTGGCAGTGCGTGTTTTAGCGGCGGGGCCGCTTTCGGCAGCAGCTCGGCGGTGCGCGGGCAGCTGCCGCAGCATCCCCGGCTGCCGCGGGGAAGGAAAGGCTGCTGCTGCCACCTGCAGCCCGCTCCTCCGGGCACGGCTCCCTCCCGGAGCCGGCTCAGACGGGCCGGGCGAGCCCCAGGTGTCAGCCCGGCCGAAGAGGGGCTTCTCGGGGCTCCCAGGGAGGCAGGGTGCTGCTGCTCCCACGGCATCTGCCACCCTCGGAGGTAAAACGGTGCCAAGCGCCTCCCTGCCCTGCACCGACCCTCCGAGCTGACAGCAAGTCCGACGAACACCTGGTGTAGAAAGAGGTGGCAAAAATCTTCGGAGAGAACAATGGAGGCAGAGGTCACGCCTCTGCGTATTGGCTTTATTCGGGTGCCACCCAAAAATAACCCCCAAAGAGCTTTCCCAAGAGCAGCTGTGGCTGTCCCTGGATCCCTGGAAGTGTCCAAGGCCAGGCTGGACAGGGCTTGGAGTAACCTGGGACACAGTGGGAGGTGTCCCTTCCATGGAATGAGATGAGCTTTAAGGTCCTTTCCGACCCAAACCGTTCCATGATTCTGTGATCCGACAAAAGCCTCCAGGTGCAAATCCAGGAGCTCCAGCAGCAATGTGCAGAGGGGATTTTTTTTCCAGCAGGGAACATCAGGGTAACACGGGGAGTTGTGCAAAGGGGGTGATTGGAATCTGCGATGTGCAATTAGTACCGGAGCACAGATTGGGTAGCTGGCAGCACTCCCAAAGCCCGAGGTAACGTCAAGCATCTCCTCCTCTATAAAAAGACAGAACTTAATCTCAAAGGACTCTGGATATTCACATCCTGGGAAGGCAGGGTGCCAAGGACACAGCTATTTTCTTTACAAAACCTGGCCTAATCCCATTTTACTCCTAAAATCACCTGTCCCCTCTGAAGGAAATTGAGCCTGGACATACATAAACAGTTCTGCCCTGAAAAACCCCACCAAACACCATTCCCACCCTACTGAGGGCCTGCAGAGCAGACACACACCACCACAAACCTCTGATCTCCACATGCCAAAAACAAAGTACCAGGAAAACTGGAACAGGAGAGAAAAAGCTGAAAACTGTCCCTCAGTCTCTGGGATGACATAAGGAAATAACCCTCATGACCCCAATGCACGTGGCAAAAAGCAATGGATGTGGCACCAAAGGCTATTTGCTAATTAACAGGAAATTTTACCATCTGTAAAATCCCCCCTGGGTTCACTGCATCAATCAACCTCTACTTTGAGAGTGAATGAAACTTCAACCAAATCATTCTTCCAAAAATATGAACCTGAAAGCTCCTGCAAGAGTTAATAAGGGGGATGAGAACCCCAGGCTCTACACACAAAATAAAAGGAGTCCTAAAGCACTGGATTCATATTTCAGCCTGACTTTAGTGCTAAATGTCGACCAATTTTGACAGAAATCCATCACCCAAATAAAATTTGAAGGTCTGAAGCAGAGAGTTGAAGCATAAAAATATACTGCAAAGGCACATTTAAAGCCCAGGTCTAAAATTAGTTGTTTGACACAGGGAGTTTTAACAGTGCTGCAATCCCCCCTTCCTGCACCGATTTTGTTCTCTAAGCTCACACATGGCTAAAAACCATATTTTAAAATAAGTTATAGCTTAAAAGGAAGGATTTCCTCCATGTTCTGCTGTATTAGGACAGGTGTCACCATTTAACTCAAGTTTGCCAGGGTAAGTGGAAGTTCCCAGGTTTGTTGATCACTTTCCCAGGATTTAATAAAATCACAAGTTGTTCAGCCCAGCTCCATAAATTTGACAAGAAATGCATTTAACAATTTCAGTAAGTTATTTCTGCATACCAAAGCCGGGTGATACTCATCTCTTCTTTAAAAAAAAAGGATGCCTTATCCTCTTCCTAATACAGAGCAAAGATGTAAAGATCCCCTAATCTTTGAAGGAAGGTGTCTTCAAACCCTCCACGCTACTCGTGCATGAAAATAAATCCATAGGAAGAGAGGAGCTCATGCTCGGAATGTTAACATATTGCAGCATCAATTATGATATTTATCACACAGGGAATGAGAAGTTAGCAACCATTTATAGCCCAATTCCAGTAAACATTAGGGCCTTTCCCAGCATATACACACACCCCCACAATTAATCAGAGGGAAAACTCTTCCCAAATAAATCCGAACTGCTTCACAGAGGCGGCTTTGTTTTCCCCATCTCCGCAGAGTTTTTTTTTTACAAGGAATGACCCCACCCCATGCCAGATCCTCAGAGAAACCACTGGGAAGAGCTTTCCCTGCTCCCTGTGGGGGAACTGCTCATTCCAAGGAGGAACAGCAATTTTAGGGACTGCAGGGGCTTCCTGGCTGGTGGCACAAACAGCCCATGGAGGGGTTTGCAGGCACCTGGAAGAGGTGGCTGAGGAGCAGCTGTACCTGCATGGGCCCCTCTGGTCCCCAGGGGCTAGGACTGTTCTCCAGCCACTGCAGAAAGAGATGTCCAAGTGTTGACCACAACCTGGAACAGGCAGACCCAGCATCAGTGACACAAGTGGGGCACCAAAGCACAAAATCAAAATCTTCCTATTAAACCAAAACCCCAAAGCTTCACTGAACACGAAACAAGTGACCCTGAATTGAGCCCCAGCCCTCAGCAAGGCCACTGCCCACCAGCAGCACCAGTTTTGGGTTGGTTTTAACCCTGGAGCTGGAGAGGGACCTGCAGAGGTGGGACCTGCATTACTCATCACAATGAGCATAAGAAAATCCATTCAGGAGAACACATGGAGCATCCCCACAAACCCCCAGGGACCCAGCACAAAATTCCAGAGCAGAGACCTTCCACATCATCTCCCCACAAGCCCCCAGAGCAGGGACTACAACAGCACTTCCCCATAAACCCCCAGTCCAGGGAACCCCCCAAGCCCCCAGACCAGGGAACCTCCCCAGACTCACATAGCAAGGACCCCCACACCACCTCCCCCTAAACTCGAATTCAGGGACCCCCCCTAAACCTCCACACCAGGGACCCCAACATGATCTCACTCCAAACCCCCAGCCCAGGGACCCCTCACACCACCTCCCCTGAACTCCCAAACCAGGGAAACCCCCAAGGCTCCAGACTAGGGAAACCCCCAAACTCCCAGCCCAGGGATCTCCCAGACCATACACACCATCACCCCACAAACTCCCAATCCAGGGACTCCCCCCAAAGCCAGGACCTCATGCCACCTCCCCAAAACCACCCAGCCCAGGGACCCCCTGGAACCCCCAGCCCAGGGAGCCCCCACCTCACACAGAGCCTTTGTCAGGAGGACCTCAGCCAAGGGGCTCTTCCCAGGTTAACAGGACCATATAAATAATGGGCTCGGTATAAAATTAGGGGATGTGGGTCAAGGGGGAGATGCTCAAGGAAAACGGGACGCACAAGACTTCGCTCCAAAGGGAGAACCAGGGGAGACGGGAAAAGACAAAGCACAACCAAAAGGGGGCAGAGGGAGCCAGCGCTGTGCCAGCAGATCACAGAATCCTTGAGGAATCACAGAATTCCTCAGGGCTGGACAAACCCCCAGCCTCAGCCAAGTGCACCCGTTGCCGTCAGGGGCTGAGCAGAGCCATAATCCTGCCCCGTGGGAAGCGGGAGCTGACGCCCTCCTGCTGCTCTCTCCTTTCACTTCCCAACACACATTCTCCACAAAAAAGGAATTTCCAGGACAGTTCCCCCCCACACACACATTCCCACATCCTCTGTGTTGTTATTGTTTGGGTTCAGAGTTGCCATGAGAACGTGCAGCCAATGTTAATTTAATGGAATTACCATGTGTGGAAAAGGACCATGGCCAGAGCCCAGCTCCCTAATTCATTCCCTCACAACCAGGGCCTGAGCAGATATTCCATGGAATGCTGGCCAGTCAGGGCTTCCAGGCTTAGCTCACCCCTGCACAGCTCTTCCCAGAAAGAATAAACCAGGATATTCCTTTCAAAACCGCTTTTTTGATGGGAAAAAAAGCCCTGAAGGAGTGCCTGAAATGCCTCATCACTCCCACACTGAATGGATCCTTAGCACTGGGAAGCTCAGGAGTTCCTGGGCAGATTTAGAGTTTCCCTTTGTTTCTTCACTCAGTCCCAGTGGAACACTTTGTGGCTGTTCCCTCCTCAGCAGTCACAGAGGGAGGTGCAGGAATCAGACCCACACAAGCCTTTCATGACTCAGTTTCCACGTCAGCTTTTTCCTTATTTACTGCAGAGTTCAGGGTGCTTTTAGCTGGGAGACTAGAGCAAGATTGCAAGGGAAAAGATGGATTTTTCTATCCAAGTATGAGTGACAAATGTGAGCCCTGTGGTGACAGAGGACACAGATCTGTGGCTGCCCCATCCTGCCCGTGATCCCTGTGAGATCCTTTGGAGCAATATCCTGGTTTTCCTCAGGCAGGAAGGTTTGCTGCCACTTCAGAGGCAAAAACTGCCATTTTTCCCACTTCCCAGGGAAGGGAAGCCAATCCCACAAGGCTGAGTCCAGCACAAACTGAGGAGGAGGAAGAAAAGACACCAGATATAGCAGCCCAGGGTCTCTGAGGCTTAAACCACTGTGTGTTGGTTGTAGATAAGGCCCTTCAAAGCCATTGTTTTATTCCTTCAAAACCACGCTGGCTGCAGCCAGAGCTATGAATTCATGGAGCAAAGCTCTTTCCCAAGGCCAATATTGCCTGTCCAGATGATCCCATAATTCCACCGAGGTCCAACATTTCATTTGGCCTCCCCAGCAGACCTGACCTTGCAGGAATATTTTCTTGGCGTGAACCACAGAGAAACTGTGAAGAGAAAGTATTAAATGCTTGCAAAGGAGATGAGAGCAGAAAGAGTTTGTTTTTGGGGTTTTTTTGGGACTTTTTTGTTTGTTTGTTTCTCACTGTCTACTCAGTGATAAAGAGACAAAAAAGGCCAGAATTTCATAAAGCCCTGTTTGTTAATGATCAGAAATGCAAAGCCTGACTACAGAATTACACTGCTCCTTTGAATGAGCTTCTGGTGGCTTCTGCAAAAGAAAACAGAGCCAAGTAATGCCAGTAATAGGCTAAATAATTAAAAGACAAGTTTTCTCTCTTGAGAGTGGAAGCCAACAAGGGGATTAACAAAGGAAGACAGATAAAGTGAGGAAAACTCTTATATTTTCAGTAAAAATGATGAGTTTATTACAAGCATATTAAAAAAGAATGAGAGGTCAGTGAGTGGCCCTGGACTTTGGTCCTAAATTGGGATGTCTCAGTCAATCACACCAAAAATTTACCCTTACTCTAAATAATCGGTGCAGTGACCAGACCTGGGAAAAACCCACCTAAAGGAGCTTCAAAGGGCTTGGAGAATCAAGTGGAATGAAGAAAATAGAGCTCCTGTTGGCTTACTGAGATTGCTAAGGTTCTGCATACCCAAGGAAATTCATTTCAACTAGATTTAGTTGAACTTCAGGTTAGAACCATTCACTGTGCCCTGCAGGATGGCTTGGGCTGAACAACAGGAAGAATTTCTTCCTAGAAAGGGTGGCCAGGAACTGGAAGGAGCTGTCCAGGGAGGTTTGGAGTCCCCATCCCAGGAGGTATCCAAGGAATGCCTGGACATGGCACTCAGAGCTCTGTGCTGGGTGACAAGGTGGGGATGAGGCACAGGTTGGACTCGATAGTTTTGGAGGGCTTTTCCAACCTCAATGATTCTAATCCCATGATTGGGGGGGTGGGGAGGTGTGTGTGTGAAGCTTTTTGGAGCATCTACAAGGTGGCTCTGGCTGGGGGAATGATCCCACTTCTCTTTGTGTGGATCGAAGTCAGTTGTTTGGTTTCCCTCCACCCTCCAAAAGCTTCCAGCTTCAAGAAAGGCACAATTGACCTGCTAGTGCCTGCCCAGCCACCCACATCTCATCTGGAAGTTGTGGCTGTGGGCTGTTGCAGCAGCCCTCTTGTTAGAGGGTAGAAATGAGCCAAGACACAGACTTCTTGCTTATCACAGCATGAAAAGGGCCCTGGTTTACTCCTCTTTACAGCTCAGCCATTCTGACTCCAACCATTCACTGACCCTGCCTGCAGCAGCTCTTGCTGTAGGTTTCCCTTGCAGCCTCTGACTGCTGGGTATTTCCTGCTAAACTCTGCCTGCAGGGATCAGTTTGCAGGCTCTGAGTGCAGCTTTTACCCAGCCAGACTGTGACTGCAGGTTCCAACAACAGGCTCTGACTGCACACCCAGACTGACCTCACTGCAGGGATTCTTGCCTCAGGGTCCTCCTCCTCCATCATCATCCTCTCCTACCTTCTTCTTCCTCCCTCATGATTCCCTCACCAGCTGACCCACTCCCTTTTATCACACTTGTCTTTATTAGATACAGCTGTGACTCATCAGGGGCGAGGCTGCATTGGGTAATTAACACAGCTGTTACTGATCAGGGGCAAGGTCACCTGTATTCCCTTCTCCTAGAGTGGGCTGCAATCCCAGCTGTGCCAAAATCCAGGAGCAGCCCCTCCTGGCTGATTTCCAGAGCCAGTTTAGATCCCTTGCCCATGGGTAGGAAGTGTGGTTAAAATGTCTCCAAACTTGAAATTATTCTATCCCTGCAAGTACAGATTTCCAGCCCGAGGTCACTCAAAGCAGGATTTCAAAGGCAAATCCCCATTTCTCTTCAGCAAGAAAAATATCCCGACAATATTTTGCTTTGACCTTCTTGAAGTGTTTTAATAAGACTGAAACAATCCATATTAACGGAGATTGAAATGTTTCATTTCCACACTGCTGCCCCAATTGCTGCATGATACGAGAGGAATAGAGCACAGCAATTTTACAAATGGCTTCAATAATGTCCCACTAAAGTCTGCCAAAAATCAATTTCTGAACAGAGGGCTCTTTTCCCAGGGAAAAATCTCCCTGGGGCTGTAATGCCAGGGTGTGTGGAGAGGGTGAGCTCTGAGGACAACCTGCAAATCCCAGTGCTTCAGCAGCTCCCTGTGCCTGGAAGTGGTGACAGAGAGAATGAGACCTTGAGTCATGTTTTTGCAACTCCTGATGCTACTGCAGGAGCAGTAGCATTATCAACAGGCTTTTGTCCCTCTTAATTCAAACCACGAATCCGTGTCCTTGCAGGACAGGATTCCCATGCACTGCCCACCTTTGGATATTGCAGGGATACAAGGTGTGCAGTCCCCTTCAGGGAGCCAGGAAGAGCAAAAGATGGCTTGGGCACCCAAATCTGCTTGGAAATCCTCCAGTTATTCCCCTCCTGGGAGTCAGGCAGGAGCCTCAGGTCAGGCTTTTCACTTAACTTCTACTCTTCCATGGATCTGATGGAGAGTCCAGAGGAGACACCAGGGTGATAAGAGGGATGGAGCAGCTCTGCTGGGAGGAAGGGCTGGAGAGCTGGGATTGTTCAGCCTGGAGAGGGGAAGCTCTGGGGTGACCTCACTGTGGCCTTCCAGTACCTGAAGGAGCCAACAGGAAACATGGAGAGAGAATATTCCCAAGGGATGGAGTGCCAGGACAAGGGGGAATGGCTTCCCACTGCCAGAGGGCAGGGACGGGTGGGATATTGGGAAGGAATCCTGCCCTGTGAGGGAGGTGAGGCCCTGGCACAGGTTGCCCAGGGAAGCTGTTGCTGCCCCTGAATCCCTGGAAGTGTCCAAGGCCAGGCTGGATGGGGTTTGGAGCAACCTGGGACAGTGGAAGGTGTCCCTGGCAACCTCAGCTCACGAGGAGCCGGGAGGGTTTCAGATTCTGCCTGCCAGGTGTATCCTTTCCTCCTTTAAACCCTTCTCTCCGACTTTCCCTCTCCTCCTCCTCTGCAAAAAATCTTCCTGCCACCTCCTGGAAGAAGCTGCAACTGCTGCAGTGCCTCTGCAGAAGGGGAATGAATGCTCTGGGTGTGCTGGAAAGCTCTCCAGGTTGGGGGGGAGCTAGGAGCTCCCGCCTGGATTTCCAGCCTCCCCTCTGTGTCTTCCCGCTCTTTCTTTTTCCAGGAGTGCCTGCCTTGCGTTTTTTTGACGTTATCAGTGCTAAATGCCGGTGCTTCCCCCCAGTCATTGCTTTCTTTTCAAGGAGAAGACAATGAGGGAATTCAGCCAAAGCACAGGAAATTAGGGAGAGCGATTAAGATCCACACCTTTGTGGTGTGGCTTTGTGTGCCTGTCCAGCCGACAAGACAAATTTGGGTGTCATTACTTGTGTTACAAAGGGAATGCCAAACAGTCTGAGAGAAGTCCCCATCAGGGGTTATCCAAACACAGTAAATTACCTCTGTCCCTAAAAAGGCAGAAATGAGAATAAAAATTAAATGGTCAATTTACTCAGGTGACAGGAAATTTTGAAGCTAAAAAGTAACAAACGGGTTTTGGCAATCAGATAAATATTGGAATGCATTTAGACAATGCTCTCAGGCACAGGGTGGGAATTTGGGATGTCCTGTGTAGGGCCAGGGGTTGGACTGGATGATCCTTGTGGATCCTTTCCAGTTCAGGATATTCCACATCATTCATATTCTGTGATGCAATTTTAGCAGGTTAATGCCTGCCATTAGGGATAACTGCATTTAACATCAGCGTTGTTTCAGCTGGATTTTTACCTGGGATAATCCCCTCAGCTTTGGATGTTCACTTTATCCACGAGCATCCTTTTTAGCTCACTGACTCCCATATCTGTCCAGTCTGTTTTATTTTCCAGCAAAATCCAATGGCATGTTTGCTAAATACAGCACTGCCTCGTGCAAATTGCTGAGATCAGGGAGTTGTGCTGGATAACAGCACAATTCATTGGGATTTTTATTATAATCATTATGCCAACGCTCTGTAGAATCTCTCCTGTATTATCCCGAGTCGATCCTGTGTGGAGAGAAGGATCAACAAATCTTCCAGAAAATCTGAGGGGTCTGGCCTTGGAGGGGTTCAATATTCAGTGTACAGGGACTGATTTAAACACCAAAATCAGGTGTGTTTACACATCTAGAGAGCTGCACAGGATATATTCCTTAAACTGTGAGTCCAGGATGTTCCTGCTTATCTGCAGCTTCCAAAGTACCCCCAAAATAACCTTGGTGGGTAACAAAAGTCCCCAATTCCTTTTGTAGTCAGAGGATTTTTAAATATTGTGGATTTCAAGGCTGGCATTTCTCTATTAAATCCTTTGCCCAGGTAGAGCTCCCCTGTCTTTAAGCAGCTCCTTTGAAAACTGCAGGATTTCTTTCTACCTCGATAATAATTTATTTGTTTTGTCAGCTTCCCAGTCCCTGCCAGACAGCTTGGATTGTTCTGGGAGAGTACTGGTCCTCTAGAAAAGGAAAGAAGAATGAATGAAGCCTCAGTTTCTCTGGATCTAATCATATATTATTGGTTTTAATTCAGCTCTACTTTGCTCCAGCACCAATTCCCTGGTATTTCCCTGTTTCTCACCTCCCTGGAGATTTTATGCCCAATGTAAAACCAGGGAAGAGCCATTCCTATTTTCTTTCTGGGGTTTATAGGGCCTGAATTGTGTCCCCTTCACATCTGGGTAAATTCAGACTTTCAAGGTGACTGAAAGGGGAGGCAAACAGGCCCAGCGTGGTCACACCACCTCAAGTCTGCTGGGATCCAAGCTGAAAGGCAAATTCCTCCAGCTTTTCTGTGTGGGATCATTTGAAATAGTTTTTCTCTCCATTCTGGGAGCGCTTGTACGCTCAGTGGCTCAGTGGTGGCTCAGTGCCCTTTTTGGGAGCACAGTGTCACTGGGGGTGGCTCTGGGGGTGGCAGAGGGGCTGTGCTGCAGCTCCAGCTCAGGTGGATGCCATTCCTGGATGTTCCTGGGCAAATCCCATGGGGAGCAGCTCAGCTCTGGCTGCTCGGAGTCTGCAAACACCAGGGGACACTGTGAGCCTGAGCAGTGCCAGGGCTGGACATGGCCCCAGCCTCTGCCACCCCCAGAGCCCAGCAGAGCCCTGCCCTGCCCTTCTGGGGCTTGGTGACATTGGATCAGTGTCCCTGCAAGGAGGGGACGTGGGGGGCCAGCAGGGCAGGATGGACCAGGACATTTTCCTACCTGAGGGTGTCACCCTTCAGGGTGGGACAAGGACACGGGGGTGACAGCCAGGTGCTGCACCCCAGGACACCTCACCTGCCTCCAAGTGAAGTCCCAGCCTTTGCCTGGAGCATTCCAGCTGGGAAGTGCAGCTTGGAGCTACGCAGGTGGGAGGGCAGGGGCACCAGGGTGTGGTGGGGACAGAGCAGGTGGCACTCAGGCAGTGCTGTGGGTGAAGCCAGAGGTGCTGATGGACCACAGGGAGCGGGGCATGATCAGGACACCAGAGGGGAAGGAGGGGTCAGCTGGGCCCCAGCTCCCTGTTCATGCCAAAGGCACATCACCCATGCATCACTTCTGAACACAGCCACGAGTTTGATCTCCAAATGCCTTGGAAGGATCAAGTGCAGGCTAAAAGGGGCTACAAAGTTTGGCTGCTTGGAACAGAGTTGGTGCTTTCCCTGTCAGATCTGTCTGATGGCTCCTTATCCCAGTGCCCTGCTGTGGCAGCACTTGGAAGGATCTCGCTGGGAAGGCTACAGAAATAACTCCCATTTCTCCTCTTTGCGTGATCTTTAAATTCCAGTTTTTATTTACACAAGTTGGGGGTGTTCGGCCTGGAGAAACAAAGGCTCTGAGGAGACCTTAACACCCCTCTCTGTGCCTAAAGGGGCTCCAAGAGAGCTGGAGAGGGCCTGTGGACAAGAGATGGAGTGACAGAACAAGGGGGAATGGCCTTAAGCTGACAGAGAGCAGGGATAGATGGGATATTGGGGAGAAATTCCTCCCTGTGAGGGTGGGGAGGCCCTGGCACAGGTTGCTCAGAGAAGCTGTGGCTGCCCCTGGGAGTGTCCATGGCCAGGCTGGACGGGGCTTGGAGCAACCTGGGCTAGTGGAAGGTGTCCCTGCCCATGGCAGGGGGTGGGACTGGATGGGCTTTAAGGTCCTTTTCAACCCAAACCTTTCTGGGATTCTGGGATTTGCCCCAGGAGAACCCTGCTCACATTCAGCACCACGGGAGAGGTTCTCCAACCCCCAGCCATGGAGTTGTTCTCGTGGCAGGATGGGACCCAGCAGCCACTGCCCACCCCAGCCAGCCCAGAGGGGACAGGACAGCACTCACCAGTGGATTGAGTGGATATTTGGAAAACAGCACAGGAATGTGGGGAGAGGGCAGTGGAGCCAAAGCCAGCAGGGCTCAGCTCCCTGGGAGAAGAGCCTGTTTAATGGCTCTGCTGAATCAGGGCCCAGGAGCAGCTCCATCTCCATCAGTTGATGGAATGACACTGGATCAGCTGAGCTGGTGATGCCAAGGGGGGTGAAGGCATCTCCCAGGGCTTGGGAAGCCAATGGCTTGCAAGGATGCCAGAGGAGGAGCTGGCAAAGCAAAGCCTCCAGCGGGCTGGGCTCGCCAAACGCCTCCTCCCACACAGTAAATTCACCCCCAATTAAAAATGTATCTGTTAGCTTTCCTGAGATTGATCACACATTTAATCAGGCACTGCTCAGATATAGAGTAGCACTGAAAGGCAGAGATAATAAAGAAATCATTCTTTTAAAGGAGTAGCTGCATTGCAGATCAATTTCTTCAAAACCTTCATGTGCACAGAAATCCTCTGGGATGAATATTTCATAAGGGGAATAACACTGTTAAATTAATAAAACCCCTGCATGCCTAGTTATGAACTACAAAGATTGCTGAAGTTGTTCTAAAAAAAATCCTCCTGTTCATACTTTGTACATCAATTTATGACAGAGTCATAGCTGGACCCCGAGGGAAACGGAGGAGAAAAAGGGACCCTTTTGATGTGAGGGATTTTCAGTAAGTGGGAAGAGTTGCATGGACACAACTGCCCAGAGAGGGCAGGCAGCCCTGCTGGGAAGGGGAAACAGGATTCTCTGGTGGGAGCATGGGCATACCAAAATGAATCATGCTAAGTATTCCTCCCTGCCTCTCTCAGGCTGTGGGTGAGAGACCTGAGGAGCTGGAGTGGCCTGAAGTGAGGGATAAGTGAGGTCCCAGGTGTCCATCTCCAGATGCTCCTGGGTATCACTGGGAGCACATCTTCAATTCCAGTCCCTCATCTGGTGGGGGTGGGAAAGTCTTCATCCAGCTGAGGGCACTTGGTCTGCTTAACTGGAGAAGAGGAGGCTGAGGACAGACATCATCCTGACCCAAAGCTTCCTCTCGAGGGGCAGCTCCAATCTCTGCTCTGTGAGCAGGGACAGGACCCAGAGAGCACCTGGCACTGTGTCAGGGGCAGTTTAGGTTGGATATCAGGGAAAGGTTCTTCCCCCAGAGGGTGCTGGGCACTGCCCAATCTCCCCAGGGAATGGGCACGGCCCCAAGGCTGCCAGAGCTCCAGAAGCCTTTGGACAATGCTCTCAGGGATGCCCAGGGTGGGATTGTTGGGGTGTCTGTGCAGGGCCAGGAGCTGAATTGATGAACCCTGTGAGTTCTTTCCAGCTCAGGTTATTCCATGATTCTGTGATTCCTTGTTGTGGGACCAGAACTGGGGTGTTCATCCAGATCAGGGGGACTTGCATCAGCACAACAGGGGATGGCTCTGTCTCCATCCTTCCCCCCTGGCCATGCCTCCCCAGAAATCCCATCCTGGTTGTCACTGCTCCCTCCATTCCTGCGCTAAGACCCTACCTTAGCCTTCCCAGGGGAAAATAAACTTCCACTGGAAAATTACTGGCTTCCCCAAATTACTGGCTTCCCCATCCATCCTTTCTGTCTCTGCAAAGCTCGTTCCCCTTGCACTCCTGCTCCCCAGCCAGCTCCTCCCTGGCTCAGTGGCAGCTCAGCCCAGGCTTCTCCTGCAGGCTGCTCCCAAACTTGAGAGGAACTCATCAGCCTTTAGCAGGGGGAAAGACAGAGAAAGCTCAAACCCACCATATTGATCTTCCTTTCCCTTTGAAATTTCCCCGAAGTAGCGCCAAATAAAAATAGAACAAAAATATGTATCACCGCTTCCCTACTTGTAGCTGATTTGTCTACTTGGCATTATTTTCTTCAGCGGGGAAGAGGCTGAGGAGCACAAAGGGGACAGAGGCACGGGATAAATAAGTAAGAATGTAAAATTGGGTGTTTGGAATTTTTTTTTAATGTTAACCAGATAATGTATTCATAATCTTCCCTGCTTACGACTAAAAAATGAGTGCTCGCCTTTTGAAGCCCTCATCTGGCAGGGAGAGATAGCAGATTTCTAAGAGCATTTTTTATGCTCCTTTGATGACTGCGAGGGGAAAAAATATTCAGAGAGCCGAAATGACATTTTTCTATAAATTTCACACAGCTCTGCAGGCATGTAGGCATGGAGGCATTCATTAAGATTAGTTGGAATTACTTAAGCACCGTGAATTTTCTCCATCAAGTTGGTAACTGGAACACTGCGGATTAGTTATTGATCAGCTGCCATTAATACTTGGGGCTCTTTCCATGCCTGTTGTTGGGCTTTTTGTTGCTCCTTCCCCCCTCTCTTGTGCGAGGCGAAGCTGTGAAATTCGCAAATTAAACAGGCGCTCTTCAGTCTCTCCTTTGTTTTGGGGAACAAAAAAAAACCCGAACAGAAAATAGAACTCCTTTGTTCATGCAAATCTTTATCTGCTCTGCCTCACTGCTTCCCCCCTCTGCTCCCTACAGCAGCCCAGATTTGGGGTGGCTCTCATGCCTGCTGCTGCAGTCTTCGCCTAGAATCACAGAGTGGTTTGGGTGGGAAGGGACTTTAAAGACCACTTAATTCCACCCCTTTCCATGGGCAGGGACATCTTCCACTAGGCCAAGCTGCTCCAAGTCCTGTCCAACCCAGTCCTGGACGCTTCCAGGGGTGGGGAGGGCAGTGCCTTTCCAGCAGGGCCTCTGGAAGCGTGGTGGGGCCTCACAGTGGGATTTCAGCCCACCGGTCCTGCAGATGGGTTTGGAGAGGCCACGAGCTGGGAATTCTGGCTGTGTACAGCTCTGACCCTCATGAGAGGCCCTGGTGATAGCAGGGATGCACTCCCAGCATCTTTTTCCTACAGGCTGAATGTGCCAGGCCAGAGAGTCATTTCCCAGAGCTGTGCAGATCCCTGCAGCCCTTGCTGACCCCACACACAGCCAGGGCCTGCACTGGGCACCAGCAGCTCCCAATCTCATTGCTGGTTATGGGATTTGTCTGAGGCTGAAAACTGAATTTGGACTGTGTGGGACCCTCCAAGATCTCAGTCTCCATCTCTCCAGGCCTTCTACCTTTCCCTTGATCTTTGATTCCTGTTGGAAAGCTCCTGGGTTTTAGTGATGCTTATTCCCAGTGAGGAGCACAGTGATGGAGTTGGGTCTTTCTCAGCCCAGCCAAGTTGGAGACACAAAAGTATTTTGTACATTTAAGCAACAGGGCTGTCCCAGAACTCCAGTGGGATTTCCTCTTCACCTCCAGGTACCTCACCAAGGCCCTCAGCTCTGTGGGGTGTGATCCTCCCCACACACTGCTCTGCTAAGGCACAGCCCTTGCTCACAGGATCCAGGTCTCCTTTCCCAGAGGGTTTTCCTGGGCCTCTTTGGGAAGCTGGTATTGCTGGGCACCTGGACACCAAACCCTGACCTTCACTGGACCGTTCAGAGCCTGTTGGACCTGCACAGCTGAGTGTGAGGTGGGGGCAAGAAGGAGGAGGCAGCAGCAAACTTGAAATGCTGACTGCAGGGTATATCCCAAAGGAATTGTGCTTGGCTGGACCTATTCTCCAACCAGCCCTGGAGCAAAGCTCCAGCCCCACAACAGCTGTGCATGGAGCTGATCCTGGCTGTTCTGGGTCCAAACCACCAGCTCCTGTCACCTTCACCTGTTCCTTCTTCCATTTGCCAAAAATCCCCTGCCCCAAGTCTGAGGAGCCCCGCGGAGGATTTGCCACATTTCTCATCAGAGCAGCTGTTCCTCAGCAGGTTCCGAAATAAATGACCATGGATGACTTTGCAAATGAGCATCCAGAGGGGCTCCAAGCAGCTGCTGCTGCAGGAGGAAACCAAGGCTTCAGTTCCCTACACACAGCCCCTAAATTGGTTTCTGTTCTGCCATGAGCAGGACTGGAGTGGGACCTTCAGGGTGTCCTGGCTCCAGCTGCCCCAGGCTGAGGGAAGCTCTGGGATGGAGTGGGACACACTCTCCATGATCCAAACAGGGACCAAACCAGCTCAACTCACACATTCCTATTTCAAAACTGCAGTTTAAAGAAGGGGGGAATGATGGATGGGAGAGCCCCGTGTCAGTGACAGGGAGAGTGGGAGTTCCTTCCCCACGGGACATGCAGCTCCAAGGTGATGGCTCCATTCTCATCAGGAAAAATTGCCTCCTCCTCATTGGGAAGGCAGGAGTGCCACCTTTCCCAGGTCCAGGCCTTTTGGGGTGGGAGGGAAGATGTGCCAATTGGAGCACCATGCCTACACCTGGAAGAGCCAGATGGGGGCCTGGAATTTTTACTCTTTGACCTTTCTAGGCACCAACTTCCAGCTGTTACAATGGAATTTATGGAGGATCCCTGGCATGTTTCTCTGTTAAGGCCC
The DNA here is from genome assembly GCA_016584745.2 of Phylloscopus trochilus trochilus. Taxonomy (NCBI): domain Eukaryota; kingdom Metazoa; phylum Chordata; class Aves; order Passeriformes; family Phylloscopidae; genus Phylloscopus; species Phylloscopus trochilus. The sequence goes on from WQNJ02000094.1 coordinate 1,877,290, forward strand.
CTGAAAGTGAAATCTCTCTCTCTTCTGTCCCTTGCTGCTGTGTAGTGCTCAGGGAAGCTCCCGGGCTCCCTCAGGAAGTTCTCTTTAGCCATTCCTGTGGTGCCTAAATTCCCTTCCCTGAGGTACAGTTAGGAGCAGAGGCTTTATCAGGGTGCTGTCAGCTTTTCAGCAGGATCCTGGAGCTGACAGAGAGCCACAATAACTTCAGAGGCCCTGATTCTTTGTGCCTTGTCAGCTCTGATGAACCCATACTCAAACTGAAAGAGGAGAAATTTAAATGGGATATTGGGAAGGAATTCCTCCCTGTGAGGTTGGGAAGGCCCTGGCACAGGTTGCCCAGAGCAGCTGTGGCTGCCCCTGGATCCCTGGAAGTGTCCAAGGCCAGGTTGGAAGGGGCTTGGAGCCACCTGGGACAGGGGAAGGTGTCCCTGCCCATGGCAGGGGGTGGAGTGAGAGAATCTTTAAGCTCCCTTCCAACCCAAACCATTCCAGGATTCTATAATCCCAATTGTGAGCTGGCTGGAATTGTGAGGGTGCTGGAACTGGACTCCAGAGGCTTCCATCAGGAAGGAAATGTGTCTGACGTGGAAGCTGTCCCTTGGTTTGGCTGTCTGGCAGCACAGCAGCTCCTGAGGCTGGGAGGAAAGCTCTGAATTATCTCTCCTCAGGGATGCACAAAGCCTTGTGGAATGTCCTGCATGGAATGTCTGCCCCTTTCCTCCACAATGGCCATTTCATGGGGTGTTTGTCCCGAGGGGTGTCTGGACATGGCTGGACTCACTTGATGCGTGCCCTGGTTCCAGCTCCCCACGGACATTCCACCTGGTGTCTGTTCTCAAGTCCTCCTGGGATCTGCACAAAAGCCAGGGAATATAATTTATTTTCTGCTGGGTTGTCACATTCCATGCTTTCCATCTGCTGTCTTTCCCAGGGAATCCCAAAGCCCTCTCTGCTTGTGCTGAGCTGCAGCAGGAGCCCGGGGCACGGGCGTCGCTCCGATCCCAGGTGATGCAGACCCAGAGCAACCTGGATTTGCATTCCTGGCTGGGTCAGCTGTTAAACAAAGAGATGTTATTTCTGAGAGGCTGAGCAATAAAAAACATGGAAATGAAACAGCATGGTAATTCCTGAGGGAGCCATGTCACAGGGAGAAAATCCAGGAGCATTACTTTTTGCACATTCCAAATCCATCCCTCTCTCTCCCCTCTCTTTCCTTCCCTTTTATTTTTTTTGGCAAGAAAACAGCTCATCAAGTGAAATCGAAGTCTAAAAATCTCTCTAAAAATCCTTTATGCTGGGGAGAAGAATATTTCAATGAAAAACAAGTCTGCCAGGATCACATTCAATACTCCTGACAAAGTTAAAGGAGATACCACTGGGAAACAGTGTCCCTTGATGGAACATGGTGAGGACAGCTGGGAAGGATGGGAATCCTCATGGGGAGGGGGAGGCAGAGGAGGATTGGAAACCTCCTGGCCTGTCAGGAGAAAAGAGAAAGATTAAAGGTTTTCCAAAGCCTGCCTGTGTGTGGAATACTGAGGGTGGCTGAGGGCTGTGGTTCACCTGTGGAAGGAGGGGACAGGGATGAGTTTCCCATCCCACCCATGAACTATAGGGTTGTGAAACAGGACACAGGCACACTCTTCCAGGTCCACAGGGAACCAAGCCACCAACCCACTCCCCACACCAAGTCTCTGGCTCCTGAAGCTTTGGTCTGGACTAAGGAAAAATCTCCATGATGCTGCACCCTGAGCATCCAAGGCCACTTCCCACATTCCTGCTCAGAGCAGGAAGCAAATGGAAGCAGACTGAGCCTGGCAAAGGTTCTGAACCTGCTTGGAGGAGTCCACAGGAGCTCTCCTGGTCACCCTCAGCATCTCTGGATATTCCCTGAATCAACAAGGAGCAGTTCAGGCTCGCAGCCAAAACTCATCTCAGGTTTAAATGAAGGGTTTGTTGTTCTGGAGAAGCAGGGAAATTGTCAGCACCACAGACACCTTCATTAACATCCAAACCCTGAATTATTCAGCTCAGAACAGCGAGAGCCACAGCACAGGTGGAAGGGATTTCTGCTCCCTCCTGCCCAGCCAAGCCCCTGCAGCCCTTGGCTCATGGAGCCACCATGGCAGACCCCTGGAGCTCCCTGTTTTCGAGCAGGATAACACACATGGCTGTGTCCCTGGCACAGCTGTCTGAGGGAATACAGAGAAAAACACAAAGAAAAAGCATGGGGAGTGTTTTCCCAGCCTGTGTGGCTTCATCTCCCAGCTTCCCTCAGGAGAAATTACTTCTGGAAGAGCAGGAGCAGTTTTTCACACTTGGAAAGACAAGCTTTGCGAGAGCTCCCAGTTTTTAGTGGGAATGAATAGCCACGTGGTTCTGACCATCAGCATGTGAACTCCCACCCATGGAGCATTCTCCAGGTGCTTTTTGGCCATGTGAAGTTCCTCTCCAAGGGTGGAATAGTTGAACAAGAGTTTGACAAAAACCAACGTCTCACAAACAACCAGCACACAGAATCACAGGATCATGGAATTGCTTATGTTGGAAAAGCCCTCTAAACTCAATGACCCCAACCACTTCCTCAGCCAAGGCCAAGGACACCACTGACAATTGTTCCCAAGATCCACAGGGCTTTGAAATCCCTCCAGGGATGGGGACTTCAGCAGTGCCCTGGGCAGCTGTGCCAGGGCTGGACAACCCTTTCTATGAAGAAATTCTCCCTGGTGTCCAACCTGAACCTCCCCTGGCTCAACTTGAGGCCGTTCCCTCTCATCCTGTCCTTGTTCCTTGGGAGTGGAGCCTGGTCCCCACCTAGCTGTCCCCTCCTGTCAGGGAGTTGTGCAGAGCCAGAAGGTTCCCCCTGAGCCTCCTTTCCTCCAGGCTGGGCCCCTTTCCCAGCTCCCTCAGCTGCTCCTGGTGCTCCAGATCCTTCCCCATCTCTGTTCCCTTCCCTGGATACCATCCAGCCCCTCAATGTCCTTCTTGTTGTGCAGGGCCCAAAACTGACCCCAGGATTTGAGGTGTAGCTTCAAAATAATTCCAGACTTGCCAGTTACATACATTTTTTGACTTTCTGAAATAATCAGTATAAAATGTTCTTTTTTTTTTTTTTTTGGCTGAAAGGGGACTGCAGATATTTTTCGGAGTTTAATCATCATTACTTCCAATTCCTCTTTCCTCCTAGGGCCATATGCTTGGTTTGAAGCTGTGGGAATATCTTCACTAGTGCCAATGAAATATTTAGGACTGTCTAAGTGGATTCAGCATAAATTTTCCCTAAAATATGCCCCCAAACAGAAGAACAGATGGGTTTTGGTGCCGGCTGGGGCAGCCCCTTGTCTCCACCAGCCTTTATTTCTTTAGGACATGCCCAAAACACAGCAGCAGCTCCTCCTCATAGGGGTTTTTACTTCTGATTCCAAGCCTGGAGACCCTGAGCTCCCTTTCCAAGTGAGTTTCTCCCCAGCAGCCTGAGGACATGTTGTTTTCCCAAAGTACCCATGGAGAACATGGACTGTTTCCATGAGCACTGCAGCACCCAGAGGAGTCTGCCTCCTGACTCAGCAAAATATCCAGGCAGGGATGAACTGGGATATTCTCAGGAGCCACTGGCAGAACATCTTCATCTCTACCACACCGCTGATATTCCCCAGCTCTCCCAGAAAGGGAATTATCTCTGAGTTATGGAGCCTGTGGCTGCTTCCACTTCCTGTGGGAAGTTCCCTGCCCAGGGCAGGGGTTGGGAGCTGGGTGATCTCCAGGGGCCATCCCAACCCAAACCATTCCGTGATTCCAGTGAGGCATGGCCAGAAGACACAGAAATTACTCACTGAAGGAGGAGCCCAAAGGCTGCCACGTGGACATGGACTGGCAAAGCAGTGGTGAGACCACATTTCTTCAGGAATTTGATGCAGAAAACCCTCACTGAGCTAAGCCTGTGGATTACAGCCCCTGCTGGGGCTCCCTAAATCCCTGTCACAAGGTGTGCTCCTCACCCATGTAAAAGTCCCATTCAGTCCTTGCAGCCTGCCAAGTTTCCAGCATCAGCAAAATCTCCTGGGACTGATTTCCAGCAGCTAATTGTGTGAAGAAAAAAGAAAAAAAAAAAAAAAAAAAAAAAAGGAAGTCTTCCCTTTCATCAGTTTTCTGTGCACTTCCCTTGTTCTCAGCTGATGAGAGCAGAAGTTCCCAATCTGCTCGCTTCACTTCACAGGATATTTTGCAGGATATTTTGCATCCCAGCCTGGCCACGTATGGCATCACCATCCTGTGGAGCCTGCTCCACGCTGGCAGCGGGCTGGGAGCTGAAAATGATCCGGGAATATCAAATAAATGTGGGAGCAAAGCAAACAACACCGGGCAGTGCTGCTGATGGGTTTTCCCCCCCCTCTGAATCCGTGTGACGCCTCTGCTCCTCACGAGGCTGCCACAGAAAGCTGCTCTGCTTTACAGGGAATTTGCTGGAAAACCAAAGACCGTGTAGCTGTGAAGGAAGATGGGCCTCGTGTCTGCCTTATTGTCCTCTCTGCCTGCAGGTGACCTCTGCAGAGGGGACTTCTCCTTTAGGCTGCTCCCCTCCCCTCCACCTCCCTGGGTGGATGTGCCAAGTGTGTTTTACACATGCACCGGTGCAATTCCTGCCTCCATTTGTATTCCATCTGTCTCCAACAAATTCTGAAAGCCTTGCCGGGGCTGCCTCATTTGTATGCACTTAATCTGGCTTTATCCTGTTTTATGGAGCATCTTCTTCAAATTGATTCAGGCAAAAGCATAGCAGGGGCTTTGCATAGATTTCGCATGCATGACATTTCTGCACAGTTGGGCCCATTATGCACCATCCTGAGCACATTCTGCCCGTAAAAACTCCATATTAAACCAGGGGAAAATGCAGTAAAATAAAGAGAGCCATGGGAGGAGCAGGGTGAGCAGAGCTGACCACTCCCTGTTTCTCCAGTGCAGTTATGGGGAGCATCTCCCAGTGTTCATTCCCTGAGTATTCAGGGGCACCAGCTTTGTGCCCTCCTCTGTCCAGAGATGTGGTTTGCTCTGCTGTGCTCTGTGGAGCTGGGTCACACCCTACCTGAACCCCAGATTCTCCTCATCTCCTCTGTGACTCCTGCAAGGGGTGTGCTGGAGCTGGGCACAAGATCCAGGGAATTGGAGTGGGATGGCAGCATGGTCAGAACATTCACACCTCATCCCACGGCACCGGGAGTGCAAATCCCCCCCACTGATAAACCATATCAGCAGAGGAAAAATAACACTGGAAGAGTTGGGGCAGGGAGGGACAGGACAAGGAAAATGGACTCAAAATGACAGAGAGCAGGTTTGGATGGGTATCAGGAAAGAATCCTGCCCTGTGAGGGAGGTGAGGCCCTGGCACAGGGTGCCCAGAGAAGCTGTGGCTGCCTCTGCATCCCTGGAATTGTCCAAGGCCTGGTTGGACAGGGCTTGGAGCAACCTGGGACAGTGGAAGGAGTCTCATCCCTTGGAATGAGATGGGCTTTAAGATCCCTTCCCACCCAAACCATTCTGTGATTCCGTGATTCCGTGAATCCAGCCTCTCTCATTGCAATCCAGTCCACCAGGCTTGTGGTATTCCTGTTTCCATCCTTCCCAGCACACACACATGCTTCCCCTAGCCCTGCACTCCGAGCAGCCCCAGGTGTGCCCAGATGGATGCCTTGGGCTCAGCGTGGCCAGGCCACAGCCAAGGGTGTAACTCACTGTTTCATTAGAGAGAATTAATCCTTCTTTAAGGGCCTGCTAATGATTTGACAATATTATTGTTATGTTAAGGTTGGGGGAATTAGAGAAAGAGCACTTGTGTGAATATGTCAACACATTAAAAACGCAGCTCCATTTAGGCAGACACTCAGGTTAATGTGTTACATATTAAAAAGTCCAATTTCCTTTGCTGGCTGCAAATAACAACGGAGATTATTGACACTGAATGATTTGCAATGTTCTCGCTTGCTTTTCGCCTCTTGTGTTTGTGTGCTCTGCCTGATTTATGATGATTGGGGCTCTGGCTCTATAAATTTTCCCTGTTAAGAAAATGTGGAGCTGGGTTTATAAGATACAAGAAGAAAGGGGGAAACAAAGAGTGCTGCCATGCACGGATATGGGAATGGGAGCGGGATCTGTTCTTACCTAAACACCAATAAACCCATTCTCCTAATTAAATCAGCACCTTGCTCCTTTCAGTGGGAGCCCACAGGAGTTTCTGCACCTCTGGCTCTGCCTGGAGTGCCCCTAAGGAAGGTCCCAGAGACCCCAGTGGGACACATCCCAGAGTGATGGGTGAGCACAAAGGAACACGTGCTGGGCCCCTCAATAACCAGCCCTGCTGGGACACAGAGCACCATCAGAAACCCCATAAATCCCCATCCCTCTGCTCATTATTGGAAGGCCTTGTCATTATTGGCCTTCCCTCTGCCAGACCAGGGAAGGAAAATCCAACACTTTCACCAAGTGCCAATGGGAGAAAGGGAAAACCAGAGGCTCTGGGGACCAAGCTGGGCACAGGTGGAAGGTTTGCAAACAGCTGATGACAGGGCAAGGTTTGTGTTGGTCAGAAGCATGTAAAAATCCTAAAACTGCCCTCCCAAATCCCCAGCCAGTGGAAAACCTGCCCAAGTTTTTCCCAGGAGGCTGCAAGCACTGCAGGATAATTTGGTGGCCAGCCCTGACATCCCAGTGTTGTGGTTTTGTCACTTGGTTCAGGCTAAAGCAGGGCGTCACAGGACACTTTTCAGAGTCACCTGAGACATGAGCCTGTAAATGTGTCAATAAGAGGTGAAAAATCAAAAAAAATGTGGCTCTGAAAGGTATTTCTGCAGAATATGGAGGGCACAAGGAGGGGACAGCTCCTCTTGCTGTTATCATGGCTTCCTGTGATAACATCACCAACTCAGGTGGACGTTTTGGGTCTGAGAAAACAGACATTCAGATTGAAAGCTACTGCTCTTGCTGCTTGCATCAGGCAGATGTGTCATTTTAATGGCTCAGCTTAGGGAATCCACTTGTTCCTGAGAGCAAAGCTGGGGAGCACTCCAGGTTCTGCCCTCATTAAATCAGTGCCGGGTAATTATCGAGCCGCTCTAAGGACTCCCAGATCCTGGAGCCTGGAGAGGCACTGTGGACATTTCTGACTTCCAAGCTGGGTAGCAGAGGGTGATGACCTTCCCTGTGACACTGCTGCATCTCACCCCACATCCTTGCAGGATGGTCCTCCAGGAGATGTGGAACAACTCATGCATTTAGGCAGCGTTCAAAGTGTGCTGATGAGAAAAAAGGAGATATTTATGTGCCTGGCTGAGCTGTGACTCAAAGCCCCAAGCGCTGGGTGCACACTCCTGAGATGAATTGAATGCACAGTTCAAAATTGACTTTATAGACTCCTCATCAATAAATCCTCAAAGTCTCTGGTATCAGAATCCACAGCAGCTCTGGAAATCATTAGATCTGCAGTCAGTAATTGATAACACGCATTTCAAATGTGGAAATGAATTAGCCTTTGGCGTAGGGGGGTTCAGACTGTATCCAATTTCATTAGGCAAGAAATTCAAATGATCAACGAGTGGCCTTTATTGTTCTGCTCTGGGAAGGGAACCCTTTGTTATCTCTTCACCTTTTTTTTCTTGGCTACAAAGTTTCCAGAGCTCAAAAGAAGCCTCGTGGTTTAGGGAGATGCCGACATCTGATTTCCCACCTCTCCAGAGCTCAGGATTTGGGATGAGTTTTGCTCTTGGGCACACATGGACTGCTTTGTACCCATCATGAACAGCTCAGTTTCTCCTGGCAGTGCCACAAAATGCCAAAAACTCTTTCCCAAGCAACTGCAAGAGCCCTGATCAGTGAGATGTGAGTGGAAGCCCCTCTGCCAGCCACATACACATCTTCTCTCACCAAAAAAATGCTTACAGTCCATCTCCCTGCTCAGAAACCTCCAGACACTGCTCTCACTAAATTCAAAACACACAGAAAAAGCAAATTTTCAGCCTCCTGTTGGAGCAGGGAGTGTGGCAGGAGCAGTTCCTCCTCCCTGAGATGAGCTGCAGGATCCAGACTGGTTCTTCTCCCCCTCCATCCCACTCCCAGCAGGAGTCTGGCCACGCTTGAGCACATTTTAGTGAGCAGGGAATGTGGAACAGTTGGTGGTGGTGCTGCTCAGGCCAGTGGAAATATTTGATCTTGGGTTTCCACAGTGAAATAAAAGGGAAAGACGCCTCCTCCCAGCATTGTTTTGGTTTATTTTAGCTGCACAACCAGGCTGACTTGAAGGCAGGAAAACCAAGTTGCCAATCTCAGTATGTCACAAGGCAAAGTTTGCACAGTTGGGGCTTGGTTTTCCTCCTCAGAAGAAAAAGGTCAGGAAAACTACAAAATAGAAGACTCTCCTGTAAAAAGAATAAGGTAACAATTTTGGATCAATATTTAGAGGAATCACTCACTGTTTCTGCTCCAGTTCCACCCACCAGCATGGAGTTATTTCTGCCTGCAAGACACACCAATCCTTCAAACGTGTCCCTTTCCCAGAACGTGCTGCACTTCCCGCCCCGTTCTCCTCCCTGGACCCATGGAACCAAACCTTCTCTGCTCTGCCCACACTAAAATTACATTCCCATAGTGTGGCACGTTTTCCCTGTAATGTTCTCTTCTGTGGATTAACCACCCCCCAATTCCCTCAATTTTGCCTTCCTTGGTGTATTTTTTACCTCTCTGCCCACTCCTGTTGCCCCTCTTGGTTCCCTCCGTCTGGGGAAGAGTGCCTGGGGACCCCTGCCCAGCCCAATTATTCTGCAGGTTTGGCCTCCCTGTTTTACATCCCTGGCAGGATCCAGACACTCTTCACAGCCTTGGGAAGTCGGTGATTAAGGGCTGTGCCTGATGGGTGACATCCCCCTGACCTTTCCAGTTGCTACTGGCAGACAGGATCTCATCCCTGCGGTCCCTCTGTAAGGCTTTGCCCTTATCCCTGCTAAGTTCTGTTCTGTTTTTGTTTTCAGACCTTTTCATTACATTATCAGCATCCCCCTGTGTTTAAACCCCATCCTCCTGTTTCCCCTACAGTCCCACAGTAGAACAAACCACACAGTTTGGGAAGTCTCCACCCCATCCCCCAGAAGTGTTCTGCAGGACCGGACATGAGACCAGCTCCTGCAAAACCTCATTTTTAAGTGTCTTGAGATGTTTTCTGGAGGTAAGAAAATGATTGCTCTTCTCCTTGGATATCTGACTGGCAGAGACAGACCCGATGGAACACATGTCAGTCTCACATCTGCTCTCCTCAGTGTGGTCACACAGATTTTAGGGCTGCTGGGGGGAGAGATAGGCCCACAGCTTGGTGACTCACAGAATCCTGGTGTAGGTGACCTCCAAAAGTGTGAAAAACTGAGCAACTGGGAGGACTTTTAATTTGTCCCAAGCGGGTTGGCAGTCTGGAGGAAGAGACGGATGCTGTCCTGGCAGCTCCAAGCAATCCATTTCCTTCCTCATCCCTCTTTAATCAGATAAAAAACTGTGCAGACTCCACAAGCATAAATCTGAAATTCGTCAAATTTATAGGAGCAAGAAAGCAAAAAGCAAAAGAAAACCCCACAGCTCCTCTTTTGTTTGCTCTGGGCAGCATCCCAAACTCACCCCGAAGTGCAGGAGTGATCTTAGCTGGGCCGTTAGAAGAATTGAATCCAGACCTCTCCAAAATATCACTGAAAATCACAGAGAAACCCAGATGGTTCAAGAGAACTCAAGTCAGACACTCCAAAGTGAGGAAGTCTGAAATTTAAGGTGCTGGCAAATGCTCTTGGAAGAGGGATGGCAGGAGCGGGGCTCCAGTTGGAGACACGGTCTGGGTGCTTTTCCAGCACTGTGTTCTTCCATGGAAATGAGGTTCTAATGGATTTCTTTAACCTGTCTGAGGCACGAGGGTGTTTCTTCCCCCTCCCTTGCCCTCAGCTCCAGAGGGAGACGCCTCCCCACTGGATCATGCCAGGACCCTGCTGTGCTGCTGCTCAGCAAAGCAAACTGCTCCTGGCCGAGCTTCAGGAGGGTGGGAGGTTGTTAGAAATTCTACTTGAGGAAGGTCCAGGAACATCAAAAGTCCTCAGTGGTTGCTGTGGACCCCTGGGGTCATCCTGGTGTGCCAAAATCAATAGTGCCCTTCCATATTGATCCTGAAATTTGAGATTAAAGCCATTTTCTGCTGCCAGCTGCTGGCTGGAGAAGCAAAGGAGGAATGAAAAGTTCTCTCACCAGAAGAAACAAAAGCAAAGCAAGAAGAAAACGGATTGAGTTGTGCTCCTTTGTAGGGAATAATCAGCTTTAAGGAAGATGAGGTTTAGGTCTCAGCACGCTGAGCACAACCGGGCTGGTTCATTATCACCCAGCCAATGAGTTTGCAACGAAGGATTAACAACATCTTAAACAGATGCTTCCAATGAACTTCCCAAAATATATGGGGTGGGTTGTTTTGTTTTTTTTTCCTCTACCAGGGATTAGAAGGCTGGAGAGTAATTAGTTCTGAAATATTTTGGCTGGATTACTGCATGCTGCTGTCGGAAGGGATGTAACTCTCCCTCACCAGTCTGCCTAATTCGTTCCATTTTGTATCTCAAGTTCATTTGTATTGTCTGTGGATTTGCTGAAGGTATAAATAGAACCAAATCCCAGTTTTCACTTGGAATTTGTCAGTGCACTTTATTTTTTTCCTTGAGAACCATCTCAAAAAGCAAATTTTAACTTTTTTTTTTCTTTTTTTTTTTCTTTTTTTTTTTTCTTTAACATTGCAGATCCAGAGTTATGCCTCAGATTTTCTCAGATGCCCCCTGGTCTTGCATTTGCAGTTTTGAGGTGTTTGACCTTGGACAAATCAGGAGGGCCACAGTGATTTTGTTGATGAAACTCTCAGGAAATGAGACGATTTGAGACACAGTGAGTGATTTGGCATGAGGGTATCCTTGGAGCCACTTTCTGGAATGCTTGAACATCCAAACACGATGATCAGGAAGCCCAGCGTGAGGTGGCAGCACTTAACACCCCTCAGGGACAGGCACTTCTTCCACAGTTTGGGCACTCTTGTCCCAAGGCAAGCTGGAGACCATTCCTGAGATATGCAGGATTCCTGATGGCTCTTTCTTTCTTTCTTTCTTTGGGGTGTGGAGGTCAGTGTAGGACTCACCTGGGTGAGAGCCCATTCACCTCCAGGGAGCTGTGGTTCAGCACATGGAAATCTCATCTATTCATGGGAGCTGCCTGGGAATGCAGTCCCTTGTCCAGGGGGGACTTGCAGGAATTAGTCAGGAAGCAAAGTTGCAAGGCTCTGAAAGCCACTTTCCTGCTCCCAGGCAAATTAAAAACCTGGGAAAACTCAGCCCTAAGTAATCAAATCAGTCACTCCAAATGAATTGTTGGCTCTTTCCTGTTGGATACGGGGTGTCAGCCAGGCCTGGAAGTGGACAGGGCTCAGGAAGATGGTAAATCCCATTAACAGTCACAGACATTTTGTCTCAATGGAAAGGAGGGGGAATTCACCTGTTGATTATTCCAGTGACATTCCCACCTTGCCTGGATCGAGGTGTCCATATGAAGGTGCACACTGCAATGGCATTGCTTCCCATTGCCCATTGAAATTCCAGTTTCTCCTCCAGTCTAGAAATGCAAAGATCCCCAGACCTCTTTGGGAATGAGAGAACCCCAAACTCACCCAGGAGCAGAATAAGAAGACTAAAATCACACTGTCATTTCCATCTGATCCACAATTCTTCTCCAAGCCAAATGTGTTTAGTCTTCAGAGTTTTGGGGTTTTTTTCCCAAGGACAAAATCTTCCTTTGCCAGATGCCAATAAAATGAGCTCTCCCCACACCCAGTCCTCCCTGATCCCACCAGTCCCTGCATTTCATTTCACTCCAGCATCAGCTGTTGCTCTTGCTTCCAGAGAGAGTGTGAAATATTTACAGCAATCCCCCCTTTATTTTCCAGGTCACCCTATCACTGGGACTTGGCAACCTCTGGGGAAGATGAAAGCAAAGGATCTTTATCACAGAGCCCAGAAGAATTTACAGTCCAAATAAACCAATTTAGAGGAGCAGGGGACGAGACTTTGGAGGTCTGAGCTGTAACTTGTCTGCATTCTGTTGCCTCAGAATAAAATGGGATATTTATAGGAAGGAAAAGTGTGTCCATTTAGGCTGACATTTGGAGGCAACCTTCTTGTTTCTACATATTCATGAAGCAAAGAGAGTGTGTCAGCATCTCCACAGCCAGGAGAACACTCCTTCCCAGCATTTTCCACACCATTCTGCTTCGCACTGATCCCATTTTGTCTGGGTTTGCATGGCTTTGAGCAGCTCTTCTTCATTGCACGGGTTTGGGATGCAGAGATGTGTGACAGCGGTGATCCCTGGAGTGGGGAACCCAGCCCGGGCTGTGCATCCCGGTGTCCTGGCTGGCAGGGAGCCCAGGGCCACGGGCTGTGCCCTCCACATCTGGCACCAAGGCACCATGCCCTCCACATCTGGCAGTAAACACTGCCATGGGCTGTGCCCTCCACATCTGGCACCAAACCCTGCTAAGGACTGTGCCCTCCACATCTGGCACTGAGCACCCTGCTGTGCCCTCCACACCTGGCACCAAACACTGCCACAGTCTGTGCCCTCCCACATCTGGCAGGGAGCCCCACCCTGGGTGTCACAGCACAGGCACAACCTGCTCAGGTCTTGTCTGAACACGCACGTCAAATCTTTTGTTTGTACCCTCCCCTCCCTCCCAGGCCTGGCTGACAAATCCAAGGGGTTTACAGGTTATCAACACACTGGGGAATTTGGGATTAAAGGGAATGGGAAGAGAAGGGAGGTGGAGGGCAGGAACCCCTTCCCATCTGAAGATCTCCATCGTTCCCCCACATCACTGACCACAGCCCCTCTGGTCTCAGCAGAGGTCCTTGGGGGCCACAAATGGTCATTCTGCCCTGCTCTGAAATCTGCAGCCTTGCTCCTACCATTCCTTCCCTATCAGCCTGGCCTCTCACTGTGAGACTCCAGGATTTTTGGTGCAGGATCCAGCCAAGAGCCTTGGGAATGTGCAGGAGAGCACAGGAGCAGACTGTTCTTCTTGTCATGTCTCAGGTTTGTGCAATGTGAGTGCCATTTATGAAGGGTGAGGACTCTTCCCTAGAATATCCCATTTATCCAGGCATGCTCACCCTTCCCTTAATCCCATTTTCCACCCATGAACCCAGAGTTGGTCTGCATCTCCCTGGGTTCCCCCAACCTTGTTTGGAAGCATTTCTTTGCCCATCTCCCTGATGCCCAGGCTGAATGAAGCATTTGCATCATTCAAATGGGGCTGGGGCTTCTGGAGGCCCATTGCTTGTACACAAAAAATGGAAAAATCTGTTCCTCTTTTCCCTTTTCCCTTTTCCTTGATTGCCCCTGCTCATCTCCGCGGGTTTCCTGCTCCTGCTGTGCTTGGAAAGGGCTGTGGTTTCAATTTTCCTGCCTGTCCCCTCTGTCCTGGGCAGGGCTTGTGCTCCTCTTCACCTTCCCTGGTGCAGAACAGCCTCTGCCTTTCAGTTCTTTAATTTTTACCCCCTTGTTCTTCCCAGCATCCAGCTCATGAGGAAATCCAACCACCCAGAGCCTTCAAAAACCCTCACAAACACACAATTTCTGCCTACCCATCACCATTAGCCACAGGTTTTCATTCTATATTTTTCCCCAGCTCTGAGGCTGGTTTATATGTGCATATATTTGACCTCAGAGGGATTATTGCAGCCACAGGAGTAAATAATGCAGCGGTGAATTATAAAAGTGAATACCTGAAGATGAAACCTGCCCTATCCCACTCACTGCTTCCTAATGGGAATGCCTGTGATTTATGACCTTCTGATAAAGGCATCCTGATGGAGAAAAGATGCAGTTAGAGGCAGGCAGGGAAGGTGTCACGTAGTTTATGGGCTTTGAGCTTTTATTTTGGGGCTAGAAACACAGATCTAAAAGGCTATTTATCAGAGCCGGGGGAACATGAAGATATTTGCTGATATTTTAAACATATTACTTTCAAATATTGCTGGAAAAAGTTGGGTTTTCCAGCAAGAAATTTCTGGCCAGGTTGTAAATATGTTTTCTACCCAAATATTGATATTTGTTCCCATTTATTTTGCCCCTGACAGCGAGGATTGCTGCAAAAGGCAATTTTTTTGTTCGTAACGTATAGGACGATGTATCGATACTTTGGGAAGATGAAGATGTTGGAGCCTTTAGGCCTAGGAATGATAAATGGAGAGTGTCTAGGGTGAGATAATTACAAAAGAGTTGCAATTATTGTCGAAAATCTGGGCTAATTTGCATGCAAGTCTGCCAGGTCCTGTTTCGAGAAGGTGAACAAGCTGGATTGACAAATTTGTTAAATCTGCTGGAGAAGCACAGTTTAAAATAATAACAATAATTAGCAGTAATATAATTGATCTATTTTGCTCTGTGCATGACAGGAATTCACTTCCAATTGAACCAGCAAATTAAAGCAACATTTAGCATACTAAACAATATTGCTGCTGAAAACCTCTATTTATATCTGCCAATAATTGTTATCTAACTCGGAGGGATGCAGCCGCTCCGCAGTCACCTTGTGGCACAGCAGATGTGGGAATCGCTGGAGAACTGCTGGAATTTTCTGATAAAAGGGACCATATCTGGAGCACCAAGGCAGGGCAAGAATCCACTGCCCCTTGTGCTATCAATGAGCTGGGTTTTTTGTGTTATGAGGTTAAAGGAAATTCAGTTTGGTGGCCCAGCCTGTGTTCTCACGGATGTCTTCTGGTTTGAAACCCAGCACATTAAATCTGCAAGGGTGGGGAGAGGATGGATTGAAAAAATCCACCATGAGAGTCAGTCTGTGCTGCCCCTCACACCATTAATGAACTGAGGGTTTGTGTCCAGGAGACTCAGTGGGATTCAGTTTGATGTCCAGGTGGATATCTATCTGCTGGTTTGAAACCAAATAAATTAAACCTGCAAGTGTTGGGAGAGGATGGATGGGAAAAAAAAACTCCACCACAATCATCACTTTGGGGGAAAAACAGCCTTTGGAAATGAAAGTACTGGAAGTTGTAGCACAATCCTGGGAAAACAAAAGGGGCAAACCCCTTTTTTATTCCTTCTGGAGGTTTTTGGCTGAAATCAGGAGGTTTTTCCATCTGGCTGTATGAGGGTGTATCTCTGCCTTTGCTGTCATTCAGAGATGAGTTATAAAAGCCCAGAGAAATCAGAGTCCTGGCTCTTGGACATTGTCAGGTGTAAGCCAGAATAGACAAAGCTCAATGGAAAGGTCAGCAAAGCCTTGCCCAAGACCAGGTTTGTGCCACCCCAGGACAGTGTTTCCACCCCAGTCTCCAGTTTGCTGCCCAGTCCCTGGCTCTCCCAGCCTCGGGAAGCTGCTCCAGTGGGCAGGTGGAGGAGGCTGGCACATGGGCTGTGTCAGCTGTGCCAAGGCCATGCTGTGCTCCCTGGTTAGCAGAGGACAGAGCCTTTCCCTCCTTCCTGCCTGAAGGAGAGGGTTTGAAGGTATTCAATTATCCCTCATGGCCTGGGGGTCAGTGTGTCCAGCTGGAGCAAACCTGAGCTACCAGCCACAGTGTCCTGAGGAGATGCTGCCCACAGGCCCCTGGTGATCCCTTGGTGACCCTTCACAAACTGGGTCATTAATTGCCTTAATACTAATTTTATTTTGTGAATCAACCCCTCTACAGCACTTGGCAGTCTTGTCCCTCCCCACTCCCTCCCCCGGCTTTGCCTCCCCTTGTCCCCACGGTCAGGACAGGACAAGGTCAAAACAGCACAAACTCTGCCTGAGGGGTCCTTGGTGAAGTAGGAACAGGTTGGATTTTTAAATCTTTATTTTCTAGTACCTGACCAGGAAAATATTCCATCCTGCCCCTGTTCACCGAGGGCAGATCCTCCCCGATGTCCTGGGCCACATATCCCCATCTGCTCCCTCTTTCCAGGGGGCAAATGTCTCCTTCCCACCCCAGCAATTCCAGGGAAGTTGGCAGGAAGGCAAAGTGCTCCAGGGTAAAGGAGCTGCTCTGCAGTGGGGGTGGTCACACACAGCCCGGGTGGGGACAGGAGCTGGATCCTGCTGTGTTCCACCCCTCGAGGTGGAATTCACTGGGACACATTTACATCCTTGGGTATGGAGCTGCTGGAGAGAGTCCAGAGGAGGCACCAGGGTGATCAGAGGGATGGAGCAGCTCTGCTGGGAGGAAGGGCTGGGAGAGCTGGGGCTGTTCAGCCTGGAGAGGGGAAGCTCTGGGGTGACCTCACTGTGGCTTTCCTGAAGGAGCCGACAGGAAACGTGGAGAGGGATGATTCCCAAGGGATGGAGTGCCCAAACAAGGGGAATGGCTTCCCACTGCCAGCGGGCAAGATTAGACAGGATATTGGGAAGGAATTCTTCCCTGTGAGGGTTGCACAGGTTTCCCAGAGGAGCTGTGACTGCACCTTCCCTGGAATTGTTCCAGGCCAGGTGGGACAGGGCTTGGAGCAACCTAGGACAGCAGAAGCTGTCCCTGCCCCTGGCAGGGAGTGGCACTGGATGGTGTTTAAGGTGCCTCCAGGAGAGTTTTTCTCCCTTGGTACTCCTGGAGTTGAGTCAATAAAGTTAATGGAGCTCAGAGAGGGAGTCATCCAACCAAAGAAGAGTTTTAATTCTTTTTCCCATTTTAGGAAATGATGACAAGTGTCATAGACTCTGCTTTCAGCAAGGGCTGTCTGAGTCCTGGTGGAAAATTTCCCTGGAGACCCCACTTCCAGCCCAAGGAATCCCAGCCCCATGGGAGCCCCAGCCCTGACAAGAGAATTGTTTCTCCCTGCTAGACCTGGTTCCTGATCTGTCTTGCCAAAGCTAATCCCACCATTTTGATTTAGATGGGATACTGGGAAGGAATACCTCCCTGTGAGGGAGGGGAGGCCCTGGCACAGGTTGCCCAGAGAAGCTGTGGCTGCCCCTGGATCTCTGGAAGTGTCCAAGGTCAGGTTGGACAGGGCTTGGAGCAACCTGGGCTAGTGGAAGGTGTCCCAGCCCATGGCAGGGGGTGGAATGGGTGGTTTTAAGGTCCCTTCCCACCCAAACCATTCCATGATTTCAAGCAACTCCAGCACTCTGATTTAAAGTCTGTCCATAGGGCTCCTTCTACAGACTTGGCTTGTGTGTGGATGAGACCTTCAAGGCTCTGGCTAATTCCTCCTTCCCAGCATTGCATCCAACCCTGAAGGGAAATACCAGGTTGAAAGAGTCAGGATGGTGCCCGAAACTGAGCCTGAGAGCTCCTGACAGATCTCCATAGCACATGTCAGACCCCACCTGGCTCCCTGCTTCATTTAATAAGTGGCCTGCTTTTCCAGGGACTGATAGTAGCCAACAAACTGCTTAATTTTACTGATTAATTAACACAGAGAAGAGGTCTGACCTTGCTGTGGAGGTAATAATGTTCATACTGCACCAGGAGGGGATGGTTTGAATCTGTGACCCCAGAGCAGCTGGATCATTACTGCCTGTTGAATGCAACAAATTAGAATCCTCTTTCCTGTGGGAACGTGGGTGAGCCAAGCACTCAAAACAGGAATTCTCTGGTTTATGCCATTAGGAGATCAGGAGATAACGACAGAGCAGGAAGGACATGAAGTGCATGCTGTCTCCAGGAACATCAGCCAGCCACGTGCCAGGAATTTCGGGGAGGAGGCGTCTGCTCTGTCAAAAGGAGGAGTTGAAAGGAAAGCAGAGGAAACTTTGCCTTTTGTTCTGAGTGAAGCAGCCGGGGAGGGAGGGAGGGAGGGAGGGAGGGAGGGGGGAGATGGTTCTGAGCGTGAGGCTGCAGCAGGGCACGGAATCCACACTCGTGGTGTTTGGGACCACATCCGGAGTGTTTGGATGGATTACAGTCCCCTGAGCTCTCCTGGGGGTTTTGCTGACCCAACAGGCCTGAGGATAGACAGGGGAGCAGGAGCTGCTCCTCAGCCTTTGGCTGGGTTTCAGCTGTGACCAGGGGACTCAGGACCTTCCCGTGCAGCATCTGGTGGTGGCAGCCTGGGTTTGGTGCTGGTGACAGGGCTGGTGGTGGCCGTGGCTCAGCACTGACCAGTCACCACCTGGCCCATCCTTCAGATACCAATCCCAGGGAGCTTTCCCCTCCCTTAAGGAGTGGTCTGAGATTAAAAACCCAGGCACCCTCAGCATGGGCTGCATTTTTATCCTTGGGATTTTCCTGCAACTGCAATTCCATTTCCTACTTCAGTCCTTCATGGTCCTTCCATAAGATCAAAACCAGTTTGGTAACAAATTCCTCTGATTCCTTCTGAAGTCATTTACCTCTGCAGACTCCTGCTCTCATGCTCATTAACCATTCTTCACCTCATGCTGTTATACCTGCACGGAGTTCAGTGGCTCTGGCTTCTGCAGGACCCTTCCCATGGGAAGGTCAGAGAGGCTGAGGTGCCACCATCATCCTGTTTTCCCAAAGGTCACTCTCCTAGCCTTTTGGAATACACTGGAATGCCTCTTCCTCCTTTTCCATCATGACATAGAGGTAATGGATGCATTTGCAGTATCCAATCTGACCATGCCTTCCCCCCTAACCATCCCTCCAGGCCTGCTCCAAGCTTCTCGTGGTAAATCCAGCACCAGATCCGGGCGGAAGCGTCTCAGGGGAACGTTGAGGAGTTTCTTCCCCCGTAGGAAAATGTAGTCGGACTGAAATCAAAACATTGTGAAGGAAACGTGTTGATTTCGACTGGGAAGTATCAAAACAGATTGTTTCAACTTTCTCGGTTTGTTTTGACAATATCAAAATGTTTCATTTCCATGAGGTAGAAACATTTGGGTTTGATTTTGCTCTCAGTTTAGTTTTGACTTTCCCTTTCCCTGAAATCATTGTATTTTTGTCATGAAAAGCTTGAATAGAAGCCTGTGGAAGTGCCAAAATCCCCAAATGGGAACCCTTCACTATTCAAGGTATTCCCAGGTCAGAGTGGGAGCTCTCCTTTCTCCTGGGCACCCCTGGCATATCACAGCCACCCAAACAGGGCAGAAATAAACCCAAACCCACCTCTGGAGCCAGGGCTGAGGAGAAGGAACCACAATCAGGTGCCTTTCTTCAGTTTATTTCCTCACATCCTGATGTTTGCTGCCAACCCTTTGGGGTGCTGCTGGAATTCCCCACCCTGTGCTAAAAAAGCTTTATGGAAGCCATGAAAGCCAAGCCACCTCTTCATTTCTCACCTCTGCTCTTAACAGCTTTTGTTCCTGGAAGGGAGGAAGTGTTTTATGTCCTTTAGTGAGGCAGATCTATCAGCAGACTAAGGAAAACAATTAAAGCAAGGTAACAGGTAGGAATTAACCTTTAGGGGATAGACCCAGCTCAAATGACACCTCTTCCTGGGCCCATCTGCATCCCAAGGTGGTGATTCATTTCTCCCTGCTGCTCATTACCTTGCTCCAAAGACTGGAGAAAATTAGGAGGGAGCTTGAAAATCCCCAAGCTTCAGAAGTTTGATTTCCTGGGCCCATTTTTTTTTTCCTGCTTTCCCAGGGGCTGGTTTCCCAAACAGCTTTTCCCGGGCATTTGGGGATGCATTTGCCTCTTGTCTATCACCATGGCTTGGCAAAAAAAATTGGTTTCTTTCTGAAGTGACTTTTTTGTGCCTCTCAGCCGTGCCTGAATGGTGTGCATTGCTTTAGGTGGAGGAGATGAGGGGTTAATGACCTGCGAGCCTGACTACCCCCCTCTCCATGGGTGTGTCTCTTTCTCTCCTACCTCTGAGTGTTTTAGGAGGTTTGTTATTTTGGAGACTCATTTCTTCCAGCAGCTGAGGTTAAAACTGGCTGAGATGAGAAAGGCACGTCCCGTAAGCTTTATTCCTGCAAAATCTGAAGAGTTACAGGAGTTTGAGCGGATGGAGGGCAGGGCCTGGGGGGCAAAACCCCCAAAAGCAGAAACCAACAGGTCCAAGGCCTGCGGAGAGCAGAAGGAGGGGATGGGGACCTCAAAATAATGCACAGAGTCCTTTGTCAAAACACAAAGAGCACAAGTGCAGCTTCTTCTGAGAGCCAAAGCAAATCCTCCATACCTGGAGCCCTGCCCAGGGTTAATTTAATGAGTCCAGCCCAATCCCTCATCCCACAGCGCTGAGGCCAAGGGGTCATGTGGAGTGTGAGTGTTTTAGGAATACCTTAGGAGTGGGATATGGGCCGGAGTCTCTTAAACAAGCAAAAGCCCCAGCAGAAAACTTCTCTCCACCACAATTAAAAGCAAGCTCATGCACGGTTTTGAGGCTGCAGATGCATCTGATCCCTGGCCCCTCCTCTGCCCCTCGCCATGGGACATGGCGTCTCCAACAGCCAAATGACAGCATAAAACCACATCCCTGGGTTAGACAGGGGGGGAAAGGAAGACTGAGAGGGAGTGAAATGGGACTGTGGCAGGAGGGAAAACAAACCCCCACTGAGTTGTTATTCCAGCCCTGGTGGAAGCCCAAGATCATTCACAGGAGCCCTCAGAAGTTCATAAACACCTTTGTTTGTAGTTTCCACTTTGCCTTTGTTCAGACTGGAGGGGACAAATGCGCTCCTGTCGCTGGCTGCTGATTCTGCTACTTCTCCAGAAAGAAATGGCTTCGCCTTTCCCCAGCGCGTGCCTCATAAAACAGGGATTAAGAGCACTTCTTTCAAACATCGTTTCTGTAATAGCACAGCCCCAAACCCCTTCAATCAGCAAACCTGAGCACGGCTTGACAGCCTAAACTGCCATTCCTTAACCCACAGGACAAGAAGTGCCATTTGCACATGGCTGAGTGGCCAGCAGCAGAGATTCATGTTGGCTGCTAATTGCCTTTGGCTCCGAGCCACGGAATGGAACAAACGCTCCAGCACCCAGCCCATTCTTCCTCCCCATCCCATCTTGGGAAATGGCTTTGCCTGGATTTCAATGACTCAGGAGTGCGTGGAGCCAGAATTCTTTCGGGAAGGTGGGCAAGGAAAGGACGGCTGGGGAGGAAAGTTCTCCCAGGAGGTGAGACAGGAGCTCCTGGACACAAAGCTCCAGTTAAAGCCTGCTGTGAATTTCTCTGGATATTCAGTTCTCCATGCCTTTCCATGTGTAGGAAGAGCACATGGAAGAACTCCTCTGGCCTTCCAAATCCTCTAGTGGAAGGTGTCCTTGACCATGAGCTTTAACGTCCCTTCCAACCCAAACCATTCCATGATTCCATGATATTCCACACTAAACCATGTGTCTCAGTGCTGTGGGAGGTATCTGAATCCATCTGGGATGTCCACACAGGATTGGAAAATAACACAGAGGAATTACAAGGTCCCATCACGTGACTTTCAGCAGCCCTGAGGTGGATGCTCCTTCAGATGTCCGTGGCCATCTCCGTGGGCATCTGGAACCACGCACCCAAGGTCCTTTTCTGCCTGCAGGATACCCCAGGTCAGCTCAAAGCTGGTCTAGGTTCCAGCTCTAGGTTCCCAACCTTTGATCCTTCAAAACCAAGTCAGGATTGAAGGGATAACTCCACCAACCTTTGTCCACAAAGCACTGCAGAAAAAAAAATGACCAATTCTGGGATCTGGGCCAGAATCTGCAGCAAATAATATGAACAAGGCTTGTGAATGTTCAGATTTAGCAAAAAACCTGAGCAAGCCTCCTTGAAACTGGGGAGAGGTGGGACCTTAAGGGTCCTTCAGGAGAGAGAAAGATGATGTTGGGGTGAAGGAAGTGATTCTCCAGGGAACCCAGGTGAGAAACCAAGGTGGGGGTGCAAGGAGGTAATGAACTGCTTCACTAAAGACTCTGCCATCCTCAGTGGACAAACTTGATATTTTATAATTTTTTAAAATTCTACAAATAACTTTCAAAAGTTATTTATAGAAATAAAATTCTACAAACATAGCAATCAATTTCTACACATAACTTTTGGGGTGCTTGGCATGAGTATTCCCAAAAAAACCCCTGGCATTTCCAAACCCCTGCACAATCTCCCCTAAAGCCACGTGGCAGAAGTTATCAATAAACTTCATTAAATCCTTGGATGGTTTATGTTGGAAGGGACCTTAAGGATCATCCACTCTGCCCCTCCAGCTTGCTGGATTTGTCATTCAGAGAAAAGAACGATAGATTTTGATTTCCTCTATCCTTCTGTTCTCATTGGTGATGTTTTGTAATGAAATACGACTGGCATGGATTTTCTTTTAATGGATTTAATTGAAATGATGGCAAATCATTCCAGCTGAAGTGTGGGATATGAAATAGGAGTCTACTCCCATATTTACACTCCTAACAACCCAAAATGTGGGGTTTCATGGCAACAACGAGCTTTGGTGGAAACAGCCCAGCACTGCCTCCAAACACTGATTTCAGTTGATTATGTGCTCTGTACCTTCAGGCAAAACAGCACATGCAAGCCCTAAAGCAGGAGCAGCGAGGATTTGGCACATTCAGTTACAGCCACAGAGGGTGCAACCAGCCAGGGATGCCATGAGGATAATGCCAGACTGGCTTGGTTTGGAAGGACATGTGTCTGCCAGAGAAAAGCCAGAACCTCCCTTGGAAAGGAGAATGTAAACCCCCTCCCTCTGAATTATTATGATTTTGAAATTCAGGGGTTTTCAGACAAAGATATGAGAATAGGATTAACAATTCCTTACTTGGAATATTAAAAAAAAAGTGTAGTAGTACAAAAAAAAAAACCCAAACTAAAAAAAAAAGAAAAACACTGACAGAGTCAGTGACCCTGTTGGTCAGGGTGTTGGTGGGAGTCCAGTTAAGTCCTCCTGGAGTGACAGATGTGGTTCTGTTGGAGTAGAGATGATCTTGTAGAAGGGTCCAGTGGTGGTGAGATGGGTCCAGTCTTCCTCTGGGAATCCAGTGCAAACAGGCTGTCCTGGTGTTGTGAATCTCAGATTTTATCCAGGTGGGAATGCTGGGCTTCTCCTGCTGGGTGGAGCATCTCCCAATGGGATGATGCAATTTTATCAGTCATGGGGTGAGCCTTGATGGCCCATTAACAGCAGATATCCCCTGGAGGGAGGATGAGTGGTGGAAGAGATAAAGAACAGGGCCCCACCTGGTTTTAACAGCTGGGCCATTAGCAGAAGGCACCCACCCCCTCCCTGCTGCAGTTATGAGGGATGGGCCACAGAAGAGATAAAGAAAAAAAACACCTCCCCAACCGGTTTCAACAGATGGCAATAGAATACACCTTGCATTGCAACCCAAGACACAGATTTCCAGTTGAGTGATGGAGAAAGATCCACAGGGAGAACTGCACGGTCTTTCCCTGGGGAGGACAAAGCTAAAGCTCCCTGTGCTGAGCAGGCAGACCTGGAGCTGCTCCATCAACCCCGGGGACCAGGCTTGGGTCAAATTGCAGAATTTTAAAATTTCCATCAGGAATTGTAGTGATAGGGTAAGAGGAGATGGCTTCAAACTGAAAGAGAACAGGGTTAGGTGGGATACTGGAAGAAATCCTTCCCTTTGAGGGTGGTGAGGTCCTGGCACTGTTGCCCAGAGAAGCTGTGGCTGCCCCATCCCTGGAAATGTCCAAGGCCAGGTTGGATGGGGCTTGGAGCAACCTGGGGTAGTGGAAGGTTTCCCTTGGCAGGGGTTGCAACTGAATCATCTTTAAGGTCCCTTGCAACCCAAACCTTTCTGTGGTCCCATGATTCTCTGAAGCTCTGGAGATTTTCTGGGACATGATGGGATAGCAGGAGCACTGTGTGGTGCTGCCAGGGTTTGTGGTAACTCTTTTCCCAGAAATAACTGCAGAAGCTGGGCATTCCCTGTGGACTTGGGAATGCCACCACCTCTGTGCCCTCTGCAATGCTCCTCAGAGTCCCTCATGTGGCAGTGCCCTGACCTGCTGCCTCTTCCAGTGTGTTTGACAAATGGGAAGGAGGAGCTGTCCCAGGAAGAAAACTCTGCTGGTTTGGGGGCCAGATCAGCACCTTTTAATCTGTATTAAATGAAAGATGATCCTCATGCTCTCACCAGAAATTCCTTTGCACGTTGCCACTTCCAGCTCCCATCCTGGTTCAGGGGGGTGATGCAGGAGCAGCAGGTGGCTGCTGCAGCCTGGAACCAGGCTGGGGATTTCCTTACAGTTCTTACAGAGGGAAATGCCATGGACACATGCACAAATGCAGTGGCATGGAGACCTCGGAGCAATGGGGGAACTAATGAGGAAAACTGTCACTCCCAGCTGAGAGAGGCTTCTCCACCTGGCAAAGGCTCCCACCAGGGATATGTCAGGGATAATAAATCTCCTCTCCGTTACCAGGGACAGCCTGAAAATATAATTGTTCTATACCTGAGTAGGTCTCCTTCCTGCTATAATAACTGGGACAAGATAAACAGAAGTTCAGGCTGATACCAGACTTAGAAATCAGTTAGTTCTGACTCCAAGAGAATGTTTTCCTTTATGCCTTTTACTGATTAGCATTAAATCAAAACAGTTTGTTCATGTCTTTAATGTGTTTCCCCTTATTTTCAAAGCAGAATGCATTTCTATCTCTTCTGGATTAAAAGCTCTTTTAGGGAAAACATCTCCAAATGCCTCATTTCTCTGCTTTTGTTTTCTACCTGTGAGGAATAAAAGCGCTTTCTTAATAAGCATGAGAGATTTGTGCATCAGGAACAGAGATTTGATTTGTGAATACCTGCTTGGAAAAGGTCTTCCGAGGCGTATCAGATGTGTTCAAATTAGGGATCAAATCTATTCAAATCAGCTGGGAAAACTCTGTGCACTGCTCCCAGCTCAGGACACCTGGAAAAGGTGAATAAGGAAAGGACCAGATCTGTGGTAGTGATGTTCCCTGACTCCCAAGAAAAGTGTTCCCTGAGGATTCACTTCTGACTGTAAAATACAGCTGTGGTTTCACTGACCAGGTTTCTGCTCTCAACTCCTCACAGCAACTGGTAGGAAGAAGCAGGAGCAGGCAGAGGCTCCCACTCCATGGATTTACCTCCTCTGCCACTGTCAGTGATGGAGAAGGACTAAACTCAGTCCTGGAGTCATTCATAAATCACTGACAAGTCAGAGCAGCCCCTCAGGTGTCTGCAGGTGCATCCACAAGCTCTGGAGTCTTGTGAACATGGAACAAATACGTTTATATTCCAGGGAAATCAAACAAATGGGAGAAGCTCTAGCTTGTTCTCTGGAAACAGGAGCGAGTGTAGCTGGTGGTGGGAGCACAGCTGCTCTCCCCAGCAGAGGGATAATCATCCCCACTGCAGATTCCTGCTCTGTGCTGCTCTGTGCTGCTCTGTGGCTGTAGGCACATGAGGAGGAACTGGAGCAGCATTTTTATCCTCACAGAGAGGACTGCAGCTGATGATTTCAGTGGCATCATGAGGCCCTTGCAGCATCACAGCCTGGTTTGGTCTTTCTCCTGAAGCTCCAGTGACCTGGAGCTGCTTTGGCTGAGTCTCCACAGGCTGGGAAGGAAGTCACATTTAAATCTGTCCCCAGAGGGGACCTGGGAGAGTGGATTTCCTGCAGGAGATGAACTGGGATGTGTTCATAATGCAGCGTGTGATTCCTCAGACTCTGCCAGCCTGCAGAAGACAGCAAAGAATCCCATTGCCAGCTGGCAGAGCATTCCCAGAGGGAAAGCAGTCTCTCTCCTAATCCTACCTGAAGCAGGAAGGTTGAGCCTGGTCTGTGTGCACAGACACAATGCTGGACTGGCTCAGATGAAGACAAGGACATTCAGACAAGTGTGTGAACAGAAAGTCAGATGCAACTCCCTGCCAATTCCTATCCCAGAGCTGGAATTCCCAGTCCAAGCAGCCTGTGGGGTCTGGAGGTGGAGGACAAACCCACCCTCTCAAGCCTTTCCTCCTTTGCTTCCCAACACTTCAGCTGTGGTTGCATTTCCTCCAGAGCTTGGCAAGGAGTCTTCCACGCCCAGACCTGAGCTATCATGGAAAGTGCTGCTGCTGGAAACCAGGCAGAGCTGTTCCAGCACAAGAATGTTGCAAGGAATGCAGTGCCGTGGAGAGGTTTAAAACAACCTCCAGCCAGGGCTGCAAGAGCATCTCCCACCTCTCTGGGGCTTTCAGAGGCCTCAGTTCCCTCTGTCCAACCGAGCATGGAGCCCACATGCAGGAAGATCCTCAGGGTTTATGGACTGGACAAGTCTGGGCAGAAGTTTTCCAGTGGTGTCAGAAGCCACGTTTGTGACTCCCTGCCAGCTTTCAAATCCTCATTCTGAGCACTGGAGGTCTGAGTTTCTCAAAGAAACCATTGTCAGGATTTGTCTAAAATGAATGAAACTCTTATTTTTTTTCCTAATCTTGTTTATATTGATCCCTCCTCTGAAATCAAGGAGCATGTAATCAGCTTTTCTATATATCACAGGCTGCTAAAGGTCACCCAGATATCTACATCAAGCCAAAATATGAATGATGGCAAATATTTCCACCCTAAAGACAGAATATATCTGTTACAGCCAAGGACAGAAGAGAGAAGGATGTTATCAACATGTATTGTAATTAATGGCATGGAAGAGAAAAGCCCTGAACAAACACCCTGTACCTGCCCAATTTAATGAATGCCACTTTTCACCTGGAGCTGAGTTGGGTCCTTAAGCGTCAGGTCATGGAGGGATTTTCCAGACCTGGATGCTTTGGGGGCAGATTTGCTGTACCTGTTCCCTACTTCCTGCTGGCCTTGAAGCAGCGATGATCCAAACCTGACACAACACCCAGGAGATGTTCCCCAGACCTGCCCAAGCACACCAAGAACTGCACATGGTTTTGGGAAGTGAGGAGCTGTGAGGAGGAGCTGGAGCACACCAAGAGTCAACCCTGATGTCTCCAATCTGTGACTTCCAGCTCTCAGGCTACAGACCCCATCTCTGCCTGTGGAAAGGGGGTGGGGAATGGTCTGGTTCAATTTCAGGATTGTCCACAGCCCTGTTTGCTTCTTACCCAGGAGTTCCTTGGCCAAGTCTGCTTTGATTCACAGCCGGTGCTGCTGGAGTTGGATCCTTTTGTCCCCTGGATCTTATTGGGAATGACTCGGAGCTGGAATGTGTCTGTCCTCACCACCAGCCTTCACCTTCCAGTCTGGGCATGAAGGGGTAAATTCCAGATGGTGACAGCTCCTAATCCAGGGAGCTCATGAAGGCTGAGGAAGCATGGACAATTTATGATTTCATTCCAGAGGAGGATGAGATGCTGAGGCTGGCAAGGCTGACAAGTGAGGCCTCTTCTGCCTCCTGGATGGGATTCCAAAAGCAGGAGGGACCTCTCTGGCCACACATGCTGGGCTCCACTTTCCCCCACCCTGCCCAGATGTGATGGAGTAGGGCCATGCACCAGGTATGTTTTCAGTCCAAGTGCTGAACTGTTCACTAAGGAAATTAGGGAGTACCAGTTTGGGCAGCCAGAGTTTCCGGATAGTCCTTGGAATGGCTTTTCCTTCCAGGTTGGAGCTATGGGTGGTTGTCCATCTCCTTGGGACAGGGAAGGACCACTTATTCCTGCCAACCTTCAAAATTGCCTTGCAAAGAAGAACAAACTCTTGGTCTGCCGAGGTAGATCGGGGTTTTGTTTTTCCAGATCCTTTTCCCTTTGTTTGTAATGCCCACAGACATTCCAGAGGCTGCATGGCTGAGTATTTAAATGAGAAAACACTTCCTGGAGAAAATGACCCATGGAACACCCCCAGAGCTCTGGGACACAACAGCAGAAGAGACAAAGATTACTAAACAGGCAAAAATTCCATCCAGGTACTGCTCCAGCTCTCAGCAGGTGGTGGGAATAAAAGATGATGAAGGCAGAGATAAATGAGGTGTCTCCTGACAGTGGGAGATGAAAGCACACTGGAGTCAGGCATTTGTGTCTGTCTGTTCTCCAGGAACTCTTGGAAAGAGGGTTCTGCCTGTGTTTTGTTGGAATAGAAGCCAGATTGCATAAAAAAAGATCATTAGGGGCTGTGTTGTTTTTATTATCTGTGATTTTTTTTGCCTCGTGCTAATGGATCCCAGACCATCCCAAACCAAACCTAGCTGGGGGAAGAGCTGGAGGGATCCCTCCCTCTGCCAAGGCTGAGCTGCTAAGCATTTAATCACAACCAGGAGATGGGAACCAAGCCCAGAGCTCTTCAATGGCTACTTCCCAGGGAGAAAGAAGGATTTGAAAGCAAACCAAAGTGTCCAACGACAGCTTGGACCCAGCTGTTTCAAACAAGGCTCAGAGGTGAGCACACCTGAGCACACCTGTGAGACCATGGGGGCCCTTCCCATCCCGTACCTGGGGTCAGGAGCAGGAAAACTGGAGCAGAGTTTTCTACAGCAACTTGAGCTACAAATCCATCAATATCCCTGGATAACCCTTTCCTCCTGAACAAGAACAAGAGGATCAGAAAGGACATGAGCAGAGAGTGGTTCAGGCAAACGGGAGGAGACGGGTTTCATCCATTCCCTGGATGCTGTTCGTGCCAAAGGATATGGTGACTGCTGAGAGTCCACTTGGATCAGGGGGGACAAATCCATGAATACAGAGAAACTAGGGCCTCCAGTTGTTCCACCTTTGGTTTAGGTTGGATATTAGGGAAAATTTCTTTACTAAGAGGGTGGTCAGACACTGGAACAGCTGCCCAAGGCTCTGGGGGAGTCATGTCCATGGAGGGATTTAAAAGACGTGGATGTGGCTCCTGGGGACATGGGTCAGTGGTGGCCTTGGAAGTGCTGTGGTAATGGATGGACTTGATCTTGGAGTGCTTTTCCAGCCTTAATGATTCCATGATTCTACACATGGACAACAAAACCCTTGAGTTGGACTTTGTGGGGAATGTCACCTGGCTCTGAACTCAATCCATACTGGAATAGATCCTTCACCCAAATATCTCTAATCTGCCAAGGCCTAGAGTAGTGATGACGCTGGTACAGCCTTTCACCCTCTCCCTGCTTGGTCCGGGTCCTCCCCAAATCCACTAAAACTGCTGTGGAGGCAGGTTGGATTCCTTATTTACCAATCCTTATTTACCAATCTCACAGCTGGGAAAGTCCTGCTGTCCAATGGCCCACACCTTGTCCAGTGAATGCAAGAGGATGCAGCCCCTTATTTTCAGTACTCGGCCAGAATATTTCTGCCAAGCAGAGCTCCTTCCGGAATTCCTCACTGGGACCTGATGCCAGCTGGTCAAAAAGACAAAACAAGTCTTGCCTCATGAATATGGAGCAGGGAAAAGGCGGGAGGGAAGGTGGGGAGCATCAGGGATTCATGGAGCGCTCCAAGCGGCGCTCACGGCTCAGCACACCAGGGCTGCAAATATCGATGATTCCGGCAGGCTGGGGGCTGTGCTTGGGGAGGAATGGACATTTTGGCAAGGCAAATTCTCTGCCAATGAGAACCTGCTGTCTCAGAGCTCATTCTGAGCTTGGCACCAAAAAGAGGGAAATGCCTGGGGCAAGCGTAAGGATGCCTGAAACGTTCCATTTATCCCGTTTTGGGCTGGTGGCTGCTGGCCGTGTTCATGGGCAGGGCATTAACCCCTGGGTGAAACCATTGGCATCAGCAGCTTCCCAGTGCCCTTCCCACTCCACTACGTCCAGCAGCAGGGAATGGGATGTATGCAGCACATGGCTAATGTGGGATTGCAGCAGGAGCCCCGCTGGAAACGGAGAGAACCCTGCAAGGGGCGGTGTGAATTCATTAGGAACCCGCGCGGCTCCAATTGAGAATATCTAAGCAGTGACCTTCATACAAAATGTATCGTGCAACGCTCTCTATTAAAATAATCATAAACACAGTCAGCAGTAAACAAAACAATCCAAATGTGCCTGGAAAACAAATGCAGCCAGGGGATGGTGGATGGAGCAGGGATTAAATTTCCATTTAGGTATTACAGGCCACGAAGGGGGGTTTGGGTTTTTTTTTTTGCCTTCTCTCTTTTCAAACAGTGTTTCCAAAATCAATAGCGGGGGGAGGGAAATGGGGTGGTGGGGAACATGGGGAGTAATTGCTCCAGTTTGTCACTGCTTGTGTTCCATGCTGGAGCATCCATGAGGGGAGGAGGCAGCTGAAGCCAGCTCCAGTCAATAACTGTCCAGAGCACAAGGAAAATCCTGCAGTTCTGTGGCCTCTTGGATCCTATGCTTCCCCTCTGCCAACATCTGTCCTTCCCGTCAGGATGAGACCAATGGATTCAGGATCAAACCACCGTGGTGCCAGATGACAAAGGAACACACAGAGCATGGCAAAGCCAGACTGTGATCCTTGGGATGGTAAAACAGAGCTACAGAGAAACTTCCAGAGGGAGGGATGAGGCTGGGCCAGACTCTGAGCTCCTTCCAGAGGCTGTGGCAGTGTTGAAGCTGAAGGAAAAGTCTCCTTTTGTCTCTCTGGGATGCTATAAATGAAGTCCTTCTGTAGGTTTCAGTCCTGTGCTGGCAAGAAAGGTGATGCCCAGAAAAGCCAAGGTTCCTTTGTGCATCAGGTAGAGAAACCAAAGGCCAGTATCTGCTGGGAGTCCCAGGCTCTCTCTGGTGGCTGCTCTCCACCGGATACATCCCTCTGTCCCTAAAATTGGAGAGCTGGGAGCAGGGGTGGTCATGGCTGCCCAGTCAGGATCATCATTCCCAGAGGGTGATCAATGAGTTTGGCAGTTTTCATAGAATCCCAGGAGGGTTTGGGTTTGAAGGGATCTTAAAGCTCATCCAGTCCCACCCCCTGCCGTGGGCAGGGACACCTTCCACTGTCCCGGGGTGCTCCAAGCCCTGTCCAGCCTGGCCTTGAACACTTCCAGGGACCCAGGGACAGCCACAGCTGCTTTGGGCAACCTGTGCCAGGGCCACACCACACTCACAGGGAGGAATTCCTTCCCAATATCCCACCCATCCGTGCCCTCTGGCAGTGGGAAGCCATTCCCCCTTGTCCAGTCACACCATCCCTTGGAAAGAGTCTCTCCCCACACTGCTTGGCAGCTCCTCCAGGTACTGGAAGGCCACAATGAGATCACCTGGAGCTTTTCTTCTCCATGCTGAACAATCCCAGTTCTCCCAGCCTTTCCTCATTATCTTGTAAGAGTCTCCTTCTCTGTCAGTAATCTCCACATGGTTTCACCAGTGCCCACCTTGCTTTGATGTACTCAGAAGCCATGCCAGCTTGGGGGTTTTCCCCATTTTCCACAAGTTCCTTCAAAATCTTCAGTTTTTCCTTCCAGGCCTGTCACAGTTTCTGCAGGAGCAGACTCAGAGTATCTCATCTGCTGCAGTCCCTGCTTTTCCCTTCCATGCTCTCAGGCCCTGCCTTTGCTCTTCCATTGGATGATATTCCCACCATCCCTTGCCAGGAGACCTGCAAAACCACGGGAAGGACCTCAGGAGTAAAGATGGAGACAATTCCCACGGTCTGACTCCCCTCTCCTGCCCTCCTCCTGCCAGCCTGAGTGCCCCATCAATTTCATTCTTCATCCAGCTCTGTTCTGTTCCTGCAGCTCCACTCTGCCTCCATCCCAGCCTCCAGCACAATCTCAAGGAACACAATCATTTTCAGTCTGGGCCTTCCTGGGTCAGCTGCAATCTTTAGCTACACAAGGGAAGAAAAAGGAAGAGCCAAGGCTCCCAGGACAGCCTTTTGTTGGGGGTTTTAATATATTCTGCCAGTTCGAGTGAAGTTTAAATTTCTCAATTTTCCTTCTCTCCCGACATTTCCCAATTTTCTGTCACATCTTTTTTGGATGATCAGCGTTTTTTTTCTGTCCTTTCTGCTCCTTTCTCCTTTTGGGAAGGTTCCCATCTTGCTGCTAATATGTTTAGTCACCCTGCCGTAGCTGGAATTTTTTGCAACATATTTTCCCTGTTACTTACCAGCCAACTTCCAGACTGCCTCCTGAACTTTCAGGCCCCCAGATTTTCCAGCAAGCTTCTACCAAATTTCCTGTATTTGCCCATGTCATTTGAGAGAGATCCACACTTACTTTCTTCCCCTCTGCTTCCAAATGATTTTCTAATGGTTTGTCACCAGCGTTATTTCCTGTGACCACCTCAGCAGCTATAACAAGTTCACCAAGTTTTAAGGTGCTAAGATGAAAGTGAATTTATTGGATTGGATCCCATCTTAAGAAACCTCATCCCATCCATAGTGTGACTGTTTTTCTGATCTTCCCCTTCCCTTTGTGTGCCAGGAGATCCTGGGCTGCCCTCCACGCCTGGCTGCATTCCCAACACTCCCAGCTTCTGTGGTTCAAAGCAGTGTCCAACACATTCCCACTGGAAATCCTTCTCCTGCCCTTCCCTCTTCTCTGTTCCTCACCTGCTGCCATTGTGTGCCCTCATAATTGATCAAAATGTTCATTGCATGATCTCATCTGCGGGCTTTTCCCTTCTTTTCCAGGGAATGAGGCAGGTTTGACATTTGCTTCCAGAGCCTTCCCAGTGCTCCCACATCACTGAAATCATTCACCCTAAAAAGCACTTCTTTAAGTGAGCATTATCAACGAGCTGCCATCGATGCCTCCCTCCTGATTAGCACTAATGAATCTAATAGGCTGCTGTTATCAGTATCCTTGCACATCATATGGTTTATTGATGGACTTGGGTGCCTATTTGCTCTAATGAAAACTATGGAATTGCAGATCCATCATGCCTAAGTGGTGATGGAACCCAGAGCCAGCTGTAATTGTTGATTCCTTCGCTGAGAAGGGGATTTGAGAAGCTCTAACTACAAAAAAGCCATTGAGGGTTTTTTGTTTTTTTTTTCTTCCTAATAAATAACCCGCTTTCCCATAAAGGCAGAAAATTCACACTGATGAAGGAAAATAAATTTTCATGTAGGGCATAATTAGCTAGTGGGTCTTGTCACCATGGAAAGCTGTTCAGCCCAGGAATGGGAGGGATGGAAAAAGCTCCGGGATTAGATGGATAGTCAGAAGGCCACAGTTACAGCTCTGGCTGGAAAGGGTTGGGAAGGGATACAGAGCTGCACTTCCCAGGTTTGCTGCGTTCTCCCACAGATCACCATGAGCCTTCAGGTGGGGCAGCAAAGACAGAAAGGCTTGTACCACTTTCTAAAGTTTCTGGGAAGAAACAAGGTCCCCAGCCTGCTGAGCATCTGACCTGCCAATGCTCAGAGAGCCCCATTTCTGTCCTTTCAGAGTCCCAGATTGGTTTGGGTTGGAAGGGACCTTAAAGCCCATCCAGTTCCACCTCTGCCATGGGCAGGGACACCTTCCACTAGCCCAGGGTGCTCCAAGCCCTGTCCAACCTGACCTTGGGCACTTCCAGGGATGGAGCAGCCACAGCTTCTCTGGGCAGCCTGTGCCAGGGCCTCCCCACCCTCCCATTCCTTCCCAACATCCCATTTAACCCAGCCCTGTGGCAGTGGGAAGCCATTTCCCCTTCTTAATTCTGATTTAAGCTGCCACATTCTCCTGTTTATAATGAAATGACTTCCTTCAATTCCTTATACATTAAAATGAGTTGTTAATAATCCTTATCTATAATGTGAACTCAGCATTCAATATTAGAATAAATGCAATAAACAACTGGCATGCTTCAGAAAACTGGGCAGTTTCAGCTGAATATTTTTTAATCTAAAGAAAACCTTGGGCTCTTCATAAAATTGGAACTTTTTCACATCTCCTGTAAAAATCAAAACCATTTCCCACTTTTTTTTTCCACCAAAATCTGGGTGCTGATGGTTTTAAAGAAGAGGGTGACCATCAAGGCTAAATTATATTGGATCAAAATGTGTTTCCAAATGGGACAGGGGGGCTCAGGGGTCACTGTTGGTCACACTCATGGTCAGTGCAGGTGTGGGGGATTCAGGTGATGCCTTGACCTGAATTCCAAACGCACTCAGACTGTCCATGCTCATTTCTGGCTGAGAGACCACCAACACCCAGCTTTGAAGACACCCATGACTCTGGGGACAGTTTTTTTTTTTCCCGGCAAAATCAGAAATTCCCTGGACAAACCAACCTGTGGCTGTCATTGCAGAGGGAGACAGTGAACAGTCTGCAGGAACAAAGTCTTCATCCCACTTCCTCCTGGCTTTTCCTCTGACTCCTGGTATGAATCACAGGCTGTGCTTGGCCCTGGCCTGCCCTGGGGGACACACAGGGGACCTCCAGGCCAAGCCAGCTGTGCCACATCTGGCGGGTATCACGGCTGCACGGAGTAACCCTGACATCTAGTGGCTCCCAGAGCCCGAGCCCTGGACATCCCGAGCTGGGTGGAGCAGGGATGAGCAGGAGACACCCCCGGGCTGTCCAAAGGCCCCTTCCCATGGATGCAGCCAACAGCTTTTCCACAGGGCAGAACAAGGTGTGGGCAACCAGCAGCACTGCGAGGGATGTTGTTCATAAAGTGATAAATGTCACTAAGGAATTATTTGGACCCTGTTTTTGTTTCATTTTGTTTTGTTTTTTTTAACCAAGCTGTTGGGTTTTGGTAGCCCCAAAGCCGAGCTTGCCCTGGGAACCCTGCCCAAGGGAAGCTTTTCCATGGCCTCCTGGGGAAAACAAAGTGTGGGGCAAAGGGTTTCAGCAGACAAAGACCTGTGCAGTCTCCTCTGTGCTGGAAACACTCCAGGGATGCCACAGGAGCAGACAGGAGGAGGTGTCAAGGACAGGGAGTTTTCAGTGTCTTCCCATATTAATGCTTAAAATTCCATTTTAATGGAGAGTGGAGGCCCCAGCTTCCCCCTCCTGCTGCCAAGGTGGCTTTTGGAGCAGGGATTATATAACAAAGCCTTCTCTGGGCAGGAACACCCTCTGCCTGCTCTCCAAGGGAATGATTCTGGGAGATCTGGCTGCCCTCTTGTAGCTGATCAGGCAAGACAATGTCTGTGAGATGTTGGTGTCCCTGTCCCCTGGCTGTGCCACCAGCTGGCTGTCCAAACCCTGCTGCCACATCGTCCAGACCCTGCCTGGGTCCCCTGATGCAGCTGGAAATCCTCTCTAGACCCCTTGAGCAAGAGAATATCCCAAGGGAGAAAGCACCCAGGAGCAGAGGCAGTGAAGGAGATGGGAAACAGGGCGAGGTTTCACTGCACCACTCCCACTGATCACAGCAACACTGCCTGGCAAACAGAAATACAGATCCTGCCACGCCCATGGGGTGAAGGAATTCACACAAAAGCAGCTTGGGAAGCAGCAAAACTCAGGGAGCAGTTATCCCCGAGTGATTCCCGAGGGCTGCTGTCCCTGTCCCTGGTGCTGGCACTGCAGGCAGCCCCAGGGGGAGCTCCGGGGTGCCAGGCACACCTTTGGCACCGTTTCCCCCTGCTGACTCCAGATTTCCCAGCAATGTGGGAAAGCCAGGATCCCCACATTTCTGGGTCCTTCCAGCTCTTTGTCCCTCAGCACCGCCCACCCTGGGAGCCCTGGGTTTGGCACTGATCCCATTCCTCCAGCTGGGCAGGGCTGCTCTGGAATTCCCAGATGCCACGCTCTGTGCCCAGGTGGCCCAGCAGGGAGCTGGTGGAGGTGAGGCAGGTCTGGGATGGGGTGAGGTGGGGCACAGCTCTCCATGTGCACTATAACATCCCTGTGCTCCTGGTGCTCATCCATAGCCCCTGCTGGACATCTCAGGCATCCTGGATCCTGCCTCCTCCTCCTGCTGCAGCTGCAGGGAGAGCAGGCACCAGCCATGGGATGGACAAACTCCTGCCACTCCATCCCCTCCAGCTGTGGCTTCCACCAGCAGCTTTGGGACATCCAGACCTTGTGGTTGCATGAAATGCTGCTGGGACAGACACCCCTGGCAGCATTCCTGCAGTGTTGGTGCTTCTGCTGCGCTCAGGACAGTGGAACTCACCAGAAGATGTGAAATCCTGGTGCTCTGCCACAGGGAAAACTCCCCAAGGGAAAGCAGGGAGGAGTTTGCCTGTTTTCAGGGAATCCCAGGATGGTTTGGCTTGGAAGGGAGCTTAGGACCATCTAATTCCAGCAGAGGGACACCTTCCACTAGCCCAGGTTGCTCCAAGTGCGTTTGGAGAACCTGAGGATAGGAATGAGGATTTACTCAAAGCACTGCCAAGGGATGCAGTGGCCAGGGGTGTAAAAGCTCTGCCCCACACCCACTGTCCCCTCCAAGGGCCCCAGGGAGGGATCCCACAGAGAATTCCCATCTCCCCACTCAACACAAGCCTTTCCCCCTCTCCTCCTGCCATCCCTCTTCCCTGGACAGATCATCCCATGATTTTCCATTCCCTTCCAGCCGTGTTTACAGTCACAGGATTCCTCCCTCCTCCTGAAAGTCAGTCCCAGGGTGAAATCTGAGGTTGTAAATTATTAAAATGTTATCAAGAGTGTGGAGACATGCCCATTCTTTTTTTTTTTTTTCCTGGTGGTGAAGAAGCTGATGTATAATTCAATTTTTCCCCCACACTTTCTTCAGTAATACTTAAAAACTTTCCATGCACACACACACACACACACACAGAGGCAGATCCAAACCTTATTTCCATTTATTTCAAAGTCTCTTTGGGCCAGAGGCTTTATCTTCTCTCTTTCTGCTCAGTGCTGAGAAGAGTTTGGGTGTTGTCATTATATGAATAATATATAATAATAAATTCAGCATTCTTCCTTTCAGAATGTTTCTTCATAAGAATTGATTTTAAATGCTTTTTCTGAGGGAGAAGAAGCAGGTGAGAGCACATATATAGCACACAATTATTACTGTTCTCTAATAGACAGAGCAAAGCCAGCTTCAATTTAACAGTTTCCTGACAGGAAAATAAAAATCTCCTTAAATCAAAACACAACTCTGCTTATCATTTTCTAGATTTTAATTCCTGGGGCTGAAACTTCCTTGGCTGGTGTCTAACACGGTTCAGCTTTCCTTAAAACAGGAAGGAAGCAAACTCTTCTTTTTCCAAACTCTTCTTTTCTCCTCTCACATTTAAGCAATTTTAGAACCTTGAGGCATTTCTGTGCTCCCAGAAAAAAAAAAAAAAAAACCCAAAAGACTTTGGCTGTTTGACAGAGCAGCTGAGGTCAATGGTGGGCCCTTGGAAATACATTTGAACTTAGTCCCAGCCAAGAGCTCCTGGAAAAGCCAGGTTGCTCCATTCCAGCTCTTTTTTGGTGACTGGAAGCTGAAACCCCCAAATTTGGGCTCTACCCAAGGGGGAAATGCAGTGAAAGAATGGGAAGGAGGGCAGAAGCAGGAGGACTGAGCAGTGGGAGAGGACTGGAAAAGCTGCAGAGGAGGAGATGGGATGAGGTTCAAAGCCACAGCCAACCTGGCCTTGGACACTTCCAGGGATCCAGGGGCAGCCACAGCTGCTCTGGGCACCCTGTGCCAGGGCCTCACCTTCCTCACAGGGAGTAATTCCTTCCCTTTATCCCATCTAAACCTCCTCTCTTCCAGATTAAAGCCATTCCCCTCTGGCCTGTCCCTCCATCCCTTGTCCCAAGTCCCTCTCCAGCTCTCCTGGAGCCCCTGTAGGCACTGGAAGGGGCTCTGAGGTCTCCCTGAAGCCTTCTTTTCTCTTCTCTTCTCTTCTCTTCTCTTCTCTTCTCTTCTCTTCTCTTCTCTTCTCTTCTCTTCTCTTCTCTTCTCTTCTCTTCTCTTCTCTTCTCTTCTCTTCTCTTCTCTTCTCTTCTCTTCTTTTCTCTTCTCCAGGTGAACACCTCCAGCTCTCCCAGGCTGGCTCCAGAGCAGAGGGGCTCCATCCCTTGGAGCATTTCTGTGACCTCCTCTGGACTCTCCAGCAGCTCCAACAACCTTCTGCTGTTGGCCCCAGGGCTGGAGGCAGCTCTGCAGGTGGAGGCCCAAGAGAGCAGAGCAGAGGGGGAGAATCACCTCCCTCAACCACTGCCACTTCTTTTGTAATAACATAAATAATGCATAAAATGCATCATGTGTAGAATGTGTATCCTGCATAATATCCAGCCTCCTTCAGCATGAGGTGATGGAAGCTCTTCCAGGGGACTCACCCTGCCCATTCCAGGAGTTCTCTTCCCACACCAGTGAATTCTACCTCCAAAATCCTTCTGGTCCTAGCAGGGAGATTGAGCTGGGAGATCAGTGGTAAGGTGCAGTGATATTCCCCCCTGATCCAGGGTTCCCCGCAAAGCTGCTCTAATCCAGCCTCTGCAGCTGAGGAAGGGGCTTTTCTCACCCTTCTGCAGCTTCTCCTGTGCTCCAGGACCCGGAGCTGCACCTCTTACAAGTATTTTGGTGGCACACGTTCCCAGAGCTGCCACATGGGCTGGCACATCTCGCTCCAGCAGCCCAAGCAGCATCCTGGGGGAAGCTGGAGCATTAGCAGAAGCATTCCCCTTACATATCTGGCAACTCTAGCATTTTGGGAACATCAAGGAGATCCTAATGTATGAACACGACCCAGGAACACAGTTCAGAGTGAAATGTAGCCTGGTAATGCTCTCCTGATTTGGGTTTAAGAGCTCAAAAACTGCCAGAGAGCTCCCAGCAAAGCTGGTCTCTCCATCCACAGGCAGCATCAATGCCAGAGGTAGGAAAAACTCGGGAGAGGATGATAAATGGGCCTGTGAATAACAGGGAGTGAGCTGTACACAGATTTTTGAGCAAAGAGCACCCCAGGGCACAGCTGGGGAGGGAGAGCTCTGAGCTCACCCTGACGTTTGTGTCCCTTGTCCACGCTTCCAACAAAAATCTGACTCCTCCTCCAGAGGGAACTTGTACCAGAATGGATGAGCAGAGGAGGCTGTCAGCTGTCTCCAGCAGCAAGGGGCACCACCATGAAAGAAGGATTACTTCTGAAGGATTGTTTTCTCTCCTTCTAATGGAAACCAATCCATCGAGGTGCTTCTCACCTTGCTGAAATAACAACTAGGCTCTTTAATGCATCCCCCAGCCTGGCTCTGCCTTTCCCATCTCTGCCTAATGAATCTTCCAATATATGATGGGAACTGCAGATACAGATCAGCAGCAGGCTAGGGCTGCACATCCATATTCCTAAAAAGGTCTTTTTTGACCTAAACAGGTTCCTCCTCCGCAGAACACACTGTTTTCCTCCCAGGTGGACTTGCAAGGAGAAGGAGACAAATGGAGTAGATCAAGGAAAGGTTTGGGTTGGAAAGAACCCTAAAAATCCTCGAGTTCCAACCCTTGCATTGATGCCAATCATTAATTTCATTAATTGCCTTCCTGTTTATGGAACACAAACTTGGATGCAGACTCAATCTAAGAATTTAATTACGAGCAGAAATCACTTTTCTCCACTGAACTTGGAAATTTAAAGTCACCTTTCCTGCAAAGAAAGCAAGTATCTTTTAACCACAACAAATTTTTGTGAGGTTTTAAAATAGTTTGTCTTTTTTCCCACCCACTTGATGGGTGGGAAAAAAGATAAATAATATTAAATGATTATTCTATTCATTCTTGGAAGTGAGAAAAGAAATAATTAACTAGAACAAGAGAGGCACCACAAGCACCGAAGTCGTTCAGCTTAGAGAGGAGAATGAGAAGTGATTTGATTGTGAGGGATCATCAGCAGAAATAAGAATTTACAGCAATTTCCTAGAAGCAGTGGGGATGGAGTGTGGTCTTCCGTTAAAGCACAGCAAAGTTAATATTTTTAGCTCAGAGTCTGGTGCTGGAATGGCAGAAGAAGAAGGAACCTGACTAAAACCCAGTGCAAGGTCTGCTGTGTCCTCTCAGCTCCCAAGTGAGTGATTTCTCCTCGAGGTGCAAAGCTGCTGTGCCGAGGCCTGTCCTTCTGCTTGCTCTTAGGAGAAAAACGCTGATTTATGGCCGTGGACTCGCCTCGGAGTCGTTTACCCTGATATCTGCTTCCCAGATAAGTGGATAAATGGAATAAATGGGAGCTGCTCCTTGCGTGCAAAGAACCCTGTCAGTAAATATGCATTATTGCTGGGATTAGCCCGAGGAATCAGAGACATTGCTCATGCTCTGCTCGCTGCAGATTTGCCCTAATTCACTGCTAAAAGCCCGTCTGTTTAAATGAGCTGGTGATGCCCGGTAATCGATAGCTCCCACTCCCGGCGCTATGCCGGGACCGGCGGGACTGGGGGAATCCCCACCCCAGCCAGGCACACCAGGGCTGCCCTGGGGGAGCTGCAGAGACCCTCAAACCAGCTCCTTGTCCAGTTGTTACTTGCCTGGGGCTTGACCCCAAAACCTGAGCCCAAAGCACCGCCTGGCCACTCTGCACTTCTCCAGCTGCCCCTCCACTCTGCTCCTGCAGGGCAGGAGAGATTCCTTACAAAGATTCCTTACTATCCTGAAGCTTTCAAGGGTGGGAGGTGAGACCCCAAACCTCTGCACGAGGGCAGACCTGGCACCCCTCAGTCCCCACGGCCTGGTACGGCCCCAAACCCCACGGCAGCCACGCTGCTGCAGAGAGGGTCTGGGGGTGGTGCCCCAAAAATGCAGGCCTGGAGGCTT
Source organism: Phylloscopus trochilus trochilus (assembly GCA_016584745.2). NCBI lineage: Eukaryota > Metazoa > Chordata > Aves > Passeriformes > Phylloscopidae > Phylloscopus > Phylloscopus trochilus. The sequence continues at coordinate 1,917,698 of WQNJ02000094.1, forward strand.
GGCACTGATGTGGCAGGGGCCTGTGGGGCTCCAGGGGTTGGGGATGCCTTGTCCCCACTCCCCAGGAGCAGGCTGGTGCCTCAGGCAGCCGGACGGATGGTTCTCCAGGCTGCCAGGGGAGCTGTGGCTCTGCTGGAGCCCGGGCCCACCTCGGGCCCAGCCTGAGGGAGGCTCCTCTAAGGTCCCTGTTCCTTAATTGCCAGAGCATCTGCCTCATGCCAGGAGCAGGAGGGGGTGTGATTTATTCCACAGCCTTCCAGGCCACAGTTGGGAAGGTTTTGCTGCAGACAGGGAAAAAACAGGCGTGGGAACTGCAGATACAGATCAACAGCAGGCTGGGGCTGCAAATCCTTATTCCTAAAAAGGCGGGTTTTTTGACCCAAACAGGTTCCTCCTCCTTGGAACACACTGTTCTTCTCCCAGGTGGACTTGCAAGGAGAAGGAGACAAATGGAGTGGATCAAGGAAAGGTTTGGGAGCAGCACAGATCCCTCTGTGCGGCTGCAGCAGCCCCGGCCCTGGCACCACAGCCCTGCTCTGCCCCGGGTGAGCCCACAAACAGGTCACTGCTGTGTTTACTTGAGTCTTTGCAGGGATTCCAGCCTTGCAGCTGTAGCTGTTTGTCACCAAGGGTTCCTGGGGAGGTGGGTTCTGTGTGCTGGAGCTCACAGGGCTGCTGCTGCTGCTGGAATTGCAACTTTGGCAGTGTGAGGACAGGGAAGTTGCTCCCTGCTTGGGAAAGGGGCAAAAATTAATCTAATGTTCCTGCAGACCTAAAGAGAACCTGGAGGTTTTTTTTCTCCATCCCAGTACCACGTGTGTTTGCACAGACTAAATTAAATGTCCCTGCCTCTGATGCCCTGACAAGGAACAGTTTGTCAAAGGGAAAAAGCAGCTTTGGAGAGCCAGACCCAGCCACAAACCTCCCTTTGAATCCCAGCCTGTGCTGTGTTTGCTTCACTTGTAAAAGCCTGGTTTATTTGCCCACTTGAGCTCCTCAGTGTAAATATTTGCCCTTTCTTGTTGCACTCATTAAATCCTGAGGATTAGAGCTGGATGTGAGTGGAGGGGCTGTGCTGGGGCGTGGGGTTTGCCTGCCCAGCCCTCGGGTCAGGCCGTGTTTGCTGAGCTGCTCAGCACATTTGGGGCCCCAGAGCCCCACTCAGGAACCCATTTCCTTGTTTATTCGATCGATTTGGGTCTGTGTGCTGAGAAATCCATACTGAATATTTCCTCATTCCAAGGTGAGTGTGAGCTGGGAGCACACATGGGCCAGCTGCTCCTGGCTTTCCAACCAAACTGCATCTCACAGGAGACTCAGGAGCCTCTGGGAGGCTCTCCTGAGGGAAAAATCTGGGATTAATGAGAGAGGACCTGTTCAAGGCCAGGCTGGACAGGGCTTAGAGCAGCTTGGTCTAGTGGAAGGTGTCCCTGCCCATGACAGGGTGCTGGAATGAGCCAAATCATTCTGTGACTATTAAACTATAAAACATTTTTCATTTTTCTGCTGATTGAGGGGAGAGGGGAATATTATGGAATCATATCATAGAATGGTTTGAGTTGAAAGAGACTTTAAAGCTCATCCCATTCCACCCCCTGCAGAGGCACCTTCCACAGACCAGGCTGCTCCAAGCCCTGTCCAACCTGGCCTTGGACACTTCCTTTGCTCTAAACACTTCCTCCTTTTCCCCCTCCACTCCACATCCCTGTTTCTTCACTGAGGAACAATGAAATCATTGCTGGGGTCAGCAGGAATAAGTTCAACACCACATCCCCCTTCCTAAAACCTGGTGGTGACTCCAGGGTCAGCAGGATCCACTCAAGGGATCAGAGCAGGGACACAGCCCTGTGTGACATCTTTGCACAAAGTCATGAGAAACCCAGACACCTTCCAGCCCACAGTGTGTTGGCTCTCACACCCAAATGAATTCCCAGCTAATTTTCCCTCCTGGGCCACCAACTCGCTCCAGTGACTACAAGTGATCCACAGCAGAGCGCTCCCAGAAGGGGCCTTGCTGAAACCAGATGTTTTAAAGGACCAGCCCCACTTCAGAAAGGAGAAATCCCTTTTCCCCAGCACAGTTCTGAGGGAATGCAGGATATAAGGCCCTTTCTGCCAACTCTGAGCTCCCATTGGAACACTGTGTCCAAACCAGCCTGAGGAATGTGAGATGCTGGAGCTCACCAGAAAACATTAGTTAATTTTTCTTTAATTCTGAAATTTACCGGGGGGAGGGGGAGGGGGGGAAGTAGGGCTATTTTCCCCTTCTGCAAGCACAGATTCCTTTCTCTGATGTAAGGTTTTTCTTACAATAATTTGCAGTACAGAAACTCTGTCCAGAAGAGCCTTTGAAGCCGAAAATCTTTGTTTAATCTCAGCGAAAACAGAGCTCCAGACCAAGCTGGAATATCTGTACACCCCAGTAAAGTTTTCAGCACCAATGGACTGCTCCCTTCACAGCCTTCTTCTCATCTCTCTCTGTCAAACCACTTCCCAACAGGAGCTGTTGCACAGCAGCCCCCATTCCCTGAGCACCTGCGGGTGCCTCTGCCCAAATCCATGGGACAAGTGTGTGTTTCCTACAGAAATACAGCTGGAAACATCTTGGACAATTCATGTGGTGATAGCAGTGCTGACGAATGGGGAGGGAAGGTGCAGAAGCACCCAGGGAAGAGACAGAAGCTCTTTTGAAGGGTTGGCTGCTACTGGGAGATGCCCTGGTGCCTCCTGCCCTTCTCCCAGGGCACAGCTGATGCTTTCCCTCTCTCCAGCAGCATCAGGAGCCTGGATTTCCCAGCGTGCCACTCATTTGCCATGTGTCTTTCCCAAGAGTTCCACACAAGCCTCCCTCCCTTCCAACCCCACATCACTCCTGTCCCTACCCACATCCCCACCCATGCCAAACCACCTTCTTGCCCTGAAAAAGAGCAGAGATGCCCTGTGCCACTCAGTCAGAGCAGTGCAGGGACACAGCAGAGTCCTGCCATCCCTCCTGCCTTATTTTCCCTCTATTTCCCAAGGATTTGAGGGCTCCTGCTCCCTGTTATTTATTGCCGTTACCTTGCCATCAGTCGCAATGCTTCCCTCCTGGGAGGTTTTGCTGCTGGTGGCTGGGCAGGAACAATTGATTTTCTCTCTCTACCCCCTGCTCGTCCCACAGACAGGAGAGGTGCTGCCCCTCCAAAAGAGGGGGGGGGGGGGGTGGTGGTCCTGGACTCCTCCTCAGCTTAAAGAAAGGTATTTCCCTTAAGCTGAAATCCTTCTCAGAGCCCTCTACCCCTTTCCCAGCATTCCAACACTGCCCACAGCACTCCATTTTTACAGCAGCTGTCCCCAGCTAGCAGCTCAAGGTGGTTAATGAGCCCCATCATTAACCCCTCAGGGCTGCCACCACCTCAGATCCAGCTCTGTCACCACAGGCCCATGCAGGACCTTTTCTCCATCCTCCTCCCTCTTTGTTTAAAGGTTCTCTTTGCCTTCCAGGCAAAAAAAGAACCATTTCAGCAGTGCAGACATCCAGTAAAGCTAATTCTGCCTTGATTAGCAGGGGAGGAAATGCAGATCATCTTGCTGGCCACCAGCTGTGGCCCTTCAGCTCCAGCCCTCCAGATGTTTGCTGGCCATGCATCCCCTCCCAGCTGGTGGCCACTTTTGCACAGGTGTCACCTTGAACTTTTGTTCTCACTGCAACTGATCCTGGAGGGGAAGAAAAAAATCCCACCTGTCTTTGTTACACTTGTTGGCAAAAAAAAACCTCTGCAGAGACCCTTTGAAAGCCTCTTCCATGAAGGCTGAGCTCCATTCTGATATAAAATTCTCCATTTCCAACCCAAACGTCCCAGAGAAGGTATTTCACAGAGGGGTGTCCTGGCCAGCACCATGAAAATACAATTTATTCCTCATCCCCCCAGTGGATGATGGTTTGGTTGTCCTCCATATCCTGAGATTTGAGGTTTGCTCCCAACTCCAGCCAGGTTTTTCTGCTGGATGCAGGCCTTCTCTGAAGGGAAAGGTTAAATTTGGGTGCTCCTGAGGTCTTGCAGCAGAGAGGTCCCGTGCTGTGCCACACCAGGATATAAAACACCTCTGTGGAACAATTGACAGCATCAATTTTGCACCTTGATAAGGCTCACAATGAGTGAAAACTCTTCAGGAGAACCTCTCTGTATGAGTCCTTCCCTCAGAGCCCTGGGAACAGGCAGAAAAGGGAACAGGAATCAGCAAAGACATTCCCAGAGGTGCACAAGCATCCAAAGTGAGTTTGTGTCCAGCCGTGACCTCCTGGAGCTGCTCTGACTGGAGACATGACCTGAAGTTTTCCTATCAGTCCTGCAGCTCCTGCTGCTTCCAGGGGCAGACTGGAGCCTGGAGACCCTTTCCCACTGCAGGTCTGCTTCCACTGCTCTGACCAGTCCCTGCCTGGACCTCTCTGTCCCTTTTTGGTGGCTTTTCCACCACTTTTCAACTCACATCAACTCCCTTGGGGTTGGTCTGCAGAGCTTCCTGCCCTTGCTGCTGCTCCTGTGGGATGGGGCACCCATCCTGCTGCCATCCCACAACTTCCCCTGATGCCTTGGGAAGGCTGACCTGGAACAGAGACTGGACAGAGCCAGAGAATAACGTAGATATTTATTGAAAGGCCTCTAGGATATATCTTGGGAAGGACAGGAGCCTGGCCAGGGCTGCACCCAAGGTGGACCAAAATGGTCACAAAATGGCCAGCTGGTCACAAAATCTTACATTTTTATAAGTTTGGTCTATTTGCATATTGGGGTTTAATTATCCAATTACAGCTTCAGCTTGTGAGGTCCCATCCTTCTTGTTCCTCCCTTCAGCCCACCATTGTTTCTGATTTTTGGGCTGAAGTTGTCCTTGGTCTTCATAAGGAACAGGATTTGTTTTGTCTCCCTGCTCTGAGAAAAGAGCTCACCAGCACTTAATATGAGGCTCAGAACTGCACCCCTAGGCAGCACAGAATCTGAAAAACATGAAAGCTGAAACTTAAGGCGTCACCCCACATGCCTGGGGGGGATCATCCTGTAAGTGACCGTTTGGGGATTGCATCCCAAAAAAGCCTCGTTGTTATGCAGGAGCACCAGAAGTGCTTCCAGAATTAGCAGCTCCTCCAGGTTGCCCTGTTCAGTTTGAGATGTGCCACTTCAGAGCCCTTCAAGGGCTTGATTTGGGAAGTAAATGGGATTCGGAGCAGGTGAAACGTTTGGTAATTACAAATTATTGGAACACTTCACGTTATGAAAGCCCTTCAAATAATTTTAAATTGCTTTGTACTAATTGTGATCGGTGCTCCATTCATTTCCAAAACCCTCTTCAAACGACAAGCCCTGGGATATTTTGGGAGCTGGAGCCCAGTGCTTGGTTAAAAAAAAAAAAAATCATAAAAAATTTCCTTTTTGGAGTGCTGCACTTCTGAAAGAGATGTGAAAAATGCACTCACCAGTTGCATGTCACAGGTTCTTCTGTGTTGCTGGAGCAACGTTCCAAGGCCAATGAGTACAGCTGACACCCTTGAGCAGAGGATATTCCCCAATCACACCACTCGGGAATCATTCAAATATGAAAGGGAGGATTAGAGAAGAAGACCAGACAAGCATGTTCCTGGCAGGAAACACAGGCACTGCTGGAGTGTGGGAGAGTGCAACGGGCACCATTCCCGAGCATCCTTCATCCAGGACACCCAGCAAAAGCTTTTTCACCCTCCAAGCCAGCTCCAGCCTGCAGGCACTGATTTATGTTTCAATAATTGTTAAAAACCTGCCTGTGGAACTGCCATGGGCTCCTGCCAATGGGGTCTTTGGTGTTCCTAAACCCTGATGGGAATATTTGGGTTGGGTGGAGATCTGGGCACCTTGGAGATGTAAGAGTTGTGATGGGAGATTTCTCACCTCTCTGAGATCTCCTTGTCTTAGAGGGCAATGAATTATCTTTTAGGGATGGGTTTTTCCCAAAAAACAATCAAAATCATCCAAAATGATGCTTGCAGTCAGTTGAGTGCAGTGAACTTGAGCTACGTGAACCTACTTCTACCCGATCTAGAAGTTGGCCAGAAAATCAAACTGTTGTCCCCTTAAATTAATAAAACAGTTATTTGCACTATCTAACTGAACAAAAGTGTTATGAATCACTAACAATAAAATTAAACCATCACATCTGATGGCACTGGGTGCCCAGGGAAGCTGTGGCTGCTCTACGCCTGGAAGTGTCCAAGGCCAGGCTGGATGAGACTTGGAGTGTCCTGGGATAGTGGAAGGTGTCCCTGCAGAGCTGGGAGCGGATGTTCTTTAAGGCCCCTTCCCACGCAGACCATTCTGGAATTCCATGATTCTGCCCATCTAGAGAAGGCTTAATTTTAGGGGTTTGATGATTTTTAAGGATGGCAACAGAGGGAAAACCTGCAAAATCCCAGTGCTTCTGGCTCCTCATCCTGCCTCTCCCATCCCAGCTTCTTCTGGATGATCTTTTCCATTCTTAACTCTCCAGGTGTGACCATCCCCCCATATCCAGCCCCGTGCTGTCCCTGGCATACTGTTCATCACTGGAAGGCTCTACAGGAACAAGTTCTTATTTTCCTGTTTAGCAGCAAAGGCCTCTTTATTCCCTTTTCCATGTGTTTTTTTGTGACTCAGCATCCAATGGGTTACTCCTGTCCTGACTCCCTCAGAGGGCCCTTGCTGGGGCAAGAAAACCTTTTTCCATGGCCACTGGAAATGTTGATGGGAATTGCAGTGCTAGGGCCCTTCCCACCTCCTTGCACCTGGAGAAAGCTCCTCTCCCTCCTGCTGCTGCTCCTCTTGATGCTTATGTGGCTGATTATCCTCTCCTTTCCCAGGAAAACGCTGAGGGCTTAGGAAGCTGAGGGCTTGAAGTAGCAGACAAAGTCATCAGACTCCTGAAGGTCTCCTTGGGGAGGCTCCACTCCAGGTCCTGTCTGGGCCCTGACTCCAGGTGAGGAAGAGAAACCAAAGCCTTTGCTCCTTTTCCAAGTGAGGTTTTCCAGGCCAGAGCTGCTGAGACCATCCCTGATGGGTTTGTTATGTAGTGACCTCACCAGGTGCTTTGTTTTTGAAGAACTGGATGTTAGTCCCATGATCCGTGCCCAGAACCAGTCACACACCAGGGAATGATTTGGGCTGGAGGGACCTTGAGGCTCATCCTGTTCCACCCCCTGCCATGGGCAGGACCCCTCCCACTATGCCAGGCTGCTCCAAGCCTGGTCCAACCTGGCCTTGGGCATGTTCCAGAGGGGAGAAGATGGATGAGCACAGATTGACTGCACTTCCAACATCCAATCACCTCTAATTCTACCTTCCCAAGTATCAAATGCCACTTCTCCCAGTTCCATGGTTTCGAGCTCTGCTCTGGGAACAGAGAAAGACTTCCTGTTGATCGTCATCTGGATGCCTGGGTCAGAAATCCAGCTCTGGGATGATTTTGGGGGGTGTGGACAGCCAGCCCCAAACCCTGCCATCCTGGCCCTCTCTGGCAGCCGTGGTGGGAGCCTCTCCCCTCCTCTACTCGGTTAGAAATTTTCATGAGATTTGCAGGGACTTCATTATCTCAGAAACCTCATCTGCCCTCCCAAATGGTGCTTGGAAGAAGCCAGAGTTTAGCAAGGGTTACAGGAGAGCTTGCCAACATCGCTGCCTTCAGAAACCAGGCTGCAAACGTGGAGCAAAACCAGCACAAAATCAAAAAACTGCTCATTTACTAATTACAATAACAATCAAACTAGGTCATTAAAAAAAGCAGTTAAAGCAGCAAACAAACAACTGCTTCCACGGTTATCCCTAACAGCCTTTACAAGGCCCAGGTTCTCCAAAGCTGTGAAAATGAATAGCTCAGGATATCATAAATTTTATATTGCTCCCAGAGCATTCCAGTATTCCAGAAAATGCATCTTTCATCCCCCTCAGCAGCCCTGGCTCCCATGCAGACTGCAGCCACTCTCTCAGTGTAATTTTATAACGTGCACAACTCAAAGCCTCTTTGTAAAAGAAACATAAAAATGATGCATGCGCATATTAAAGACTGGTATTTATCAGACTCCAATGTGAGTCCACGTCCATGCTTAATGTGGCCATAAATCAGCAGCTCTCCCCGTTAAAGGGAGATGAAATCCTGGGATCAGGAGAAGCTATTTATGAACGCTGGAGCCGCTAATCCGAGTGGTGTTTGGAAAAATATTTGTTAAAAAGATTTCCGATCTGAGCGAATCACCGCGAGGATGCAGCATGAAAGGAGAATAAAAATAAAACCCCACCAATTAAAAAGAGCCAAGGACTTCTAGCTCATGGTGGGTCAGGAGGGGGAAGAGTTTATTTCATATTTAATTAAAGCAGTGCCCTGAGTCTATCACACTCCTCAGGTGGATGTTTGGATCTTTGAGGAGTCTCCTTAAAGTCTGGACTACAGAAAGCAAACTCTGTCAGAAGCAGGGTTGGAAGGAGATGATCATTAAGGTCTCTTCCAGCTCAAACCTTTCCATGATTCTGTTAAAATATCATAAAAACTGCTTCTCATAGAATCCCAGGATGGTTGGGGTGGGAAAGGACCTTGAAGCTCATCCAGTCCCACACCCTGCCATGGGAAGGGACACCTTCCACTAGCCCAGGGTGCTCCAACCTGGTCTTGGACACTTCCAGGGATGGGGCAGCCACTGCTTCTCTGGCTGCTCTGAGCCAGGCATCCCCACCCTTTGCTCATGTTCAAACCTCATATTTCTTATTTTAAACAAACCCACCAAAATAAACCACATGGAAGTGCTGGATCTGCCTCTTCTCCATGGGGCAAAGATGCAGCAGCCTGCCCACCTTGGGCTGCCCTTTGCTGCCAAGAAGCCACCTCCTGCTCCTGACAGCATCCAAGAAGTGAGTGAGGAGAGGAGTGAGACCATGGGGAGAAAAAGAACCACATCTTCCTGGGGAAGAACCACATCACCCTGGGGAAGAACCACATCTCCCTGGGGAAGAACCACGTCTCCCTGGGGAAGAACCGTATCTCCCCTCATCCCTGTCCCAGCTGCAGGCCCAGGTTTAGGTGATTTGGGGGCTCACAGGGAGGGCACAGTTACTCCCCCAATCTCCCCCACTGATGCTCTTCAAGATCACAACAACACGGACTCTGGCTTTCAGAAGGCTGACAATGACTCCGATTTATTATCTGGGAACTTCTTCCCTTTATACTGTTTTACAAAGAACCACCCAAAGGGGTGGAAAAAAGACAAACTTCTTCAGTCACATTGGTCAAGTCAGAGGGACATCAAGAAGAAGTCCCTCCTAGGGAAAGGAATGTAAACATAGGTTACAGTTAGGAAAACGTGTCTCTTGTTGACAGAAAACTCTCTGGGAAAGAGTTTCAGAGAAACCAAAACATCACAGGCACGAACCACCCCACAGCCTCTTGCTGCTCATCTCTGTGGCCATAAGCTCATCAGTATTGAAATTGGTTCGTGCATAGTTCCAGTGAACTCCTTATTCTGAGCCTGCAATGCTCCAAATCCCTGGCCTGCTGAAATCGGTTCCAATGCCACGGCCCAGCCATGCAATTTCAGAGAGAGATAAGATATAGATCTGCTGTACTCTGGTGATTCTCTCTCACAAGTGCACCTTGTCAGGCCATAATTTGATATTCTTTTACCATTCCTATAGGGGAGGGGGGGAGGGAGGGAAAGCCCTTTAATTAAAAAAAAAAACCAACACGTCTTCCCCCTTTTGTTCACTAATGACACAAACAGTAAAATGTTCAGATTACATCAGGGAATGGAAAAGCCTCGTGGAGAAAAGACACTGACAAAAGCTTCATTTTCAGGTAAAATTGCACGAAGCTTCAGGCACCGCATCCTCCCGGAGATGTGGTTTTTTTCCCCTGCCTTTCATCCCCAAGCATCCCCGTGAATGTTAATCCATTTTACAATGGGACATTTAAAAGGACTGCAGAGAAATCAGGTTTGATCCGCTCTGATGTCTTCCAGAAATCTCCAAGCAATTTGCAGCTGTGAATAACACACGGGGAGCACGGGGAGAGCCGGGCTGGCCCCTCAGATGCTGACTCCAGCTGCAGCTCACATCCTGCAATAAAACCATTTCTGATCAGGCTGCTTTGGGTAATGCAGGGCTGTGTTTTCTTTTTTCCTAAAGCTGCTTGATGTTTTTTACACCTGCCTCGGTGACCATGGGAGGAAAAGGGAAGGGGGCAGGATGAAGGATGGTGTCCATGGCAGGATTGTGTCAGAGGGTGGGATGGTCTGGCATTGAAGAAGTGCTAGGTCCAGTGTGTGAGGATGCATGAAGGACAGATTCTCCACAACTCCAGTGACCTCAAAGCCAGAAATGGGATGTCCAGAAGGGGTGCCTGACTCTTCACTGGAACCAGGAGAGAACCTGCACTCGGCTAAAAAAGTGGAAATCAGAGAATCTTAGAAAGCCAATAAAATCCCAGAATGGTTGGGGATTGGAATTGGGCCTCAAAGACCAAATGGTTGGAAGGGACCCTAAAGCCCATTTAGTTCCATCCTCTGCCATGGGCAGGGACACCTTCCACTATCCCAGTTTGCTCCAAGCCCAATCCAAGCTGGCCTCAGACACTTCCAGGGATGGGACATCCATGCCCACCTTTGGGCACCCTGAGGATCCTCAGGGCAGCAGCTAAAGTGGAGCATTCCCAGGTTTCAGGTGTGGAAGAGGAATATTTAGCAGTGGCCCTATCCCCCAGCACCACGGGCAGCCTTTGGCACAGGAATCCCCACACTTGCTCCCCTCATGTGTTTGCAGAGTAGGGGATGTTGCAAACAGCAGCTGGATGAGCAGCCAGAGAAATTTAAAATCTGGGATAGTAGATGTGGGGCCAGTGACAGGTCTGGAGAACAGCTCCCTGCACTGGGAGTGCAGAGGGGATGGTGGGAAAATGCTCCATGCCCAACCCCAGCACCACTCTGGTTGCACCTCCCTGGCATTTCTTGTCTTGTAAAATCATTGTGTGGGACCCTTTGTCCTTTGGCATCTGGCCATAAGGAAAACCACTGGATTTCACTTCCAGTCTACAGCTTATCCAAGAGTTTTCTTCAGCCACAGGATGGCCACAGAACATGGGGCAGAGGAGTGATGTCCTGCTCGTGGAGGAAAAGTAGCCAGGAAGGAGCTGCTTGGACTCTTTCCAGGGCCTCTGTGAATTCCCTCAATTGTCATGAGATTTCTTGTTCCTCATGTCAGACTCTACTTACCAGGATCATCCTGAGGATGTTTAGGACTGAAACAGAAGAACTGTAGCAGGATGTCCTGAATTGAGTCTGGAGTGGCACAGAGCTCTTTGAGGGACACCACCACCACTCTCCCAATCCAATGGGATCTCTGGTAGCCCAGGCTCAGCTGTCCTTTGGAGAATGATTCCCACTTCCACCCCCCAAGCAGCACATTAGAGCCAGGAAGGGACCAAAGGGGATACAACCGGAAAAAAAACCTCTTGAGTGATATACAAACCCTCCTGAACCTCTGCACCTTATTCCAGGGTCTGGCTCTAATTAGGCTTTAAGGGACCAAGAGATCACTTCCCTGTCCAGCCTGGAGAGAGGAGCATGCCAGGTTATCCAAGCAGAATCTGCCTGCAAGGTCCCACTGCCCCTGGAACGTGGCAGAACTGGTGGCTCAGGGCTAAAAGCAGCTTTTCTTCCACATCTGGAGCTGGAGATTTAAACCTTATCAGTGCTGCTCAAGTTTTTAATGGATATCAATGGGCTAAAGTTCACAAAGAGAGCGGGAATCGATGGGTGGAATAATCCAGCATTGATCGGGGTGCCGGGAGCCGATGCCCCCCGCGATCGATAGCGAGCACAGATCACATTCCCGCGGCTCGCACTCGCTGTTCACCCCCTGCCAGGCTCCGGGGCGGAGCGGCTGCGAAGGGAGCACATTCCAGAGCCCCAGGCTCTGCAAACACTGCAGCAGGCACTGCCGGATGGGTTTGCTGCTGTAGCGCTCCTCAGACGGGCTCTCCCCTGCGCTCAGCCCCGGTTGCAGTGCGCCCCCACACCCCAGCAGGTGTTCCCGCGTTAGGAAAAGGTTTGGGTTTCGTTCTTTGTTTCACTTGTAAAGGAAAGAACCGGAAACTTCGATGCTTCCTCCCCCGCACCGTAATCGGTCCAGGACAAAGGCACCTGTTGGATCCTTGAGCTGCACCTCAAGAAATGGAGCTGTTTTCTATTGGGCTGCCTGCCAAAACCCCCTCCTTGATTATCGCTTAAGAGAGAGCACGGGTCTCTCAGGGCGTTTTTGGGGTGTCTTAGCAGGTGTGATGAACATCCCTGCACCTTGCACGGCTTTTACTCTTTTGTTTTGTAAAGTTTGTTGTTTTCGCTTTAATTAAAACCTCATTGCTTTTCCAAACACCTCCGATCCTGCCGTCTCACTAATTTTCCACAAGTCATTTCTGAGAGGCTGCTGGCAACCCTCAGAGCTTGACACACCTATGTGGGGCTCATAACATGCTGGTCTCACAAAAATCCCTATCAATCCCCCTTTTAGCCTTTGCTAAGCCTGTTTGTGGCTGAGATTTCTCTCTGAAATGTTGACAGGGAGAACATTTCAGATTGCAGCTGCAGCTGCCTGGGCAAGGAGCATTTCCCTCGCTGCACCAGGGATCCCTCAGTTTAAGGGCTGTGTGCATGGTTTCCCAGCAAGATCACCTGAGGTTTGCCACAGCAGACTGGGCTTTTTCTCTCAGGTTCCCTCTTCAAACAGAGCTTGGTTTGGGGTTCCCAAGAGAAGGGGGGCATCAGGGACCAGCACTCCTTTGATTGCGGTAATATTGATTCTTCCCTGCAGGAACAGGCACAAGGACAATGGGCAAGAGCTGGACTCGGCCAGGTTTAAAATGCAATGAGAAGGTTTCTAACCATGCTTGAGATGAGCCCTTCTGGAGAGTAAAACTCACTTTCGGTGTGGGTAGGGCTCAGCAGGACCCTGCCCATGCTGGGGTGCAGCCCCCATGACCTAGCTGTGCTCCAGAGATATGGAGGGACCATTCCCAGTGATCCCATGCCCTGCTGCATCCCACACCCCCCAGGCAGCGCAGCAAGGCCGAGCTCAGCTCACAGCCCACCCCTAAAGGACATGGAAGTGCACAATTCCCACCACCCATGGCTTGATGCTGGGGATTTTACACCTCGTGGTCTGGGCAGGAGTGCTGGGGAGGGGAGCCTGGCCCAGCTGCCATCCCCCACAGCTGCCTGCTCTCCAGAGAACTTCCTTTCCTGTGGAAGTCGGCAGCAATTTGGTTTCCACACCTCTGAGAAGAAAGCTGCCCCCCTCTACCCTGCCTGCTCCAGCCAGGGCTGCGCTATCCAATTGTTCTTTTTTGAAGAGAATTTGCTGTTTCCAAAGGTCTGAGGGAGCAGGAGGTGCTCGTTCAGTTACTCACTCTGTTAGACACGGATCTTAATGGATGGTATTGATTGGAAGAAACAAAGCAGCAGTTTTCTTTCTCTCTATCCAGGGATTTCTGGGCTCAGATGAGAAGAGTTCGCTGCCTTGCGCTCTAAACAACAAAATACCACATTACAAGATCCCCAGGAGTCTCTCAGGGTAGCACAGTGGCGAGAGAGAGAGAAGTGTGCAAGGTGTTAATGGGATAGCAAATTAATAGGGAATGGGATTAGACAGGGACACAGGCTGCTGCCAGGGCTCTCCAGGTCTCTGGTGCTGAGCTTTAATCCGTTTTTGGCATGTTGGCCTGGCAGATGAACACAACGGGAGCCCACCTGATTCCTGGGGCCACCAGGATCCCCCACGGCAGCTGGGACAGCGACGGCAGCGGGAGCAGCCAGAAGACAATTTTAGGGGAAATCAGCTCCTGCAGTACCTGGGGAGGCAGTGAGATTCTGTCCTGCAGCACTGAAGAACCGGGATGGAGCAGCTGGCTCGGAAACAGCATCAGAATCATTACCTGACTCTCTGTTGTCCCATGCAATTTTCCCATCCATCTGCCAGTCATTTGGGAAGGTCAAGAGCAAGGATGTGCAAGTTTGGGGACCTGAGACTCACTGCTGCCTCTCTGCTTTGCTGGCAGCCACAGACAGTTGCCCCTGGCCACCAAGGCTTCCCCCACCAACCATCCCTACCCACACACTCACCTGGATCAGCCATCACAGAGGTGAGATTTGAACCCAAAATCCTTATCAGTGCCACTTCCTTGCCAAGAGACCCTGAACTCCATTTCCAGCTTCAGGATCTTGGATTGGCAGGGGCTCATTTTACCAGAGAACAACCCATCCCTCTCTCATTGCCCTGAGGGTACCACCCTGGGACCTCTGAGAATTCCTCTGCCTCTCATAAAGTATCAATCCCAGGCTTTTGGGATGAGTGAGAGAGCCCAATATCCCACCATCCACAGGGCTTCAGTCCCTTCTGGTATCAAGACAAAACCAAAAGGGCTTTTGCCAGTGGGAAGAGGGATGTGCCAAAGGAGGGAACATTTCAGTGCTTTCTTACCATGATGCTGATTTTTGTTGACCATAAGGTTCTGGGAGATAACTGCCCCCCCAGCCTCTTGGCCATGGTGCTGCTGGGCTGGGGACGGGATGCTCTGCAAACCTTCATCCAGCATTCCCTGACAATGCTCTGGCTCTCCCTGACATTGATGAGTTACTTATTATCCCTGGGTTTTATCGTTTGCAGGGCCCCCTGTCTTTCCTAGATCATGTTAACAAGACAGCCATGGAGAGCCGTGGCCCTAGGGGTCTTCATTAACTCTTCCCAGATTTATGTTCCCTGCCAGCTCCGTGCAGAGCTTTGGGCATGGCTGCACAATGCCAGGGTCACCGGGAGATTCCAGAGGTCAGGACCTTGATCCTTTTATTCATAAATGGCAGAAGAGCTCTGCAGTCACCCCGGGGTTCCAGCTGGGAGAGGATGACATCAGGAAGGACACCTGCACACCCACATTCCAGATCTGCACAGTGACAGGAGGCACCATGGGGTGGAGCTCCAAGGGATTTACGGAGGCAGCCTTTGGTCCATCAGTGTGGGAGGTACAGACCAAACACTCAGACTCAGACTCTCACTGCTCAGGGTGTGAGATCAGCGTGGCCTTTGGGTGGAGCCCAGCAGGGAGCCCCATTGCCGTGGAATCCTCGGAAAAGGAGACCCTGGAAACCACAGTTTTACCACTGCCCAGCACTGGAGGTGAACATGTAGGCTGAGATCCACTCCCTATGGATTATACTGTGTTCCCAGGAGGAGACTGAGCTGGAGACCAGTGTGGGGTCCCACCCACCTGACCCACACCTGAGAGTGGACTCCCCCCATCCAATCCACACCTGAGTGGGATCTCCCATCCACTGGATCCACACCTGAGCATGGGCTCCCACCCATCCAACCACACCTGACCATGGGCTCCCACCCATCTGACCCACACCTACAAGCACTGATCTGCAGAACAGGCTGCAATCCCAATTTTCATTCCCACTGCTTTTTGCTTTTTTGGGGTTTTTTTGTTTGTTTGTTTGTTTTTTTCTTTCTTTCTTTTTCCAGAACGGGCAGTTTTGCACTGCTCACCTCACCCCATCCCCACAGCCACCTGAAAGCATGGTGCATCCCATCCCCTGCCCTCCTCCAGCTGATTCCATCTCCGTGGGGCACCTCCAGCCCCATCCTGTTTTTCCCAGCTGCTGCTGAGAGTGAATTTGCTTTTGGTTAGCAATGGAAACACCACCACCTTCAGGATTCCCCCACACCTTCCCTCTTCCTCCAGGGAAGCTCTCACACCTTGAGCACGATCAGCACCAGGTCTAGGGATGAGCAGGTTACCAGGAAAACCACCCCCCCATCATACACTCAGCTGGGAACTCAAATCCCAGCTGCATTCCAATGAATACATCTCCATTCACACCACTGGATCCACATTAATTTGGAGCAGCTGGGGCCAGGCTTGTTCAAGGCTCCTATAAAAAGAGCCTCTGCCTCCCAGCTCCTGCTCTTTTACAGCTCTAACTCATAATTTACTGAGTGACAGATGACCTAAAGAAATTCCTGGGTAGCTGGAAAATGAGAGGGAGAAAGGAGCCATTTTATTGTACAGGCTACCACTGGCAAAGCAGTGCTTGCGCAGGTGCTAAAAAAGGGAAGGAATCTGGGAAGCCACAGCAATAATGTATAAATTCCAGCATCCAGGAGGCATCATAATGGCTAATGATGGAAGGAAGGGGTGCAGTGGGTGGTACCGCCCACGTTTCCTTGGAACAGCATCCTTTGGCAATTCAGTGTTTCAAAGTCCCCCTGAAGATTTATTAAAAGTGACACAGTTGTTCTGGGTTTGAGGAACAATGAGTTCCTCCAAGGCGCTTTTTTTTTTTTTTTTGGTGAAAAATTATAGAAAACCATGAGTCTCATCCATGGCTAAATCTGCTGCAGCACAGGTGAGTAAAATCCAGCAGCAGCAAGGAGTGTCCTCAGAATTACAGGATCCTCAAGGTTGGACAAGATCTCTGAGATCATCAAGTCCAACCTTGTTTGCTTCATCTCCTCTGCTTGCCTTTGGATTAGAACATCCCTAGGAAATGGCTCGGGTGGGGTCTGTTATCCCAGCAGAGTGATTCCCTGCTGCCTTGGCTGGTGAATTCCTAAAGATTTCATGTGCCTTCCATACTTGAGGATGGAGCTGGAGTGACCAGATATGATGCAAAGGACAAAAAAGCAGCCCAAGGCATTCCTTTGGCCCTCACCAAGGCCTTGTTTAATATTAACAGGAGCACTTGGTGCTTATGTAAGTTTGCTCCATGCCAAAGGAATCCGAATCAAGGTGTTATTACTTAATGCAAACACCCTCCCTGCTGTTTCACGAGGTTTTAAAAGGTGATCAAGACTTATTAGGATTTAAGGGCTCATTTTAGCTGAATTGATCAGGTGGCATTTAGGTGTAATTTCAGCTAAAAATACAGGCAAGGGATAAGCAGATTTTACTTCTATATAAAATCGTCTCCTCCTCTCGCTGTGCCATGCACACACGCGGACGTGTTCGCACTTACCCTCAGCAGCTCTGCCTGCTTTGGGGCTTTTTGTGCGCTGGGAAAGGCTCTTCGGGGCTGGCTCTGCGGGGAGGGCAGCGCTGCCTTGATCCCATCTGATGGATTTAAACCGCTTCCCCTCCCCGTGGCACCGAAGCTGACTGTCCAGAGTCACGTTTCCTTGGGCTGATTTAGCTTCCACCGCCGTCGCTTCACAGTTGCAATCACAGATTTCTTGGAGCCGGCCCCGAGATGCGTCCAGGCGGGCGAGAGCCGGAGCTGGAGGATGAGGAGCGGGCTGCTCTTGCGCGGACCAACATTGCCATCTCACGGTGCGGCGCCTCCGCTGCAGCCTCTGCAGGGATGCTCCGCTCCCGCAGCTCCGGGCCGCCAGCTCCCAGCGCACGGGAGGCGGGAATTCGGGAAACTTCACTCCCAGCCTCGGGGATGGAGGGATTCCCAGGATGGGCCTCAGGACAGGCTCTCCGGACACCCATCCACATCCGATTCCGATTTCCCGTGGTGATTCCGATTTCCCATGGAGATCCCGATCCCGCCGCGGTCTCTGTGCCAGCCCCGGCTCTCCCCACTCCCCGGTTCTGTTAATTCTCATTTTCTCCAGCCTCACTAATAATTTCCCATGCGGCCCCATATCAAATGCTTTATTGAACTCCAGATAGATTAGATCTACCAAATTTCCCTTGTCTGGAAAACCAATTATCTTATCAAAGGAAGATGTCAGCACGGGCTGGCACAAACTGCCTTTGGTAAACCTAGGCTGCACTTTATCTCATTCTTCTCAGTGCATTTAATTAATGTTTCCTTCAGAATTTGTCCTGCAGTCCCAGGTCTGACTACAAGTGGGTTAACACATCCAGAGCTGGACACTCCTATTCTTCATTCTCCTTATCTTCCTTTCCCTACAATCCAGTTGCTTGTAGGGCCTCAATCTGTGCTTTTTGACCCACAAAGCTCATTAGAAAGCTCTGCTGTCCTCTCTGCATACCATGTGTCCCTTCTCCCTGAATTCTTGGACAACCAGGGAACGTCTTGGCCTGGCTAGGTCCTAGCAGTTCCCTTTTCTGCCTGCATTTACACATTTCCCTAAAGAAGCTTTCCAAGGCTCCTGACTTCCCCTCACACTGAAGATGCACCTTTCTGCTGTCGTGCCATTCTTATCCACCCCTGTCATCTCTCTGATCTGGAGAGCATGGAAGCCCAGGGTGGTTTGGGCTAGAGGGGACCTAAAAGCTCCCTGTGTTCCACCCCCTGCCATGGGCAGGGACTCCTTCCACCAGCCCAGGTTGCTCCAAGCCCCATCCAGCCTGGCCTTGGATGCTTCCAGGGATCCAAGGGCAGCCACAGCTTCTCTGGGCACCCTGTGCCAGGGCTGCCCACCCTCATTATAAATAATTTCTTCATTTAATCCTTAATATCTGGAGCCAGATGGTTGCTCATGGGAAGGTCTTCCCCCATCTCTGATGTCATGGACACACAGGAATTAGTGAGGCCAAGCTCTCCAAGACTTTTAGGCACCAAAATAAAATTTTAATTATTTTTAACAGATAAAGACATGATGTGACTGAAATGAAGGCAGTGTGACCACTTTGTCATGACAGACCAAGGGCGTGCAGCTTAAATGATTCCATGTTATTCCAGGGCAAAGTTCTGGATTCTGGATATGCTGAGATTATTCTGGTGGGGCAGCAGAGCAATTTGCAATCCCACCAGGGCCAGAAATTGACATTTTGCCTACCATTTGGAGTAAATGTCCCCTCCAGCTATCAGCGATCCTTTTCCTCATAGCCTGGGAAGCTGAAGAGGCTCACAGAGATCCTCTTTGCCGTTCCTCATGCCTAAAAAAATCCTTGGAAAATGCAGCCTTCCCAGCAGTCTGCTAGTTTTGTTCTGGCAGATGCTCAACCAAATGTTACTTTTTGGCATGGTGGGATCCCATCTTTTTGGAATCTATCTTACTGGCCTGGTGTCAAAACGTGCTGACAGCTCGGCTGGGCCTCTTGGAAAAACCTGGGGTTGTTCCCATTTTGTATTTTACAGCCCCACAGCAGCTCTTGGATCATGGGGAAAGGGAGGTCAGGATGGAGCCTGATGGGGCCAGGGAGGGGACTGAGGGGGACAGAGGGTGAAGAGGGGCTCTGTTTCTGCCACAAACCCTTCTGGGGTGGTAGGGGACACCGGGCCACCCCTCCTGCCTTTAATCTGCTTCCCAGGCTCCAGTTTTCTGGAGGAAAGCCATCAATCCCAGCCCATCCTCTGCATCCACTTGTTATCCAGATTCAACCTCCCAGTGCATGACTCCTGGTCAGTTGTTTCATGTCCTCTGCTCTTTGCAGCATTTTCTGGCCAAGAATCCAGGGAGCAGCAGGGAAGGGGCCCAGCAGCAGGGAAAGCTCCACCTCCAAGGCCCAGGAGCCAAGGAGGCACACAGTGGCCATGGGGACAAGCTGGTGTGATAAGGGCGCTGGAGCAAACTATCGTGCTTCATCCCAGTGCTCATTCCCTGGGCTCTGGTTTCCTTCCCTTCCTCTGCACACAGGCAGAACAAGCAGAGAGTGGAGGCTCTGAGCGCAGGCAGAGCTCCAAGAAACCAGGACAAACCTTGGGAAAGCACGAGTCATGTGCCCCAAACTAAATTTGCCTGAACAAAAAAACCCCACCTTGATAGTGTTTTACACCAACTTGTAATGACTTTCTTTCTGTTATGATTGTTGCTGTTGTTCTGGTTAATACCTTCCTCGCTTAAAAACCCCCAAACGTGACCCCACGGCAACCACGACACAAATATCATTTGCTTGGATTATTCCTGAGGTGCTTCCTGTGCTGGAGGCAGCAAGTGCTTACAATCACTCAGTACATAATGGAGAAACTCATTCCAATAATAACAATAATAACGGCATTTATTATTTTTGAAATATGACTCTGATGAGTTCATGAATATAGAAAGCTCTTGTTGCTGGCTGCTGATGGAATTGAGGAAGGTTTTCTGATGGAATTTTTCTGGAGATTTGTAATGCCATTGCTCCAGATGTGCATCCAGCACCTCTCAACATCTGATTCCTGGCCCCACTGGGCGTTTGGAGCACAGGAGGGCAGATCAGCCTGGGGCACCTCACCCTGCTCAGCGCACTCTGCTGACAGTATCCCATAAAATCCCTGGGTGATTTGGGTGGGAAGGGGCCTTAAAGCCCATCCAGTCCCATCCCCTGCCGTGGGCAGGAACACCTTTCACTGTCCCAGGTTGCTCCAAGCCCTGTCCAATTTGGTCTTGGACACTTCCAGGGATCCAGGAGCAGCCACAGCTTCTCTGGGCAACTGTGCCAGGGCCTCACCACCCACAGGAGGAATTTCTTCTCAAAATCTAGTATTTGCTATTATTGAAACATGTGTTGTGTTGTAAGAAACCCTTTTCTTATAGGCAAAACAACCAATAACTCTGAGCTTTTCACTCCCTGGTGTTTCTCCTTCCCAGGGGCTGGGAGCTCTGTGGGGTCCAGTAAAACCAGGCTTTGCTCTGGCCCACCCTGCTCACAAGCAGAAACCCTACAGAAAGATTTCTGATGAGCTCAGCTTGGTGGGTTTCTTTGCCTTGCAGGGACTTCAGGATTGGCACAACTCAGATCTCAGGGGCTCAAATATAATCTGCAGCAGGTAAACTAGCAGTTTCCACTGGCCCTGCTCAGGGGAAACAGATCTGTTTCTAATGGGAGAAGGAAAAAAGTGGCTTTGCCTCATGAGGCTCCCCAGTCCAGTGGTGCTGCACTCTGATTTAGCAGAACAAAAAGCCCTGGTGCTGCAGAGGCAGATTTAGGAGCACCCCTGGCTAACCCAATTCCCTTTGCTCTGGAGGTGGGGAGAGAACTGGGAGAGCAAAAGTGAGAAAATTCATGGGTTGAGATAATGCCAGTTCCATTGGGGAAGTAAAAGCTGTGCACAAGCAAACAAACCCAAGGAATTTGTTCCCCACTTCCCAGGGGCAGGTGTTCAGCCATTCCCAGGAAAGCCAGGCTCCATCACACGGACAGGTGACTCGGGAAGGGAAATGCCACCACTCCAAGAATCCCTCTCTCCCTCCTTCTTCCCCCAGCTCTGTATGGCAAACACAGCCCCATCCCAGCTCCTCTGAGGGAAATCAACTCTACCCCAGCCCCAGCCAGTACAGATATATTGCTTTACAACTGGCTGCAGTTTGGCACAGATCAGCTCCTTGCGTTCCTTCCTCTGATATTTTTCTCTCCGCACATTCCTGGCCCTGCCTCCCTATGAATCGACTGCCAAGCTCTCCTTTGGGAGATGTAACTCTGGGTCTGTTTAGATGAGCTTCTCTCCTTTTGTGTTCATCTGCATGTAAGTTCTAAGTGCTTTATTGTTTTCTAGGCACGGCTATTGATTTTTGGGAAAATAACTAAGAAAACATTAATTTATAACTTCCCTGTAGCTCAAAAGGAGCAAATGACTTTTCTACCATACCAACACAATTCTAAAAAAAGGCACAGCCTTTCAATAAATACCAAAAAGATATAAATGCCAGGAGTTAAGACCAGAGGGGAGGATGGAAAACCAGAGAGGGTGTGTGGAGGGTGATCCTCTGTAACCAAGATGGTCATGGAATTCCAGAATGGTTGGAGTGGGAAGGGACCTTAAAGTCATCCAGTCACAGCCTCTGCCATGGGCAGGGACACTGTCCACTACATCAGGTTGCTCCAAGCCCTGTCCAGCCTGGCCTTGGACACTTCCAGGGATCCAGGGGCAGCCACAGCTTCTCTGGGCACCCTGTGCCAGGCCTCACCACCCTCACAGGGAAGAATTCCTCCCCAATATCCCATCTATCCCTGCCCTCTGGCAGTGGGAAGCCATTCCCCTTTGTGCTGCCACTCCAGACCCTTGTCCACAGTCTCTGTCCATGTTTCCTATTTGCTCCTTCAGGCAGTGGAAGGCCACAATTAGGTCACCTGAGACCCTTCTTTATGCCAGGCTGAACAATCCCAAATTTGCCCAGCTTTTCCCCATAGGAAATGTACTCCAGGAAGTCCATCAGGATGCTTATAGAGGGTGTGCAAAGAGAGGTTGAGGGAGATGCTCAGAACAGCAGAGGAAAAGAGAATCTTATCATTATTTAAGAGTTTCTTGTTAAAGCTGAGGCAGGCTGGTTTGGGTGATGCCGAGATGTGTACAGAAATATGATGTTATTATATAATGGTATTATAATATATATTATAATATTGTTTGATGGCAAATGGCAATTGTTTGATGGCAAATGGCAATGTCTGCATGGGATTCTTGCCTTCAGGTCCTGACTCCTCTTTGAATCATTCTTTTGAATGGTACTCCTGCCCAATCCAGGCCCAGCAGATAGTACAGATCCAGCCCAGTGGCTGGCTGGACTCCTGGAGAGCAGTCCCTCAGCAGCCACATCAACACTCTGCTGTTCTGGGAGGAGAAGCTGTGGCTGCCCCAACCCTGCAAGTGTCCAAGGCCAGCCTAGACAGGGCTTGGAGCAGCCCGGGCTAGTGGGAGGTGTCCCAGCCCACGGCAGGGAGTGGAACAGGATGGGGTTTATGGTCCTTCCCATCCAAAGCATTCCATGATCCTGTGATTCACATCCCAGTGAACCCAACCTGAGCAGGCAGACCAGGGGCCAGAGGTGGTGGGACTCTTTCCCCATGAGTCTGGGGCTTCTCCTGTGGTGTTTGAGTCCCAGAGGTTTCTCTGAGCTTGTTGGATGTGGAGAAGGTAAGGCAAAGCCTGACCTTGCCCCAGTCACATCCCTGGGAGCTGGGGCCTGCTTCTGCTCACTGAGGGGTGATGTCAGCCTCCCCTGGCCATGCCACCCAGCCCTTGGAGATGCAGTAGGTCCAGGCACAGGCTCTGCCTCCAGACTCCCATTTTTCTGTGGAAAACAGGCTCCCAGAGAGGACAATGCAGAGCAGCAGCACTTTGGCTGCTCTCTGTGTTTAGTGTTGGTGTGTGTGAGTGTGAAGCACCCAGCAGCCAAAGTCCAAGCCCCAGCTGTGGACCAGCTAATTGTCTCCTCAGCAGACTTTTGGGGACCCAAACTCCCATGCTGAGGCCATGGCAGTGGCACCTGGAGCAGGGAATGGGCGGAGTCCTGGTGGGATGCTCAGCCTGTAGCATCCAGCAGGGTACAAAGATATTGGCCTCAGTTCTGGAATTAAGGGGCAGGATGAAGCTGCTCCAGGCTGTAAGTTTCTGCTGGAGAGAGCTCCATGGAAAAGCCTCCTCCTAAATCTGTGCCAAGAGTCTCAGTAGGGCATTAGGGCAATGGGGAGAACCAGGGCAGGACGGGGAAGTTTCCATGCTATGGATAAGATAAAAACTGGGCTGTAACTTTTAATAGCAGCTCTCTTTGTCCTGGTGTTGCTGCATCCTCCAGGCCCAGTAGACACTTCCCAGTGCCCTGGGAAGGGAGGGAGGAATGGACCACCATGTAACCATAGCCTCCTTTAGGTTGAAGGGGACCCTGAGGATCATCCATTTCCAATGGGTAGGCATGCCACGGATCTGCTGGACAGGCAGATGGATGTGCTCACCACCAGAGGAGCTGCCAGCGTTGGAGCTGAGCGCTGTCCACCCCAATTCCCTGCAGGTGACCTGCAAACGATGGCCCCGAGGGTGTTTGTCGAAGGGGAGGGTTCCTCACGCAGGGGTGTGCCGGGGCTCCTCACCCACGTCACTGCCCCAGGGATGTTTTTCAGCACCGGAGCGCTCCTGGCGTTCTCACCCGGACTCTTATCAGCTGATTAAGCCCTGGGTGTCTCGCTGCCTTTCCGTGTTTGCTCTGCCCCCAGCGACAGTAGCAGCTCCCGCATCCTCCGCCAGCCCTCCCAGCAGGAATCTCGTACCCCGGGGCAGGATCTCTGCACCCTGCCGAGGGCGGAGGGGCTGCCCCCGAGCTGGCCCGGAGCAAATGGGAGCGCCCTGGAATGTTCGCAGCTGATTTTGAAGAGCTGGTTGGCTTTTTGGTGCCATCACAGGAGATGTGCTGAGCGGTTTTTTGGTGGCTCTGCTGGGGGAGAGAGGTGGTGTGGGGAGACAAAAGGAGATGCTGCTGAAGGCAGTCTCTCCCCGATATGTTACACCTGTGTTAGTTATCCTAGGGTAGAAACAGCCTTGTCCTCACAGCCATGGGGGTGGATAAAGAGTGAGTGAGCTGGGAAGAGTCAGTTGGAGTCTGCTGGCTGTGCTGTGAGGACCTAGGGACAGGGGGCTGTGCAAGGGCCAGCAAAGGTGAGCTGCTGTACGTAGGACAGACAGGGTGAGGTGGCTGTGCTGGGGACAGGAAGGAGTAAGCCAGAACTGAAGGAGAGCCAGAGCTGGGTGGAGCTGCTCTTGGGAGTTACAGAGAAAAGGTACAGGAGACTCTTGAATAACAAGATGCTGATACTTGAAGCCTTCTGATGATTCTAGGGAAGCACCCTGAGTGCAGTGTCCATGTCGACTGCCACATATTGACTGTGACAAGGTGGGGGTTTGGATGGAAAATGGGGGCTTTTGCCATGTTTGCACGTGTGCAACACACAGTGCTGCCAGCGCTCGTTGTTGGCTGGGCAAATCTTCCAGCTCTCCTTGCTTTTCTGTATGTACAGCTTGGCCAAAAATGGGAAGGGAAAGGAAAGGGATGGGCAGGAGAGCTGTGGAGAACCTGATTGCTCTTGGTGGCTGGAGCCAGGGCTCACATCTCTGCTGGATGCTGTGGTGTCCTTGCTTGGGCTGAGCAGCTCTGGATCGGGGGGATGCACCGGGGAGTTTT
Source organism: Phylloscopus trochilus trochilus (assembly GCA_016584745.2). NCBI lineage: Eukaryota > Metazoa > Chordata > Aves > Passeriformes > Phylloscopidae > Phylloscopus > Phylloscopus trochilus. The sequence goes on from WQNJ02000094.1 coordinate 1,942,498, forward strand.
CTCGGACACCACGGCTCCACCTCTCCGTACAAATTCTGCTGTCCCAGCATAGGGTGGCCCCTGGAGTTCACAGCCCTTGGACTCTAGAGCCAGGAAAGCTCTGGGGGAATCTTTCCAGTCTGAGGTGAGTCACCCAATCCTGTTCCTGCCCCCCAAGGCATCCTGCTGTGGACAAACAGAGGCTCTGAGGGATCAGGGAACCTGGGCAGGCATGGGAGCCCGTCAGGCGGTGGTTCAGTGTTATTTCGGAGGTGTTTGTGTAGAAAGCCCTGTTGTTGCCTCCCTTGGAAGCATCCAGAGTGCTGATCTCACTCAGCAAAATCCTTTCTTGCCCTATAAGAGCCTCCCTAAGCGTGGGTCTCGACAGAAAGAGAAAAGGCTGAACATGCTGCAAACCACCCCCAAAAGGTGCCTTTTCCCAGTCCCGCCCATCCTCTGCCCACTGCTGGGAGAGCACAGCCCCAGCTGAGCCTTATCTGGGCGCCCCGGCAGCGCAAACAGCAGAGCTGGAGCGGAGCGAGCCATGAGGCTGCTGCGGGCCCGGCCAGGGCAGCACACAGCCGGCAGGCAGCGCAGCTCCTCGGGCTCTCCCTCGCCTGTGCATCCCTCCCAGTGGGGCTTCCCAACAGCCTGCTCACCTCGCCTGCCCTCGGCAGCCCTCAGGTGAGTTCTGCTCTATCCCTGAACCTGCTGAGTTGGAGAATGGGAAGGCAGGTGTGGCACAGCGCAGTGAGAGGCCCCTTCATTTGCGTCAGATCGGCTGCACTAATTAATCTGCCGTGAATCCGATGCATTCCTCGCACTGGTTTTCCATCAGAAGGCGCTTTTCCAAACGTGGCTGGTGTTGAACGTGGCCAAGCTGGGGTTGGAGTGCATGCACGTGCATTAGCTTGACTGCAGCTGTAATTTCCTCCAGCAAAACCCACAGAGGCTCCAAAATAAACCCGTGTGTGGTCACGAGATGCCGTTTGTGTGGAAATCAGGGACGGGCCTGGGGTTATTCCCAGAAACGGGGTGGGTGCATCCTAAAGGCAAATCCCGCCGGCTCTCAGGGGAAACCTGCAGACGGGGGATGGGCGAGAGGATGGAGGTCTCTGCTTTGAATCCCGAGGGATTCCAGGAGCCGCGGGGGTGTGGATTCAGTGGCAGTGGGGTTTGCCGGAGGACTGTGAGACATGCAAAATTCGCTTGTGGCGCTTGAACTGCAGTTCGTGATGCAGCTCTCGGCTTTGGAGAGCCTAAAACTGAAATGAGGGCTGGGCAAAGTGCGAGCTTCAGGTGCTGGGATTATTTATTTATTTATAATAGTTATTAGCAAACGAGGAGGTTTTAGTCCTTGTTCGAGCTCAGCTCGAGTCCCTGCCGGGCCGGTGATGCCCCGTGGGCTGTCCTGGGGCCATCCCTTTGTGCACTGCAGGGGCTCCAGGGGTGTGATGTGCTGGGGGGTGCAGCAGCATCACTGCCCCTCTTTAGTGGCAAAATCCCGCCGTATTCCCAGCGCCTGTGTCTCACGGCCACCTTGAGGAGCTATCACAGGCATCTGCAGTATTCTCCCTTGTAGTCTCCCAGCCGTCCTCATCCTGCACTTGAAACACGGAAATTGCCCCAAGAAAAGAAATCTCTTTACAAGATGGGCCATCAAGGCAGCAGCCGCATCCCGGAATCATCCCACTCAGCAGGGTAATCTATTCAATGGCCGGGATTTATTTTTAACATTCAGCTCCGCAGTCCTTTTAACTCGAGCAGGGAAGGGAACATTTTGATAACAGCAGCCTCCAGGTCAAATGTGATGAGAATTCATAACTCGCCACACAGGGGTTTTGGAAAACCAACCGAGCAAAACAATTTCCCGGAATGAGCCGATGAAGATGCACGTTTCTCTTCACAATGCCGCGCACAGAGCAGGGAGGTGCCGGAGTGGCTCCTCATTCTCTGCCCATGGTTTGCAAATAAAATGCCTCCCGGGCTGTTTTAATTTTGAAGGACTATTGCGGGCACGGCTTTGCTGGGCTGCTCGTAAAGACCTGAGACATCGGATCGGCCGGCTATCAAAGGAGAAATATGAATCCAGTAATGGGAATGTCCTCGTGGTTCCAACTCTAATCAAAGCAAAGCCGAGGATTTCTGCTTCAGGAGAGAGGCATCAAGATTTAAAAAGGAACAGAGGCGCTCCAGTCCCTGGTCAGCACTGGAGCAACAGCAGGAACGATTTACAGGCACATGGAGTGGCAGGACGGGGGGGAATGGCTTTAACTGCCAGAGGTTAGATGGGATATTAGGAAAGAATTCCTTCCTGTGAGAATGAGGAGGCCCTGGCACAGGCTGTCCAGAGAAGCTGTGGCTGCCCCACCTTGGAAGTGTTCTCAGCCAGCTTGGAGGGGGCTTGGAGATACCTGGTGTCATGGAAAGTGTCCTGTCTTAAGGGTACAGGAGCACCACTGGGTGTCCCCCAGGGTTGGGATGGCCTTGGTCAGATTGGAAGGGTCCCCCTGAGCTTTCCTGGCCCTGGAGTCTAAGGGGTGTGAACTCCAGTGGAAGAGGGTTGGAAGAAAATGAGCTCTAAGGTCCCTTCCAACCCGAACCACTCTGGGCTGGGAAAAAAAAAACAAAAACAACAACTAGAGGCCTGAAAATCTGGACAAGCTGAGATCATGACAGAGCTGCCAGGGAGAAACTTTTTCTTTCTGTTTTCTTTTCAAATGACCAGAGTAAATTAACTGCACCTGTTGGAGAACAAGAGGCAGGTGGGAAAGGCGGGAGGAAATTTGGAGATTGAGCACTGTAGTTTATTTTAATGTCAGTGCTGGTGTCTCCCGAGCCCTGTGGGGCTGGGCTGGGCTTGGACATGTGTGTTCCACCTGAGCTCCACGGGGCAGCACAGGCTGCCTTATCTGCAGGCTCGGGAACGTGGCCGTTCCAAACCGCGGATATTTGCTCTCCATTCCCTGTCTTCCGCTCAAATTCCATATCTGCAGGGAGGCCCCAGCTGCTGCCACTCACTGCAGAGTGCAGGGATGACAAGGGAAACTGAGAATGAGATTGGAGAAATTAACAGAGAATGTGGAATCCCAGAAGGGTTTGGGTTGGAGAGAAACTTAAAGCTCATCTAGTGCCACTCCTGCTATGGGCAGGGACACCTTCCATGATCCCAGGTTGCTCCAACCTGGTCTTGAGCACTTCCAGGGATGGGGCAGCTACAGCTTCTCTGGGAAATCCGTGCCAGCGCCTCCCCAGCTTCACACCCACAAATTTCTTCCCAACTCCTGTGCTGTCCTGGGATCCCAGGATGTGATGAGAAACCCTGTGCAGTTAGAATGGAAAACAACAAAATCTGTCATGCAGCACTGGAAGCAGCACTGATGGGAACAGTCACTGCTTTAATATTTAATTTGATGAGATCCAGCTCTGAGAAATGGATCGGGAGCTGCCACAGCTCCAAGCGCAAGCTCAGTGCTGGCAGGGAACTTCCATGGGGCTTGCTCTGCTCCAGACTTATCTGCATTCTGGAAGGGTGACATGGAATGAGGCTCATTAATTATCCCAGCACACAGAGCTGTGTTTCCTGCCATTCCCTTCAATCAATCAAGCTCTGGACACCTTCAGGGCCTCTTGGACATTGGGTTGTCATTCCAGGTGTGTCTCCTCTGCTGGATCCTGGCTCCTGGTCCCTGCAGAGCCACTCAGGTGCATCCAGGTGGCATTTCAGGAGGGGATTTCCTTCTGTCACCAGACAGTGCAGTGCACATTCCATTCCATGCTGCCTCTTACCAGCAGGAATTCCCCGTGGCTGCATGGCTTTGTGGGAGTGGGGAGTTGTGCTGATGCCTGAAGTTTGAGCTTTCACGTTTCTCAGGCTCTGTGCTGCCCAGGGGTGCAGTTCTGAGCCCCACATTCAGAGTCAGTCAGCTCTCTTCACAGAGCAAGGACACAAATCCTTTTCCTGCTGGAGACCAAGGACAACCATTAAAGGTTTTCTGGCCCAAAAGCAGAAACAATGGTGGCTGAAAAGAGAAAACAAGAAGGATGAGACTTCATAACCTGAAGCTGTAATTGGACAATTAAACCCCAATATGCAAATGGACCAAAACTTATAAAAGTGTGAGACCTCATGACCTGTCATCTGTTTTTGTGACCATTTTAAGTCCACCTTGGGTGTAGCCCTGGCCAGGCTCTTGTCCTGCCCAAGGTGTACCCTAAAGGCCTTTCTATAAATACCTACTTTATGCTCTAGCTCTGTCCAGTCTCTGTTCCAGGTCAGCCTTCCCAAGGTATCAGTGCCAGTGCCCACAAGATGGGTCTCACCAAACATGTCCCTTCTTTGTCCTTTTAGGTGGATCCCACAACTTTTCTGGGACTGAGACTGAGCCAGCAGCAGAGCTGGTTTTCCCCCGAGCACCATTCTCATACCTCCAGAAATCCCTTTGCATGCTCCAGACAGTTTGGGTGTCCTCACCAGGGAGCTGGGCTTTGCAGGAGTCCAGCAGTCACCACCGGGGCAAGAAAAGGTGCTGGAAATGTAGATTTGTCAGGACTATAATCCAGGTAGGTCATAATTCCTTCCTGGTATGAAACCATCCACTTTCTACCCTCATCTGCTTCTCTCTGGTCCATCACAGGACTCCACCCCTGCAGGACACAAATCCCTCACATCCCTCAGGGCTGAAGTTAGCAGAAGGGATGGACTGGAAAAAAGCCCTTGGCATGCTGATGTTTTAGCTCTGGGTGACCCACCACAAACTAATCACAACCTTTCTCCTGTGACACTCACAGTCCCCTTGGGCACCAGATTCCATGGGCACATTTGGCTCTACAGATTCCCTGGGACAAGCCTGTGTTGGAATGGCACTGCAGTGCTTGGGAAGAGTTTCCCACACCAGTCTGCCCCAGGGATGATCTTGGGGCTCCTTGCCTTGGCATGGTGACCCTTCTCACCTGCTCTCCCTGGGTCCTTCCCTCTCTGCCAAGCCCTTGCCTGCACCATGGGACACAGCTGCCCATCCCTTCTCTGAGACCTCTCCTGGTTCCCCCGCCTGGCTGGGGCCAAGGAGATGGGACCCCAGATCTTCATCCCAGGGGGAAGAGCCCCCTGTACCCCTAGAGGGATAGTCACCAGGCTTGTCACCAAACTGCCTTCACCTTTCACTGTCCAAAGCCACATCCCTCCATTTCCCAGTCCTGCTAAGTAATAACTGGCTCCTCCTTTTGCTGTTCCTTGTCTCTCCTTAGCACCCATGTCGGAGGCATGCCCCCAAACGCTCCAGGAGAGAAAGAATGTTGAGGAAAATCCAGATATGCCTCTGTTTCTGCTTTGTCTCGGGCATTTTGTACGAGATCTCCCTCTTGTCCAGCTCTGTCTTCTCCTACTTGCCCGTGGCCCAGCACTACCTGACACCTGAGCAGGTGCTGAACCTTGGCAAAAGCATCATCTTCCTGGAGACGACGGAGCGCCTGGAGCCGCCCCCGCTGGTGTCGTGCTCCGTGGAATCTGCTGCCAGGATTTACCAGGACAGGCCCATCATCCTCTTCATGAGGGGGCTCACCAACGAGACAGCCCTGGACATGAACACCAGCTATGCAGCCTTCTCCCTCTTGTCTTCCATGAAGAACGTCTTCATTTTCCCTCTCCAGATGGAAACCATCTTCCAGGAGACCCCTCTGCTCCAGTGGTACAACCAGGTCAGTGGTAAAACAAGTGGAAAACAGGAAAAGAGCTGTAACTAGGGGAGGGAAAAGGCATTAAAAGGAATGAGGAATGCAGGACTGTGTGAAATCAGTGACTTTTATTGTTTTGGTTGGGAAGAGATTCATTTTGGCCGCACTTTGCTGTGTGTTCATCTCTCTGTTTATGGCATACATGGTCGGCCTTATCTGGAGAATCGGAGCTTTTGGCAAAGGAAACATCAGTAAAAATAGATTGCAGACGTGTTTTGAGAAAACAGCCTTAATAATCTTCCCCAACAGAAGCTGGTTGAGCAAAATGTGCTGCCTGAGCACTTGATAGAGCTGCCTCACTCTGACGGAGCCCGCAGGAGATAAGAGATGGGGGAGAGATTTCGGGTGCTATAACAGCAACTTGCAAAGCCAAGGTGGGATGTGGTGAGCTCCACCCTGGAAAAAGTTCCTGGCAAACTGCCCACAAGTAGCTTTGGTCAAACTGCTTGGGCAGGGCAGGCAGATTTTCTCCAAACTCTTTCTTCTCCCTAGAAAAAATGACTCCAAATGCCAACAAATGCTGATGAAAGCCTCCAGCCTGGTTCAAAGAGCTGGGAGGGATCTCTGAGTGTGTTAAGTGGGTTGTGTCCCACTGAAATAGCAGGGAATGACTCATGGTGGCACTGGGTTAACACTGTAGGTGCCATCAAACCACCTGGGAAATGTTCCTGCCTTCCTAATGCTAACAAACATTGCTCTGCTCCAGCTCCTTATCTTATCCCAGTAAAATCCAATGGCTGGAGGCAGCAAAAGCTGTTGGTGACTGTAGGAACAGGGTAAAAAGCTAGCCTGTCATTTCTTCTAAGTGCAGCTAACCAGTAATCTGTCAGTTCCCATATGAAGCTGTTTTGAGAATGAGAAGTTCCTTTAACACAGCAATTTATTCTGAGGGTGAAAAATAAGTGCACCTGTAATAACAAGGGATTTGTCCCATGAGAATCAGTAAATATATAAACAATCCGAGAATAGATTTGATAAAGTAAAATGTCTTTTACTAACCAATAGAATAATTAACAAGAAAGCTATTAACCAATTAGAAGTTACCCTTGAGGTTTGTAAAAACTGCATGGAAGACAGCATGTGGCCATAATAAAGGAGCCTTCTGAACTTTTGTGGTGTCACTCTTTGTGTTGTGACTGTCCCAACAAAGGTGACATTGGCAGCCAAGCAGCTGCAGGTTTATGGTGCCACTTGCAGCCCTCTGGTGGGATTGGATCTGTTCCCTGCCCACGGCAGCACATCTCTGTCAGCCTGTTCTTCTAAAGTTTTTCTAAAGTTCTTCTAAAGCCTTCTGATGTTTACTTTTGTAATGGAGCTTCTCACGCACATTTCACATAAATAATGATTGAGTTCCTTTCTGGAGGAGGAGAGAATTGATGGATTGTTGGTTTGACCAGTGCAGTTGGGGAGAGGACAATTTCCATCCTCCAACCCATGGTCACTGTTGGAATTCTATAAATGCTGAGGTCTGTAAATAAACTGCCCCTTTTTTGCTTTGGACATCCCAATGCGTGAGTGTTGTTCATTCCTGTCGTGCTGTGACACACCTCACCTTTCCCTCTCCGCAGGTGGTCCCGGAGCAGGAGAAGAACTGGGTGCACGTCAGCTCTGATGCCAGCAGACTGGCGCTCATCTGGAAGTACGGGGGCATCTACATGGACACGGATGTCATCTCCATCCGGCCCATCCCCCAGCAGAGCTTCCTGGCAGCGCAGAAGTCACGCTTCTCCAGCAACGGGATCTTCGGCTTCCCTGCCCGCCACAAGTTCATCTGGGACTGCATGGAGAACTTCGTCCTCAAGTACAACGGCAACATCTGGGGCAACCAGGGCCCCTTCCTGATGACAAGGATGCTGAAAACGCTCTGCAACCTCACAGACTTCAAAGGCACCGAGGACCACAGCTGCCAGAACATCTCCTTCCTCAACCCCCAGCGTTTCTACCCCATCCCATACCCAGCCTGGAGCCGGTACTACCAGGTGTGGGATAAAAGCCCCAGTTTCAACCACTCCTACGCGCTGCACCTGTGGAACTTCATGAACCGCAACCGCAAGGTGGTGGAGGCTGGCAGCAACACCCTGGCTGAAAAACTCTACAAAACCTATTGCCCCACCACCTACGAGGACCTGATCCAGAATGCCAAGCACAGGGATCTGCCAGGCCCTGAGGATGCTGAGTGACACGGAGCAAGGAGGAGAGGGGTGATCCTTCCAGCCAAACACGATCCCCACTCTGTCGGTATCCAGTTTTGTAGGAGAAAGAAAGAACTTTCTTTAACCACCATTCCTATTCCTTTGGGATGCTGAGAATGGTGGTGGGTTTCCATCAGACGTAGCCTCCAAGGATACCTTTTCCTCAGTTCTGTTTCCTGATAGGTGCTCACAAACCAAACCTTCCCAAATCTGACAGACTTTGAGCCTTTTCACGAGCTTCTCCAAGAGAAAAGTTCCTAAAGAGAGGGATGGCCTCCCAGGAGGAATGTTGCCTCTGCTCCTCTTGGAACTACCACCAGCTTCCCATGTCAGAAAAGTTGGAAGCACAACACACTTTGGACTGGAGCCTCTAGGGCAAGAGGGGAGAGGCCCATACCAGTGTCTTTTCCTGGTGTTTTCCTCACATGGACTTTACACCCTACGTTTTTGAGAGGGACTTTAGTGAGAGTGAAAATAAAAGAGTTGATAAACCACCACTCCTCTGAGCTCACTTCTCCCTGAAAAATGAGTCACATTTTCCGAAGGTTTGTGCTCCCACACTTTTACTTTGGTTTTTGCCAGAAGTGGCTGCTGTGCCCCATCCTCCCAGGTCACTCCTGGCTGTAAGAAGCATGCCTGGAAAGGGGATGCTGAGACACCAAGGAAGGATAGGGATGGCCCTCCAGTTTCCCAAATTCCTCTTAAATAAATGGATTTCAATAGACATGAGGGGGTCACCCATGTCCAGCTGTGCAAAAATCCCATTTAATCCTAACAGGGCTCCCAGTGAGCAATCCCCTTCCAGATCCTCTCTTTCCCAGGATAATGCCAATCCACCCAACTCCGTAAAGAGAAGCCCAGCTTGCAGCTCTCTGCCAAGTCTCTCTGAGTTTAACTGGCTTTGAGTTGGGAGCAGAAAGGTGGGGCTCAGTCTCCGTCACCCCATGTTTGCCGTGTGCACAAAGCTATCTCCTGCAAACACTGCAGCTGCTGAGCCAGCCCACAGCTCAGCATCTGGGACTCAGCAGGAGAAGGGAGCCCTCTGCACTCAGGGTTTGTATGCTCCTGTGTTCGGGCAAGGGGCTCCTCCTTGCCCTGTCTTCCTCCCAGGTCACTCCAGTGTCAGGCCAGGTGGTGCCAAGCTGAGTGCTGGTGCTTGTTGGAGCAGAAGCATGGCACCAGGGTGTGGGAACCAAGGCAGACAGTGATGAGAGATCCCTGGAGTCAAGGCTGATCTTGGAGCGTGTAGTTTATTGCATGGGGTGTGGGTGAAAGGGCCCTGCTGAGAGCTGCCAGCTGCAGCTCGGAGCAGAGAAGAGCAAGAGAGCAGAGTAAGAGAGCGAAGTTCCCCTTACAATACATTAAATCTTCTTCTATACTGAATATTCTAACTTACACCAACCAATCTAATACAAGATACAAATCACTCACACTATGGCATTTACACACAGCCTATAAGAATCATTACATTACCATGCTGTGTTATATTTTAAACCCTAAAAATGACTCTTTGGACCCCTCCTGCCAAGCTAGTAGGGTCTGCTCTGACCCTTGGACTCTTGTTGAGGAGAAGGGCATTGTTTAATCAGAAGGGGATTACCTTCAGCCAGCCACACTATTGTTCTCCAGTTGTCCAGTAACTGAGGCTTTAGACATTGAAACTTGTTTTCAATTCTATTTCACTTACAGGTTTCATATTCTCAAAACCTAAGCAGTCACATTTATAAGGCTTTCCTTTTTCATCTTCCAGAACACCAGGGAATATTTTTCCTCTCCCTTCCCCAGTGTGATGCTCTCATGGCTCAGCCCCAGCCATGGGTTTCATGCTTTGGTGCCATTTAGCTTTGCTCCACTCTCTGTTAAAGCAGGGCTTTTCCTGCCCATGGATTTTCCTCCGTGACTGTGACCTCCCAGAAGTAAGAGGATGCAGGGATGGAGCATTACAGCCCAGGAAGCCCTCCCTGTTTCCCACATGGCTCCAGACAGCCCCGATTGCTCCCCACTCCTTTTGACCTCCCACACTCCTTGCTCTGCTCCCATCCTCATCTCTCCAGTTTGTCTCTGACAACAAGTGAAGATTTGCCTTTTCTTCCCTGTGACTCAACTGTCTGGGAGTGTCCTTGAGGGGAGGGATGGGACTGGGGGGCTTCACCACTCAAGCTCCCTTCACAAGTGAGCTCAAGGAAGAGGCATTTCCAAGGCTTTGTTCTGTTACCTGATGGCTCCTCTGAAGATGAGTCCAAATCTATCCCATTTCTCTCTGCTGCCTGAAAGGAGGGGAGGAATCCTGCCAGGAGAGGCAAAATCCTGCCACAACTTGTAGCAAAGCAGGGCACCAAGCACAGCCAACCTCACCAAAGTTCTCTCATGGGAGGTGAGTCTTGTGCTAACCTCCTGTGAGCATCAGGAGAAGCTGGGAAAGAGCAGGAGGTGCTGGCTGCAGCTGGGAAGGGTCTGGAGGAGGTGGGGAAGCTGCTGGAGCAGGTCCTGAGCAGAGTCTGGGTCTCCAGCACCTGCTGCAATGCCCGTGGCACTGGGCACTAGCCTGGCCACCCACACCCAGATCCTGCAGGATGCCCACACTGAGCTGGCTGCTCCCAGCCAGCAGAGACAGAGCAGCACAGTTCTAGTGGGAAAAGGAGGAGAGCAGGAGGTGGAAGAAGCTGATTTTCCTACAGCAGCTCTTCCTGCAGCTGGTCCCAGCAGCTGCTGCAAGGTGCACGGTGCAAGGGTGTAAAACACCCCTGGGCACGACGCTTGTTGCTGCATCCTGCCAGTGCATCCTACACCCTGGCCCCATAAAAGCTCACAGCCAGCCCTGCTGCTGGTTTCTCACCTTCATGGAGGTGGCAGATTCCCTGCCAGCTCCTGGGAAAATCTGTATTTTCGGGAGGTGCCAGCTGCAGGTGGTGTGAGACAAGGGGCCTCTAAAGGGATCTCATGTGATCCCTGTGCCCTGGTGGATAGCTCATGCCATGGAGAATTTAAGCATCCTCCACATCAGTGAAAGGCTTATGGGTGCTCCTGGGCTTGGTGACGATTTTATTTCCCCATCTTTCCATCAGGGAGTCCCCTGGATGTGCCTCTCTTTGCCTGCTTCTGTTCCATCACCAAATCAGCTCCCTCCTTCCTTCCTGGAGAGGAAATCCACCCAGACTAGATCATTTATGTTCATTCAGCCCAGACATCCCTGAAACACAGGACCCCCTTATAACCAGGACCTCACTGATGCTCTGGTCCCCTCATTTCACTGCTCCATTGGAAAAGCAGCATTTTTCCCTGCCCCATCCTGGTCTCTGCCTTCCTCACTGGTTTCAGACAGAAACACATCCATGTCTTTGGAGGTCTCTCCTCTTGCTTTAAAGCACCAAAGCCCTGCCTGCCTTGCTGGGGACATGAGGAATGTCCCTTCCTGGAGATCACAGTCTTTCTGCTGACTTTTCCCTCTTCTCCAGAGCTACCTCTGCTACAAATCCTTTGTGACCAGCTCCTTCCTTGCAGCCCACATGCAGTGCCAGCACACAGAGGCCACTGAGCCAGGTGAGCTCTGAGACAATTCCTGCTCTCACTTTCCCAAGCAGGTTGGGATGGAGATGCTGAAAACCAGATGCACCACAGGAGGCAACTTTTTATCAGTGCTTTCTTCCACATTTCTGGCTGAATGCTCTCTGCCTGCTGCCTTTCCCTCAAGGGAAGGACTTTCTCTCTCAAGTGCAGCCAAATACGAGACCTCAGGTGCATTTACAGCTCCTCAGTTTCCCCAGAGATCTTCTCCACATAAAGATTCCATGGGACTGTGGGGATGGAGTTAGGCTGGGGAGTTTGGGACAAGGTTTTGTTAGAATGGGAAGGGGTTCACCTTCCCCACATCCCTTTTTTTGGCTGTGGGAGCTCTGGAGCCTCATCACAGCTTCCCCTGTGACCAACACTTGAACTTGGCAGATAAAAAAGCTGCTTTTGCTCTTTGCTGGCAGGTTTCAACCCCAGCAGATGCAACAGACTGTGCTTTGTTCCAGAAGCATTTTGCCTGCTGCACTTGGATCCAATCAGGGAACTTGTAATGCAGGAGAGGGCAAAGCCACACTGCTCCATGAGCCATCAATCTCTTCAAATTTGCAATAAATAAATCAATAAAATAATCAGGGACCACATGGCCATGTTTTTCCTTGCTTTTCCTGCAGCTCAGCTACCTGCTTCTCCACCCTGAAACCCTACAGTGGCTTTGCTTGGTGCAGAATTTCCCATCCCACCCAAAGCAAAATCCCAGTAATCCCAAAATCCCAGCAGGAGCTAGCAGATGGCACCACTGCTCACAGCCCCTCTGCTTCCCTGAGCTTTCAGAGAGGCAGAAGAAGCAAGTGAAGCAAAGCAAGGAGGAGGTGGCAAAGCTGGAGGTGAAGCTGGGAGACAGTTGGAATTTGAGAGGTGTCTTAATTTGGAAGGGCAGGTGTCTGCCAGGGAAAAGCCAGAGCTTCCCTTGGAATGGAGAATGTAAACACCCTCCCTCTGAATTATTGTGAGTTTGAAATTAAGGGGCTTTCAGGCAAAGATATGGGAATAGGAATAACAGTTCCTTACTAGGAATATTACAAATGTAGCAGTACAAAAAAAAGCAAAGGAACAAAAAAGAAAAACACTGACAGAATCAGAATACAACCTGACACCTTGTTGGTCAGGGTGTTGGTGGGAGTCCCGTTTAGTCCTCCTGGAGTGGCAGATGTGGTTCTGTTGGAGTAGAGATGATCTTGTAGAAGGGTCCAGTGGTGAGATGGGTCCAGTCTTCCTCTGGGAATCCAGTGCAAACAGGCTGTCCTGGTGTTGTGAATCTCAGATTTTATCCAGGTAGGAATGCTGGGCTTCTCCTGCTGGGTGGAGCATCTCCCAATGGGATGATGTAATTTTATCAGTCATGGGGTGAGCCTTGATGGCCCATTAACAGCAGATATCCCCTGGAGGGAGGATGGGTGGTGGAAGAGATAAAGAACAGGGCCCCACCTGGTTTTAACAGCTGGGCCATTAGCAGAAGGCACCCACCCCTTCCCCTGGAGCCATGAGGAAAAAAACACCTCCCCAGCAGGATTCAGCAGATGGAATGGAATACACTGTGTATTGCAACCCAAGGCAAGAGGGAAGGGAAGAGGAGGGAGCAGGTCCGGGGTGAGGGCCCTGCTGCCTGCTTGGAAGAGATCTGGGGAGGAGCAGTGGAACTCGGGATGGGTGTAAGGGGTGCCCTTGGTGCTCATCCCAGTGGCACCAGGGCAGAAGCCCCAGCCCTCAGTGCTTTTGCTTTGCAGCTGAAACCTCTCCTGTCCCAATTTCCCACTGCCTTTAGGAAACAGAGAGCTCACCTGCAAGGGGAGGAGAGCAGGAGGGATTTGGAAAGGTGGCAAGAGGAGAGGATGAAGCTGTGTGAAGAGATCAGGGCCTGAGGCAGCTCTGACTCACAGCATTCCAGGCCAGGGGAAGCAGGAGCAGTGCCCTGGAGGGGGAGCAGCATCCCAGGGGCTCCCCTGAGGCAGGGCAGGATGTCCCAGCCACAGGCTGACAGCCCAGAGGGGCCTCCCCCCTTGCTCTGGGGGCACACAGGTGTTTGGGGTGGGAGGGGCTGGCTGTCCAAGGCTGGGCTCCTGTCAGACACAGCTCCTTCCTCTTCCCAGAGCAGAGAGTGCAGGGGCTGCAGGCAGAGAGCTGGTGAGGTATTAAAATTCTCACCAAGCCAGATGTTTCAGCTCCACGAGGGCTCAACACGCTCTGAGGGTGTCCAGCACCTCACAGAAATGGCTTAAGTTAATTTGCCAGACAGCTGATCAGGTGTGCTTTGAAAAGCAAAAGGTTTTAAAAAATGAGAAAATAACAAAAGATAGAAAAACAAAAGCTGGGCATGGTGCAGAGAGGCCTCTAGCACTGGCTAAGACACCCCAAAAAGCACCTGAGCACCTCTGTGCTCCTCCCTGAGCACTGAATGTTTTAGGAGGGCTTTTGGCAAACTGCCCAATAGAAAACACCTACATTTCTGAGGAACAGCTGCACAGACCAACAGGTGCCTTTGTCTTGGCATCGAGCCATGCACTGTAAGGATGGCATGGAAGATTCCAGTTTTTCTTCCTTAAAAGTCTTGAGGTGAAACTGAAACCCTTTTCCTTATTTGGAAACATTTCTTGGGTGCTGGGGGGTGCACTGCAACAGTGGGGTGACGCTGTTCAAGATTACAACGACACGGACTCCGACTTTCAGGAGGCTGAAATTACTCCAGTTTATTACCTGGGAATTTCTTCCCTTTATACTATTTTACAAAGAACCCCCCCAAGGGGTGGAAGAAAGACAAACTTCTTCGACTACATTGGTCAAGTCAGAGGGACATCAAGAAAGGGTCCCTCCTAGGGAAAGGAATGCAAAACATAGGATACAGTTAGGGAAACCTGTCTCTTGTTGACAGAACAGTGCCTGGGAAAGTTTCAGAGAAACCAAAACATCACAGCACAAACCAGGGCTACAGTGGGGTCCAGCCTGAGGACCCTGGGGGACAATGACACAGGGTGGCTGAGCCAAAGGCAGCAGGAGCAGAGCAGGGCACAGGTGAGCAGGGCACAGGTGAGCAGGGCACAGGTGATCAGGACAGTGCCCATGTCCCCACCCCTCCTGTGCCCTCCAGGACATGCCTGTGGACAGAGATGGACCCACGTTCAGGCAGCTCTGGGAGCATCTGCTTTGTGGATGTCTGCTCTCAGCTCAGGACACCTTCCACTATCCCAAGGTGCTCCAAGCCCTGTCCAACCTGGCCTTGGACATTTTCAGGGATGGGGCAGCCACAGCGGTTCTGTGCCAGGGCCTCAGTGCCCTCACAGGGAACAAATTTTTCCCAACATCCCATCTAAATCTCCTCTCTGAGCATGGATACGATTCTGCCCATGGCCACAAGAAATCCACGAGGTTGGAGGGGGCTTGGAGCACCCTGAGCTAGTGGGAGGTTGACGCTGTTCAAGATTAACAACAACACGGACTCCGAACTTTTCAGAAGGCTGAAATTACTCCAATCAATTCTTTATTACCTGGGAATTTCTTCCCTTTATACTATTTAACAAAGAACCCACCCAAGGGGTGGAAGAAAGACAAACTTCTTCAACTACATTGGTCAAGTCAGAGGGACATCAAGAAAAGGTCCCTCCTCGGTAAAGGAATGCAAAACACAGGATATGGTTAGGAAAACGTGTTTCTTGTTGACAGAACAGTGCCTGGGAAAGAGTTTCAGAGAAATCAAAACATCACAGGCACGAACCATGACTACAGGAGGTGTCCCTGCCCAGGGCAGGGGGTGGAATGGGATGGGTTTTAAGGTCCTCTCCAACCCAAGCCAGTCTGGGATTCCATGACTAAAGTATCAAGGGAAATAACACCAGAAATGACTGAAGCTGTGTCCTACCATGGCCACTGAGAAGACCCAAACTCATCCCCAGCAGACCTTGTACCTGGTGGCACCCCTTCTGTGCTTGGGAAGACATCTCAATGATGAATAAAAATCCAGGGAGCCTCCCTAGCTGGTGAGGGGAAGAGGTGGCTGCAAACCCATTTTACCATGTTCCCATCTTCTCATTCCATTTTTTGCCTCAGCTCTCATCCTGGGCAGCAGCCCAAGGCCATGAACACCCAGGAAAAGACCACAAGTGAAATAATAATCATAATGAAAAGAAAAAAAAAAAAGAGTCCTTGGCTCATTAAGAGCATTTAAGCAGATGTTTAACTCTAAGCAGCCTTAAAATATTTGCTGAGTTTAGACTAAGCCTAATTTCAAGCCCCATTTCAAGCCCATCCCAGTGATGTTTTACTCGATTTGGCACTCATTAAACACAAAGTATCACATGAATATCATCAGCAGGAGTCACCCACCGGGGTGTCATCCATCAGAGGAACACTTTAAATCCCAGTTGAGAGCATCTTTTCCTTGTTATCGGGCCTGAGAGGCACGTGGGGTGTGACAGGATAGCATCTGCTGGCCAGCTGATTGTGCTGTAGGAAGCTGGCCCCTCCCAGGTATGGTCAGCTTGGGGAATCTCCATGCTCAGTTTGCTCTATTCTGCTCTGGTTGTGAATGCATTCCATGATAATATTCTGCAGGGAGAGGAAAATTTGACAAAAATTACCAAAAAAATTATCTGTGATGCCCAGTCTGTTTCTTTGCAGATCCAGCTGCTCTCAGCAAACAAAGCTGAAGGTAATGATGGCATTTTGAAGGGAATCAGTTTGGTTGTAGATGCATTCTCCATAACTCCCATCCCTTCAGAGCACAATCTCTTGTGTGTCTCCCTCTCTGACAGCCGTGGAGTCCCTGCAGGGAGCTGGCTGTGCTTCCCCTCACGTGAGCCATGGACTGGACACTTCAGTCCTTCCACTGTCAGCACAGTTTACAAACCAAACTTGTCCCTTGGCATGGCAGCCAGATCCCAAAGGAATGAGATTTCCGTGAGATTTCCATCAAGTTTCACAGGAGAGGGGTGACCTTGCCTCCTTCAGACTATGCTGATGGTTATCTGCCTACCAACAAGGACCTCACCTGTTGTAGGTCCTTCATTGCAGTCCAGGAGAATGACACTGGAGATTTCTGCTCCCTAATGCAGGCAGAAAACAAAACCAGCCCTAAACCAGGGTTGGTTGTTGGCAAATACCCACGGGGGGCATTGTGACCCCTTTGACATCCTCCAGCCAGCAGCCTTGAGGTCAGAGGTTGTTCTCCAAGGAGTGGTGCCATCCCCAAAGGGACAGCTGTGCCATCATTTCCATACAGGAGAAGCAGCTGCTGATCAGGACTTGCTTCCAAGCTGGGGCCTCAGCTCCTTTTTGATCCTCACAGGCCTTTTCTCCCTGCAGGGACCTGGGAGGTGACCAAAGTGATGCTGATGAGGATCCATCAAGTGGAACCGGAGCTGGGACCTTCCCTGTCCTAAGAGCACCAGGATGGAGCTGGCTCAGGGAATTCACAGGATCACTGGATCACTGGGTTGGAAGAGACCTCCAAGATCATTGAGTCCAACCCACCCCTAACACCTCAACTAGACCATGGCACCGAGTGCCACATCCAATCTTTTTGTAAACACATCCAGGGATGCTGACTCCACCGCCTGCCCAGGCAGACCATTCCAGTCCTCTATTATTCTTTCCATGAAAATCTTTTTTCTGACATCCAACCTAAATGTCCCTTGGTGCAGCTGGAGTTGTGTGGATGGGGATGGGGTAGTGCTGGGCAGAGCTCCTGGGGGCACAGGGGGGATGAATTCCCTTGTCCCCTTGGCTGGGCAGCTCCATGACCAGCACTTTCCTGGGAAAGCTGCCCCAGGCAGCTGCTGGGAGCTGGCTGGGATGTGGGGAAAGCTGTGGGCAGGAATGAATCGAAGTAGGGGAGGAAGTTGCTCCTTCCTACAGGGATGTGGGCTGTGAGAGCAAGAAATTCCATGCTCTGGGACTGCTGGGACCCATCAAGGTGCCCCCAGCCCCTGCCCAGCCCTGGCTGCACTGGCAGCAGCACGGGAAAGCTGCTGAAAGCCCTGCAGAGAAACCCAAACCTCCAGGAGCAGTGCCACCCTGTCCTGGAGGATGTGCTGGAGGAAAACCTGGAGAACCTGGGGGTCAGCAGGGTCCATCTGTCCTCCCAGTGCCACCACCCTGAGCTGCTCCAGGGACACAATAACTGCTCCAAAGTGTCGGGGGTTTGGTTTGGGGTTTGTTTGTTTGTGGGCTTTTTTTTTTTTTTTTTTTTAGCGGGGTTTTTTTGTGTTTTTTTTTTTTTTTTTTTTTTTTTGCTGTCTTTTGGGTTGTTTTTTTTTTTTTGTTAGTTTGTTTGGTTTTGGTTTGGTTTGCTGTGGTTTTTTGTTTGGGGGGGTTTGGGGTTTTTTGGGTTTGTTTTTTTTTTGGTGGGTTTTTTTGTGGGTTTTTTGTGTGTGTGGTTTTTGGTTTTGTTTTTGCTTTTGTTTTTTGTTTTTTGTTTGTTTGTTTTTTTGGTTTGGTTTGGTTTGGTTTGGTTTGTTTGTTTGTTTTACGAGGGGACCAACCCGAGCAGCAGTACATCCCCACCCAACCTGGAAAAGTCCCCCTCTGAGAGGCAGATGGCACGGTGGAGGCAGAACCACAGGGTCACACAGGGAATAAACTTCCCTGCTCCCACCTCTGAGGTTGCTCTTTAGGCTCTCTCCAGCAGCCTTCCCGGTGCTAAGTTACCCGGGGCTCCTTCTCCCTGAGGGAAGCAGGGTGTGTGAGGGCACGGCAGCGGCCGGCACGGGGATTTCAAGGGGACAGGAGCCCTCTTCACGCCCAGCACATCAACCAGCGGCTCCTGCCAGCGTTCCCGAGCTGTCGGCGATGCAACACCACCACCTAGCCCCGCGCACGGCCGCTGCAGCGCCGCGGGCAGCCCGGGATGCTCCAGCGCTCCCCGCCAAAGCAGCGGCTCAGTGACTCAGGTGGAGATTCTCTTCACAGCCTGTGGCAGATGAGCCCGGCACTGTCATCCCCCAGGACAAGGCACAAGCCCCCACAGCACCCCCCTGTAGTCATGCTTCGTGCATGTGATGTTTTGATTTCTCTGAAACTTCTCCCAGGCGCTGTTCTGTCAACAAAGGACGTGTTTTTCTCACTGTATCCTGTGTTTGCATTCCTGTACCTAGGAGGGATCTTTGCTTGATGTCCCTCTGGCTTAACCAATATAGTCGAAGGAGTTTGTCTTGTTGTCTTTGTTTGTTTTTGGTTTGGTTTGGTTTTTTGTTTGTTTGTTTTACGAGGGGACCAACCCGAACAGCAGTACATCCCCACCCACCGGGAAAAATCCCCTCTGAGAGGCAGATGGCGTGGAGGCAGAACCACAGGGTCACACAGGGAATAAACTTCCCTGCTCCCACCTCTCCCAAGGCTCCAAGAACCCTTGGGTGGGTTCTTTGTAAAATAGTATAAAGGGAAGAAGTTCCTGGGCAATAAAGAGAGACTGGAGTCATTTTCAGCCTTCTGATCACGGGGTTCTGTGTCGCTGTGGGACACACAGGAACGAGGCAGAGAGTGCATTCAGAGGCTGCGTGATCTCTCTGTGCAAGAGAGAGACCCCGGTTTATTTTTCTAATTCTTATTATACTTTCTCAGATGTGCCCACCTCAGAGGTGGGACCCTTGGGAACCATTGGTCCGTTCCAGAGACTACTACAAAAGTTCCTCCTCTAGGAACAGATGTGGAAAACACACAATAGTTTACATTGCATGTCTTTGTGTATCAAGACCGTGCCTGGGAATGGAATTCCCAAAACCAAAACATGCAGGCACGAGCATGGCAACAGTTCTGTCTTCCTTTCATGTCCTATTGCAACACCCCTTGTCTCCCAGGGCATCCTTCCAGTTCCAAGCCCAAAGGAGAAGCAGTGGCTCGGTGAGTTCCCCCGGGAATGTTTCCTGGAGGTGTTTTTAAGGAGCGTTCCTGGGTCACTGCATGGCCTGCCCCCCTTTCCCTGGAGAGCTGTTCGGGAATGCTGAGGGGGTGTGGGAAGCAGCAGAGGTGCCCAGAGCCAGACCCACACCCCCCTGCACCACTCGTGTTTTACGTCCCTGGGACGTTCCTGGTCACAAAACCCCCTCGAGCTGTAAATCCCTGCCAAGAGAAAATGCTGCACATACCCCACAGCCTGAGAATTCCCAAAACTGACTCCTCAGCAGTCATTCCCTGAGGCAGACATGAGCTGTATCTTGGGATGTGTATGGCTGGGAGATGCCGGGTGTCAGGGATCTTCCCTGGGGTTTGGACAGGGCTTGGAACTGGAAGGATGTTCTGAGAGATGGGAGGTGCTGCTGGGGGCTTGTGCCTTGTCCTGGGGTGTCACACACGATACAAATGACACTCACACACTGAGATGTCCAAGGCAGAAAAGGGGCAGTTTATTTACAAACCACAACATCTATAGAATTCCAGCAGTGACTGGAGTGATTGGAGGAAGAAAATCTTCCTCTTCAACCACACTGGGCAACCCAACAGTCCATCAGCAGTCTCCTCCTTATGAGAAGAATGCAAACATGGTTAGATGGCTACAATAACAAGAAAGTTATTTATGTAAAATCGTGTCTGACTCCATTGCAAAAGGTGAACACAGGAGGCTGAAACAGAACTTTAGAAAAACTTAAAGAGACCGAGGAGAGCAGCAAAAACCCAGACAACAGCTGGGGACTTGTGCCCTCTCCTGGGGGATGACAATGCCAGGCTCATCTGCCTCAGGTTGTGAAGAGAATCTCCACAACCTGCAAGAGACTCCAGGCTCTGGTGAGGAGCCGGCAGCAGCCCAAGGATGACAAATTCCCTGCTCTCCTCCAGCTGAGGGATGAGCTGGTCCAGCAGGGATGGCAAAGCAGGCAGTGCAGGAGGCCCAGCAGAGCTTTGCCTCCCCAGCTTTCCCTCATCCCAGGTGAGGGGACACTGTGTCCCCCAGACACGTGGCTGGGAGACCTGTATCCATGGCCAGGGGAGGCTGTGCCCTGACCCAGTGGGCAATGCCCCAGAAAAGGGCATTTGGGGTGCTGCAACCTCTGCAGGTGCTTTCTGCATATTGATCCCACGTGGGCTGACCTGCAATACTCAGAAAGTTTTGGTCCATTTGCATATTGGGGTTTAAGTCTCATCCTTCTTGTTTTCTCTCTTCAGCCACCCTTGTTTGTGCTTTTGGGCCTGAAAACTTGTAATGGTTGTCCTTGGTCTTCAGCAGGGAAAGGATTTGTTTTGTGTCCCTGCTCTGTGAGGAGAGCTGAGTGACACTGAATGTGAGGCTCAGAACTGCACCCCTGGGCAGCACAGAGCCTGAGAAACGTGAAAGCTCAAACTTCAGGCAGCACAGCAGGCAGGTGTGTGTGGTTCAGTGGGTGTGATGGGCCTGTCCATGGGCAGTGTGGGACTGGATCATAGCCACATCCACACTGGTCCTGGAAAAACCTGGGATGCTGGGGCACAGAGACCACCCAGTGGGGGAAACTCTGCCTACTGTGTGAGTTCAGCCAGGCCCAAAACCAGCCAAGAAGTTCCAGGTATCCTGTGTGTCACAATTCAACACAAAAGGAACAACACTCACACACTGAGATGTCCAAGGCAATAAAAAGGGGCAGTTTATTTACAGACCTTGACATTTATAGAATTCCAACACTGACCATGGATTGGAGGATGAAATTGTCCTCTCCAACCACACTGGTCAACCCAACAGTCCATCAATTCTCTCCTCCTCCAGAAAGGAATGCAAAACAATCATTATTTACATGAAAAGTGTGTGAGAAACTCCATCACAAAAATGCAAACACAAAAGGCTGAAAGAACTTTAGAAAAACTTTAGAAAAAAAAAAGGGAAGGACAGGGCGACATCTGTGCAAATCCACAGGGGTGCTTTTGGACACCATTTACATTAAAATAATATAAAGAAAAGTCATGTGGTGCCTTCCTCCCAGCTCCTGCCCATCAGCAGGGCTGCAGGGAAGAGCCTGGGCACAGGGAATTCAAACCTACAGCAGCAGATGTGGCCCTTGGCCCTTCATCCAGCTGCACACACCTGCCCTTTCCCTGGTGTTTGTCCATTCACCTTTTTGGGGGGTGGAGGAGAAAAAAAATCGTTATTCATGCAATTGGGAGCAAAAGAGTAACTGCCAGAGAATCAGCTTGGGAAAAGCTCTCTGGAACAAATCTGGAGATAACTGGAGTGATGTAATGGTGAAATGAAGGAATTACTAAAAGAGGATTTAAAACAACCTCAATTTATGGGGAGAATTGGTGTAATTACAGTGGTGGCAGTGTCAGAATTAAATTGCTTCTTACACAGAAAAAAAAATTACAAAGATTTTACCCAAGGAAGGCCTGGCACAAAGACTGGGAAGATTTATTTTTCTCTATTGCAATAAAAATAAAATTCCAGGCCTTTGTCTGGGAAATTCAAAACAAAAATGAGGATTTGGGGATAATTTTCAAGCCATGGAAGTAGAGGAATGGTCTCCTGTGTGCTGTCCTGGTTGCCACGATGGTGTTTGGCCCTCTAGGCTCCAATTTTTGGAATTGCTTTTTAGGATCTCTGCAGCAAGGCTGCCTCCCCAAATCTGGCAGCCGTGACCTGGAGCCCTTCCCTGTGGATCCGGGGAGGGGACAGATGGTGGGGACAGGGAAGTGGCAGCGCTCTGCCAGCAGCCACTGGATGGTGCCACAGGACCAGGAACGAGCAGCAGCCGCTCTGCAGCTGCTCCTGGCCTCTCCTTTTGGGAGCCCCCCAGTGCTGGGGCTGTCCCAAGGTTTGGGACCTGCCTGGTCAGCCACCGAGGAGGATAAATGACATTTCCTGGGTGTGATTTCTCCTCTCCCTCCTTCCCACACGTGAGCAGTGACAGGGGCTGATAGTACCAGGAGCCCTGAAGCCTCAGCAGCTCTCCTTGGATATCCTCAGGGCACAGGCACGACCCCTTCCCGTGGGATGTGGCATCCCACAGGCGGGGGGGCAGCTCTCCACACTCCTGTGTGGCTTCTGGATTCTTTCCTTCTCCTGATTTTCCTCTTTCTCCTCTTTCCTCACTCTCCTCTCTGCCGAAGCTCCAGAAGGTGATGGAAAAGGCCTCATGTTCTGCTGCAGAAGGAACCTGGCCTGAATCCACTTGGACAGAGAACCCAGCCACAGCTGCTGTGTCCTCCCTCCTTTCCTTCTGGAATCAGTGGGAAATCCAACCCCAAGGATGACTCTTTGCACTGTGGACACAACCACATCAGCTTCTTGACCCCTTCTGGAGCTCATCTGTGTGAATTCAGCTCATTCTCCTAATTCTGTCTGTATTTTGGACATCCCTAGAAGTGCATTTATGATCTTGGTCTCTGCTAAGTATGAGATTTGGGAACTGGGAAGATGTAACAGGAAAACTGGCACAAAAATCCCCTTCTCTTTTCCAACCCACTCCAGTTCTGGTTTTGACTTTTACCATCCCGATTTCCCACATTTCCAGGTGGATTTTTATGTTAGGGAGCAGGACACACCCAAGTGGGGCTGAGCAGAACAAGGGGATGAACTTAACTACTCTGAACAAAAAAAAAAAGAAAGAAAAAAAAAAAAAAGAAAAAAAAAGTATTCTGCACAGCTGTTCACAAATAAGCAGAAAAACCCTTTTCACCTGTAAAAAGTTACAGGTGGCAGCGAGAATTTGTCCCATGGAGGAGGGGGTGACAGGAAACCCAGGCACTTTGGATGTCACCATCCAAAACTAATGGGAAAAACAAATTCCTGCCCCAAAGAGCAAACAGGCAGGAGAAGGGCAGGAAGCAGGAGCTGCTCTGCCTCAAGGACATGGCAAACCCGGGGCCAAGGCAGGTGCCTGTTCGTTCAGCTGCCAACAAGTGCAAGAAACACTTTTCTCTTGGTTTTCCCAGCAGTTTTCTTGCCTGAGGTGCTTTTGGTGAGCTTCAAACACCAAGTCCGAGTGGGGGTGGAAAAGTGGGGGGAAAAAAGTGGGGAAAACTTCTCCTAAGTTTGGGAAAGTCCAGAAATAGCTGAAAGCCTTGGGCCAAGAGAAAGGTGATGCTTGTACCTGGCCAGTGAGGGAGCTGAGATGTGGAAAAAGAGGTTTTGTTCCACACTGGGCATCTTGAGCCAGCGTGTTCATGGGAAGTTGGGATCACATCCCTGCTGTTGCTGTGCCCTGCCAGCCCCAGGCTGGCAGGTGGTTTTCAGTCCATAGACTGGAAAACTCATCCCTGTCCTTGCTGCTCAACCCCCAGAGGCTTTGCCCCAAAGTCAGAAAATCCCAGGATGGTTTGAGTTGGGAGGGACCTTAAAGCCCATCTTGTTCCACCCCCAGGGACATCTTCCTCTGGACCAGGTTGCTCCAAGCCCCCTCCAGCCTGGCTGAAAACAACTCCCAAAGGTATATAAGGTGATGGATGATGCAATCCTTGCATCCTGCTGGGATTTGGAGGAGCAGAGCCTGTCCCACGCCCCTGGTTTTCCCTGGGCATGGTTTTCCCTCAGCCCTCACCCCTCTTCCCTGCCCTGGGTGTGTAACTCCATCCCTTCCAAACTGCTCTCCCCTGAATTTCCACAGGTTTTTATTTGCCTCCTCCTGATTTTTTAACTCTTTAGCTCAGTACAGCACAGAGGGTTTTCCCGGTCTCCACCAACTGCCGACACCTCATTCCTCCTGCCAGAAGT
The DNA here is from genome assembly GCA_016584745.2 of Phylloscopus trochilus trochilus. Lineage (NCBI taxonomy): Eukaryota > Metazoa > Chordata > Aves > Passeriformes > Phylloscopidae > Phylloscopus > Phylloscopus trochilus. Next base: position 1,966,573 of record WQNJ02000094.1, read on the forward strand.
GACTCCTTTGGCTTTATCCTCTCTGGAGAGTCTTGGAATAGTAAAAACAAGCCCAGGGCAAGCAAAATAAAGACCTGGCCAATTAAATGAGGAAGAAGTCACACAAATCAGTAGGTTTGTGGGTTTTGTTTTTCCCAATGACTTTTTCTTCATGGGCTCCTGTTACTGGTAACACTTTTATAAATCATGAATATACAAGGGAATATCAGTAAATATTCAACCCACAGCACTAACAAGCTCTGAATGCAGCACAGCTCTCCCAAAGCTGAAAAAAAAATAATAAAGGAAAATAAAAACCCTATCAAATTTATTCAGCTGGAATATCTCACCCAGAGAGCTATTCTCCCATCATATTTGGGGCAAGCACAGTGTCATAAATCTTAGTGCCATTAATCCATAGACTCATTCATCTCTGTTCAACTCCATAAAAGCAATAACCTTGTCACTATAGGGAGGAAGATTGGGCTTTTAATTGCATATAGATTTCAGGAGAGTTCTTATCTCCTAGTCCAATTTGTAGCGCCAGTTTGTCCCTTGGTCAAACTCCATGCAAATCCAGCGTGTTCTCACACACTCCAGATGTTGCAGGGGCTTGGAAAGAACCTGTTCAGAGCTGTCAGACAATGCATCCAGCCTTTGCAAGCTTGGCTTTAATAGACAAGCCTAGATTTAATTAGCTCCTCTGAACGGGAAATGCATTTTTCAGAGGATGATCAAATTTATGGAAACAAAACCCCAACAACTGTTCATCAGTTCCCTGACTCATCTCCCTTGGTTCTACAAATGCTCCCCAATCCACCCCTTGCAGCTGATGGCCAATAAAGGCAAAATAAAAGGCAGAGAGGATTCTCTTCCCTCCCTCACCAGGAACAGCAGCTGGAAACACCGGATTCACTCACAGGGCCACGTGTTCTGCAGTCTCTGGGATCTGTTTTTTTTCCAGGATTTACTCTGCCAAGCAACTCCCAGAGGCCCAGACCCCCTTGCTGCTGTGCAACTGGTCAAACCAGCAAGCCCAGTTCAGCCCAACAGATGTGGAACTGCTCCTCCCAGCCCACAGCCAGGCAGGATGGGTTTGGTCCAGTGCTGTGTGCTCCACACCTGCTGCTCCTTCCAGCATCCAATGCCATGGATCTCAGAGCCCAAGTTCGCATCCTTGAGGGTGAAGTGTCTCCCTGCAGTGCTTGGTGTAGGGGGCAGAGGTTGTGTTTGGGGTGGTTGGCCCCAGGATGGCCCCCAGGCAGCACCTGGGCAAGTGTCCCCCTTCCCTTTGCACTGGGGGCTGTGGATGTGGCCCAGGGTTTGTGCCCTTCACACAACAGCACTGGGACATGATGAGCTGTCACCAAGACATTGGGTCATCCTCAGGGGGCTTCTAGGTCTCTAAGTCCAAAAAATAATTACAGTATCACAACTATTTTTTTTTAGCCTGCTGGGCTGCAGAGAAAAACTTGGAAAAGGGAACTTTGGTCTCAGTAAAGACCCAGAGATTTCCCAGGCAGATAATTTTGGCTTTAGGGCTTAGAGGAGACATCAGCCCAGCTGAAAAGGCAATACTTGGGTCTGTGTCCAAGACAAGAAGTCATAGAGTCATGGAATGGTTTGGGTTGGAAAAGACCTTAAGATTCATCCAGTCCCACTCCCTGCCATGGGCAGGGACACCTCTCACTACCCCAGGTTGCTCCCAGTCCTGTCCAGCCTGGCCTTGGACACTGCCAGGGATCCAGGGGCAGCCACAGCTGCTGCTGGGCAACCTTTGCCAGGGCCTCCCCACCCTCACAGCCAAGGACTTATTCTGTATATCCAAACTAAATCTCCCCTCTGGCAGTGGGAAGTCATTCCCCCTTGTCCTGTCACTCCAGCTCATTGCAAATCACCTGTCTCCACGTTTTCTGTTGGCTCCTTCAGGCACTGCAAGGCCACAATGAGGTCTCTTGGCCACCCCTGGTCTCTTCTCCAGGCTGAACAATCCCAGCTTGTTGCAACTGACACAAAGAACTCACACTCACACCTTGCGATGTCCGAGGTGGAAAGAAGAAGGACTTTATTTACAGAATCAGCATTTATCGAATTCCAGCAGTGATCATGGATTGGAGGAAGAAAATCTTCTTCTCCAACCACACTGGACCATGCAGCAGTCTGTCAACAGTCTCCTCCTTTATGAAAAAAATGTAAACATCTCTAGATTTTACCATAACAAATGGCTTGTTTATATGAAAGTGTATCTGACTCCAAAGACACAGAAGGCTAAAAACAAGACTTTTACAAACTCCTTAAAGGAGACAGAGGAGAACAGCAAAAACCCAGACAACACCAGCTCTCCCAGCCCTACCTCCCAGCAGAGCTGCTCCATCCCTCTGATCACCCTGGTGCCTCCTCTGGACTCTCTGCAGCAGCTCCCAACCCCGAGTTCTCCCTGCAGCAGGAGCTGCAGTTCTGTGGCCGTGGGTGCAGATTCTCCCAGTGCTGTCATTCCCAACAATGCTGTTCACCACCCTCCGTGGTGCTGAGCACGAGATAAGGCCCCCTAGGGCCACAGACACGGGAGCAGCTGCAACGCCAGGTGTAGTTACGCCACAGCCAGGCTCATAAATAAATGATTCTCTGCTCCAGAATGGGATTTTATTCAGTGGAGTTCACTGCATTAAAATATTTCATCCTGCGAGTTTTCGGCCAAGGCGAGGAAATGAAAACTGATGCTGGCAGATTAGGAGCCCAGCGAGGGCAGGAGTTCCCGGATACAGCTCTCTGTCAGCTCCCCATAAGGTTCCTGCCCCTAATCTTGTCATCTACACGCCTGCAGACATCAAAGTGTGACCGAGAGATAGCCGGCTCGGGGACTTTGTCACAGCATTTGTGCCGCAGAAAAATAAAATGTAACTTTCAAAGCTGTTTCCTCAGGAATTTTTTTTTAGTTCTAGCTCAGCTGTAAACCTGCATTTCAAATTTTTCTGGGTGTTTTCCTGCCTTTCGCATTCCCTGTGTACCTTTCTCTCAGCCCCACTTATGGGTTTCCTATCTAAATTAAACATTCCTGGGCTTTTCAGCCCCTTTTCCAGTGGAGGCTGAGAACATGCCTGCAATTTTTCTGCCCTCCTAAGAGCAATGAAGTGTTCAGAAGTGTTTAATCTCTACCCTGAAACTTGCTGCACTCTACTCCTCAGCAAGCTCAGGGTCTCACCAAGGATCTCTGACTTCCTCACATCACTGATTTGGGGCCCCTCAATAATTATTAATCTGATTTTCTGACATTTTCTCTCATTGTGTGACTCCTTATATCTTACTAAGGAAATAAAACACCTGAATGTGTGTCTTTTTTCCCCAAACACCCATCTGTGTGCATACTCCTCCCAAGAACATGTAGAACATGAGCTGGGGGGCTTTGGCTGAGCAGGAAGGTTGGAGCTGATGATTTTGACAAGAAGAGAACAACTGGAAACGGTGATTCTGGTCTTTGAGACTTTCTCTTTTATTAATATTCACGTAAAAAAAAAAGAAAATAACAACCAACAAAACAAACAAGCAAAAAAAAATCCAGCAGGCAAAAAAAAGGCAGAAAATCTAAGTTTATACTGAGAGATACAAACCGTGGAAAAGAGTAGCAATGTTTTTTAAATAGAACAGGATCTACCTCAGCAAAATAAATTCTTCTCCTCTAAAAATAAGCCCTGAAAACAAGTTCTTTGCTGGAACAAAAGGGAAGGTCAGTCCTGACATCCCACAGGGATTTATCCCAGGTGGCCAACATCCAGCCTGAGCTGCTGTTGGCTGGAAGCTCTTCCCACCCCTCTGCATGGTGGTTGTTTCCTCCAACCACCTGCCAGGTGTTCCCTCCTCATCTCATTGACCTTCCCCAGGATCTCCTGGACCTGTGCTGGGGATTTGCCTCCATGTGGTGGTGGAGAGCTGGTGGTTATGGAAAGCTGGTGGAGAGCTGAGCATTATAGATATGGGGAGGAGGGGGATGCAGCTTGTGCTCACTGGGAGCACAGCCTGCCCCCTCTAGCAGCCACCAGAGATGCCAGCTCAGCTGGTGCTAACTTGACCTTCAAAAGGTCCAACTCTGCAGGAATGTTCAGCTGTAGATTCTGATCCCTCCAAGATATCAAATGCTCAGGGAACACCAGCATTTCACCAAAACAATTTTGCCTGAAATAAATTCCTTCAGGGAACTTGTAGTCCTGAGGAGTGGTGCTCAAGCCCAGTGCAGATGCCATTAAAATGGTTATTTTGGAGGGTTTGGACCCCTTTTTTCTCTCTAACTTACTCCTTTCTTCTATTCATAGTCATTGTCTAGAGATTTTTTAGGATGAGTTCTGGAGCCAGGTGGGAGGAGCTGCTAAGAGCTCACAGCTCTCCCTTCCCACAAAAGTTCTGACATGTCTCCCTCTTCCCCCTTCAGATAAACTGCCTTTTTGATGGATTGGCTGGAGGAGGCAACATTCCACTATGGACTTTATCTTCCCATCATTGGAGGGAGAATTACCACAGGGAAGTCCTGATGCCGATGTGGAGTTACACATCTAATGCTCCCTGGGAGTCCTGCTCCAAAGGTAACTGTAATTAATTCTAAATGAGAAATTCTCCTGGCTCCATTAAAGATGACATCTGCGGGAACACCGGTGGCACACGGAGGTTGGGAGCTATTAGTGCAGGAATAACAATGGATTATGCACACTCCCTGGAGAGATCTGAAGAAATAAATACACTTTGCTATCACAGGCTCCAGCAAACGTGTCTAAGTAACAGAAATCAGATTAAATATCAGAGTAGATCAGTGTTGGAGTACAACCAGCAAAGCAAAGGTGGGACTGGGTAGAGAAGTCACCAGGGAGGAAAATGCCCTGACCACGGGCTCTGTTTGCTTTGGGCACAGCCAAGGGGACACAACTGAATTAACTTCAAATACACAGCGATTATCAAAGGGGAATTTTCACTATGTGAGCAATTAAGAAAGGGCACGAGGCACTGCTCCTGGATATCAGTTTATATGGGAAATAGGAGCAAAATGTTTTGCTCTGAGACCACCACAACTCTTTGGTCACAGACCTCCTGGTGCTGTTAATACTAACGGGCAGTCGAGTAAAACTGACGTTCACAACAAAGATGCAACCTCAGAGTAGAGAAAACCCTCCAGAACACACAATCCTATTTACAGACTGCTTGGTTTGCTGCACGTTTTTGTTAAAAAAAAATCCAACAAAAATTAAAGTTAAAAAATATCTGACAGCCCAACTCAAGGCCAGAAGGTCTGCTAGACATAGTCGTATTTCGCAGGGTACGAGCGTCTCCCATCCTCACTCCGAGGAGCTTCTTCATATCCCATGCCCTTCCTGGTCTTGGGGTCAGCTTCATACCCTGAGCCAACTTTGTAGGGCCCCGTCCTGTAGGAGATGTTCCGGCCTGAGGCATTGTAGGACACGGCTTTGTAGCTGGAACAGACACCAGAGGAATATTAGCCTCTGGAGGGGCTGTGACTGCCCAACGTTGCACCCTGTGCTCATGGTGGGGTTTAGGGAACTTGGTGCTGTGCCACCACTTGGAGGCACTCAGAGAGCTCAGCCCACCATCCATGGGAACCTGCAAGCCCCTTTCAGGTTCTTTCATAAACATGCACTTTCTTTCCCTTGTTAAAAATCATTTGTGGAGTGATGGACCCATCTGCAGTAACTGGCTGTGCGGAGTACAAATTCCTGGTGATGTTACACCATCCCTGGAAGTGTTCCAGGCCAGGCTAGACACAGCTTGGAGATACCTGCTCTGTGGAAGGTGACCCTACACATTGCAGGGGTGGAATGGAATGGGCTTTAGGTCCCTCCCAACCCAAACTGCTCTGGAATTCTACAATCCCATGTAAATCACTGCTCAGTTGATTCAATCTACCCCTGCTCATGATCTGCTGTGCAACCTGCAATTCATGGGCCTGGACCTTCCAGCACAGTGCAGATGTCACATTTTGAGGTCGGTTCTCATGTCCTCTCTGTTTGTGTGTGAGTCACAGGGACAGGGAGGGCAAAAGCTCACTTTGGACCCATGGGGGGCAACTCACTAATCATGGACTTCAGGTAGCGGTGGCCTTGGCAGTGCTGAATTAATGGCTGGCCTCTGATCTCAAGGGTCTTTCCCAGCCTAAAGAACTCTGTGTTTCCATCATCACAAGGGTTATCATGACAGGGATGCTCCACATCCACACATCCTGGGCCAGCTGTGGGACACTTAGACTCCCCCCCAGGTTTCCTGCAGTACTTTCCCATGTCCACCCAGCTCAGCTTACCGGGACTCTTCTGGGATGAGCCCTTTGCAAGCCAGGCACATCATGATGCCTCCCACGAGGGCCAGGCCCCCCGCCACCCATCCGACAAAGAGGGCTGAGCCAAAGGTGTACCTGCAAAACAGGCATGGCTGGTTAGGGCTGCCAAGAATATTCACATCCTCCCTCGGACCCTACAGTTGTACCCACACGTCCCCAGAAGTCCAGTCTGAACCCCAATGGCCTCCCTTTCTCATTCTTGAGCTGCAAGGACACAGACCTCCCAGCCCAGTTGCTCATCTCCAGCCCAAAAAAGAGGCTCTATCCCCTAAGAATCATCTTCCAAGTGCTACAACCGTCCCAACATACCACAGAGTTTTCCAATCCTTCAGCAGCAGCCCTGAGGGATATTTCCACCGTGTAGCATGCAGAGCCAGCTGAGCACCCACCTGTTCTGGACGTTCTGCATCCCCTGGAACATGTTGGTGGTGGACATCCAGAAGTTTGTGACCAGCATGTTGGCAAACACGGACACTCCAGTGATGGCACACAGGCCTGAGGTGGGACAGAAGGACAGACTGAGAGCCACACAGTGCAAGAAGTCACCTGGGGCCTCAGGGGAGCATCTCACGCCTCTGGAAAGGTGGGTGAGGCTCAGTGGCTTTCAGCACAAAGGGGGACCCACAATGTGTTACACTTTTCTTCCAGGTTTTCCTTGCATTTGCAATCCAGTATCAGGAACACAATGTCATACAACATATTCTCAAGTCAGAACAGCAGGAATCTTTCTCCTGATGTGTTTTGTCACACAAATGAATTTAACAAACAGATCATTGTACAGAATACCCAGTAGTTCATTTTAAACATTTGTTTTACAGTGAAAAACATGCACCAAAAATTCCCTGACAGAGTATTTTTAAATGAAAAAACACACTCTCTGTCATGTGAAAGAAAAGATGTCTTTGGTTCACAGCCTGTTTATCACCAGATGTGGAAGACCATCCCCAGGAGGTTGGAACTTCTTCCATTCACCCAAAGAGGGGATGTCTGGGATGGCCATCCCTGACAATCCTGGCAGCAATGCCAACCTTTGGTTCTCCTCAGCAGAGGAATTCACAGAACACTTGAACATGGAATCACAGACTGGTTTGGGTTGGAAGGGACCTTAAAGACCAAGGATAGATAGGAGCTGAGGTGTCCAGAAGAGCTGAAGTCCAGAACTTCTGGCACAAAACCCTCACACGACAGTTTTGCTTTGTTCTTCCTTCCACAGTGTCCAAGGCCAGGTTGGATGGGGCTTGGAGCCCTGGTCCAGTGGAAGGTGTCCCTGCCCACGGCAGGGGTGGAACTAGATGATTTTTAAGGTACTTCCATCCCAACCCATTCCATGATTCTAAAATGATAGATGTAAAATGCAAAATTAAAGCTGTGTGGCAGAAGGTGGTTTCCTCTTTACAGCTTATACTTTTTGAAGTTGTGCTGAATGTCTCATATCCCAAGAAAAGTTAAGCATTGGGATTTAAGGGATTTTAAATAGGGACGTTCTCCTTCCCCTTGTTAGGATATAGATTTAATTTGATTCTTATCTAAAAAATAACGTAGGAAAACCTACATCACCTGTAAGTGATGTATTAAGCATTTGCAGTTTTGAGGAAGATGGGCATTCCTGCAGCCTTGTATTTAAAACCTACAAACCAGGCTACAACAACCCTGGGAATGTTCCTAAAATTATTATGGATAAAGCCTGAAACTGGAAAAAGTATTCTATATAAATAAAGGCTATAATAATATATGGCAACAACATATATAAAATGAATCAAGAGATATACTTCCTTTTCCATCTGTAGGATGTTTTTTCAGCCTTCCATATTTTATCCATAGCAATTTCTGGTTTCCATAATTTATTTTTTTTTTGTTCCCTAATCAGAGGTAAAAACCATTTGATCCCAGGAAATCAGGCTGGAGGACAATGCCAGTAACTTCAGAAATGCCCCAAGGAGTGCCCAGTCCTCAATCCCAGGGAAATGCAAAGCCTTCCACGTGGAAGACATGACAGTTCCCACTTACCAGCAATGATGAACATGATGCCGGAGGTCAGGGTCATGTTGGCTTTGGCAGTGTCCTCCATGCTCCCAATCCGGATGCATTTCAGAGCAAAAATGCACACCAGGAGGCCAAGGATTCCCAGGACTATCCCCACGATCATGAGGGCCCTCACAGCCTGGAACATCGCTGCAAAACAAACGGCAAGAGCCTCACTGAGTGACTGAAATGGGATTTGTCAGAGTCCGGGGGATTTTCAAAGGTTGCCTCTGTCTGAAAATAGAAAAATTAAAGAAGAAAACCTTGGAAAATGGGCACTGTTTCTGTTCTGTATTATCTGGGGCACCTCTAGAAGTGTGGCTGTTTGACTTAACTTACCAAAGAGTCTGATGTTTTAGGCAGCATTTTTTTAGAAATGTTCATTAGTGCCAATCATGAAATTCATGGAGAAGAGTTAGTTAGGAACTGGGATAAGCATGGATTGTTCCCTAACCACAGTGTTTGAGAAAGGGTTCTTCTTTTCTCCCCAGTGGAAGCAGACAGCTCCACCCAGCTATCTGGGATATTTCCAGCTACTGCAGGACTCAAAATGCAGCTCTGTATGTTCCCGCTTCCCAGTAAAGCACATGGAAAAGAGGAAAATCACCTTGACAAAGATTACATGGAGAGCAGGAGAGAGCGTCAAAGCTCTGGCAACCATCTCCCTCACCATATCCTTCCCAGGGTTATTTGGAACATCAGTCCTGGATAAATCTGTCCATGTTCATGAATGAAACATCCAAACACGCCCATCCTGAATCTGTTCAGCAGCATTCCATGAGCTGGGAATGCTGGTGGGTCATGCCCATGGGAGCTGAGGCCTGAAGCTGAGGCAAAAACCTCTCAGACTCCTCTTGGGTGGAGTAGAAAAATAGAAGGAAAAGTAAAGGGAAACTTGCACCCTTAAAACTGGAGAAGTGGTGGGGGAAAGAGCTCATGAATACCAAGGTGATTCTCTAATAAGGTGGCACATATCCCACCCTTTCCCAGACATTTCCCCTCCCTACTTGTGCAGGAGTCCCTGGCAGAGACGGGAAGGCGGCAGAGCCATTGGGGGGGGTGCTGGGAGGCATTTCAAGAGCTGTTGGGATTTGGCTGGGACACTTTGCAGCCTCTCTTTCCCCTGCCACACACTCCCAGAGCCCTGGGTCTGGCTTTTGTGCTCCCCAAGCACGACTGCCCCTCTTCAGGGAAGAGAAAGTGGGCTCATGATGGAGTGAAACAGGTGGAAAACACATTCCACAGCCCCAGGAACTTCTCTGCCCTGTCTGTCACCCCTTTGCTGGGTGGCAGCAGTGCCCAAGGGTGCAGGGGAGCACAGAGCCCTCACACAGGGTTTGCAAACCCTTCCCAGGAGGGTGCTGGGTGCCTGGTGGCTCTCTTGGCCCGTGGGGTGTCAGGAAGCGGAGCAGAACTGCACTTGCACCACAGTGCACAGGGAAGTGGGCGGGCTGCCATTCCACAGGCCAGGAATACCCTACTTTCTCCCATCAGGCAGTCCCACTGCCTCAGCTCTTACGACTCAATTTGCCCTTATCAGCTGATAACGAGTGCTAACGAGCCGGGAGTTTTCAATCTCCCATTCATCAGCCCCCAGGTAGGAGCTCATTAGTTATGATCCATCAGGGAATGGCGGATACGCCTTATCAGCCCTCAGAGGTTGTTCCGCAGCACCTGACGGGAAGCAGAAAGAGGAGGAAATTTCAATCTTCGTTTGTCTTTGCAACCACCAAACCAAAGTTTCTTTGGTACAAAATGCTTTTGTTTCAAGGCAGGCAGGAGAGGCTGATCATCCAAGACGATGGATCATGATGGAAGCTCCTTGTCCCCAAGACTTCACTCCTGGGTGTCCTCACTTGGGTGTTTTCAACCCATCAAGCAGTGACTCCAAACAAAGATCCCACAGAGAGTTTGTCTGTTCTCAGGAGAGGTGCTCCCAGTGTCTTGGGTGCTCATGGAAGGACACAACAGGCAGGGCCAAGACAAGCAGCCAAGGGTGCTCCACTTGTGCTGGAGCACTGTTGTGAATCTCCATTGAAAGGAGTTGTCGAAAAGGGGTGGGGAGAGGAGCACAGCAGGACATGACAGAAAAAATGCCAGGTAACCATCAGCAACCGTTCCTGCCTCCATGAGACTGAGTCATGCACCATCTCCACCAAGAGGTGGAAAGGAGAAGGAAGTCCTCCCAGGCCTGCTGTGGCATGAAGACCTCTCCACTTGGCTCACTGGACACGAAGTGGGAGCTGTTTGGAAAGGCAGCACGTCACTTTCAAGGGAGTTTTGAAAGTCCTCTGAAAAGAGCTGCTTTTCCAAAGGTGAATGACCTCTGCTTGGAGGAAGGAGTGGAAGGGCTTAGACAAACAAAGTGGGAGACTAAGGAAAAGTGGTATCGGGAACAGCAGGAAGCAAACAGCCCTGGAATTACAAACTTGGCTTAGTCACACACCTTTTGAATGAGGGAGGATAACTCGGCTTCCGTACAAGGGCTGGTGTTCCATAACAAGGGAACACCAAAAGCACCAAGAGAAATAGCTTCTCCACCAAAATAAATGCCAGAGATGGGAAACCAAAGCCTGCATCCCTGTTTTCCAGAGGTAAGGGAAACTGGATAGTCATCTTCCTCTCTCGTGTGAGTGGTAAGAGATGAGTGAGGTAAAACGACTTCAAGTCATTTAAATGACCACCACCTGCATTTCCATCACTAATACATAATAAAAAGGTGGAATCTGACTTTATGACCAGTAATGATTGATGAGATATAGAAATTCTAGGGAAATTAGGTAAATTCCAGCAGGTGTTTAAGTTAAGCAAATTCCAGCAGGGACATTTTTTCTATATGTTTGAAGGATTTAATCAATTAAATGGATTCGTAAAGATAACTCTGACAAGGTATCTCTAACAACAGAAATTGTCTGTGACTGCTCTGCACATTTCTTTATTGCCATATTACTTATATGACTGAAAATAATAAATTTAAAATAACTGAAAAAGTAAAATCTTGATTGGGATAAATTGACATCAAAATGATGGTTCCCATTTCCTTATGGCTCATTTAAAACACAATCACACAGCATTATGAAGAGATATAGTGGTCAACATTTTGTAGAGGTAATTGAATAAATCTAATTTTAGACTTTAGAATAAATATTCCCATGGGAGAGGTGACTCTAAATATCAGGGTTTGCTCTTCCAAATGGGAAAGAATTCACCTGGCAGTCCTGAAGCTTGGTACACAGAGACACGTTTATTCCATGGCACCCCTCAGAGAGTCACGAGTCCTCAGCAAAGCTTGAGGGCATCCCTGAGGATGGCACCCCTGAGGATGGCACCCCTGAGGATACAGGGCTGGAACCCACATCATTCTTGGATCAATGGCTGCAAAAGGCCTGTGCACAGCAGGATGCTTGCTTGGACCCTTTTGTGATCATGCACCAGGAGTGAGAAACGCTCCCATGGCCAAATTTACTGCTAGGCTGGGAAGACTGGACTAATACCCTCACATGCAGTGGGGTGGGAAAAACAGCTCTTTTGGGAACATTAGCAAGCAAACGGGACAGCAGTACACCTCTGCACTCTGCTTCTGTAGGCACTAACACTGCCAAGGTGATGGGGAGTGATGAACACACATTTCCCCTTCTTGCCCTTCCTACCCACGCCTCTCACAGGCAGGTATCTCCCACTCCAGTTCTTTGGAAAAACAGTGCATTTCAATTATTTCCATTACACTATAACACTATACAGTTGCATACACCCCTTCTCCTTGTGTTTCCATTCCAAGGGACAACACCTGGGGGGTTAAACACCTTCGCTCTCCTCCCCTCAGTGGAGCTGTGCTGATTGATGCCAGCAATAATGCTGAACCCGTGATGCTCACCCAGAGACCCCCCACACATGCTCCAGGTTGTAACCCCCGCCAATAAACTCCACCACACAGACTGTTTTGGCAACAAATACGCTCCTATTTTTTATGCTCAAAACACTGGAAATGTGCTTTAAGATAAAGCAAAGTGCTCTAAGATACCTGCTCCTCCTTTCAGATGAAAACTGCGGAGCTCCAGGGGAACCCCTGGATGACAGCTGGAGTGTGTTTGCCCCTACCTGGCAGCCCAAGGATAGTGAAATACGGCCGGCACTCGGTGAAGCCGGAGCTCTGCCGCACGCAGCTCCTCCACAGCCCCTGGTACTGGAAGACAGCCGTGACCGGGTTGTCATACAGGTCCTGCGTGCTCCACGTGTCCATGGCCGTGGCCATGATGCTGCCCCCGACGCCCAGCAAGGACACGAGGAAGCCCATCACCTGGCAGAGGGTGGTGGACATGGTGTGTCCCCGGAGAGCGGAGGTGGCACGGCCCCGAGGGAGCCGCAGTCCTAATGGGGCTGCTGAGTCCTCCTGCCTGAGCCACCAGCACTGCAGCTGCCCTTATCAGATGCTTTCCATTGAGCGCTGTTTGCTCAAAGTGTTTTTGCAAGATAGTCCAGTTTCACTCTCGCTGCCGGGGAGGTTTGCGCCGGCAGGGCTGGAGATAGGAGCTTTTGTCCTTTAGAAGTGCTTGTCCTTCCACGTTTAAGCAGCCAGGCTCTGCTGAGTGTTGGGCAACCCACTTGGGGCTTGGCCACCCCCCTGAAACCCTTTGCTGCCCATTAGGCCTCTCCTGCCTGCTTGGCACAGGGCAAGGACCATGGAATTCAGCACCTGGCCCAGGCCACCACCTCCCCATCCCTCCACTGATGCCACCAGGCAATCTGTCCCCCATGGAGGTGTCTGCACAAGAGGCACAACGGGAGACAGGGCTCTGTCAGAGGATGTGGGGCCACCAGCCCAGCCCAGGGATGTGGCTGCTCCTTGCAGTGCCCTCAGGAAGCACTGAGCTTCCATTGGATGCTGACCATGGGACAACTCAGGGCACCAAGCCAAGAGCCCCAAAGTGATCCAGCAAAGCTCCTCCAACCCTGTTCTCCACCCACCCACATCCTCACTGCCATCACAAGGACACATTGAAACCCATGTGGGAGGGAGGAGAGAGCAGGGACCACTGGGAAACAGCCTTTCTGAGGGGGTGCTTGTCCATATGGACTGGAAGGATGGTCCTGGGAAAGGGATGGGGGATGTAAAAAGTGGGAAATTCGTTATCTCGGTGGAGAGGCGCTGAGCTCATGGGAGCAATAAAAATCCACTGTGCCACTCTGCCAATGGTGCCTGCGAGGCACAAGGACCTTACAGGTTCTACACTCATCCATTCTCATCCAGTATCTCCCTCAAACTGATTTGCTTCAGTCTTGACCTAGAAACAAATTCCTGCCTTACACTTGTCCATAGCACAGGCACCATCCGCACCAGCACCTGGATGTGAAGCCATGTAAAGGCCACCAGGAAGAGAAAAAAAGCTGATTTGTGTCCATGGAGGAGCTACTATGGGGTTATTATACCCTGGATATTGTTACTGCCTTCTGGAGAACAACCCTCCAGGACACCCCTCAGCTTGTAGGGCTCTGCTGGGGCAGCCAGAGCACAGTTCCACGTCTTGTGGCAATCACAGCCCTCTCAGGTCAGGTACAAGATGTCTTTGCTTCCATCAGTTCTATTCAAATGCCATCATTTCCTCTCCGTTTGGTGAGTTTATATCACAGGAGGGCTCAGTTCTGACCTACTGAAATTTTCCAGCAAAAATAATAAAGTGAAGGAAAACAATAGAAGGGAACCCTCAAGAACCAGAGGTCGTAAAGAGCTGTTCATCCTCTGTGAAGGGCAGGGAATGCTGACCAAAATTCCTCTTTTTTGATAATGTTTTGTGATAGATCGGGGCTGGAGAAGACTTAGAAGCTGAGACAACTAGGGATGAGAAAGGCCTGGAAGACAGAAGAAGAAAAAGTGCTAAAAAGTAGTCAATTCTCTATCCCATCCCTTATCGTCCCACAGCCAAAACTGTGTCCCAGTCTAGAAAATCCGGTTCCATCCAAGCCGTGATATCCTCAGCAGCTCTCCTGGTCCTTCCCATGCCCCAGGACTCGCCTTCTTGTTTTTGGCCATCCCGTGGTAAGAGCTCACATCCCTTTTTCTGAGCTGAACCTTGTCAGAACATGTCAGAGGGAGCAATATTTCTTTGAGACATAACCCCTATTCCCAAGTGTGTGCAACAGTGCACAGAGAAAAAAAAAAACAAAACAAAAAAAACACAAACAAACAAACAAAAAACCACAAAACGAACAAAAAAAACCACCATAGACTGGTCACAGCTAAAGAGGAAAAGGGAAGGAAAAGGGGGAGAATTAAAGGGGTGAACATATTTTTACAGCTTTTTTCCCCCCACCTAACAGCTCTGCCACCTTTTAAATGATTGGGGGTTTTTTTTCTGCTCAGTTGGACATCTGGGTGGTTGCAGGAATACCAGTGGTGGTGGCCCTTCCATCCCTATATCCACATTTGCTTTGGTGGGAGGGGACACACCACTCCTTCCTCCAGCCTGGCTGCTGGCTCTGGCCACGTGCTGCAGGAGCTGCTCTTCAAACCAACAGGGACCTCTTCTCCTTCTCCAGTATTTCACATCCCAAGCTCTGCTGATCCCCCCAGGACACCTACTGAATGAGGGCTATCCCTGGATGTGCCCATGTCCAGCCTGTCACCTCAGTAACCTTTCCCTGGGAATGGAATTTTCTCCTGTGGATGGAGAGGTTGTTTCTCATCATGGCTATTACTCAGGGACATCAAAACCCTGGAGCAATGGTGGAGCAGTCAAAAAGTATCATCAAAATCTCCAGGTGTGCAGGAAAGCCCAGGGGCAGCAGTCTGGCCTTGATTTGCAGGGCCAGATGGAACCATGTCTCTGCAGAAGAGAAACCAACGCAGGGTTGGACGTTTCCCACTGAAGCCTCATGTGCTGTCCCCAAAAATGGAGCTGAGGAAGGAATTCTGCTGCTGGTGGTCATGCTGCAGTCCTCAGTTAAGAGTTAAACACCCAGCTGTGCTCAGCACTCCGCATGTTGTCATCTCTGCAGAATTACTGTGGCTTGAGGGCCTTCTGTTTGCTCATCCCTAAAAGTGTTGGCTGAAGTGTCCTCCAGCCACCCCATTGCCATTTCTCCTGCTCTGACTAGAACCATACTTGGAAAGCGTGGGCATTCAAAGCTCCCATACCTTCCTCAGTGGATGCTTGAAGCAGAGCTCTGGAGACAAAATCTAAACTTGTTTCCTTCCCAACCCTTCCCCAGCAAATTTCCTTTGCCTTTCTCAAACATTTGGATTTTAAGCTTATTTTTAATGGGTGTTTCTGAGCTGCCCATGATAGGGAAAAATGCATTAATGGCATTTTCCCAGATAACAGAAGATCTCCTGAGAGTTCCACCTGAACTGTTGGCTCAGAGCACAACCCAAGAAGAGACTGGGCGAGAGAAAAGTTGTGGAGCAAGTCTGAGCATCTTCACCACAACCTGAGGCTCATCTCCAGCCACCCCATGGAGATCGGTTGAAGGATGGGAATCTCTCTCCAAGCACTCTGTGGATTATCTCCAGCAGCTGAATGCTTGGCCAGAGGGTTTCCCAGTCCATGTGGAAATGCTGAGCTGGGTCTGAGGAAGGGCTGCAGGTCCCCAAGGAGCAGAGAACAGGGCTCCCACTGAGCATTGGGACAACTCCACTGGTTTACCCAAATGAGGAGAAGAAGGGGGCTTTGTGGCCACTCCCCTGTGCCCCTTTATTCCAGCTCATAGTTGCTTTATCTCTCCAGGCGTTGACTCTGCGTTATCTCAAAACCAGTCCCGGTGCCCAGGCAGCTCCTGAATGTTATCGCCGCCTCTCCCACAGAAATCACCTCCAGCTCATGTTTGCTCTCAAATTTGCAAACACAGCTCACACCCTGCCAGTGGCTCACACCAGCCAGCCTGCTCAGGCCCAGACTAAGCAAACCCACCCTTCAGTTCCTGCCCCTCCGTTGGCGGGACTGCCTCAGGGTGCGTGAGTGTGTGGTCCACAGTAAGAGGGGCTGAATGGCCTTTCTGGAATTCAGTGAGGGAATAGCTTGTGGAAGGACCCCATCCCAGCTCAGATTCACACCACTGGGGGTGGTCCAGAGAGTGTCCTGAGGTCCCTCAGCAGAGCTGGGGTGCATGAGGCTGAACTTGCCTACGCATCTATGAGCTGTAGCCCAGCCCCAAATCTCCACAGCCTTGCTTCTGGCTTCCTCTTCTGGCCCTCATCCCAGATCCCTTAGGATTTTTTTTCCTTGTCTCTCATCCTTTCATGGTGTAAAAGCACAAAACAATAAATGTGACACATGCACCCAACCCCCTGCCTCCTCCTCCCACCCTGAGTATCACTGAGGTTCCTGAGACCTCTCTAAAGGTCTCCCACTGGCCCTTTCCCCATCCCCACACCTCCCTCAGCTCCAGCTGAGTGCAAACCCATCAGAGCCTCACACATGTCCTGGCAGGATATATCCAGCCCACCTGGGCCACCTAAATCCTTTTGCACCCAAAATTTGACCTCAAAAGACTTTAAGCAGGTTGCAGCAGCTGCCTGCAGATGTTTCAAAATTCAGAGCTGACTTGGCTGGGTGAAAGGATTCCAAGCAGCAAACAGATCTTGAAGGAGACTTTGCCATGGCTATCACTGGTGGAGGATCATGACCTGGCAATTAGCACTTCCCATCCTTACAAACTTTGGGAATGGAACAGTTCCACAGAAAAGAGACGCTGTCACCAGTGGCTGCCCTGTCTCCAAAATCAGGTTATTTGCTATGGTTATGCCACAAAATAGCTGTGGGATATATGGAATGAAAGAAAACTTTGTCACAGCATCAGTATAGAAGGGAAAAATCCAGAGAAGTCAATGTTAATGCTTCCTAGACATGAATTCTCCTCGGGAAACATCTATGCACTGCTGCTACTCTGCACCAGCCAAACTGAAAACTTGTGCATTTTTTTATCAGCTGGAGAAGTTAACAAGTTGCTCTCAGACTGCCAAAGTTTGCCATTGGAAAAGAATATTCTCCCATTTTGAGCCAACAACCCTTTGGTCCACAGCGGAGAGATATCTCAGCCCTTCTGAGGGGATAAAAAGAGCTTTGGACCTGAGGGAGAAATGTTCCTGGAAAAATTGCTGGAGAAGGCTTCCTGAACAGGTGTGGGGAAAAGACACCGACACAGATACCAGGGGAATCACTGCCCATGCTATTGTAGTTCAGCAAAGTTGGGAGAAACTGCAAAATCCTGCTTTGAGCAGAAATCACCTCACGATCTCCACACAAGGTGGAACCACCAGCCTTGCCCAGCTCAGCTTTTGCTATTTATCCCTTATTTGTGTGCTCAGTTTCCAACTATGTCCTCCAGACCATCTCACACCAAAGCAAGGAGCAAAAAATAACAGGAGAAAGCAAAATGAGAACAAATAGGTCCGGTCCTCCAGTGCCACATTTCACCAGAGAGCGACTGTTTATAGCTGAGCAGCCAGAGCCATAAACTGCCTGGGTAATTTCTCTTTTCTATTATCTTGATTTTTCCTCAATCTATTTGAAATTAAAATTCCCAACTAAATTGAAGATAGATGGTGGGCAAGACAAATTTAATCTTTGCTGTGGGAGCGAGGGATTGAGGTGAAAAAAAAACCTTGGAACCCAAAACTTCCTCGATGTGCTCGGGTCACCTCGCTGCTTTGCCAGAGTCCTATTATTTTTATTCACTCTGGCACTATTGTTCCCAATATAAATTGCCATTGTCAGGATAATAAATAGGGGTTGATAATGGAAATGCTGACAAACCATTAACTCTGGGGTAGTTTGTGAGGGGGGTCTCATGGAGATCAAGGTGCCGCACACTTAAAATAAACATGGGGATGTTGCACTTAAATAGTATCTGAGCAAATTAATAATAGGATTTTTAGCATCATTTGTCCCCCCTCCTCTGATTGGGGTGCCACCTTTGCTGGTGGTGGGTGGGAAGAAATGCCCACAGGAGCAGCTGGATTCAGGAGACAGAGCCAATCCATAAAGCACAGCCGTGGGACGTGAGGTTTTGCTCCAGCTTCTCCAGAGACTGGAAGTGTCAGACAATCTATAACAGGATGGAAAACGGGAGCAGGGAGGGGGGTGACTACGGGAGAACAAGCCCAGTTCATTAGAAAGAAAAGGAAAAATTCCAACTCATTTTGTAGGGCAGTGCTGATAGCACTGGTCATAAAAAGGATCATTTGGGACAAAGCACATAAATATTCATATTCCCTCACACTGAGCCCACTCCATCCCCCCGACACCACTGAGGGTGAGGATGGCAACTTTGGGGGGCTCAGGCATCCACCACCTTCCTTTTTTATGGCTCTCCTTTATTCCTCGGGCTCTGCTATATCCCTTTTTTTAGGTGACTGCAGCAAACCTGGCAAACACAAGTGGGAATTCAACTCTAAGGTGAGGGCTTCATCAGAAACCCCAATATTTAGGATAGGATGCTTATTTCTGTCTGTGGCTGGGAGGGATCCACAGAGCTTATGGGATGGAGCTGAGGAATCATGGAAGCACAGAATCCCAGGATGGTTTGGGTTGGAAGGGATTTCAGGAACCATCTTGTTCCACCCCCTGCTGTGGGCAAGGCCATGACACACCAGTCTCCAGCAGCCCCCCTAAATGCAGGAAAATCCTGCTAATGCAGGAAATTCATCCCCTCAACATTCCCACGTTAGAACATTAATACCCACCTGACAGACACCAGTCCAGAGGTTTTGGAATTGCATAAAAACCATCCCAAGATCCCAAGTTTTCTGCTTCTTGCTCTAGGGCTGAGGTCAGCAATGAAGGTGTTTGGAAAGAACAAAACCCCCCAGATGTGAAGTATTCCAATTTCTTCAAAGATTGGAGCAGTTCCCAAAGCTGAACACTTGAAAAGTTTAATTACTTCTTTTGTAGAGTTACAGTTTTCGTCATTTTAAGCTTCTTGAGCAGAAAAACTGAAGAAGAACTGCAAGAACTGGAAGAACTGCAGTGTCTTGTGGGAGCATCTGTGTGGGGAGGGTTTGATTTTTACACCTCAATTTACTGCTCACATGGTAATTTTAATCCCCTTCTAAAATCATTAATGTTGGAAAAGACCTCTACCCAGATCGAGTCCAACCATTAACCTAGTGAGTTTTACCAACTTGTCCTGCCCTTTGCTCCCTGAGTTTTCCTTTGGGAAACTGCTCAGCTTTGCTGACCGGGAGAGCGGTGTGTGAATACCAGCCCTGCACAAACATCCAAAGGGATGTCATCCTTCAGCTGGATGCTCAGGCAGGATCAGGCTCATGTCCTTCTAGGAAAATGCATCTCTCTACCTGAGAGTCCAAGCAGGGACATTCCAAGGCACAGCTCCAACAAGAGGACCAGGCTCAGGGACATCCCTGGCACCTGCCTGAGGAAGCTGCAGCACAGCCAGACACCAGTTGGGAATGAAGATCCAGAGAGGAGCAACACAAAAACACAGCTCAGGGGATGAAACACCTCCCCAGCTGGTGTCTGAGACCACAGCCACCCTGGGTTATACTGGTTTGACTTGTGCCTTCTCTGGAGACAAGCAATTTTTGTGCACAATGCCCCTTTCTGTGTGTTTTGGAAATGCCATTTTGCAGAAGTTTTGCAGTGATTTCCTGATATAATTGGCTTCTTCCCTCCATTCTGGCTGTATCAAAGCACAGAGGTCAGATGGGTATAAGAGTCTAAGTGCCTTTTTTCTCACTGTATTAAGCAAGAAGAAACCCCAGATAATCCTGTTGTAACCTAATTGTTTGCACCCCGAGATACTCTGGGCACAACCGGGACAGGAATGATTCCCGTGGCAGAAAAAACTGGAACCAAAGGAGAATTAGGGAGAAATCCAGCCTGGTGGTGTTAGCCCAAATAGAAATACAGTGAGCTGAACTGTGACATATCCTCTTAGGAAAGGATCTTCTCCAGTGACAAGACTATTAGTGGCTTCTGATGGGAAGCCACACACAGCCACACAGCTGGGGCAGGAATCTGAGCTGGAGCCACCCCTGGCACAGGGGATGGATCTCCTCATAGAGCAGCCTGGACAATACCTCAGGATGCATAATTAGCTGTAATGAGTTATGCTGAACCTCAGCTCAGCCATGTGGGAGGGGGTTTGCCTTGAGATATCTCCAAGGACCTGTTTTCCCAACAGGGTGAGCACCCGAGGTCCTTTTCAGCCAAAATTTGGGTTGTCCACTGAAAATCACCCACTGCTGACACAGAGGCTGTGCCCCACGCCCTCCCAGCCCTTCCCTGGCGCCATCGGCCCTACCTGGCAGCCCCAGGATGGTGAAGTAGCCACGGCACTCGGTGAAGCCGGAGCTCTCCCGGACACAGGTGCGCCAGAGGCCCTGGTAGTTGAAGACAGCCGTCACCGGGTTGTTGTACAGGTCCTGGGTGCTCCACTGGTCCATGCAGGTGGAGGCGATGATGCCTCCGATGCCCAGGGCGGACACCACAAAGCCCATGGACTGGCAGATTGTCACCGACATGATGCCAGGCGTGCAGGAGCCTCCACGAGCCGGGTCTGGGGCAGGCAGCCAGGGCACCGGGGACTTTTAGCTGGAGGCACTGCCGACGTCACGCCGGCAGCCGAGAGAGCTCTGGGTGCACCACGCCAACCTCCCCTTGCCTTTATCTGTTTCGGTGAGATAATTTCCTCCCTCGGTACCAAGAGCCATTTGTTCCACCTCGCTCTCTGTTTACCTTCTCCCTCCAGGCAGAGGTGCAGCCAGCACAGCCAGACGGGACCAGCGGGTTCCTCTGGAGAGCTTCCACAGAAGCGCCGGGGCACTGCGGGAGACCAAGCACAGAAATCGGATGAAACATCAAAATTATGGAAAGCTTAATCCCTTCCTGGCAAGGATGATGTTTTCGAGCCAAGTGGAGAGGTTCAGACTGGATATTAGGAAAAAATCCTTCATGGGATGGGTTGTCAGGCATTGGAGCAGGCTGCCCAGGGAAGTGTGGAGTCCCCATCCCTGGTGGGATTTCACAGATGTGAGAATGTGGCACTTGGGGACATGACTGACCTGGGAGGTGCTGAGTTGGACTTGATGATCTTGGAGCGCTTTTCCAGCCTAAATGATTCCATGATTTATTAGCATGGCTCCACCTGGCTCAACCAAAACATTTAAGCCAAGGTTAAGGTATAAAACAGGTAATCTTGTAGCAGTGGGTGTTTGGGCAGATCTCCAGATCATTGGCCTGGGAGCCCACATGAAAGGCAGCACTTGCTGTAGAGTGAAAGGTGTGAACCTGCAGTTTGTTGTGGGTGGACCAAGGGGAAAACATAGACAAAACTGTATATCCTCATTTATTGTTTTATACTCCTCATCAAATTAAGAATTTGTTTCCATGGACAGAGGAAGATGGCAGGGCAGACCTGCTGTAAGACCAGAGCACCCCAAGAGACCTGGCCTTATTGCAGAAAATGTCTTTGTGGGGTAATGCCTTGTTTGCCAATTCTGCTCCATCCCGCAACCACTTTCTTCCTAGCCCAGTTTTCCACAGGTGCCAACCTGTTTGTGGTTAGAGGGGAACAGGGAACATGCAGGAGAAGAGATGAGGAGCCCTGTTTCAGCAGTGCTAGATACACAGAGGGGTCATGGAGGGACCTGCAGGAGAAGTGGAGCTCAGTGGGGTGACATTTAGTGGGGAAGTGGAAGGTCAGGAGGAAGCATAGGGTGGGCATCTGTCACCTGACTAGATTTGCATTTCTCAAGCAGCCTGAAGTCTCCTAGATGCCTCGAGGACTTCCCTGTAAAGCTGCTTCTGAGGAAGATCCAACCTGTTGTGGGAGCAAAACCTCCCAGAGATTATTTTGGTCCTGCACCTTTTTGAGAGTCCCAAGCACGGGACTGTGGGAAGTCCTGCAGTCTGTTCCCATGTCCAAAGCAGAGCAGATCCACTCATGATGCTCCAAGGGAAAGGTCATTCTCACTTAAGATTCTGGACCCTCAATTATCAATTCCAAAAATGTTGTGTCTTATACCGATGTTTGTTACACATCATTCATGAAATTAATGCCCAAAATTAAACACCAACCAGGGAAAAGACAACTCCAAGCAGTCCTCAGGTTTAAATGGAGCTCTACCCCATTTTCCCTTTTTCCCCCAAAAGAAGAGGATTGGTGATACTTTCACAAATTCATTGGTGGATGTGCTTTCACAACCACCTCTCTCTCCCAGAGGTTTTTTGGGCCCAGTGACACCCAGTCCTGGTGCCACACCTCTCCTGCTCCATGTTGGGGCTGTTAATTTCTTTCAGTATCGGTCAACAGAACTTAATCACGGAAAGCTTTCCCAGTATCACGTAGCTAAATATAGAGCCTGAGTCCAGAGCACAAACATACTACCTGTGTTTGTCACCACCGGGATTGCCTGGAGACAGAAAAGACTCATGGCAGCCAACAACTGTGTTCAATACATTCACTCAAAGGATAAATTCACTTGGAAGGTCTGGAAAAAGCGTCTCCACGGGGTACATGTTGAACCCTGGGTGGGGAGTGCAAGATACCTGCAAAGGGATGGATTTTGTCCAAATTATCACCCGTTTATTTCAAACTGTGCCAATGTACAGCAGCCAGAAGAGTAGGGTTACACTTGGTGTGTGGGCAGCAGCATTCCCAACCAAAAATTTCCTAACCTTAACCAAAAGGCCAGTTTTCTCCTCTGGGAGGATCTCACAGTGAAAACAGCCTGAAAACAGTGAAAACAGTTCAAGGACTGAACTCCTTCAACCACCTAAACTTGATGTGACCTGTGTAACTCATCTCAGTTATCTCACATGACAGGGATACAGCAAGGACAAAGCCTTCCCCGGGTGGTTTTCTAAGGAAAGACACCGAAAGCTGCTCCAAGTCCCTCCAACTGTGCCCCCTGCCCATCCCCGATGCCATGAATGTTTAGGTGGGAAATGGCACCTGTTAAAAAGCAGAGTTTGTGCTGTTCTCTGGGGTTTAAGCGATCTAGCCTCACTTTAGCCTTGCTGCTGCCCATGGGAAGGGGACTCCTGGGTGCTGCCTGGAGCCATCAGCCCCTTCCCACCTGCAGGTTCCACTCTCCCTCTGACACGTCTTCTCACCACGCTCACCACCCCACTGAACCTCCTGCTCCCAGCACAGTGGAGAAGATTTCTCTCGAATATGGGATTTGTCCCTGCCAAGGAGGACGCCTGGACTGCCTAATTATTTTATTCATAAGCCGGCCGTGTTTTCAAAGACATCTGGGTGACCTATCTAAAGTTAAGTGAATCCCTCACCCCGGAGGAGCCCCGCTCCTCCTGATCCCTCCGGGGAGCCGGGATGGGTGGCGGAGGAGCTGCCGGGGGAGTTCTGCGGAGCCGGACAATGAGGAACACATTGACAAAGTGTTCACATTATTGGCTGATGGGTCTGCATCAGTCACTCATTCACAAGCACAAGGTCTAAATTGCAGAACCAATTAACGGCACTAATAGCCCTTGCCTGAATTAATCTTTGAGACAAAAGAGGAGAGAAGTGGAAGAGCTATTAGCAAATCAAGCTGTACCATCCCTGCTTTATTGCGGGAATCTAAGTGTCTGTATTTGGCTATTATGAACTGACTGCAATTACAGCCCTCATTTAAAATGATTAAGTGGTTATAATTATTTTTCAATTAAAACTTAGATCTTCCATTTATACAACATTGCAGGCTTCAATTAAAGTCCTTTTTCCTCTTTTTTTTTTTTCCTTTTTTTTTTTTCTTTAGGAAAAAAGTACCACTGTGCCAAAAGACTCTTGCATCTCTTCTGGCCATTGAGAGCCAAGTAACATGGTAATAACACCTTTGTTTGCATCCCTCCTTCCCAGCCTCCTGAACTCCTGTGTGGCCAAGGAGATAAACTGCCAGGCACAGGTAAACTGCCAAAGGTCAGGAAAAAACGAGCTAGGAAAGGTCTGCAAGCCTCTAACACCTCTGAAATCAGGTAAACCCAGCTGGAACGGTGGCTTAACCACTCTCGGGGCTAAGCAGTGCTGCAGGAGTTATTTATAAAAGGTTTGTTGGCTGGAGGGTTCTCAGTTTCTCTGGGGCTTTTGGAAAGAGCAAAACCACTGGAAAACACAGAACTAGGAGGAGTGTGGCAGCAGGTGAGCTCAGGAGAAGTTTCTGCCAAGCCTGGTTTTAAACATCTGAGGAGAAAAAAGCCAGGATCTTTCTATGAAATGAAATGAAATGAAATGAAATGAAATGAAATGAAATGAAACCTTCTCTAGTTTTCATTTCAAAATGGCATTTCCATTTCTTGTGCTTACAAGATCAGGGAGAGGAGAGGAGAGGAGAGGAGAGGAGAGGAGAGGAGAGGAGAGGAGAGGAGAGGAGAGGAGAGGAGAGGAGAGGAGAGGAGAGGAGAGTTCAGAAAAAAATGTGGTGGTCCAGCCAAAATGTATTTTTCTGTGATTTTCTTTTTTTAGCAACATGGTCCCAAAAAATGATTTAATATTTTAATTACCTACATGAGGTTGAAGAGCTCTAATAGTGTTACTTGGCCATAGCTTCTGTCACCAAGTTTGACTTGATATTGTCAGCCATGAGGTGAGAAAGGCAGCTGCCATAAAAGAGCCAGACCACACCAAAGTCACTCCTTCCAACACGATGTGACCTCCAACACAGAATGGCACAGCTAGCTTTGTCCCAGAAATGTTGGACACACCAGGAAATTTAGAGAGAGAGGACGTTTTGCAATTCTGCAGGGAGGGCTGGGTGGAGGGGGTGACTCAGAGGGGCAGGGTCAGACAGGAGAGCACAGGCAGCAGTGTCACCCTGCTTGTCCCAGCACATCACAACACCCACAGCTTCCTGCTCTCAGGTTCTTCGAGGAGCTACGAGCAGCACTTTCCCTGCACGAGCTCATGAGCTCCACCACGACAGCTCTTTGGACAAGTCCAAGCATGAGCAGCTTCTCAGGAAGGGTGAACTCCACACAATCTCTCAAGGCTTCTCCCCTGCCTGTCCCCAGAAGGAGCTGAAGGAAATGTGTGGGCAGGAGGAACTTTTGTCCAGCACAAAGAGCTCGGCAGAATAATGAATCACTGGTTGCTTCCCTGGTTTGTGTTAAGGAGCAGCCACACCAGAGGTATTGCTGGAAGATTTAGGGAAAGCCCTTTTTCTATCCAACCTCAGCTCAACTCTGCAGACTTTTGTGCTTCTACCAGATACTTTAACCTGCCCTTTACCTAAGGGTGCCCAGCTCAGGTGCGTTCCAACAGGAGGTTCCAGGGGCTGCAGTACCCAGAGCTGGCACCTGGGCACATGTACAGACCGAGTCAGGGGGGCTCTGGCCAATGTGTCTTCTCTAGACCAGGGAACCACAGAATGGTTTGGGTTGGAAGAAGCCCATGCAGTTCCACCCCGCCATGCCCAGGGGCACCTTCCACTATCCCAGGTTGCTCCAAGCCCCTCCAACCTGGCTCTGGACACTTCCTGCTTCTCTGTGCAGCCTGTTCCAACGTCTGTTGGTGTTTTGAGAGCAGGAGATTTGGGAATAAATGGAGTCACTGGAGGGAGACAATCCAGACAGAAACATCTATGAGCAAAGCCTAAAGCCTGGCAAGAAAGAACAAGGACCAGGCTGCAGATCCAGGACCTTGTGTCCCTGACACCATTACAAGGTAAACACCTGTGCAATTAGCTGCAATTAAAAACATCCCTGAGCAGTGGATCTCCTAGAACAGTGCTTTCCAAGGAAGAATGTAAGCACTGCTCAAACTCTTGTGCATATTTAGCTTTAACTTCATGGCTTGGAGTGAGAACATGAGTGGTGTGATCCGAACAGTGCCGGTATCCTTGACGGAGCTTGGGGGGATGGTCCCAGGGACGAGCTCCTAAAACCACACAGGGCCTTTCCATAACCTCCTGGTGCAGAAGTGGACACTGTTGCTGCCAGCCAGCCTTGTTTCCTTTCTTTCCCAGGTTTGGATGGACAGGCGTTTTCCACCTGAAATCATTTAATGGTCACTTTATGTCATTTCCCCTCCCGCATTTGCATACAAATACCACTTTTGTTGTCATCCTTCTGGGTGACACAGGAGTTATCCCTTCATCCCTGGAAGTGTTCCAGGCCAGGCTGGATGGGGCTTGGAGCAACCTGGTGTAGTGCAAGGTGTCCAATGCAGGTGGTGCAAAGAACAAGAGGCTGTTTAAGGTCCCTTCTATCCCAAACCATTTGATGGTTCTATAATGTCACTCCACAAATCATATTCACTAGCCTTGTATTTGTTACACAATTTCAACCCCATCCAGTCTACAAAGGTTTATTATTATTATTATTATTATTATTATTATTATTATTATCCCTCAGCACAAACTCTCATGTGCTGATAAACCACTGAGGGTGAATATTTAATTACTTAAAAGCCAAGAAAAGCAGAGGCTGAGGTCAAAAGTCAAGTGAAACTAAAGAATCTTGTTGTGAGACACTCAGACTTCACTGACTTCAGTAAAGGAGGACTTGACTGGAAAAGTCCTATTTTACACCCAAGAGGACTTCAGAGGTGGTGTCACACTGCTCCTCAAACATCTCAAGGTGTTCTGATGCACTGAATCCTGCCATCTTCTTTCATTTTCATACTGGAAACAAGCCAAGGAAGAGTTTTTGGTTTGTGAGAGGTAGACAGGAAGAATGAAATAAAATAAATACATATTATATAAATTAAAGTATATAATTTTGATTTGCAGTGGTCACCTGACAAATCAGATCAACACAGTTTTGGCTGACAGAGCACTGATCTTTTTCAGCTTCTATGTGTTGAAGAAATCAGAAATGGTTTCTCAGTTCCAGACTCTGGGAGTTTATTTTGGAAACTTCTGGAAGCACAGAGACAGCAGGGAGTCCGGAGCTGGAGTGTTCTGGCTGCCATAGCCAAGGCAGGAACAGAGCTAAGACTGAGCTGAGATCAGCTTATCACAGGGATGAGGGTGCCATTCGGTGATTCCCAGGATACAAAAAGGTTTTCCCCACTGCGCACAGGAGACACAATTCTGTGTCATGCTCATCCACATGTCCTGGTGCTCTGCTTCTCCAGGATTTCCCAAAAACACATCCTGATGCTTTCCTTCTCCAGGATTTCCCAAAAACACAGCATTTCTCAACCTCTTGGACACCACCAAAAAAACCTCCACTTTACCCCCACCAGCCATCTCTGAGCTCAAATCCACTTGAGCCATTAATTCCAGGACCAAATCCTAATCTTCAGCCTTCTTGGAAAACCTTCTCTATTCCCAAATCTCCCCTCGCAGCGTGGATTCCCACCAAAGTGAGAAGTCTGAAGAGATTCCCTGGGAGGTGATTGCCAGAGGGAAACCAGAGTGAACACAGTGACATCCCAGCTCCTCTCGCCTGCCTGCAAGATCCCAGCATGGGGCAGTGTTCCTGCTCAGCCAAGAGCTCCCCAGAGGAGCAGGAATGGCCCCTGCAGCTCCATCCCATGCCGGAATGCTGCAGCCATGAGGTGACCTACTGGAATGCCATCATGTGCCAATCCCATCATTCTTACACACAGAAATCCATGTTAAACCTGCTCCAGCAGCAGCAGATTCTTGCAGGGGGAGGGAGGAGGGTGATTTTTACCATCCAAAGCCCAAACAGATGGCAAATTCCTGTGTCAGGCTTTGTGGCCAGAATCGAAAGGCTCAGGCGCATCTGTCACAAACAGCATTCCCAGCCTTTCCTCTCCAAGCCTTTGTTTCCTTCTCATTGCTTTCACACCAACAGATTCCCCCTGGAAATTCAGGAATTGTGCTTGCACATAATACAGCCCTCAGCTTTCCCAGGACCTAAAGCCTGGCATTGAAGTGAACAATTGTGTGTCTCCAGTTGGTTTGGAAAGACAAAATTTACCCTGGCAAGGCTCTCCTGCACTGGGGGGCAGAAAGAGCTTGGGCACTCCTCTAAATCATCCTCTTAATATTATTTTCTTGTGTTTCCTTCTTACTCCCAAGAAAACCTGTGTGGCCCAGTCCGAAGACCCCTCAAGGTGCCCTTCAGTCAGTTTTACAGGGCTCTGCATAGAGGGGAAAAACAAACAAGGAGAGGTTTTCATTACTCTGATTTTAGGATGAACAAAAGAGGGAAGATGCAGCACATGAGGAATGCGGGTGGATGTCCCTGCAAGGCTCCAGCAAAGTCCACTGGGGACAAGGGACCAGCAATCAACTCTTCCACCATCCCCTGACTGAGTCAGGATTTATTTTCCCTCCCTAGGTCAGCTTTCCCCAGAGGCCAGGAATTCCAAAGCCATAGTCATGCTTGTGCTGCAAAAGAAGGAAAAGTACTTGCCCAGAAAGAAAAAGGTCCCCAGCCCATTAGGGGTTGTGCCTACAGATCCTTTGCATTGCATATTTGCATTTTAAAATCATTAGTAATGATTTTTTTTTTCACTAAAAGCATCCATTGATGTTCCTCGGTAGAAAAGAAATTCACAAAAGGAAGTGTAATTTACCTGTAGAGAAATCCATTTTCCCCTTGTTTTTGTCATGTCTGTATCCTTTGCTGCTGAGTGTTGCTCCTTCAAGAAAAGCAGGTATCCTTCTTAAGTTTTTAAATAAAATGTTCAATTTTCCATTTTTAAAATTCCTCAACAGATTTTTAGGTCAACTTTTCTGGAAGGTCAGCCAAAGTGGGGCTGGCACAAAATTCCAGAGAGGAGATGTGTCTGTGCAAGCCCTTTAATGCAAGGCTGCCTGAACCCCCCATTTCAGAGCCTCAGGGTGTTTAATACACACCCCATGTTGACTGTCCAGGGAAAAACAAAACAAAACAAAACAAAAAACCACCAAATATAAGAATGTCAAATTATTTCATTTGTATTGGACAAACCCCTCTTCAGGTGGGAATTTCAAGATCTGTGCAGCCTGTTCTCCTCCCAAGTACATTCTCCCATCTCCTCCTCCTCGCTGGGCAAATCAGGATAAAACTCCAGGGTCCCCCCTGGGTTTTCCTATTCTTTTCTCTTTGTTTTCCTCTTTCAAGTGATGGAAGTACTAAAAACCTTCATATCCAAAGTAATGACAAAGTTTCTCTCTCCTGCAGGGATCATTTTGACGAAAAAGCCCTGTAAATATTGTCACTGGCCATATCCAGAATATTTCCAGGGTTCTGTGTTTGCTAAGCAACCCACAAATATTTGAGGAATTAATTTCCCCCTGAGGCCAGGCTGAAGGAAGAGATCCTGCAGACCCTGAGGATGGGGTGTGACCAGAGCCTCTCACTTTGTCACTGTGTCACTGTGGGAGCAGCTTGACCCTGCCTGGGATGCTTGGCAGGTGTTGGCTTTAAATCGATCCCAGTAAAAGAGATCTCTGGGCTGTGAGCTGAATACCCAAAGATTTAAAATGATTTCATCTTGTCAGGAATTGCGCAATCCATGGAGGTTTCATGATTTGCAGGAGTGATGGGAACACACCAAGCCAAGGTGGAAAAAAAAAAAAATAAATAAGGGGACTTTTTATGGTGGAGAAGGGAGCACAGATTAACCCTGCAGAGCCAAACTCAGAGGAAACTTCCCCAACAAAAGATTTTTGCAAACCCATCGGTTTGGGTATTGTTAGTATTCCTAGTAAAGAACTGTTATTCCTATTCCCAAATCTTTTCCTGAAAGCCCTTAATTGCAAAATTATAATTCGGCGGGGGTGAGGGGTTTACATTCCCCATTCTAAGGGAAACTCCAGCTTTCCCTGGCAGATACCTGTCTTTCCAAACCAAGACAGGCAGGGTGAAAGCACCGAGTGTCCCAGCCCCTCGGGCAGGCCAGGGGGACAGGAGGGACATGTGGCCCTGGTGGTGCCTTCCCGCTCAGGACACCCGTGGTTCTGCCAGCTCTTCCCACCTTCCCCAATCGAAAAATCTCTCAGGCAATGTGGAGTTGCACCCACATAATTTCTGAGGGTCCAGCCCTGTTCAGAGTGCTGGCTTAATAATAATTAGCGGGACCGCATGGTCGCTGCGCCTTGTAACTCAAAAAGGTTTCATAAAATAATGCAAAATAATACAAAACTGCAAATAAAGAGCAAAGCCGTGCACAGTGTAAGTACAGACCCTACACCTGCTACAACACCCCGAAAATGCCGCAAAACCCTCTGTTCTGTCACCTTTTCTACCCAATGGTCAAGGATGGATCTATTGGTGAACTGCCAACAGGAAAGGGCAGAGGTTTTGAGAAACAGTGACAAGGGCCTCCTCTCCTGGCACAGAGCCAATTACAAACAGAGAAACACAGAACTTTCTGGCTAAACTTCCTAAAATGCCCAAAGGGAAAGCAAAACCCTTTCCTTACACAGAACTGCCCACTCGGGAGCGGGGGGTGCATTACTACAAAGCAAAGTGGCCCGAGAGGCGGCGGCCACAGGATGGCAGCAGGAACTCAGCGATGCGGCCTGAATTCTCCCCCTGCCTGACGGGCTTCCTCGGTTACGGGCAGCAAATTGAATCGTTTTATTGTCTGGAGGAAATTTCCGCGGTTTTCCAGCCAGGGCCCTGCTTTGGCGTTGGGAGAAGATGGTACCACGATAAGGGCCGGCGGTGCCCACAGGGCCGGGCACCCTGAGGGCACAGCGGAGGCCTGGGGTTAATTGGGGGGAGAACTCTGCCGCTGCTTCGGAGACGCTGAACAACCGCCCAGCACCGATCACAAAATAAATGTGGTTATGAAAAGGCTGTTAGCCCACCTTCTTCCTCCTCCTCATCCCTGCTCCCTCCCCCCAAACTCTTGCCTAGCCAAGCTTTACATACTTAGGCTTTCCAGCCTTTCCGGCCCATTTCAGGTGCGTTGTTGCTCTTCTCCCTCTTCCCTCCTTTTTATTGACTTGTCAGGCTGAGCTGTCGCCGGTGGCCGCGGCCCGGGCAGCCCTGAACGCACAGCCAGGCTCCGGGAAAGGAAAACCCCCTCCAGCCGTGGCCGGGAGCAGCTCTGGGCCACTCCATCCATGTCTGATCTGAATTTTCCGTCTGCTTCACCACGCAGGGCTGGCTGGGGCTGTGCGAGGAGTGCAGGGATTTCACAGACTTCAAATCGCTGCTGCTGCCTCTGCCCTGTCTCTCTGCCTCTTCTCTCTGCAGCGGCAATTCAGTTTTGCCTTTAAAAGGCAAATATTAGGGATTTACGCAGGCAAATGAGGTTGGTAGCCATAGCACTGTAGCTGTTCTACTTTTTTATTGTTATTATTATTTATTTCCATGTTTTGGAGACCTTGATCAAGTGTTTGGAAAAAGAAATAAGATTTAAATTATGCATACAGATATCCCATGGTCACGGAATGATGGAACGGTTGGGTTGGGAAGGCCCAACTTAAAGCCCATCCTGTTCTATCCCCTGCCATGGGCAGGAACACCTCCTGCTATCCCAGGTTGCTCCAAGCCCATCCAACCTGGCCTGGAACACTTCCAGGGATGGGGCAACTAGTGTGAGGGCCTCTCCACCCTCACAGGGAAGAATTTCCTAATGTCAAATCTCACCCTGCTCTCTGCCTGTTTAAAGCCATGGTCAATCTCTTAACTAATATTCAGCCAGAAATGTGGCTTATTTGATTTTTTTGATCAAATTTAACTTCTTTGCAGCATTGCCAAGAGCAAGCCATGTGCTTTTCCTGAAGCCAGATTTGGAATTTTTAGTTACAGACCTTCACCAGCCCCACTGGGGCCTCTGATGTTCCACCTGGATGCAGAAGGAGATGGCTCCCTGAATCCAGTCCTGCCCTTCTCAATGACATCCTCTCTTAAAACCAAGCACTTCCTTCTGGCTCTGAGTATCCAAGTCTCCAGGTCCCACTCCCAGGTCCCAAATGCCAGGGATTTGCAAAACTGCACAGGAAGCATGGGAATGGCAAAAGAGACTGGTGCCAAGATGCCATTCCCATTTCCCCCAGAGGTCCTGGGTTTACCTGTAAAATTCTGGCTATCCAGACTTTACATCCAGAGCTTAAAAAACTCCCAGCCTAACTTTTCCCTTTCCATTTCAATGCCTGCAGGTGCAGGGGCTGGGAAGAAGATGATATTCAGAATTAAATAAGTTATTTGGGCATTTTTTCCCCCCTCAGCAGAGGAGTGCTGCTTCCTCCCCTCCTGTGTGAATGCTTCCCCTTTGAACTGTTTTTCTCACCTCCTTTTCCTGTTCGAGTCCTTGACTTACAGGGAGAATTTCATTTCAACAATTTGCTGCAGGTTTTGTAAGGAGACCAAGGAAACTCCTGGACCAGGAAGACCAAAGCCGTGGGAAGCAGACCATGGATTTCTCCAGACTCTGTGGCAGCATCATGCCCTGGAGACACCTGGGTGACACAATTGCCCCAGACCTCAGGGCTGGGGACGACAAATGCGGCTGGAAGAGGGGAACACAGCAGCAAGAGCTGCTGGTTGTTCAGGCAGAGTGTCCATTTCCATTCTGACCGCTCCAAACCATCCCACCCCGTGGGGTTGAGCAGAGCTGGAGGAGTGCTGGGGAAAGTAACTGGGATGTGGCAGTGCTGCTGAAGCCCCTGGAGAGAATAAATGCCTCAATATCTGAGAACTGGGGGAAAGAATGAACTCCTGGCAGCTCCAGTGAGTCCTCCTTGTCCACGGAGTTCACTGGATGCAGCCCTGCCCAGGTCCCCTACTGATACCAAGTGTCATTCCTCATGTCAGAGGCGTCTCCACACCCCTGGGAGCTGCTGGGTTTTCCACATCCCCTGTAAGAAAGTCCATCACACGTCGTCTAAGCCCATTTCTGTTCACCAGGAATCCGTATCTGCCTTTAAACAACATTATCATCAGCAGAAAGGCCTACAGAGGAAAGGATGTAGAGACTCAGTGAGCCATGTCCCTGAAAAGAGCCGTCCTGGGGTGATCCCTTTGATTTGGCCCTGAGAAATCCCATCAAAAGCTGCACTAAATTGCTGGCTCATAGGAAAATAGAAGTCATTTCATCCAGGCTTTGGGGGAGATACATCCCCCCTTCGATACAGCATCTAGCAAGGCCACAACTTAATTGTTGTTTTGTAGATGAATGTGATATCTTCCCAATATTTTTGCCAGTGGTGGGTACTTTGAGCTTCTTTTACTTGCAGGATACAAAACCAAGCAACATCATATCACTACCCAGTTACCAAGGTAACTGGAGAGAAAGATAGAAGCGTCTGGGGTTGCACATTTTGTGATCTCCCTTCATTAGCTCATTTCTTGACATCAGCTGCTTCCCCAGCTCCATTTCTCCCTCTGCCCGCAAACCACACAAGAACTGTGAATCCAAGTCTCTTCTGAGGAAGGTGATAGTGCCAAGAGGCAGAAAAGCTGTTCATGGGCTATTTGCCACTGGATCTTCATTCTAGAGGACATTTGTACACCTTGCAAGGGGAATGACTGTGTCACAAAGAGGGAACTGGCAGTGCAGCTGTTGTCACTCCATCTCAGTGGCCCCAGGCGCTGGGTTTCATACTCAAAAGACCTCCACGTCCAGAAGCAAAGCCATGATGTCCACCCTTCCCCCACACCTGACTTTAATTCACTCTTGGGCTCATGGAAATGGCCCAGCTGTCAGCTGGGATTAACTCCTCCAGGATCACAGTGTCACTGTCACTGCACTGGAGAGGGTGGGGTGCTAACAGCAGTGCCAGAGGAAAATCCAGCTGGGAATAGACCTGATAAAGGTACAGTGACAGCAACAGCTCCCTAGAAGCAGTGTTCAAAAAGCACCCAGGTGATTAAAATGCAACATAAATAAAACACATTAGGGAGCACACAGAGAGAGGCTCAAATGCTTCTGCCAATGCGGACACAAGAGAGTTCCTCAAGAGAGTTTTATAACTTGTTTGATGGCCAAATGTCAAGAGAAGCTGGTAATTTTTCTAGGAGGGAATTCCTCGCTGTGAGGGTAGTGGGGCCTCGGCACAGGTTGCCCAGAGCAGCTGTGGCTGTCCCTGGATCCCTGGAAATGTCTAAGGCCAGGCTGGATGAGGCTTGGAGCAACCTGGGCTACTGGAAGGTGTCCCTGCCCATGGCAGGGGCTGCGACTGGATGGGCTTTAAGGTCCTTCCAACTCAAACCATTCTGGAATTCTGTGACCATCCTGGTTATGGAGGGCCACCCTCCACACACCCTCTCTGGTTTTCCATCCTGGTCCCTGTCCTTAACTCCTGGCATTTATAACTCGAATCATGCCCAGGTGGATATCACCAAGGCTGTGCACGCACAGAGCTCAGCAACCAGTGTGTCACAGCAGCACCTGGTCGCACGTGTCCCAGGCAGTGCCAAAACCTTGGGCAGGTGCTGATGGAAAAGACATTCCTACTGCAGGGGAGGCCATCAGGGAATGGGGGACACTGGAGAGGAGAGAGAGGGGAATCCTTACCCGGGGACTCCCGGCTGGCACCTGAACTCCACCCAAGCACACGAAGGATGGAAGAACAACCTCAGCCTTTGTCACCTGCTGGAGTGCAGGGGGTCCTGGGGCTTAATGCCTTGTGCTTGTCTGTGCAAGTCCCACTCAGCATGCTGGATGCACAGTCTGGCTGGAGTTGGTGTCACAGGCCAGGCAGTGCTCTCCCCCATGGGCTTCTGGAGCTGCTGAGCCAAAGATTCCCACTCCTTGCTCCACACCCCACCAAACACACACTAAATGCAAAATTCCTACTGAAAACAGCCAGCTATGGATAAATCAGGCTCAAACTGTCTCTGCCTTCCCTGTTTTGCTCTCTCCAATCCCAAAGACAGTGTTAAATGTGGGAAATTAGACCCACAGATGGGAGGTGCCTAGCACAACCACCCTTGCACACACCCCCTGTACAGCCAGGAGTTTCCACCTCACTGTACGCTCTGGGGGGGTGAGTCACCACCCTGGGGACACTGACTCCCTGCCAGCTCAGTATTCCTTGGGTGTCCCCCTCATTTCAGTCACACTCAGCAGACTCCAGCCTCGTGCTGCCTCCTCAGTTACACCCCAATGCTTCCAGAGCCCGGGAAGGGTGTGCAAGCCAGTAAGGACCACACCACAAACAAGGGAACACATCCCATGGGAAGAAGGGAGTGGCAGCTCAAGAGAGAAGTTATGTTCAGCCTCCTCAGTGCCCAGAGATAATAGGCAATGGGAAACTGATGCCTGGGAAGTTCCACCTGGATGGGAGGAAGAACTTCTTTCCTAGATAGTGCCTGAGCCCTGAACAGATCCCAGAGAGGCTGTGGAGTCTCCCTCACTGGAGATATTGCAGAGCTGTGTGGACACAATCTGTGCCATGAGCTGTGGGATGGCCCTGCTGGAGCAGGGAGCTGGCACCAGGTGACCACTGTGGTCCCCTCCAGCCTGGGCTGTTGTGGGATTCTGTGAATATTTCTGGAATAAGGGGTTGGATTTGCTCCAGCAGCATCTCCTGGGGGTGACAGCAAAGTGCTCACTGATCTCTGGTGGCTCCAGGGTTTGGTTGGGTGTTCATTTCTGGCAGGGTTGGTCTGGGCTGGGGACATGCAACAGGAGCCAGCTCCATTCCTGTGACACTGCTATGCCTGAAAGACAAGCCCAGGGGACAAGCCAGATAATTTAAGGCCATCTGTCCTGCTCCCTCTAGGAGACACCTGAGGTGTGCTGGATGTGCTGTGGGGAAGGATGTGGAAAAGCTGGGAATGGGATAGTTCTGTTACCCCCTTGTTAATACCAAAAAATGTGTGTCATTGCTGAGCTCATACCTCGTGTTTCAGAGCACACCAGCCTATCCCACTGCCCACTGGGAGGAAGATGCTTCCTGGCCTGCTTTCCAACTTCTTTCTTCTAATAATGCTGCTTGTCTTCTAAGCTGTGCATTCCTGCTTTTCCATCTTTCCCTTTGAGAACGAAAACAAGGACAGGTCACTTGTCTTTTTGTACGAGGATCTCTCTGGACATCTCTGAGAGGGGGAGAGGGAGCAAAGGAAACGAACCACACAAAACAAAGTGAGGGAACATTTTTAATTGGAAGTGTTTTGTTTTCACCAGGATTTTAACTTTGGAGAGAGCCTCACAAATACTCTCTCAGGGTCCTCTGCTGAAGGGCTTTATTCTGCCGCAGGCGCCTTTCATGGTGCAGCACAATAGCTTTTGTTTCAGAAGTGTGGGGCAATGAGGACCTTGAATGCCAGAGGTCTGTATTATATCCATAACTGTAGATTTGGATGGTGGAATGGAGGTTGGGGGGAAGGTGAGAATGAAAAATTTCTCCATTGTGTAGATGGAGTCCTTCCAGCAAACACTGGCACAATAGGAAGCACATTCTTAAGAGCTGAAGCAGACTGTGGATAAAGACTCCCTCATTTTGTACATAATGGTCCCTGTGCTTTAACCTTGTACAGCTGCTATGACACCTGCTTTTCAAAGCCTTTGTGGCAGAACAAGCACAGCTTTGTCTGCCATACACATTCTGTGCCACACATGTTAACATTTCTCTTTTTGTATTTACTTTTGTTTCCCCCACCTTCTCTCTCCCTCTTTTTTTCCTTCTTTTTTTTTTTTTTTTTTTTTTTTTTTAAACACAACAGTTATGAATGAATGGCTGAAAAGTAATTTCAGCCTTGATTCCGGCATCGTGTCCAGTCTGGAAGTCTGCAGATATTGTAATGCAGAATAAAGGGCAGATATTAGACTGGGGAGTGCTGTGTTCCCTTTCTAGCAAAGCCTCAGCCTTTGTGTCTTCTTCCTCCCTTTTCCCCCCGTTTCCCTCCCTTCTCATCTCTCTGGCACGGGTTTGAAAGGACAGGCAGAACCCACCACAGTTCACATCCCCTCCAGCAGGAAGAGCTGCAGGACTCTGTGGCTCTGGCTCACTCACCCCTGGAACTCAATGGGATTTGTCTGGGATGGAGGAGGGAGGTCCAGGTCACCGTTCTCATGAGGAAATGGAAAAGATTTGCAGCACCTGCAAAAAAGCCTGCAGCACACGGGATCTCTGGGATCTTCCTCTCCCTGTGCCATCTGCAGTGGAAGCAGGGCAAAGACATCGTGTTCCCCTGGATCACGTCATGGCTCCCCATTCCCAAGACTCCTTGGCTGAGAAGCGGCTCCAGGGGGCAATGGGAATAAGAAAAGCCACTCCTGATCTGTCGAGGAATAAGGGAATGATTACTCTGACACATGGAGCAGCTAAAATCCACATCCTGAGGTCTGGTAATGAGTCATGTAATGATAAGGGACTTAATTGATGGCACCACTCCATGGAATTATTTGGAATAGGTGATCTGCCAATGCCTTCTCCTGCAGGTCATGGATCATTTCCACAAGGATGTGAGCAGCCCTCTCTGCTGGAAGGCATCCTTGTCCATGGCAGAGGTGTGGAATGAGATGGCTTGAGGATCCCTTCCAACCCAAACAATTCTGGGGTTCTCTGGTCTCTGTAGGAAAGAGGCTCTGCTCCATTTCCCTCCACAAGCAGAACCAGGACTGACAGGGGCCACCAGTGTGGGCCTGCTGCTCCTCTGAGCAGCCCAGCTCCAGCTCTGGCAGAGAATTCAAGCTGGGAGGATGCTGGTAACTTCATTATTCTGGTAACTTCATGAACACAACAGCAACTGGAGCAGGAGGGCTTGGCCACAGGGAAAAACGAGTGATCAAAAGTTGGTTATTCCAAGCAGGATGCACTGCCTCTGGGCAGGACAACTTAACAGGTCCAAGGAGCAGCAAAACCCTTACTAACCACCCCCATTCAAATTATCTGGGCTTTATTATTCCATTTGTTCTTGTGGCTTGGGAGGTTTCCTTTGGTTTGTGGCTGCAAACCCAGCTCTGTTCAAAGGCAGGTCTTAAGGGATACAGGGAAACACCTTCTCCTCGGTTAACCTCCCTTCTCAGGGCATGTGGAAGGGGTGGGGAGGATCCCCAGTGATCCAGACTCTCCACCAGATTCAGCACTGGTATTCCTGTGGCATGAGAAGTGACATCAATGACAGTGAGAGCCTGGGGCAGGAGAGCTTCCCAGCTCCCAGACACTACACTTATATTTTCCTTTTTTTTGAAAGGCAAAAAGAGGTCAAAATCTGAAATGAAAGGCAGAAGCCTGGCTTCTGAAATCCCTGTTTGAGTCACAATTTTTCATGAGAATAACCCAGACATTTATTTCATGCTTGCTTTCATTTCTAATTATTGGCGGGAAGTGCCAACCACATTCACTTGATCTTTAGCATGTTCAGACTTGTTGGGCAAGGGAAAAATCCATGGATGCATCCAGAGGACATCCACTGCCTGCAGAGTGGGAGCAGCTGGCAGAACAGCAGGCAAAAACAGCTGGAGCAGGGCTGAACACCGAGCTGCAAACCTTGGATCCTGGGAGAGATCCGTGGGCACAAACCCTGCCTTAGGACTGTGCTCAATGGAGCTGCCGCCCAGATGGGGAGTCTCAAACAGAATTCTGCTGAGCTCCATGTTCTTCCTGAAACATCCCATCCTTCCATTGATGCCTTAGATTTTAGCTTTCGTAGTTTCAGATACTGTGCCCCCTAAGAATGCAGTTTTGAGCCTCATATTAAGTGTCAGCAAGCTCTCTTCACAGAACAAGTAGACAAAACAAATCTTTTCCTGCTGAGGACCAAGGACAACTTTCAGCCCCAAAAGCATAAACAATGGTGAACTGAAGAGAGGAACAAGAAGGATGGGACCTCACAACCTGAAGCTGTAACTGGACAATTAAATCCCAATATGCGAATAGACCAAAACTTTTAAAAATGTAAAATCTCGTGATTGGGCAGCCGTTTTGTGTGGCCATTCCTAACACACCCTGGGTGCAGCCTTGGTCAGGCTCCTGTAATGCCTAGGGTGGGTCCTGGAAGCCTTTTAATAAGTATCTACTTTATTCTCTAGCTCTGTCCAGCCTCTGTTTCAGGTCAGCCTTCCTAGGGCATCACCATGGCCTGAATCCAGGCATTATTTCTGTTGTGTGTGTCTTTCTCATTAAACTGGTTTGGTGTGAAGCTTGGACATGGGAACCTTCCCAGTCCGGGAGCTGAATGCAAAATGGCTGAATGAGAATGAGGAGAAATTAGAACTGCCAAAAACCAGGTCTCAAGGTTTGCTCACCACCCTCAGGAATCCTTAGCAAAGGATGCACTGGAGTAGGTTTGCTGGATGGGAGGTGTGAATTCCAGCAGGCTGAATTTCAGCATATCCTCAGAAGTAGGAATTCTTCTTCATTAAAAAAAAAAAAAATAGGGAAAAGAGCCAGAGTGGGTGCAACTCACCCGTTCAATATTCAGCCCTCCTTCATGTCAGACCCCCACGATCAGTTCACACCTACATCTCTCAGCTGTTAATGGAGCAGGAGACAATTCCGGCACGGAGCCATCCAGAGCATAATCCTGCCATTTGAAAGCACATAAAGGCACTTCATAGCAGCAAGTGTCAATAGCCACTCCCCTATTGATATAACATCCCTTCCCTCCTCCATAAACTCCGGCTGGCAAAGAAAATAAACAAGGGTTAGATGAAATCTAACCCCAGCATAGCTATAAAGGATGCTTCATAAAAAATAATAAAATAAACCAACCCACACACAAAAAAAAAAAAAAAAAAAAAAAGTGATGTTTAATCTGCTAATTCATGCTCAGGGCCCTGCTCCTTGTTTAGGGAGTGTGTGCAGAGAGCAGCTGGGATTCGGGAGAGGGGGAAAACACAGCTCAGATCCTCCACCACCAAAGCTGCTGGGAGACCTGGCAGACACCAGATAAAAGATTTAGTGGGAAGGGGAAGAGGCTGAAGCTGAAGGAGCCCTTAATCCCCAGTCTCACTGCAGAACACTGGACATCCCTGCATCCCATGCAATGTTTGCATCCCACAGCAGCAAACACGGATCAGCTGCCAGAGGAATTTGGAAGGGAACCAAAAGCCAACTTGCTGCAGACACAAGGCTCACACTGGGGCTTGCTGCAGCCTCAGCTGACACCCCAGATATGCCCCACTGGATCTGCCTCTCGCACCCCACCTCCCTGCCTGTGGATAACTGCAGTGAAGAAGGAAGAACTTAGGCACCTAAATCAAGAAGCATAGACTGCAGAATCTCTCTTCGGGCAGCTGAGGTCCTGATAGCCTAGAAATCCTTGCAAGGGTACATGTGCAGGGATACCCCATCCCTGGAAGTGTCCAAGGCCCGCTTGGATGGAGCTTGGAGCAACCTGGGATAGTGGAAGGTGTCCCTGCCCATGGCAGGGCAAGGAATTGGGTGGGCTTTAGTGTCCCTTCCAACCCAAACCATTCCATGATTCTGGGATTCTGTGCAAGGGCTGGTCAGTCAGGATCCTTGTGTTCTGCAAGGTGCAGAGTCCATGAGGAATACATGGGGCAGTTCCTAGGAGTGTCTCAGGAGAAGGTCTGACCTGCTGGGAGGAGGAGGGCTGGACACCCCTTCCCTAATCCCTAATCCCACCTGAGAGGGTTCATCCCCTGCAGTGCCCCAGCCCTGGTAACTGTACCCAGCAACATCCTTGAGATGTGAACACCAGCCTAGGAATCCTTAGGGATTCTAGGGAATCTGGCATCCTTAGGGTTTTTCAGATCTAACCTCCTCCTGTCACTCTGTGCTCCTCAGGAAAAACATGGACCTGGAACTTTTTTGAGATTCCTAAGCTTTCCCTGCTGCCACATAACTCCCTGCAGTGGCTGCAGGAATTTTCTTGGATATCGGCCATCCCACTCCACCTGGGAGAGGTTCAGTCCTCACACGGGGCTCATGAAACCCATCCTGAGATCCACATCAGGCAGGGGCACATGGACCATCACCAAACTTGTGCCCTTTTCTGGATCTGGGATTGGGATTTGGAAGAACAGTCCAGGCTCTGGAAAATTACAGACCTTTCCAAGAATCCTTGCAGAGGTTTAAACTCCTTCCTTCCCACCATCCTGGGCTGCTGGAAGTTTTTCAGAAGGCCTTTCCCTTTGTTTCTAGGAGCTGGAGATGTTTGGGAGGCTCCTGGTGTCCTGTATGGGTAATAGAGTATTCTGAAAGAAAAAAATAACTACCAAAAAAAAAAAAAGTGAATTACTGCAAAACTGGGAAAAGGCACCTTTGGATGTCCTGTTGGAGCACAAAGATATACTTAGCTTGCATGGAAGCAACCCAGAGATGTGAGGAGGGGCCTTCAGAGGCCAGGGAGGGGGTGAGGCAGCGGTGACTTGGCCGTGTCCAGTTTATCCATGGGTCAAATGAAAGATGATTTGCAAAAAAGGACCCCCTGATTGGTTAATGAACATCTCTCAATTTACAGCAGCAGAATGCTGGGTGCCATCAAATGCAAGCCCAAGTTAAAGCTATGACTGCTTTAATAATCAATGACTGCAGAGTATTTAAAAAAACAGCAAAGCTTTCAGGGGCTTAAGACTTATTGCTCGCATTTTCTCAGCTTTCTTAAAGAAAAAAGGGGTGTTGTAGAAAATGGTCAAATTTATCATTTATAGCAAAATATTAATGTAGCAGCAGGAGACTTGATGTGGCCATCTATCTCCAAGCATTCAGACTTCAAAGGAAGCATAAACACGAAATTAATGGTTTGTCTAGTGTAAAGGAAAAATAAATGCAAATGTAGCCTCATTAATACCAAGTGGGTGACTTCTTGGTTTATGGGGTTTGGATTGATTTTGTCAAAGGCCAATAGATTTATTAAAAATGTCTTTTAAATTTAGCATCCCTATACCCATTAGTTGAAAGAAATAAAATTCTCTGCAATCACCACCACCTCTCCTCCTCCTCTGCCCCCCTCCCTGGATGTTGTTTTACCTAAATAAAGTTCCTGCATTAGGACTCACTTTGCCCTGAAATATGTCTCTTGTAGGAGCTGCTATAAACGTCAGCATTTTCCCCGGCGTTGGTTTATGGGCAGAGTGAATTTTAATGGCATCGTAATCTCGCTGCAATCAATTGTGCTCCATGGGAGGGGAAACCTCGGGGAGTGGCCATTAACCACAGCTCTGCATCATTCTGGGCCTCAGGAGCTTCCAAAGGGATTTTTTTTTCCCAGTTGTTTTTTTTGTTTGGTTGTTTTTTGTTGTTTTTTGTTGGTTTTTTTTTTTAATACCTGCTCACCAAATGTTTGTTCTGGGTTGGTTCATCCTCTTTCCCATGGCTCCAAGTGGGCTGAGAGGATGCATGCTCCACAGGATGAGATTCTGGCTGGGACATCTGACATCCATCCCCACCAGACCCACCAGAACAGGATGGGATGTTTTCCAGGTGTCCCAGGGATAACAGTGGCAGCTGGTGGCTGCCACCCCTTGAGTGACAGAGTGACGGAGCTGATTTAACCCCACCAAGGACCCCTGTCCCAACTCATTCCATCACCTGCACCAAGGCAAGTCCCCAAAAAACACCCATGCCCACCATGGAGGTTTCTTTAGGAAAACACAAGAACACAACCTTATAGTCCCACATCACACATTTTTGGGTGGCTGCAGGGCTCAAAATCACAACATGCTGCTCCAAAAATAATTTGGAAGTTGTCCTGAACCACAGTTCCGTGGTTAAAGTTGATTTGGCTCAGTCCATCTCAAAGAAAGAACTTTCAAAGGTGTTGCTGTGTTCCCACTCCTGTATGGAAAAATGGGACAGTGTCATGGGAGAGAAAGAAAAGGAGAGGAACAAGATCTGGGCCCCAAGGATGTGATGGATGGAATAAAGATGAGATGAGGAAAATGGGTGAGAACAAATCTAGACTGGGAGGGAAGAGATCTCAACTCAGAAAAGGCCTGGAAATGGGAAGTTTGAAATTCCTGTGAACAGAGGGGATGAAATGCAAGGGAGACACTACAGTGACTTCATCTGGTGCCAGCTTCCTGCTCCAGCAGCGCCATCCCAGAGCACAGGGCACAGATTGTGTCCAGACAGCTCTGCAATATCCCCAGTGAGGGAGACTCCACAGCTCTCTGGGATCTGTTCAAGGCTCAGGCACTGCCCAGGAAGGTTCTTCCTCATGTCCAGGTGGAACTCCCCAGGGTCAGTTCCTGCTCGTTCCTCTGGTGCCATTGCTGGGCCTCGGAGCAGAGCCTGGGCCCTGCCCAGAGCCCTCCCTGCACACAGGGACACCCAGGGCTGAGGCTCCTCTCAGCTGGGGCTCCTCTCGAGGCTGAACAGCCCCAGCTCCCCCAGCCTCTCCTCATCAGGGAGGTGCTACAGGCCCTTCAGCATCTCTGCAGCCTCTGCGGGCCCCACTCCGTGGAATCATCACACTCACCACACAGAA
Source organism: Phylloscopus trochilus trochilus (assembly GCA_016584745.2). NCBI lineage: Eukaryota > Metazoa > Chordata > Aves > Passeriformes > Phylloscopidae > Phylloscopus > Phylloscopus trochilus. The sequence continues at coordinate 2,010,061 of WQNJ02000094.1, forward strand.
AAAAAAATGTGATTTATATTGTCCTGAAAAAATAAAAATTAAAACATTGGATTACCTAGGAATGGAAGTTTTACAGCCACCTGCTCACTGGGTTAAAGATTGCCAAGGGATCCACCACCTCCAACCCAGCAGGAGATCCACTTGGGCACACTGATTTATCCTGGAATTCTTGGCAACACCAAGTTTGCAAATTTTCATTCCATCAGGGAAAAAAAATATAGGATGTAAATAGATATTGGGGTCTAGAGATCTGTATTGCAAGAAGCAATGGTATACTTGGAATATAGGTGGAGATCCTTTGAATCCAACTGATAGTGAAGGATGAATCCACTCAGGCAGATGAGTGGATCTTTAGGAGGAGGATCTCATCACAGGAGATGTGGATTTTGGGCAATTATGGGATAATTTCTCATAAAAGCAATCAAAAAAAAAAAAGCTGTATGGAGATGCATTTATTGCAAGAAATAATGAAAATCCACAAGCTGAAGCTTTGTTAAAGCCAGAAATATTTTCAGTGCAGGAGTCCCCGGCTATCCAGAGCCTACCTGGCAAAGGCCCCTGTGCCTTTGCCTTTCCCTGCCTGGTGTATGAATTCCTAATAAAAGTGACCCCATCTGCTGTCACTATCCGTGCATAAATCTCGGGGCTGACAGCGATTAGCACAAGACAAACGGTCAAAAAATGTAACACTCTCCTTGACCTAGAAATCATCAATTCAGGAAAGCCTCTGCAAACAGCCTGGAACCTGTCAGCAGGGCTGGGAGGGGAACAAGTCTCCCGGCTCATTTAAATCTTGTGGATGCAAAACGTTTGTCCTACATGGGCAGGTCGAAATCCAAACCCAAATAAGAGCAGAAAACTCAGCACAAACCACTCACAAGTGCTTTGTTTCCTCCAAGCAGAAACAAAATATTTACAGGAAAGGAAACCTGATTAGGTTTTCATTTGCATCCACATCCAAATGCAAGCTTGGCTTCGAGGGGGTGCTTTAAACTGGGAATGCCATTGCAGCCTGTGCAGAGCAATTCCCAAATTGCCAACACAAGCCAGGGCTGACCCTTCCATGGAAATCTTCCTGGCTGTGCTTTTCTGAACACACAAAAGAGCTCAGGGAGGAGCTGAACCCATTGGGAAAATACTTCTTCTTGTGCTTGAGGAGTTGTTCCCCTCGTGGCAGAGAGGAGGGATCCTGGCTGAGCCCACCCAGCTGGGAATGGGTGTCTCCAGTCCTCCCTCAGACTTGGAATGCCAAGATTTTGGCATGGCCAGAGAACAGTTCCCAAAATACACAGAGACCCTGATGCCTGAGCACCTCCAGTGTGGATTTGTAGTTTGGTGTGGCAAACAGGAGACAGAGACTGTGGAGAAACAGGGAATGTGGAGAGGACAGGGATTAAAAAACACAGCAAAACACAGCAACAACAAGCAAATGGCTAAATAAGAATAAGTAAGAGGCCAATCCTCCTCTCCCTCCACCAGATTTGTGTTGTTCTTTGTAAGGAGACTGGGAGAATTTGGGTGTCTGATGGAGGAAAAACTCAATTGCCAGGAAAATCTGAGTGCACAAGAATGCCAAATCCCTTAGGGGTAACCCAGCAAATTAGGAAGGCTGTGTGGTAATGAAGAATTAGGTGGAACAATCCCTGATCCTGTGTCAGCTGTTTCCTAGGAAGTGTGCCTGGCTTGAGCAGTGCCCATGGCTCCATGGAGCCAGCCAGCCCCAAATATTCCACACCACTGACACCCAACTCACACCTCCCGCTTCAGACTTCAGGAAAAATACCACATCCCAGGAGTTCAGGGCACAGCACCCCCTGTGCAGAGCCAAGCACTGGGAGCAGGGAGAGGTGGCTGGTGTGAGCATTTCAAACCTTTCAGGGATGGGCTCAGGAAGGCTGCCACCTGCTCCTGCTGGAGCATTCCTCCTGATGCAAACTGGGAACCTGGGTGCATTGGGATTCTCCAGCCTTGCTGATACAACTGTCAGTCCCTGCAGGCAGCACCAAGACGCCAGCCAAGACTTCCCTTGTCCCAAGTTTGAGATGGACTCAACCCTTTGGAGCCACAGCAGCTGCAGGCCTGGAGACAATGCCACAGCTCAGCTAAGCCTGCTGGGCTCCCTCTCCCTCTGTGCCCTTCCAGCTCCTCTGGAGCCATGATCAGCCCTTGGAGCAGGCACTGAGCACCAGGAAGCTCCTGAACTGGTGTCCTTTATGAGAGCTTTTGTCTGGCTACAGAAAGAGCCAGTAAATACCTCAGGCTGATGCCTTAAGTTTTAGCTTTCATTTTTTTCAGATTCTGTGCTGCCTTAGTGTGTAACCCTGGGCTTCATATTAAGTGTAGGTAAGTTCTCTTCACAGTTTAGTCAGACAAAACAATCCTTTTCCAGCCTGAGAGCCAAGGACACCCTTGCAGCTTCAGGCCCAAAAAGCAGAAACAGTGAATTGAAGAGAGCAATCTGGGAGGATGGGACTTCATAACCTGAAGCTGTAATTGGACAATTGACCCCAATATGTAAATGAATCAAAACGTATAAAAGTGTGAAAACTCGACAGGTTGTGTATCTTGGATCCATTTTGGGTCCATCTTGGGTGTAGCCCTGGCCAGGCTCTTGTGCTGCCCAAGGTGTATCCTTAAAGGCCTTTTAATAAATATCTACTTTATTCCTTTAACACTGTCTAGCCTCTGTTCCTGGTCAGCCTCTTAAGGCATCGAGGCTGCTGCTTCTCCTCCTTCCCCCAGTGCTCTGGGGCCATTCCCTGGTGCCCACCCTGGCAGCAGAGGGTTCTGCTGCTTTTCCCTCTCTCATTTCTCCTTTCTGATATTGCTCAGAAAAAAAAATTATGAATTCCTGCAGTGAGTGCATTTCTGCTAAACCTGCAGCACCTCTAATACTGGCTTGCAAAGTGAGAGACCTCTTGGCAACCATGCAGTCAGACAATCCTCTGAGGCTTCTCTACACTGCCACTGCTGTGATCCTCACTGGACAGCTGGGAATGAATCCAAAGCACCAGAGCAGAGCTGCTCTGTGCTGAGAGAGATCAGTTTATGCAGCAGTCATTGCACAGGAAAGATCACCATATAAGAAAAACAGGATTATGGGGGATGTTTCTCTTCCAGCCTTCAAGTATCAGGAAAGAAAAAAAAAAGATGAGCCATGCTTAGGGAAAATTCTCAGAATATCCCTCCCTGCCCTTTTCATATTTTAAAGGCCCTGGAGTACCAGGACAAGTGGGAATGCCTTCCCTCTTCCAGAGGGCAGGCTTAGATGGGATGTTGAGAAGAAATTGTTCCATGTGAGGGAGGTGAGACCCTGGCTGAGGGTGCCCAGAGAAGCTGTGGCTGCCTCTGGATCCCTGGAAGTGTCCAAGGCCAGGCTGGATGGGGTTTGGAGCACCCTGGGCACCTGGAAGGTGTCCCTGCCCATGGCATGGGGTGGAACTGGGTGAGCTTTAAGGTCCCTTCTGTCCCAGACCATTCTGAGATTCAATGACATCTTTGCCTGCAGGCACAGCCAGTTACCATCTTCTCTCTGTGAGCTCCTGGGATCACACGGGAAGGGAGCTTCAGTGGGATGGACCTTGCTGGGATGTTCCCTGACAGCTGTGTGATCCTATCTCTCTGCTTCCAATCAGGCTACACTGGAGCTTGCACTGGGCTCCCTCCGCCTCCTCCAGGCCCATTCAGATCCCATGGAAAGAAACACTCTTGCCTCCGTGTGCTGCCTCTGATGGTGTCTTCCCAAAGGATTCAAATGTCGTTCCTTGCTTTGCTGTGTTGGTTCTGCTCCTGGTGGAGTCTCACAAGGATTGATTGAGTCTGTCTCTCTTCCCTTCAAGAAGAGCAAAACTGTGGTTCTTATCCAACAGCAAGTCCAAAGTCCACCCCATAGGCTTAGAAGAGGCTGGGTGTTCAATTAACTGTGGTTGGTTAATGGACAAATAGGTAGTTTGAGCGATTCCCTACAACATCCCAATGCATAAATGAACGTTTCCTCCCTTCCATGACATCCAACAGGCCCTGGCCCATCCAACAGGCCAGGTCTGGAGGTGTTGCTCCCCTGCACACACACATTCCCCATGTCCCTGGCCAGGCAGCTGCAGACCTTCCCACCTGCTCCGAATTTTCTGAAGGGTCCCGGCGCTCCTCCCGCACCGGCAGCTCAGGAAACCAGGTCTTCTTCCTGCTTGTACCAACATGAGCCTGAGATAATAAACGAGGCCTAGAAGAAGAGAGAAATCATCAGGGCTGTTAATTTGACACCAACTCTTTTGATCTCCTCTTCAGATCATAAGGGAAGGGTAAGTGTGCTTCCTTTTAATCTTCACTCCCGCACTTTAAAGGCCTCAATAATGTTCCCACCAACCAGATCATTTTCATTTGCAACTCTAATTAATCTGTGAATAAATATGCTTCGGAGAGGTGGATTGATTTAAATGAGGGCTGTCTTTTCACCTTTAATCTATAATGCTGCATTTCTCTCTCTTGAGAAAATAGCTCCTAGCTTGCACTCTCTGCCTTTCTCCCCAAGTTCATGCAAGGCTCTTTCTCCTCTTTTTTATTATTATAAAATAATGGCTTCAGCAGGTGAATAAAAGGTTAGGCAAGTTTGACAAAAATGGGAAGCTATTCACCCTTGCTACCTTTAATCTACTGCATTCTCCTCCTAATGAGTGCAAATTACCCAAGCCATTTCACAGAGCCTTTCTCTGGCATAATACCTCAGGCAGCCCATTCTCACAAGGGCGGGTTTGTATTATTAGTATCAGTATTATCTTTAATCTTTTGTGGTGTGAAGAATGAGGACAACACACGGATCCACACCAGGCAGTGGGAGCCAGGCCTAGGGTACCTGGGCTGTGTGAAGGAATGGGTCCTCCAGCAGGAGGATCCTGCATCCTCAGAGGATGGAAACCCACCAAAAAAAACCAAAAAAAACAAAAAAACAAACAAAAAAAAAAAAAAAAAAAAAAAAAAAAAAAAAAAAACAAAAAAAACCAAAAAAAAACCTCCAGCCTTGCAAAGCTTGGCTGAAGTTTTCTCTAAGAGTCTTTAGTGGCTTCAGCCCCAAAACCCATCCAGCTCCACAGAGAAATGGGCCAGACAATTCCCATCTCTGATGTGAAGAGTCCTCAGAAGGTCCCACTTTGGGAAGGTGGTGGGCCTGGGAGGTGGTGGAGCTGTCTCACTCACAGGGGTGTTGGGGAGTGACCCTTGGTAGAATTGAAGGAGCATCCTGGAATCATTTAGGCTGGAAAACACCTCTAAGAACATTGAGTCCATCCAGGTCCATCACTAAATCCTTTCCCCAGGCACCACATCTACACATTTTTTTTAACATTTCCAGACCCTGAGGACAGAAGGGATGAAGAGGAAATCTAATGTAAAACATCCCCCACAGCCTCCGAGAAAGCCCAAACGAAGGGGAGGTCTCAGAGGAAATCTTTCAATGTCCATCTCAAATTGCCCAGTTACTGAGAAGAAACCAAACCAGGGTCACATGCCAAGGAGAACCACAGAAGATGTCACATCTTCACTGGTGATCTGGAGAAGGCATATAAGACATTTCTCATGGAGGTAGTCAAATCAGAAAGAGATGTGAAGAAAGTCAGATTGGAAGAAGATGTGAAAGACAGTTGCAAAGGGACTACAACATACGGGATCTGGGCAGGAAAAGCACAAGGCTGGGATCAAATATCCTCATCCCCAGAGAGAAGAGCAGCCTCAGAAGCCACACAGAGGGCAAGGACTCTGCCTGCAGGTGAGCACTGTGTTGAGCTGCACTCACAGTGAAATCAGGAAACAAACAGACAATCCAGAAGAAATCAAGGAGCAGACAATCCTCACGTGATCAAGATGACTTGAGGAATTGCCTAAGAGGCCAAAGCAGGAAGCAGGACAAGAGCACTTGCTGCTTCATAGTGATGTGTACAGCTGTGGGGAGTACTGGGAACAAACTGGGAGCGTTACTACTTTTCCGTGGAAATCCCCACATCCACTGGCCCTGCCAGACCCATGGAGCACAGTCATCAGCATCAAGCCACATCCCTCACTGGCAATACTTGATGCCACCCCTCAGCATCCATGGGCATCACCACCCCCTGCCAGCTGGGATGCAGGACAAGGAGGGCTGGATATGGCTGGGGAGCAGAACCAACCTGGGAAACTCCCCTCTCCCAGACTTGGCCAGTGCTCTGCGGAAGAAATGGAGTTTCCACTTGGTCCAAGATAATAAAACATAAAAAAAAAAAAATCCTCCTGGAGCAGCATGAAAATCTTGGGTTTGCTTCAAGCATTAGCTGGGCTGTGGAGGAGCCCAGGCTGCTGCTGAAGCTTCCATCATTCCTCTCATCTCCGCTGGTTCAGGTCCCCATTACTTCGGTTATATTACATGTCTTGCTTTTATTCTTTACATTTGCCACTTGTGATTATTATTCTGCAGCCTAAGAATGCCTGATATTCAGAGGCTCTTTGTTTCACTCTCATTATGCACACATATATGTTCAAGGTCGCCAGTTAGTCTATTATTCAAGTGGGCACTTTTTTTTTTCCTGTTTCATCCCCCCCTCTCCCCAAAGAGGCTCGGTTCAAGGTCTCGCATTCTCCGCTTTCTCCCTGAAGTTTTACCATTTCTCTTCCTTAGAAAAACATTTTCCCTTGCCTCACATTCTCCAGTAGCTTCCATTCCATTCAATCCCTGCTAATATATACATCCAAAAGCAGCCCAGGGCAGACCCCACGTCAGCTGCTGCTGCTGTTTTAAGAGAATCAAAGCAAGCTCTTTATTTCCTTCTACTCCCCAACAATTTCTTGAGTTGCAAACTTCAGTACAAAGCATTCTTGGAGGTGGCCAGGAGATTTCCAGAGCATTTGCAGCAGTCCTGAAAAAATCTCAGCCTGCTCTGCAGGGATTTGGGTGATAACCACAGTGGAACAGGCTCGTTCCTGCCATCAGACAGGAATTTTGGCTGCACTGCTGCTGTCTTGTTTGCAACAAAAGGTAAACCAGCAAGGGATCACACAGCAGGCTCATGTTTAATTTGGGATGAACAAGGAAAATGTGGTTTTGGCCCCCTACAAACCTTTTTGCTTGTCAAAAGATATCCCCCTTAGCAAATCTCCCTGTGCTGTCAGTCATCTCTCGTTATCCAGGTGTATTTGTGTATGTGCAGGAAAAAAAAGATGGAAATGCTTTCTGAGCCCCCCAAGGAGGAGCCTCACAGCACCCACTCCTGTGAGTGAGGTTCAGCTGTGATTCCACAGCGTTGCACTTTGAGACAACCATTGGAACGAGGAAATTCAGGGTGTTCCACGTGGGATGGGACTTTCCAGAGTCCTCTGTGAGGTACCAAGGAGAAAACTGCACTTTAATGTGCAGGACAAAGCTCTTGGCCCAGGGAGAGGAGCCAGTTTGGGAAGCAGGTGCCTTCCCCAGGATGGACACTGCAGCTGCTCCATCAGTGGCACAGCCTGGCTGGGAATCACAGTCACATCCAAAGAAAAGCTGTCAGGGAATTAAGATGTGGGCAAGGAGTTAATGGGAGCCAGTTGCACCTCTGTCAGCAATCACAGAATCGTGGAATGGTTTGGTTTGGGTTGAGAGGGACCTTACCCAGTCCCACCCCCTGCCATGGGCAGGGACACCTTCCACTATCCCAGGCTGCTCCAAGTCCTGTCCAACCTGGCATTGGACACTGCCAGGGATCCAGGGGCAGGCACAGCTTCCCTGGGCAACCTGTGCCAGGCCTCCCCACCCTCATAGGGAAGAATTTCTCATCAATATCCCATCTAATTAACATTATTATCAATATCCCAATCTAATTAACATCTCTCTGGTAGAGGAAAGCCATTCCCCCTTGTCTTGGCACCCCAGGCCCTTGGAAATTGTCTCTCTCCATGTTTCCTGTTGGCTCCTTCAGGCACTGGAAGGCCACAATTTGACCACCTGGAGCATCTCTTCCCCAGGCTGAACAATCCCAACTCTCCCAGCCCTTCCTCCCAGCAGAGCTGCTCCATCCCTCTGATCACCCTGGTGCCTCCTCTGGACTCTCTGCAGCAGCTCCACGTCCTTCCTGTGCAGGGCCCAGGGTTGGGGCAGCTCTGCAGGTGGGCTCTCACCTGAGCACAGGGGCAGAGGGGCACAATCCCAATCCCTTTCCTGCTGCCCACTCTGGGGATCAGCCCTGGATACCCTGGGGTGGGGGCATGGGGAAGATCCCAGACCATGGGGAAGATGTGCAGAGCATACTCTGTATTTGTAAAGGTTTTTACACCATTTCCTTTCCTCCGGCTCAGCCCCACAGACCAGCTCTGTCACCTTTGTGGCACACAACCCAGAGAGACAAATTTCATTTTCCATGGGGTTACCAGGAGCACATTCCAAGCACTGGGGGCTTTACTGAAGTCATGGAAGCAGGAGATGAAGTTTCTCAGCACATGGCCCCACATGACACAAGAGCCAGGCCAAGATAAGGAATATTCTGCCATCTCTTATGCACGTGGATTTATTTTTTTTTCCTTTAGGAGCAGAAAAAATTCATCTCCCATCCTCTACACCACAGCATTTCTCAAGGCCCTCACGCCCCAGGTTACCCTTGCCACTTGTTTTATTTATAATCTGCTCTACCCCCTCTTTCTCTTCTTTTTCTGCTCTATTTTTTTCTTAAATATATTTTATTTTTTTGTTTGCCAGGCTCAGTCGCAGCACAAGGACATGGGGAAAGACATTCTTTCAATTCTTCGGGCATTGTGGCTGCCTGAAATGGGAAACAAGACAAAGCCAGAGGAGAAAAGCTTATTATGGGCAGCCTAGTTGGAAGAAAATGAATCACCCAAACAGATAGGTTTCAATGATCTCAGGCGAACTCCGCTCTTTATTCCGCACACCCGCGTCTAATTGTTCCAGAAAATGTTCATCTGCTTCATAATGACAGCAATAATGGAAATGTGAATTTCCTTATGTGAAATAAGGGAAAAAAAAGTTTATTCAAGGGTCTGCTTCGGAAAGTACAGCTGTAATGCACTTTCTTCTGGGGATTTAATAGAATTTCCTCTCAGAGAAATTGGATGGATAACAAGTAATCTTTTTTAATTTGAAGACTCTGTGAGGCAGAAGAGTTTCCTGCCATGAGAGAGGGCTTATGGGGTAAAGGCACAGGGCAGTCTCCTGGTATTGGAGAAGGGAGAGGATGGGAAAACTCAATGGCAACATTTGCCCTGCTGGCAACCTGTCAGGGCCCCTCTTGCTCTGCCCAGCTTTTGTCAACAACTTCCCCAGTTCGAATTCAGGACCTAAAAGTCAGCACAACTCTAAATCCCTCCCAAGATCCCACTGGGCTACAGTGCTCTCCTCATTCAGTGAAGGGTGGCATAAGCAGGGCTCCTTTATGTGATTCCTGGGGCAGGAAGAGCAGAAAAAATCAGGCTGGGGGAACTCCATGGCAGGCTGGAGCAGACACCTGAGTCTAGACACGCCCAACAGGAGAATCCCAGTGTCTGCAAGGCACAGGACAAAGGAGCTCACTGTGCTTCCTGGAAGGACTTCAAGACCTAAAGTGAAACGGGAACAGCTACAATTTCCTACAGTTCACACTCTGGTGAAAATCTCCTCTTGGGCCTGCAAGTCCACCTGACCTTCTTTGGGTGCTGATGGTGCAGAAGGCAAAGCAGGATCCTCCTGGCACTGCAGCCCACTCAGTGTCATGGAATCCAGGAATGGTTGTGGTTGGAAGAGACCTCAAAGCTCATCCAGTTCCATCTCCTGCCATGGGCAGGGACACCTTCCACTAGCCCAGATTGCTCCAAGCCCTGTCCAACCTGGCCTTGGACACTTCCAGGGTTGGGGCAGCCACAGCTTCTCTGGGCAACCTATGCCAGGGCCTCACCACCCTCACTGTGAAAACATTCTTCCTTACATCAAGTCTAAACCTCCCCTCTTTTAGTTCCAGACCATCACCCGTCATCATCCCAGGGCTCAGCTGTAGGTGGAGCCCATCAGCTCCAAGACATGATGCAAAGTTCCCCCTGACTTAAAATCCAGCCTCCCTCAGCTCTGCCTCTAGTCCCTTTCTAAGGCTGGAAATAAAGATTTTGGCCATGCTGGGCACACAGGAATCTTTCCTGTGGCAGGGCAGCAAGGGGGTTAAACAAGACATGGAGAAAACCCTTGTTTAAACTGAAGAGATGTGAAATTGTTCCCTGTGGTAAACGTGGCAAAGTACCCAGCATGTCCCCGTGTTCCTGCCTGTCAAAACAGAAGCGTGTTGCAACTTTCCAAGGAGAACATTTTGACATCAGCTCAGGCAGGAGGCAGGGTTGGAAGGGAGGCTGGCTCCCATTCCGTTTCCTTGAGCTGCAGGGAAGGGAAGGCTCCATTCAATTCCACAGGGTGCTGAAGGACGTGACCAACTTTGAAAGCCATGAGTCATCCGATGGGAGCCAGGCAGGAGGAGAACTCCTGCAATTCAAGCTGGAATTGTGCTCAAGTGCTTCAAGAGATGAGGCCTGAGAAAACAGGCTGGCAGGTGCAATTTTCCCCCTGGAGAAATTATAAACCTCCTCTTGTTGATTTATTTTAAGGGGAAGAAAGATTCCTACTCCATAGGTTTTTTTCCTCTAAAGGACTCCCAGGGCTAGTCCTTGTCTTGATGTGAGGAGCAGTCAGGGAGAAAGACAGAGGATCTGCAGCAATAAGAATTTGCAGGATTTAGGGGATTCTGAAAGAGGACAAGAACAACCAAGAAACAAACAAATACACCCAGTGGGTGTCTTCCAGCTCAGCAGGCTAAGCTGGCTTGGGGAGGTGAGCAATGCACACCCCTGGACTCCCCAAAGCCCATCTCCTGAGCAAACCTCCCCCAAACTCTATTCCAGCTTAATCAGGCGCCTGGGGGGCTCAGATGGGCCCAGTTTTTGATGGCAGGAGGCTGCTTCTTGCTGGAAAAGCACTTGGGAAGGACCAGAAGGAAGGGTGACACTTCTCATTTTCTTCACATCAGGGTTTTGTCTGACAGCACCTCTCTGTTCACCGTTCCCACATGCAGGACTTTCGAGGGAGACACAACAAAGCTTTTCCTTGGGAAAGCTTCAGCTGGGAATCTGGTTAAAACATATTTGATGTTTATGTTTAAAGTTGTAATGCTTTAAGTTTTACAAAAGTAGCAACCTGGGCTTTCCCAGGGAATTAATTGAGCAACTTCCAGTGGCTTTTCAAAGAACAATTCAGGAAATAAGTTCCTGGTTTCCAGCATCATTTACAGACAAGCAAAAAGCACTTCCCCCCGCACCCACCCCCCCACCCATCGTTCAGATTCATCCCCAAAAGGCGTCTGTTGTCTAAGCAGAGGCTCTGTTTTTAATTGGTGCCCAGTTTACCTTGGAGCAGGTGTCCCTGGAAGCATCCAGCACTAATCTGGAAGGTCTCATCAGCAAAACAGTCATCTGAGGCCAGACAGTTCACACAGCAGCACCAAGGGCTGACAAGCCTTTTATGTCAGTGGAAATTTAAGTTTGAAAAGGGTTTAACTCCCTTTTTAATTTTACTCACATGGAAAAACAAGGAGGAAGCACTTCCACAGCCATATTCCAGCTCAGCTCTGCCCCTGACGCTGCCTGCACAGGGCTGGGTGCCCTGCTGATGTATTTTACCTCCTCATTTTGAGCCTTACGTAGGTGAAAGAAAGGAATTCCCGTGCCACAGGCCCTGTGCAAACCCTCAGCTTCTGGGAGAACTACAAACACACAGAAGGTACTAAAGAGCTCCATGTCATACTAGCACTTCAGTAATCCTGGGATAATTAACTGGGCTTGCAGGGCGAGTTGTGTCACCATCAAGGAGAGCTTGAAATTGCCCCCGGGGTCTCGAGGGACTGAGGGCTCTGTGTAAAGTGGAGGAACAAGTCTAGAATTTAGGGCTGGGAAGAGCTTTTTTGTAACCTAAAAGCTCTTGGTGAAGAAACCACCGAGTGAATCCCACCATGAAATCACCATGTGAGGACCAGGAGGGAGATGCACTTTGACATGGAAGTCACTTGAGTTGAAGAAAAGAGCAAGGAAGAACAAATATCCACCTGTCCTCATCATCATGGCACCAGAACCTCAGTGCCTGTAGCCAGCCCTGCTCAGTGTAGAACACCTTTTCTCTCCCTTCCCACTTAAAATAGCACCCCCAGATCCTCAGGGATATGAAAGAGGAATACAAAACATAAAGAACCATCTCCTCTCAGGACATAGAGCAGAGATCACCTCCCTCCAGGAGGGATCCACCCAGCAGTAAGAACATTCTCAGCCTTCCAGAGACCTTTTTTAAGCCCACCAGGCTCTTGGTGAACTCCTCAACCTGTGCCAAGCCAGGCCAACTGCACACTGCCTCCTCCATCACACCCTTTGCTCAGTCCACATCACACCCCCTTAAAGGGAGTCTGCAGAAAAGCTGGTGAGGATCTTTGGACAAGGGTGACAGGACAAGGGTTTCACACTGCCAGGGAAGGTTGAGATGGGGTATTTGGAAGAAATCCTTCCCTCTGAGGGTGGTGAAGCCTTAGCATAGGTTGCCCAGAGAAGCTGTGGCTGCCCCATCCCTGGGAGTGTCCAAGACCGGGTTGGATGGGGCTTGGAGCAACCTGGGATGGTGGAAGGTGTCCCTGCCCAAGGCAGGGGGTGGACTTTAAGGTCCTTTCCAACCCAAAGAATGTGATGATTCAATGATTCACTGTAATGCAAACCTTTGCTTCCTCCTAAGATATAAAATAGGTGTTTTCCAGAGGGTTTGGATGTGCAGGACTGGTGAGTGAGGGGCTCAGACATCTCTTTCCAGCCTGCTCCTCTTCCTGCTAACTGATGGTGGGTGTTGCATCCAATCTCTTGCTGGACTGGGACTGGGATCTGACTTCTTTAGCCTATCCAGGGGATTTGGTTTCTTTAGGCTGCCTTGACATCCTGCTGATAGGCCCTGATGGCTGCAGGGATCCCCCACTGCCCGGGTCCCTGCACCCACAACCATCACAGCCGCTCCTCACCCACCTCCCACGGGGCTCTGGAAACCCTTTCCAGGTGCAGCCCTGACTCTTTTTGTTCCTTCCCCACCTGGAGCCGGGTGCAGGTGCTCAGGGTTGGTTTTTCTGGAGGTGACTCCCATTGTTCCTTCCCCCCCTCGGGCGGCCGGGCCGAACGCATGGAAGGTCAGTGAGAAATGAAGCTGCTTTTATCTGCCATCTCCCACCAGCCCTAAGCTGGGTCCCCTTTCTCACACTGGGGCCTAGCCAAGCATGAAGGAAAATAATTTTACCCAATCTCTCTGCTCTAACGCGCACCAACCCCCCCACCCCCCCGCCCTCCTCTTTTCCACAACTCCCCACCAATCTAAAAGGGAAAGAATTAGAAAAAAAAAAAAAGGAAAAAAAAAAAAAAAGCCCTTTCCACAATGAAAGCACAGCCAGATAGAAATCTTGGTGAGGCACCACTCTAAATGTGACTGCAGCTTTCAGCCTGTCCTCACTCAAATATCACCAGCCCCGCTGTTTACTCTCCTGCTATAAAAATAATAATAATAATAAATAGTAACCTGGTGATTACTCGTGTTCCACATAATTGCAACAGGCAGAGGAGAGAGGAGTGATTAATTTGCCTTGTGAATTATGCATTATTTCCCCGGCTCCTTCCTCCCCCCCAGCCCATCTCCCAGCACACTTCTCCAGAGCTTTATTATGTATATTTGTGGGATATTGTCACCTGTCCTGGCTCTGCTGGAGAGCTGCTGTGGGTGGATATCAGTGGAGGCTTGGTGTTTAATCCGCTATGAGCACTCCGGGTTTGTTTTCCACGGCGGCCAGAGGAGCAGGAGGAGCAAACCCACCAAGCCAAGGCTGAGAGCTGGCCCGTGTAATTGCACTAGCTGCAGGATTTAGGGAGCCACACAAAACTTGCACACACGAGGCAAGGGTACTCCAGGCGCAACAAGCAGAGGCTGCTCTGTAGGCTGGAAAATCCTGAGTGGGAGAGTTCCTTCAGCTCAGCCCAACATCGAATGTGCACTCGTGTTTCCTTGTGGGAGCTTCCCTGTGCTCCAGGTAATGATCCCCAGGCCTGATGCCCTGGGCAGTGATGTTTTCCTCAAATCAGGGCATAAACAACTCCACAGTGTTCAAAGAACAAGCAGGTGTGGCATGGTAATTAAGTGGGCATGGTGGTACTTGGTCGAAGGTGATGATCTGCAGGTGTTTTTCAGCCTTAATAGTTCTGTGATGGTGTTTGGGTGTTCTTTGTGTCCCAGCAGGTACAGTTCAGAACAGTGAAACTCATATTCCTGCTGGGGTGTGCCTTTTTTGGTTGGTGATGGAGGACATGGAAGTCTTGGAGCAAGTCCAGAGAAGAGCCATGAAATTGCTGAGGCAACTGGAACACCTCCACTATGGAGTCAGGCTGGGAGAGCTGGGGCTGTTCAGCCTGGGGAAGAGAAGGTTGTGTGGGGACCTCACAGCACCTTCCAGGTCTGAAGAGGCTACTGGGAATCCAGAGAGGGACTTTTCATCAGGAACTGGACTGACAGGACAAGGGGGAATGGGTTCCAGCTGAAAGATTTAGGTGAGATACATGGAAGAAATTCCTGGCTGTGAGGGTGGGAAGGCCTTGGCACAGGTTGCCCAGAGAAGCTGTGGCTGTCTCTGGATCTCTGGAAGTGTCCAAGGCCAGGTTGGACAGAGCTTGGAGCAGCCTGGGACAGTGGGAAGCGTCCCTGCCCATGGCAGGGGTGGCACTGGATGGGCACTAAGGTCCCTCTCAACCCAAACCATTCTGTGGTTCCACTTGTGATTCTGTACTCCAGACCACACTGCAGAAGGGGTCTGGAGAATGAACACCATCCCCTTGGAGGTGCACAAGGACAACAGACACCAACGCTCTGCCTGTCAGTTCATGGTCCACCCATGATCTTCCATCCAGGAACACCTTCATCCACTCCGTCCATCATTTGAGACCCTGAGTCAGCAGAGTGGTTAAACATGTCCTTCCTTCCCAGCTTCTGCACTGCTGCTCCCAGGCTCCAGAGTGAAGGGGGGTTTCCATGACCCAGGTAGTCACAACAAGTGTTTAGATCCTTTCTTGGGGTCTCTCAACCAGCAGAAACACAGTCCATATGGCAGCACCAGCTCTTTAATCTACTGGGACACCTTCTCCTGCTCCCTGACTGCTGGGGCTCCCAGGAAAGGGGGATTCAGCCTCCAGGGAGGCATTCAAGAGGAAAAGCTGATGTCCCCCCAGTTTTGATCTCCAGGGTTACCTGCAGAATCTTGTGACAGAGATCTGCTGGAGCAAAATTCATCCCCCTGCAATAATCCTGTGGCTACAAGTCCCAGCAACCTCTCATAATGGTGCTCAAGGGACTGTGGTGCTTCCCAGGCATCTCCTTGTTCCTCCCAAGGAGAGGCTGGAGGGACAAGGCATGGAAAGCACAAGCGAACCCTTCTCTAGATCTTCCTAAGGAGATTTTAGGGGAGTTCACCTACTAAGGAGAGGCTGGATACAAATTTCCAGGATCTAAAAGCTGATTAAAAGCTCAGATAAGGTCAGCTTTTCCAAAAAGCTGCTTTTGAAAAGCCCTCTGGTTGCCTCTCCTCCTTCCTCACCGAACAAAATCCCTCTCCGCCTTCCTGAAGGTGAAAGGAGCTGAGCCAGGCAGGGCTGCCAGCGAGGGAGCTCCCCGTGCCGGGCTGCTGGGGGGATTTGTTCCCGCTGCTCTGTGCCTGGGTGGATCGGCTCCCGCTGTTTTGTGCCTGGAATGTGCAGCCCGGAGAAGCGCCCCGGGGACGGCGCTGTCCTTGCGCTGCCATCAGGTGCACACAAAGGCAGGAGCCTCTGCAGGAGGAGAGCTCTGCAGAGCTGAAAGGCGATTAGCATATTCCAGGGGGAACTTTTTTGCTCAAAACGAGAATAAACAGAACTGGAGGATTACAAAACCAAACATGGAACATTACATGGAGCAATAATTGCCTCCTATTATTTCCCTGCACTCACCAAAACAGCTATTTAGACAAACAAAAGAGCAAAGAAAGGCAGAGACCAGTGCTGAAAGTTGTTTTATCTCTGCTAATCCCCACTGCTTTGATAAGTCTGTAATAGGATCATTTGGCATCTCCGAAGTGCAGCGTCTCAGGAAATGTCTCTGTGCGGGCAGGTTGTGCTCAGGTGTCTGTTCCCAGCTCCCAGCCATGGGGTGATCACACAGGCTGTCGGGCTCTGGGCACACACAGTGGAGGGGAAAAAATCCCCCTCTGTTTTTATGCACAGATACAGGGAACTTCGTGCACCTTCTTTAGCTGGGACTGCTTCCAAATATTATTTTATTGTTGTTTTATTAGTCTTGTTTTCGTATTTCATGACCACAGTGGTGAAATCACCATCCCTGGAAGTGCTCAAAAGCCATGTGGATGTGGCACCTGGGGACATGGGTCAGTGGTGAATGCCAGTCCTGGGGAATGCTTGGACTCAACAGGTCTATTCCAGCCTTAACGATTCCATGATTCTGCAGTAATCAGTTTAGTTAATATGGTGGCCTTTGGTCAAATTTGGTTGCATTTGCCCATGTCTAAAGTAGCCCATTCCACAAATTCTGTCAGTCATTGGATTGCTACGGAAGCTGGGATCAGGGAGTGTGCCAGACACCAGGGCTGTGCTGCTCCATCCCAGCTGCTGGAAACAGCAAATTTCCACGTTTGTCCTGAGCCCATAGGAAGATTTTCTCAGCTGTTTGATATTTCTAGTCCTCACAATGTCCTTTCCCTCTCCACATGATGTTGTTCTGTACCTAGACAGTCACGCCCTCCAACTTTTATGTGCTCCAGGAGGTGTGAATTCCATGCTGGTTCCAGGTTCCATTCCCAGACGTGCTCTTTCCCATCTCCTCCCAGCAAGGACCATGTTGCCATGGCTGGTGGCAATGTCCCCATCTCCCACCTGCTCCCAACCCACATGGCACAAGCAAGAAACTTTAGTTTTCCTCCAAAACAGGTTTTTTTTCCAAATATGGAACACAGCAGAGTCCCAGAAGGGTCTGCAGTCAAAGCCGTGGTCTAAACTGGTGAGGACATCAAGTGCATGGTCTAGGTTTTGTTTACATGACTGAGCCAAGAAGAGAAGCTCCTCAAGGCCAATCCACGTAATTTGTGTCCAGCTTCATCCCCAAATTAGTTTTGCTAATATGCAGTGCTAGAAATTCGCCTTTGCCTGGAATTTATCCCCACTCTCCCTTTTTTTTTTCCTTTGTTGCTTAATATTTCTCCATGGAAGAAAAACATGCCCTGCTTCCACCAAGAGGGCAGAGATGGATACCTGGAGTTGATCTGGTGGAACATGGGGGGTTCATGCACTTTTTTAATGTTGGATTTAAGATCAATTTTAGCCATTATTTGCCATATCAAAGTTTATGAGCTGTGCACAGAAACTTAATTGCATCAGATTTTTCTGTCAGGAGCTGTGCTTTTCTGTCAGATTTTATCTCACAACAAAGAATGGTTCATGCACTGCTGCTGGCACATAAGAATTCATGAGCAGCTGCTGGGGGATAACATTTTCTCCATCAGCTGCTGAACTTTTTACCTGTACAGCATTGTGCTAGCACAAGAGTAGGGAAGAAAGCACCTGGAAACAACCCCAAAAAGAGCTCTGTTTCACAGAATTAAGGTCATACCATAACCATGCTCCATCTTGGCCAATTCCCACCAAAAAAAAAAAAAAAAAGAGGTGAAAATAAACTCCTTGATTTTATACATTGCTGATGCTGCTGTGCAGAAGTGGTGCCATCACACAGTTGTTAACCATTACACAGAGGAAAAAAACCTCCTCATTATGTCCCTTCCCCTTGGACACAAGCAGCTGCTGTACTAAACCTTCCATATATGCAGCAGAGGGGGAATAAAGCAAATATTCTGTGTGGAAAGTTGTCACTGACGGGAAAATGTCAGTGCAGAAGTCCTGAACTGGGATGGGTTTGACAGAACACGGAGATGAACACGTGCCATGCACACAGGAAGAAAAGTTGTGTTTATTGGGGAGGAATTCTCTCTGATCATTGTGGGGTTTCCCTGGCAGTGGGAAAGGAGAAATTCCCTTCCCTGGAAGGAGCATTGTCAAGAATTAGAACAGGCTGCCCAGGGAGGTGGTGGAGTCCCCATCTCTGGAGGGATTTAAGGCAGGTGGATGTGGCACTTGGGGACATGGGTCAGTGGTGGCTTGGAATTGCTGGGACTCAGGGATCTTAAAGGTCTTTTCCAACCTAAACAATTCCTGGATTCTGCAAGGATTCTGTAGGTGTTACTCCCACCCCAGGGCAAAATGAACGCTGCCCTCACACCAAGCCCCACACAATGCATAAAGCAAATGTCAGTTCCTGCCACAAAGACCCCCCAGTCTCATTTCCCAGGCTCGGAGAGGAGCAATTCCAGGTCTGGTTTGTATTTCCAGGGAGCACCTGGCTGTTCCCAAGAGCGTATTCCCAGTGGGTGTCTCGGGAGATGTGTACTGGTGGCTGGTCCTTTTCACAGCAATAATAAGAACTGAAATGAGGTATCAGCACCCCATCTCATTCAGCATATCTCGATTTCAAATCTGAGTTTTGTAAAGAATATTACGAGTACAATATAGCCCCCTCAGTAACCTGCTCTGCTTTATTACACAATCCACACCAGTTTTCCATTTTTTATTGAATTGGTCACTCAGTCATGCTAAACATGGCAGAAAAAGAACAGGAAATAAAAACGAACCAATAAATAAAAGCAGGGTTTCCAAAGCTCTTCTTACTGAAAGGAAAGCTGGGGAGTCCTTCAGAGTTTATCCAGGAGAAAACCACCTTGCTTAGAATAAAACTGTGCAGTGGAACAGAAAATAAGATGTTACTGCAAATGAAATTTATTCTTTAGTGGCAAAAATTAAAGATGTCGTAGGAGATAGGCTTGGGCTGCATCCATCTCCCCAGCTCTTCCCTGGGAGCGATGACAGGATAGAAATGCATGGCCAGCCCAAGCCACCCATCGAGGGGCCGGGCAGGGCCACCTGGTCCCTCTGCCACTCGCCCGTCCCTGCTCACCCCAGAGCTCTTTGGTATGTTGGGAAAGTGAAGATGTTTAGTTTGCCGTGACATCTTATTTTCTGTTCTGCTGCACAGTGTTATTTTAACCAGAGCAGCCTGCTCCTGATAAACCCAGAGGAGCTGAATGCCTCTGGAAAATCCTGCGCTCAAATGTGTGGGAGTGTGTGAGTGCTGGGGAGAGGGCAGGGCTGGGACCTGCCCTGGATCCCAGTGGTGTTGTCCTCTTTAGGTCTCCACAGAGGAGGATCCATCTGTGCTTAATATGCAGCTTGGAGGGGCATGAAAATGAGGATCCCTCCCTGCTGCACGTGCCTGGAGAGGAATGCTCATCTCTTAATTAAACCCAGACTGGAAGATTCTGTACTCTCTGGAAGGAGCTTAGTGTGGGCTCCATGGGGTCTTTGTCTCATTGGGACATGCAGTGAATATTCCTCTACTCCAAATCCACGTGGATTGGAAAGTGCTGCTCAGTCACCAATCACCACCTTGCCCCTGAAGGCAGCACCCAAAAGTGTCCAAAGACCAGCTTTGGTAGGCAGTGCAAAACTTCCTTCCTCTGCAGACCCTGATCCTTGGTGGGATATTTCAGGTACCCAAAAATTAGCATCAGGACATGACCATGACTTTGTGCTCACCTTTGGGTTCTTGGTGTGTGTGGGAGTGTGGGATCCTCTCCCAGATCCCGCTCCATTCCTGGCCTCAGGAGCTCCCTGTGCAAAGGATTTCCTTGGTTCAACACCTGCTGTGTGAAAACTGCTGTCTTTGATTATTTGAAATGCTCAGATTTCATTGATTCTCCAGCAGTCCTTGCATTAGTTCTTCCATATTTTTACAGATTGACTGTTTGTCATGGACAGCTTTTGTGGGATGGAGGGACAACTGTCTACTGCATTTGGAATTAAAAAAAAAAAAACAACTCAACATGTAATCTTACCAAAATATCAAGCTCTCCATCACATCAGGAATTAAATAAGTGTGAATAAACCCCCACTGTAATTAACATCTCCAGTTTCATAATTAGGAAATGCTCAGCCTTTAGGCTACCACTGGGTCATTCTTGAAGCAGAAATCGGTGTCCCTCCCTCAGCTTCATCTCCCTGAGTTTGGCCAAATGGCCACAAGAAGCTGCTTGGAGTCCTCCTCCCTGGCCAGCTCTGGCTCTTGGAGTGGGGAGCACCAGAGATCTGGAGAAGTCCATGGTCCTCCTTCTCCAGTGCCCAGCAAAGGTTCAGGTGTTCCTGAAGGTGGTTTTACAGGTTCCATGTGGCATCTAAGAACCTCTCCAGCCCACAGGCCATACATCAATTCAATTGCAGCCTGAGTCAGTAACATTTCACTGCTTTCACTGTCAAACCCAGGTAGATTCAAATTTTGGTTCCCTGCCTAGGAAAAGGCAATCCTGATATCCTGATAACACTGCAGTTTAGAACAGGGTCACTCACCTTCCTTTAAACAAATGGTGACAGAGCTAGACAGATCTCAAAACACAAAGAAATAATTTGGGATTGGCATGGTGGGACTTGTTACCAGCCCCAAACCAAGGCCTGTAGCCCCTTGCACATCTTTCCAGCAGCAGCTTTGGTTGCATCGATTCTGTCTCATGTAGAATAAAATCTTGGTTAAAACAGTGTTCACGCAAGCACCAGACTCTTGTCTGGGACAATGACAGAACAAATAGTCCCCTCCAGGCACACTTTGAAGTCCTGAGGTCCTCAAAGTCCCTAAACCAGATGGAAAAAAATCTTCCTTGAACAGCCTTTCTTAGCTAACACAACCGAAGCTGGCTGGAATATGACCTCCACGGCAGCTGACTCCCAGGATCTCCACTTCTTTTTTTTTTAACTGGGGTTTTCTTTGGCCAGTTCCAAGCTGGAAACATTCTGTATTCCTAGAGAAAGGACTCCTGCTTACCCCACAGCTTGGGTCAAACTTCCCCATTAGCACAGACAGGTTTTCCTCCCTATTTTTGGTAATTTAAGTTTCACTTGCTCCTCACTCAGTGTTTGTCATGTAAATGGGAAACTTTTCATTCAGAAAGACCAAAAGGAAACATTTAGTCTTCCTGGGTGTTTCCTCTCAGACTTTTTTAGAAATGCCAGTGAAAGTTTGCAAGTATTTCTGGTCAGCCCAATGACTCAGAAGTTCTGGCTCCTTTCACCACCTATAACCATCCAGCCACTTCATCTGCACTTCTTCCCTGAGCAGCAGGGCCTACTGGCTCCACCACGGGATGGTTTTGGATCCTCTCCAAAAAAACAGGGTTTGGGAGTGTGGAGCTGAAGCTGTTGCAGCTCTTCAGTGGAGTGTGGAAAAGCCCAGACAGCCACTGTCAGCCAATCTTACTTTGAACAAGAGCAGGTAAAGAAGTGTGCCCTTCCATGGTGCAATTCACCTGGAAACACCAGACCCTCCTCCTCCTCTCATCAGCCAGCCCACAGAGGTTATAAATCCACCCCCAGTTTTGTGATCAGCACCACCTCATCCTTGAAAAGGAGGTGGATGTGGCCCCTGGCCTTGAAGTCACCTCTTGTTGTGCAGGCAGAAATGCACTGTGGCCCACACAAAGGGGATTGGGTTCTTTGGGAACAGAGGAAAACTCGCAGCAAGGTGATTTTTGTGTGGCCTGGTCAGCTGTGGCAGGAGAAGACCCAGTGCTGTGGCTTCGTATGGGACATCCTGAGTTACCAGGGTGTCTTTCTGCACAGCACTGAACAGCAGCAGGAAATCTAGCTGCTGCCTGTGTGCCCACACATCTGCCTGATAATCCTGATGGGTTTCAGGAGATTCCTGCTTTCCCCTCTCATTCCAGGAGCTGTGGGATGTCATGGGAATTGAGGGCAGCATGTTCCACAGGCTCCATTTCACTTTGGCCTTCTGGACACCTCTTTGTTCACCTCTGTGCCCCACTGCAGGAGGAAGTTCAGCCCTTTCAGAACAACTTCTGGACAGTATTCATGTTTTTCCAAAGGCAAACACTGCTGGAGACAGCTACCACGTGGCAAATCTTTGTGAGTGTCCCTCAAAAGCTACAATTAATATTAATGCCAAATCAAACACCATCCATGAGAGTCACTCTGGTGTGACAGCCTCAATTTCCAGCCCATGGCACCTTCCCATTCAGCACCTTAATATGGAGCTGACCTTTCCAACAGCTCCAGGAACGAGATCAGCCCAACAGGATGAATAATGGAAGAACTGTGGGTCACCCAGGTGTCTGCAGTGGTCACCAGGGAAGGTGTGGCTGTGGGTAGCTGGGGTCACACCTGCCTGGCTGTGTCCCTTCAGTTCCCCGTGACCCCCAGGGTAGCCCAGAGTGAGGTACAAGCCCTTCCTGGCTCCAATTCCCTTCCAGATCTCAACCCAAATGCAGGTCCTGGCAGCTCAGAGCAGCACAGGGGACTTGTCCTGAGTCCCAGGCACAAAAACATAGCAGAGCAAGGCCATGAGGAGGGCACTGGGGCTTCTCCAGAGGTCTCAACAGAGTTCTCCAACAGGAGCAGGACAGAGCCTCTGGATGCCAAGGAAAAACATGTATTTTGAGGAAAGGAGGAGGATGTAGAGCTCTGCAAGCCTCTCTCACAAGCTGCTCTGATGGAAGGATGTGCTTTCCACAGCAGTGTTTGCTGAGGACACAGCCCTGGAGCCTTCCCTCCCAGGCTGGTGCACCACTGGCCGTGCCAGGCTGCCTCCTGCCTTGTTTTGTTGCCTGATCTCACTGCAAAAGCAGAAGTTTCTTCCTCCATATCCTTGGGAAGGACTATTTCAGGGAATGGTGAAGGATGAGGCCTGAAGCCCCACAGTGTGAGCTGGAGTTTGCTCCAAGGACTGAGTGTCTTCATTATTAGTAAAGCAGCAAATCTGCTCAGCCTCTCTAAACACGGGGGCATTTGTGGGAGTGGGACAAGGGGGAGGCAGAGGTCCCAGCACTTATCCCCCAGTATGGGAAGCTTGGTGAAGGTGAGAGCTAGAGAGGTGGAAGACTCAAACTCCAAAATTGTAATGGCTCATCATCCCTCCTGCCCACACCAACCACATCCACTTTCTCCTCAAGCTGTCTGCCAGGGAAGGGGAAGCTCCTCGTTATCCTCCGTGCTCCCTTCCCCACGCCCCCTCCACAAGGAGAAAGAGAGGAGAGATAATGTTTGAAAATAATAATAATAATAAAAAAAATAATATGGATCTGTCTCCAAAGACCTGCTTTCCTTGTGTGGCAGGCACCTCCAGGATTAACCTTCTGCACATGCAGAAATGAGGAATGAATAATTGAGCAGCGCAGACGTCACAGCGCTCCCGTCCCGCACACGGCTGCCTCACAAAGCCCCCTCCAACAGCACCTTTTGACTGAGAGGGATGCAGGGGGAGGCAGAGACAGTGGGCATTGCTCGTCTCACCTGTGCTAATGTATTCCTGTCACCACAATTATCTGCAGCAACAAACCTGCGGTGCAGCCAGCAGCACAAATAGGCAGGGGTGGTGCTGCAGGAGGGGGAGGGATCCTCCCCCAGCTCAGTCCACCAGCACAATCCAGGGAGGAGTTGGATAGTTCCTTCCAAACAGGTCCTGGTGGTCAGATTCCTTGGCACAGATCCAAGCACAGGGTGAGCTCTGAGCAACCTGGGCTGGTGGAAGGTGTCCCTGCCCACGGCAGGGATGAGCTGGATGAGCTTCCAGGTCCTTCCAACCCAGGCCATTTTATGACTCTATGATTCCATGTTGACCTCAGTCCTTTCTTTTCCCTGGCTAAGACACTCCATCAAGGAATATTGCTTTAGCCCCTGGCAAGAACTCATTCCCCTGTCCACTGCTTGCAGTGGAAGACCTGGGAGAGCCAAAAGTCAACCCTGGGAGAGGACAACCCAGAAGAGGCAAAGTGAGTGAAGGCTGGAGACACTGGAGAAGGAGAAACCTTTCTTTGGAGCTCCTGTTCCACTGGAATCACCTCCTATATTGTGGTATAGGTCATCCCATGCCACCAGGATCAGCCTTTGGGCTGACAAATTGTGTGGGGATGATTTTCACCTGCCTTGCTCTCCTGAGGCCGGGAAGGAGCCATGAATAGAGTGCCCCTGTGGCTCTGCACTGGGCACTGGCACAGCAGTGTCAGGTCTGTCTGTGCCAAGCCATCACAATTTTAGGGTTCCATGGCTCTGGCACAGGAGTGTGGGGTTTGGCTGCCTTCCTTATCCCAGTAATTGCAGAGGCCTGAGCAAGCCCAGCACAAGTGCTCAGGAGGAGGTGCCAAGGTTTTCTTTAGGAAGCATCACAAACCTCTGTTCAGGTTCAGTGTCACCACTTTGCAGGTGAGTGTGGCTGCAGGGCAAGGAGACCCTGTGTTATCTATCCCTTCAGGCAGCCTCAGGTGTGTGCCTGAGGGATAGGAAGCTGCACACCTGAGCATGGATCCCCCCCACCAGAACAGCTTAGCCCTTTAGGCCCTGGTGGCCTGGGCTTTCCTGAGGGTGCACAGGAGATCCAGCTCTAAGCAGATGGCTCCTACAGGACAAGCAGTGCCTTTCCCACAATTTCAGGAAGATCCTTTCCCAGTGCAATTGTGTGTGAGCCCCTATTGACTGAGCTGCACAGACACGTGAGGGCTGACATGTGCTGCTTCCTGTCCCAAGAGACTTGGAAGCTCCTGGCATGTTCTTAATTACAGTGGGGACACCTCTGTGACAACATCTGTGACCCTGTGAGACCTTTAACCCTGTGGCAGCCTGGTTTTCTACACCTTAACAGAGCTCCTTTGGAGATGGCAGTCAGGAATGATCCCACAGCTTCCCGACCTCTCCTCTCTGCTCCATTCCTTACCTGTCCCCTGGGAAGCATCCATGAAGTCCATCTGTGTGTGCCAGCCTGGTGCTTGTGCACACAGCCCTCCCAAACCCTCTGGCAGGTGTTTAGAGGGCCATGGAAGGAAGATGTGAGTGCTGATCCAAGATGTGGATGTGGTGGATTCCTGAGCAGCTGCCTCCTCATGCCCAGCTGGGAGTTGGGCAAATGGCAGCTCTGGAAGGAGCAGGAACAGGGAAGAAGCTGGTTTTGATAAAAGCCAAAGTGTTACTTCTTCTTCTCGTTGTCCATGAATTCTTGGCCCAGAGAGAAGCCTGGGGAGGTCGAGGGAGAGAGTTTGTCATGACAGGTGGGTACACCCTGAACACAAGTAGGAGGAGGGATAAAGCTTTTCCAGGACCAGATCTTCATGGACTAGGTCTAATAAAGATACAGAATATTTACCAGCTGAGAGGGATCTGCAACACTGGGCTTACCCAGACAGCCCTCAGCATTCCTGAGCTATTCCCCTTTGGAAGGAGCAGCACTCACATGTTCATACACCACATGCTGAGTGTGAGGCAGATTCATCCCCCAGTTGCTGGAGGCTGGTTGAGTCCCCAAAGCCTTGGTCCTCCCAACACAGGAGCTGTGCTGAAGGTAAAGATGGGTGAAACACAAGCTCCTCCAAAGGCAGAACTGCTGCTTGGGCTCATTCCAGCCAGGAGAGAGTGGTCAGATAAAGTCTTCACCACCGAGTTGGAATTGTTTATTTTTCTTTCCCAGTATTTGTTATTTCTGTGGTGACAAGTCCCTCTTCACCAGTGTCAACTCATTAGACCTGGTAATGACAACTCCTGCTTTTTGTCTAATGAATTCTCCTAATCCCCACTGCCATCAGAATCTGTTTACCCTTGAAAATGCTTATAATGGTCTCATCTGTCCCTAGTTCCCTTTTCTTTGGTCAACATGGCAGGCACTTACCTTCATAGTTCTTTATTTCTAGAATTAGCACAGACATAGAAAACAGAAAAGGAAGAGCTAGCACATAAACACAGAATTTCTGCCAAAGGTTTTTTGCTGGCCCACCAAATTCACCAATTTGCTTTCCACCTCTGCCAAATCAGAGCCAAAACCCTGGCATGAGTCACAGCTGAACCAGACCAGGCAGCCTTCGTTTGACTCTCCAGGTGTCTGCTGGGGTCTTCCTGGGACAATTTAGGATGCTGCAATGAAGCAGCTCAATTTACTCCGAAGGAGGATTTGCCCTCCATGCAGAGGGTTGATGCCAACCAGGGAGCAAGGCAAGGAGTTTGATTCCACCCCTGCCTTCCCAAGGATGGCATCACCTGGGAGAAGGCATGAGCTGATTTCTGAGGGGTTCACAGCCCCCGAAAAAGAGGCTGCAACCTTAAGTTGTGACAGCTGCAAGCAAGGGTGGTGTAACTGCACATCTGGGGACTGTGGTTATGGTCTCTGCTCCCTTTCTCCTGCCCCAGAACACAGGACTGGTCCCTCCTCTGTCCCCTCCCCTCTGAGCACAGTTTTAGGTCAGGCCAGGGCCATTCTGACCTCCCCATCCTAAAGAGGCCCTGTGCAATTTCATTACCCCCTGCAATGTCAAACTGCAGCTTGCTCTCATCCATCCTTTTCCTCCTAGGACTGCCCAGCCCCTCCCTCCCCAGCACCACTGGAGCAAGCTTCCTAAGGTGAATTAACCACATTAAATTTGTCTGTGTTATCTGCACTACCCCGGTGTCGGTTCAGGCGAGGATGATGGATATGGTCCTAACCCGACAGAAATTAGGGAAGTTCACACTGTGTTTTAATAGCAAATGCAGTGATTTGACAGTGAATAATGGAACTGGTCAGGTTCTATTAGTGGCAGATTAGACCATAATTCAATCTCAAACCTTGCTGTTTTAAGCCTTTCTCACAGACTGTATTAAACCTGACCCAGGTCTGAGGAGGCAGAATGAAAGTGCTCCGTACAGAGGGACGAGTTACACCCCACAGGGACTGGGGGCAAAGCTGCAGTCAGGCCCCAGGGGAGCACGGGGGCAGCTCAGCCTGGGACTTCCCATTCCAGCCCTCAAACTCACTCATCTGAGATACAACGAGGCTGGAAAAATCTTTCAAGGGGGCATCACCATGTGGGGCTGCACCCACTGGAGAGGGGGCACAGCCCCACGCAGCTGGAATTTCAGGCTGGGAGAACTGAGAATACAGCACAGAGGAGGGACACACAGGGCTGCAGGGGGAGGATCCAGAGAGTCCATCCCAGAAGAGAGGGATGGAAAGACCCGTGTGCCTTGGTGGAGGGTACTGAGTGTCAGTGCTGAAGGATGACACCTTCACCCTTGTGAATATTGGTGCTTCACAGCTTGCAGGGAGAATGCAGGATGCAAGGAAGTGTGGAGGCATGGAGAGACAGAAAACCAGGATTTTTAAGGGGTTGAGAGTCAGGAAAATGTTTCATAGCATAGCTGAGCACTGCAACACCTGGCTGCCATCCCGTGAGTGGTTCTGAGTAATTTCCCTGTGGATGGCTTCCTGCAGCTCTTCCTTAACCTCATTCCTACAAGCTCTGGCCATGGAGTGCTCCCATCACCTTTTCAAGCTCAGGCCTGCATTTCAGGCCTGTTTTCAGAGTTTCCTCACCCAGGGGCCTGCCCTGCCTGGGCTCTGCTTGCTGGATGAGAGCGTGATCGGGTACCTGACACTGGGCTGTGTTTTCTGATTGAGAGGAGAATGCTGAATTACTTTAGCAATCATTTATTGAGTACCTAAGATACAGAAAACCTAGCAGAGATAACAATGTCCTGCAGATTAAATCCTCCATTAGAGAGGCTTCACTCAGTAGTTAGGCTTGTAAACATTTTCCCATCAGTTTTCCCTCAGCCTCCATCCCCCCACACTGCAAGCTGAGAGAGCAGACAGGAATTTTGAGCATCTTCTCATTACAAGACACCACAGAGCCCCAAAAAGCCATGAAATCACTGTCCTGCCTCCCATCAGGCAGAGATCTCCCTATCAGCAGCCTCTCTCCACACCCCTGCAGGGCTTTGGCTGACTCTGGTGCTGCAGCAACTTGTGGTCCCTGGATGCCTTGGTTGGTGCAGTTTGGTGCTGGGCACAGGGTCAGGACTGTCACTTCACAGGGACACAGCCACAGGACACCCTGAGGTGATATTTTGCTTCTTTGCTGCTCTTGTGCCATCCAGAATCTCCCGTGTCCTCTCTGACCCCGACTCCAGGGGCTCACAGAGCTTTCCCTGGGACAGCTTTTGAAATTCATTTGCTCTAGACTTCAAACTGGAACCTCTGCAGCAGCACACTGGGGACAGAAAAGCACAGACAATGTACAGCAGTAGCACAGACAGAGAACAGCAGTCAGCAGGGTTTGTTTACACTGAACCACAACTCCTGCTCTTTTAGCTCATTGGAAACTTTGGGGTTTGTGTCTTGCAGCTCCTGAGTGCAAAAGACAACTTCCCCCTGGACAAGGCAGCCTCAGGCTACCAACACCCAGAAGCTGCTGGCCTTTGCAGAAAGGATGAAGTCCATTTGCCAGGGGCCACCTCTTCTGGTTTGTGAGAGAGCCAGGCCCCAAGGGGACCCCCTGGGAGACACTGGCTCTGACAGGAGACAGCAGCAGAGCTTCCAGGACCTCTGGAATGGTAGAAGGCCAGGATAAATAATCCATGGATCTGGAAGGGCTGCTGAAAGCCACCAGGGCAGCAGAGCAGCTGTGTCTAGGTGGAGGTCCTGTGCTGGAAGGAGCTACAGGCCCTCAGTGCAGTTGAAGAAGCAGAAGAGAAGTGGGAGATAGAGATTTTCCCAGAAAACTGATGGAGTGAAGGCAAAGGGGTGGGCAGCTTCTGAAAGAATTGATGGAGGTGTTCTCAGCCTCCCCAGAGACAACAGGGGTGGTCCAAATCCCTCCAGGAGGTTATTCCCACATCTTATTTACCTCTGCAGGGGCTGGGGGTGCTTTGCTGCTTTCCAGCCAGGACCTGTACATCTCTCCCTGTGGAAATGCAGAGGCCAGGGATCCTGCTCCAGGAAACCCTTCTCCACCTCTGGCCCTGCAGGCAGCCCTGGGAAGCCTTTTTGCTCATCTGGGCAAGGGCAGCAGCACGTGATGGAGCACTTTGACAGGAGCTGGTGACAAGTGTGGTGCAAGGGCTGGCTCTCATCACTGGTCTGGGAGAGGTTCCCTGGGGTGCCCACACTGCAGCTCCTCAAGCTGAGCCTCTCCAGGAGACCCCTCAGCACTGCAATTACTCACCTCAGACAGGCAGCAGCACTACTGAGGGTGGGTCAGAGCCCTCACACTGCTCATGGCACTCGGCCTCCCTCACCTGTACCTCCTACAGAGGCATGGTCATTGGATTCATTGTAAGGCCACATTATGGCTCCTACAATGCTGCAGGAAATCTTCCCTAGACAGGCTTCCTGGGGCAGTGGGAATGAGCCCCTGACCTCACACAGAGCACCACAGGCTCTGCAGGCTTTTCCTTTCTCACAAGTGCTGCCAGTGCCCTCTGAGAACAGGAGATGCAGCAGCTCAAGAGGACGCTCAGACCAGATTCCCTCCAAGGCTGTCACAGAGAAGCTTCAGCTGAGCTTCCTTCCCCTCTGGAGTTGTGTGCTGGGACAGCCAAAGGCTGTGGGAACCAGACCAGTCTGGAGAGGCTGCTTCTGTGGTGTTTCCTTGACTCTTATCAGCATCACCAGCCCTGACCAACACCTACATTTGTATCTGTGCAGCCACAGAATTTCGGGATGGCTTGGGTTGGAAGGGACCTTAAAGGTCATCCAGTTCCATGGGCAGGGACACCTTCCATTACACCAGGCTGCTCCAGGCCCCATCCAGCACTTCCAGGGATGGGGCAGGCACAGCAGCTCTGGCCAGCCTGTAGCGGAGGTGTGTGTGCCCTAAGCAGCCACCTCCCAGCAGTGACCAGGAGCCTCCACACAACCAGCCACCCCCAGGGACTCCCTGCATGTGTCCTGCTGGACTTGGCCATGTGGGAACCTCATGATTATCCCCCTGGGTGCCAACACTGCCCATCACCCCCTGAATGCCCTTCCAAAGCACCTCCAGATGCAGGTGTGGGATCCCTGGGCCTGTTGGGGATGACAACACTTGTCCTGTCCATGTGGTTCCCATATGGCTCCTGCCAAATTACCCAAATAATGTGCCAACCGTGCCTGTCAATAATGGTGTGGTGAGATGGGAGCTGGAATTCCATCCCTCCAGACAGCCATTCCATAAGGGAGAGAAAGGGACACGCTCTCTGTAAATGCTGTGCATTAAAGAGCATTCATGCTGCTAAATCCAGCTTTAGAACAGCACCTAAACATCTCTGTTGTGGTCTCAATGGGACTGTGGAGTCCAAATGGGAGCTCTGGGAGGCTGAAAAGGTGGGAGATGGGACAAAAAATAGCAATTCCATGTCTTATGGACAAGAAATAGCAATTCTGTGTCTGACACTGCTCTGTCACTGGTGTAAAGCAGCTTACACAAAGCAACGGGTCAGTGTGCAGCAGTAAGGAACCAACTCCCCAGCAGCCCCATGGCATCCAACCAGGCAGCTCCCTTGCTTCCCCTGAGGCAGAACCTCCCTGAGGACACAAATCCTCCTGAGGTCTGACCATTCCCAAAGGCAGTAAGAGGAGGCTGTTTGCATCATGCTGCCATGGTTCCTTCAGGGGCTCTCCAGCTCGGTCGTCTACTGGTGCGTCAACGACCTGGGAAAACATGGAAGAGATGAAAATACATTTTTAACACCAGCCATAAACATGTCCACAAGGTCATTAGGGAGGCAGTCAGTGATGCTGCCAGGGTAAAACTCAGTATTTGTAGTGGCAGCAGCAGGGAGGGCAACGTGGCAGGAATTTTTTGGCAACTCTGATCAGAATCCCTAACATCCTCACCAGGAGTGCTGTAATTCCTGCAGCTGTTTCCCAGCATTGCAGCAAATACAGGGCTGTTGTAGCTTAAAATGTGTCAGGGGTCAACTTTATAGCCAGGATAAAGTGGCACAGGGAATCTGAACTTCCTGCTGCTGCTGGAGCATGTGTAAATCTACTAAGACAGAGGAACACAAGGACCAGTAGGATACCATCCAGTAGATTGGGGTTTGGAGGAATAGGCTGGCAAATGATCTTTGGAATGCAAACCTTGCCTTCTGCAGAACTGTGCCCTCACACCTCTTCCTGGATTAGTTTCTAGTTTCAGCTTTTAATGGATCCAGGAAACACTGGGGGTTGGAACGGGTGGGGTTTGTGGTGCTTCTTCCCCCTTGAGCCTGTGGCCTCCCCACAGGAGTGCAGCTGGCAGCCCCAACACAGCTCTGTAAGGAACAGCAGTGCTGCTTCTCTAAAACTGATGGAAATTTGGAAAACTGTCATTAAAAACCGGGAGGTTTCCCCCACGTGAAATTGTTCACCTTTTCCCTATGTGATGTTTTCAGTCATAAGCAACTGTGAGCAAAGAACAGATGAAGTCAAGGAGGGTCTGGTAGGCTGGGGAAGAGGGACATGCCCTGAGCTCCAGGTCCATGTGGCCACTCAGAGTTCTGTGGGGACATTAAACAAGCTGAAACCTCCTAAAGAGTGAGCCAGGATTTTACTGCAGTAAATGACACCTGGAAGTACTCCTGGAAGGACATGGGCAATCTCAGGGTCCATCACTGTGGCCAAATACATGGACTTGAAAAAGGTGGAGCTTCCTCCTGCTTCTTCTCCCTTCTGTCTACAGGCAGAAAAATGGGACATCTCTGGAAAGGCTCATCCTCAGGGAGCCAGACCTGAAAAACAAGGAGAAGTAAAAGGTTTAACATCAGCACATAAAACCATCAGGAAACACATATTCCTCACCAAACTGGCACTGCAGGAGGAAGTCACACTGCAGGCTTGGGAACACTTCCCAGGAACCTCTCTGCAGCACAACCCTTCCATCCATGAAATGGGAGCTGTGATACCACTCCCACAGCTAAAGGACACCAAAAGTGCAAAGGGAATGACTGCAAATTTGGAGAAAATTAGGTATTTGGTGTCCAGAGTCAGTCCCATGTGTTGGCAAAGTCCATAAATCCCCAAAAGACTGAAGGTGTGACAATATCAAAAGGTTACTGAGAAATCACCCATTCCTCTGCTTCAAGGTTCATACTCAAGAGATTGCAGACAGTATTTCATGGAGTGGGGATACCTGGAGTCAGTCCTCTTGGGACTTGGAGTGAGAAAAAATGAATCATGTTCAGTGCACTGAAGCATTTCCTAACTGAGCTTGAGAGAAAGGCAATCCCAGCTACTTTAGTCAGGGCCAGGGGAATTTGAGGTGCACGTGGGTGCTCCAGGCCAGCTGTACCACGCCCAGAGGTGACCTGTATTGCTGTTAATGACTCCAAAAACCTCACTCAAGCAAATTAAAGACCATGCAGCTAATAAAAGATTTTGAAGAGCATTCTGATTTTAAACTGAATTACTCCAAGGTGAGGGCAGTGACAGCAATCCTCTTTCTCAGTACAGACACAAGAAGTCAAATCTGTGGGATGATACTAAAATCATTTGTGTGTTGCACTGATCATTCAGAAGCAGAAGCCATCCCCTTGCCTGCCAAATACTTCCTGGGAAGATCAGACTTCCCTACCAAAACACTCTCTCCATCAAACATTGGAGACAAACAACAAGGCTGTTCAGTCTGGACAGAAGGTGTGCAGACCTCAGAGCACCTTCCAGAATCTGAAGGGGCTACAAGGAAGCTGGAGAGGGATTCTTCATCAGGAACTGGAGGCACAGGGCAAAGAGGGATGGATCAAACTGAAAGAGGAGAAATTTGGGTCAGAGAGATACAAGAAATTGTTCCCTGTGAGGGTGGGGAGCCCCTGGCACAGTTGCCCAGAGAAGCTGTGGCTGCCCCTGGATCCCTGGAAGTGCCCAAGGCCAGGTTGGACAGGGCTTCGAGCAACCTGGGACAGTGGGAGGTGTCCCAGCCCATAGCAGGGGCTGGAACTGGATGGGATTTAAAGTCCTCCCAACCCAAATCATTCTGGGATCCTCTAACTCTGTTATTTGAGCCATCCACCCTTTGATTACAAATAAAATCCTCTCTCCTGAGCCCTTCACACTTTTTTCACCTTCTGGGGAGCTCTGCCCCCTGCCTGGGTGAAAACCATCTCCAGGGAATAGTTCCCTGACACCACAAGGAGCCCAGGTGTAGTCAGGAGGGAGGATCTGCAGCACCAAACCCGAAGCCTCAAAGAGCAGCACAATTTTGCTCTTTACTGGTGCAGCTCCAGGAGGATCCAGACAAACCACGGGCAAGCCCAGAGTAATTTTATCCTGATATGCCTGTCTAAACCACAGATAGCTCTTCAGGAGGGTTCTCCCTCACTTGTTAATTTAACGCTTGATATATAGGAAAAATTAGAATTAAAATGTGCCTGGCTGCTTCCTTCATTCCTGACTCCATTTAAAAATATCTCACATCTTGCCACAAAAATGAGCTAAACTGCTTGGAGAGGTTTTAGAGCCCGCATTTTATTTTTAGACAAGTCTGTGTGATTTAGGATCCTAAACTCCAATGAAGTTTTCACAGATCTGATTACCACATTTAAACCCCAGCCCTGGCGCGGGAGGAGAGACAGGTCTCTGCTGCTTGGATCAAGGAGTGGCTTGGGGTGGAAGGGAGCTTGATGACCATCCCACTCCACCCCCTGCCATGGGCAGGGGCACCTTCCACTATCCCAGATTGCTCCAAGCCCCATCCAACCTGGTCTGGACACTTATAGGGATCCAGGGGCTGCCCCAGCTGCTCTGGGCAAGCTCTCAAAAGACCCCAAGGGTGTGGACCTGTGAAAGACAATCCAGCCAGGTAGGGCTGAGTCCCAGAGGACAAAGAGCTGGAGTTAGGTTTAACAGGAGACTTTAGGCAGGGTAAGCTGCACCCAAAGCCTGCTGCTCCTCCTGCCACGGGGACAGCAAGGGAAGGAAGCCAGACCCCCGCCTTGCCTTTCTCCGGCTTCCCCAAGGCTCTCCAAGCAGCTGCCGCCTGCACGTGATGCCACGGAGAAGATGCCTGAAGAGGCAGAGGCAGTTCTGAGTTCCACTGCACGCTTCTGCAAGAGGAGAAGACAAGGACTACACTGGACCCTCATTAATCCCAGGAGATGGAGACCATGGGACCGAAGGAGCCGGCGGGAGCCCCCACGTCTGCGCCGCACCGGTGACGAGCGGGAGCCTGGGTCCTTCACAGGCACTTCTGGGATTTCTTATTAAAAACTGAATTCTTGGGCTGGGCACAAAACAAAAGAAACTCGAGGCTTAAAGCATTATGCAAGAGCCCCAGAAGTGGCCACGGGTCAACACTGTGCCACCAGAGAAGTGAATTCCAGGATACTTACGTCCCTCTCCACCGCTTTGTTTTTCCCATAGCCCACGGAACGAATGGAGATGTTGCAGCTTGGAGAGCCCGGAGTGGAGATGGTGGGTGAGGAACAAAATCCATCCCTTTTGAAATCCACGGAGTTAAGCATTTGTGAGAAAATGTGTTCTCTGCACTCATCAGGAGGGGAAAGACATAAGAAGGGAAGAAAAAGAGAGGAAGAGACAATGAGAAAGTTCTGGTTTTAATCGTGATGAGCCAAGTGCAGAGGATGGAGCCTAAACAGGTTTTCTGACCCAAACACAGGGTAGACTGTGAGGTTTGGCTGCTTTTCCAGGAAATCTTTGCAGAAAGCTGCCACCCAGTGCCTCCAAGTAAAGCACAGAGATCACAAGAAAGGCAGTATCCTGGGAGATGTGTGGAAGGACAGTGATCGGGGAACACTTCGTTGTCAGAACCTTGCATTTCAAAAAGGAAGGGCTGGTGATAAATATAGGTTGGGAAGACAAAAAAAAAAAAAAAAAGTGTTGGGGGAGATACGTAAAAAATCTGGGTCTACCAGATGATTAATTGATCAACTGATCAAGTGTTTGATCAATAAAAGAGAGAGGACTGTGCCAAGGACTGAAACAAGGAAGGTGATAAAAGGAAGGAACAAAGGCCAGAAGAAATCCCATTAAGGAGCGCCCAAATCATCTACAATGCCTCTTCTCCAATAAACAGCAACACATTTAAATCTTGCAGCATTCCCTAATTATTCTGGACATGAGCCTGGAGTGCTGCTTTCCCTGGGAAGTATGAACTTGTCCATGAAATGCCCGTCTTTAGGAGCACAGGAAGTTTTCTGTATTTATGAAGCAGACACCCATTTACTGGGGCTAGTGTGTGCCCTGAACAGGAGAGGTGCTACAGCTACATGAATTTATTGACAGCAATTTCAGTTTGACCAAGTATTTCCTTCCCTGGAAAGGTAAATGATCTATGGATGCTGCCACCCGAGCATCCTGAGGGCTGGGCAGGGTGGCACATTAATATCCAAGAGATGAGGGT
Organism: Phylloscopus trochilus trochilus; assembly: GCA_016584745.2. Classification (NCBI taxonomy): domain Eukaryota; kingdom Metazoa; phylum Chordata; class Aves; order Passeriformes; family Phylloscopidae; genus Phylloscopus; species Phylloscopus trochilus. Next base: position 2,045,352 of record WQNJ02000094.1, read on the forward strand.
CGGGTCTGGGTGCCGCTGCTGCTGCAGGGAACTGGAGGTTCCCCAGGTTGCCACAGCAGAGATGGACTTGGCTGCAAAGACCTGCATCCTGAGATATGGGGAAGGGGAAGGAAGTTTTCCAGAAGGAAATCTAAGTTGTGCCGGAATCAGCACTGAGTGATCATCACAAGGGTGAGCCATTAATGATCAATCCAAAATCTGCGTCTGTTTCCTTCCTTGAGCACAAAACGGGGCCAGGCAGTTAAACTCCACTGGTCTCTCTGCATAGAACCAAATTCAATTCATCAGAAACGCAACACCCGAGCAGGAATTCCCATGTTTGCCTAGCTCCAAGTCCAAACTGCAAAAAGCAGGTGCACAAAGCAGCAGTGTTAGCCCAAGGGGTGCAGGCAGGGTACCCTGAGTGTGTATCCATGAGGGGAGGCACTCCTGGGGCTGGTGACTGACTGCCTCAGTTCCCACTCTGGTCTCTCCCAAGGGACCTGGGGAACTGGGGTTTCTCTGGCTCAGCTCCATTCATCCCTGCACAAGGGAACCTCCTGCCTCACACCAGGCACCACAAACAGACCAGGCTCACAGGCACCAAGCTCCAAAGTAAAGCAAGGCAATCTGCAATAAAGAAGTCCCAATATTTGTAAATACATCCGTCCCTCATGCACAGCACCAGCTAATCAGGGAGTCAGGGCATGACAGAATGGCTTGGGTTGGAAGGGACCTTAAAGGTCATCTCATTCCAATCCCCTGCCATGGGCAGTGACACACCCCAGTTAAAAAAAATAAACTCTCAAAAGGATCTGACACTTTAGGAGTTAAAGACAGCAAAAGGGCCAACCTGCCTGTGGCCAACAGCATTTCCAACAAGCTCCTCTTGAAAAATTAGCACCACCTCAGCTTCCACAGCTTTCTTACAATTCAAACCCAACAGCTTCAAGGAGAATTGGAAATTTCTCAGCCAGGGTGTCTCTCATTCTTCTTCCTGCTTTCTTTCTCTGCTCTGTCCCAGCATCCAAGATGTTTTCCTGGTGGGGGTGTAGAACGTGTGTTATCGTGCCTGGGTGAGGAGGGGAAGCAAACAGGAACCTGTGTTACACTCCAAGACAGGGCTGATTAATTTGCAGTTAACATCCGCTCGCTTCATTATCCCTTCATCGGAGCCTGACAAATGTGCAAACAACAATGAAAAATAGAAATTAATAGGAGTATTAGCACTGCACACAACCTGCTATAGATTTAATCCCCACAACAGAACATATGGATGTGTTACACCTTCTTTCTTTGTAATGACCTCATACCCACCCTCCTGTCCTTGGGCATAAATCTATTTAAATTTAAAGAGATCTATTTATATACACACGTGTGTGTGTGTGTGTGTGTCCGTGTCTATCCAGATGCATGGGTACACCTGGAGGGGAAGGTTTGCTCATCACTTATTAATTGAGGCTGAGAAAAGCACTTGGACTAAGCTAAAGCACCTGGGCAATTTGACCTTCTGTTCCCAATGTCTCAGTGAGGGAAGGGACCTGTGGGGCCCTGTCCCCACTTGGCTCCACACTGAAGGAGGAGCATCGGCACAGGCTGGGAGCAGAGACAAACACCCTGATGCCACTAAGCATCCCCCCCACATCGTCCTGTCCCCAGGAGAAAAGGCATCAGGGCATTTCTTCTCCTCATTATTCTCATTTTCACCTCCTTTCCATGGTTTTTGGTGCTTGTCTGCTTGGCTCAGAGGGTGCTTTTCACCAGGACACCACAGAGAGCTCACGAAGGAGCCGCGTTTCAGTGGGAAGCGGATGCTGTCCCATTTTTCTGTAGGCATCTCCTCCAGCCCTGCTGCTGTTTGAAGAGGAATGTGTGGGCTGGGAGGCCAAGAGGTGATTAAAAAAATTATATTAGAGCATGTTTTTGCCAAACCTCTGTAGTCCCTCGAGTCAGGCAATGTCACCGCAACAGAGCGAAAATCCACAGTGGGGAGTTGCCTGGGTGTTTGTATATCCTCCAGGAAAACCTGAGGGTCTGGAAGGAAACAGGGAATTTCAATCATTGCTACTTTCCTCGCTGAAATCCCCTTGAAAGAAATGCTATTGAAAGAGCTCCTCATCTACCCTTCAAGGTGACCTGCAAATGAGGAAAAACGGGTTTGTGGCCTTATTTTTGGCTGAGTTACGAAGGCCTGGAAAGTTGGCAGGGATTGGAAGCAACACTGGGATTTCATTTTCTTTTTCTCCATTTTTCGATGGGGTTTTTTTTGGGTTTTTTTTTTCTGCTAGAAATGCAGTTCTTGTTTTGCCTGGCACTTGGTGGGCAAAGAGAGAACCCGTGAAATCCAGCCATGACAGGGCACTGACACTGGTACATCTGAAAGAAGGACACACAGTCACACCAGCTGCTGGTTTGCCTCCAAAGGAGGAGATGGAATACTTTTGGCTTCAGGAGGTTATTTCTAGGTAGGAGAGAAAGCATTTGTTTGGCTTCTTTTGGCCTCTGTTTAACTCTCTGATCTAAGGAAATCTTGGGTGAAAGTAAGTCTCTGATAAAGATCTAATTCCCTTTCTTCTTTCGATGCCTACTGGGGGAATTCCCATGTAAGTAGGGCTGGAAGGAGTAGGAGGAGAGGGGGAAAAACCCTTGTCTATGTCAGGAAAAAAACTGACTCACGCTAATAGCTCACAGGGAAGGAAGGAGGCAAACATCAAAATGCCTACGCGGAAATTTGGAGAAATTAGAAGCAATTAAATACTCTAAATCAGAGGGCTCTGACCTTGCTAAGAAAGAAAACCTGGATGTGGCAGCCAAAGATAAACCAGGAAAAATAAAGCTTGGGCAAGAGAGGAGCAGGGACATTGTTCAAACCAGAGCGGGTTTGGTTTGTAAAGCTCTGTCAGGGAGGGAGACCCTGCCAGAGGATACCAGACCCGAGCTCCTCACCAAAGCCAGAGAAGGGCATCACCCCCTGTGCCACCTGGGTGTCCCCAGAGGTGGCAGCCCCTGTGGGTGCCCTCAGCCTCCCCACCCCGCTGGCCGAGCGGGGCCGGGGCCGCCCCCGGTGCCTGGCGGGTGACGAGCAGCAGCAGCAGCTCTTTTTCTGTCTCACGCACTTATTTCAAAGCTGAAAGAGCCAAAAAATATTTGAGCCACCACCAGCGACCTGACCCTGCTCTTCTGGGACACCCGAAGTGTTTCACCATTGCAGGGAGGGGCTGAGCTCTGGTGGCACCACCTCTGACCACGCTGGGTGAACAGCAGCAGGGCCACCCTCCAGGAGAGGGGACAACAGCCCGGGCACAGCAAAGACCTCTCATTGCCTTCAAGCTGTTTTTCCCTACAGAGAGCAGCACCACAACACAGCAGCCTTCCCTGGGAATGGAGATCCCTGATTTTCCAGAGGCCTTGTGGGGTTAGAGAGGAGGGACACCAAACCTGCCACCAACCGAGAAATTTGCACTGGGATAGCCTAAAGAGCTGTCCACAGCTGCCAGAAAAAGTAAAAATATCTGATTTAACTGAATCTCATTTTTATTTTGCATTTTTAGAGAATTCTTGCTCTTGGGAGGAGGTGTCCATCATCCCTTATTCCAGAAGCCCTCACTTATTTCCACACCAGTTCCACAAATTTAGTTTTCACAAATCTAAATTTTTCCCGCTGAAAACCAGGAGGCTGGATCCTGGCTTGCAGCTCCAGAAAAGCAGTGACAGCAAAAGGCAGGACCTGGCTGCTCCCAGGGTCTCCTACCAGGGGTCTGCTCCACCAGGTGGTCCCAGTTCCTCAAGCTTTGCCCTCTCTGAGAAATGTGAGGATGCCAAATAACCATGGGAAGAGCTCCTGGGGTGGGAGGCTGAGGAAGAAGGGCTGAGGAGGCACCAGACAGAGCCCACTGGTGCCCATTTATCCCCTGGACAAGCAGATCACTCCGTGATTTCACACAGACATCATTTGGGAAAGCCAAAATAAAGTGATTTACTCACCAGTCCTGACACCGACACCACGCAGGAATTCTCTGAGCACAGGAAAGGAGTCGGGAGACAGTGCTAGGGAAAGAGCTGGGGAGCTGCTGAACCCTGTTCCCCGTCGGCCAGGAGCGGGGGTGTCATCCAGAAGGAGAAAAAAAAACCAAATTAAGCAGCACTCTGAAAATTGTTCAAATGGGTCATTAGACACAAGTGCAGGACACCAGCCCAGACAGGATGGGACCACCCTGGAATTCCAGCAGGAATGAAGTTGGGAGCCCCTGACAGGTCAATTGAGCGGGGAGCCAGGCTGGGCCTCCTCAAGGACCTTCTCTGTTGAGAACCACAACAGCAGCAAGATCCTCCAAAAAGTGCAAGTCCCAAATCCAAAGTCAAGCCACTATTAAAGGAAAGACATTTACAAGATCTAAAACTCTGCTCTGCAGAGGCATTAAGATGTTGGAACTAAACCTGCCTTATTCCCGCTCGTGGTTGCATTTTAAGGAAACCTTTTAAAAGGATTATCTTCAGGAACTCTCTTTCAACAGCCTTCCCTTTAAGAGTCCTTCATGGTGATAGCACTATTAATTATGCTATGTGATATGATTATGTATTTGTTCTGGTCGGGGTTGGAAGCAGGAGGCAGGGGAACATCTGCAGGTGTCACTTCCAACACGGGAACCCCAGCCTTTGATGTGGAGCACGGGCGCGTGGGCTCAGCGCAGGGCAGGCACCCTCCAGCTGCTGGGCTTTCCAGTGCCACCAGCCTGCTTGGCCTGGGGGGCATTGCCTGCTGCCTTTATTGGCACAGGGAGTTTTGGGAAAGGCTGGCGAGGTCCCCCCCGAGCATCAGCTTGGAGCTCTTCAACGGCCGCCGCCAGGAAAATTCCGTGCAGATCTATATCCGTATCTGGCTGGAGATAAAGAGGTATATTTTTATCTACATATACAGAGGCATTTCCAAATCTGTCTGTCTCTCTATTTACCTGCTTTTAACAAGGAAAAAAAAAAGCAAAAAAAAAAAAAAGCAACTTCTTACACGTCTCTTGCCACTGCATTTAAAGCAGAAAAAGAAGTTTTTCCGCATCCCTCCACTCCCGGCCTTGGCGAAGGCGTCCGGGAAATGACGGATGGTTTGGCAGGCTCTGTCTTTGGGAGCACTGCTCATCCTTCCTGGAGCCATCCCTGCCAGCAAGGGCCATCACACCGAGAGCACAGGGACAAGGAAGTCACCCCTGTCCCCACCTCATGCTCGGAGAGGCAGAGCTCGCCCAGGTGGGGCTGGTTTGGTACCTGGCGGTGTCGGGGCAGAGGTCCAGGTTTGCTCTCCGGCCACTCTCCTGCAAGGGAATTTGGATCTCAGCTCCAGGTACCATCCAAAACGCAAACAGCTCCAGCCGTGGTGGCCCTCGGATTTGGGAGGTCAGGGGCCGCCGGGCTGAGCCGTGCGCTTTGTGCTTGGCTGAGCTTGCACCAGAGAACACCCAAAACATGGGCACCGTGGGCGCCCCAGCCCTCCCAGAGCACACGTGCTGGCAGTTCAGGGAAGTATTTTGTATTTAAACCCAGCTGTTGTGCTCCAGTTCAGAGCCGGTGCCTGTGCTGGGGTATCACACATCTCATTGCATATCTGCAGCACAGGCAGGCTTGGTGGGTGGTTGGAGCCGGGGCCGTGGGTGTGTGAACGCTGCAAACAGCTGTACAATACCTCTGTGTTACATTTTAGAGGCAGAGGATGAGCTGTTGTTAGCTGTACAATACCCGTGTGTTACATTTTAGAGGCAGAGGAAGAACTGCTGGTAGCTGTACAATACCTGTGTGTTACATTTTAGAGGCAGAGGATGAGCTCTTGGTATCACACAGGCACAGGGACGCAGCACATACATGTTGAGCACACAAACCCCGCTCTCTGGATATTATACATGTACATACAGACACATCTGTAACACCTATACTGCTTATATTACTTACAGATATACACTGACTTCTCTTTTTTTTTCCCCCAACTAAACCGTTTTCTTTTTCACACTGCTAATTTACTCAAAGTCTGGAACATAAAAAAGGAGCTGGGGAGAGGAGGAGAAGGGAAACTTCACTTTACCTACTCCAGCTGAATCTCATATAATTTCTTTTTTTTACGGAAACTTCATTGTATATTCCAGAAAAGTATATTGGTGAGGTAGGTTTACCAAAGGCAGAGAGAATGTGCAGGGAGTGAGAAAGTGAATTGATGGATGGATGGTTAAATGAATATAAATGAACTGATACCTTTACAGGAAAATAACATTTCTTTTCCTTTTTTTTTATTCTATAGATCAGTGGGTTTTGTATCTGTAATTCTTTCATATCAGCAAAGAGGAAATAAACTCCCATGTAAATCATTTTCCCCCCATCTGGAAGCATATTAAAAGCATGCCTTTTTTTTTTTTTTTTTTTTCTTTTAAGCAGAGCCTTTTTTTCCCCCCTATTTGCTTATCGGTTCATCCACCATTACATTTTAAATGAAATTGCAAGACCCCCCTCTCCTCCTTCCCCCCACCCCCCCACCAACCCCCCTCCCCGCCTCCCAAATTCCGGGCTGATGTCGGAAAGAGGGAATCAGCCTCTCCCATGCTTTAGAATAACTGACCTAGATTCAATTACAGATAGACCCGGCGGAGAGGACGGCACCTCGCTGCCTTCTCAGGGGTCTCTTAAAAAAAAAAAAAAAAAAAAAAAAAAAAAAAAAAAAAGGCAGAAAATAGGAAAATAAAACACCCCCCCCCCCCCCCCCCCCAAAAAAAAAAAAAAAAGAGGAGAAAGAGGAGAAAAAAATGAGGCGGGGGGAAGAGAAGAACAGACGCTTCCCACCAAGTGCTGCAGGCGCCTGAGCATCCCTCGCCCCGCCGGAGCCCAGCAGCGCCCGCACCGACGGCGCGACCCCGCCGCTGTCCCAGCGGCAGGGACGGGGGATGCTCGCCCTCCCCGGGCGGGTTTTTTGGGGGGCCGCCTGGCCAAGGACAGCTCTGGGGAGGCGGGGGAGCCCGGCGGTTCTCCCCGCTGCTTCCCGGGCGGGAGCCAGGGGCCAGCCGGGAGCAGCGCGGAGCAGCGCGGAGCTCCCTCCCTCCTTTCTTCCCTTCCCCCGGGAGCGGGCCGGCATCGGGGGGTCCCGTCAGGCCGCCCCCCACTCCCGGGGGGCTGCCACCGCACGGGGAGGGAGGAGAAGGGGGGGCTCGGGGTCCGCAAGGTTTGTTTCATTTCAAAGTGGGACCGGGGCCGCTCCAGGACGCGCCGCTCGCAAATATAATCTTCATATTCAGTTCAATGGAGTCTCCTTATAATTTACAGCGGAGAGATAAGGCTGGAGGATGCAATGAAAAAAAAAATCTGAAGTCATCCTCTCCCCCCCTGTACTGCGCTGCACCTTGGGCAGCGGAGCAGAATCCAGAATCTCAACTTCTCCCGACATATGTTTCCAGCAGATAAGTAAACAATCTGGACGTGAAATGAAAATTTTAATTAATGCAGTAATGCTATTACACCTCAAGTGTGCAAATCCCATTGCCTTGCGCTGTGACAATGGGTGGGGAGGAGGAAAGAAGGCAGACAGACAACAAACCACAAGCAAATTCTAATCTGGGTTTTGCTTTTCACTCGGCTCCAATTGTTTTCATAGTTTGTTTCCTTTGAATTAATCTCATCCTTATATTTCAATAATTACCAGCTACTCATCTCTTCCCCTCTTTCTCTCACCCACTCAAAGAGCCGGCTCCCGCTCCCTCTCTCTTCTCTTTTAAATTGGGATCAACCTGGATTTAATTTCGGGGCTTTTAGGCGTACACATGTTGCCTTGTTGCAGCGTGGACCTGCACAGACCCTGCACGTTATTTCTTGTTTAGCTTTCCGAACGACGAGCGTTCGGGAATAATGAAGGAATTTTTTTTTCCCTAATAAAAAGGGAAGGGAAAAAAAAAGAAGAAAAAAAAAAAAAAGAGAGAGAGAGAGAGAAAGGAATAATAATAATAATAAAGACTGGGTTGTCCCTTTGATGTTGGTATAAAACACCCCAACTGGAATAGAGGCGTGTGAAGGGGAGAAAAGAGGTAAAATTAAGGACCGAAAGAGAGAAAAAATAATAATAATAATAATAATAATAATAATAATAAAAAGGGTAAATTACAGACACATCAAAAGCCCCGGGGCTTCCTCGCTGCGGAGCGTGGCGCAGCGCGGGGAGCTCAGCCCAGCGTCCCCCGGCGGCCCCGGGCTCCTGCAGCCCCCCGAGGGGACAGGGAGCAGCCGGGGCTGGGCTGCCTTTACCTCAGCATCGTAAGCGTTTGGAATGATTTTTTTTGTGGGATTTTTTTAGGAGGGGCGGTGAGGGACGCTGCTGCCGGGGGGACCCTGGTGCGGCTCCCTGCCCGCGGGACCCGCTGCCACCCGCAGCCCCTCGGCAGCCCCGCCGGGGTCCCCGGCCCGGCCCGGCCGGTCGGGGCCGCTGCCAGCGGAGGAGGAGGAGGAGGAGAAGGAGGAGGACGTGTTTCTGATCACCGCTTACTTTTAAACACTACAATCAAGGAATGTAGCCAGGAGGTCGGGCCTGGAATAAAACCGTAAAATCAGAATCGCAATCTTTTTGATGTTTCAAAGTCTCTTTGAATGCCTTTGATACACTCAATAGCAAATTTACTGGGCTATTATCACTAATAAGCAGAAATAAGTAATATCTCTCAGAGACTTCTATGGGCTTAATGTGTCCTTTAAAATAAAGTTTTTTTAACATCACTTAATTCCCCTTCTGTCTTTGTCTCTCCTGCAGCAGAGCTCCCTGGCGATCGCACAGCTACACCTGGGAGCCAGCGAGGGCTCTCCCGGCCCCCTCGGCCTCCCGAGATCTCTTCTCCCCCTCTCTTATTTGTTGTTTTGTTTAAAAAAGGGCCAGAGCGGATGGTTTTAAGTGTCTAGGTGGTCCCGCAGGCAGCACTGAACCGAACGAGGAGAGGAGAGGAGAGGAGAGGAGAGGAGAGGAGAGGAGAGGAGAGGAGAGGAGAGGAGAGGAGAGGAGAGGAGAGGAGAGGAGAATAGTAAAAAGAAGAGAGAGAAGAGAAGAGAAGAGAAGAGAAGAGAAGAGAAGAGAAGAGAAGAGAAGAGAAGAGAAGAGAAGAGAAGAGAAGAGAAGAGAAGAGAAGAGAAGAGAAGAGAAGAGAAAAGAAAAGAAAAGAAAAGAAAAGAAAAGAAAAGAAAAGAAAAGAAAAGAAAAGAAAAGAAAAGAAAAGAAAAGAAAAGAAAAGAAAAGAAAAGAAAAGAAAAGAAGGAACTGGGGCGGGGGGAGCGGCAGGAGTGACTCGGGCCCGGGGCCGCGGTGCTGCTCTCCCCGCCCGGCCCCGCTCGGCTCCGCGCTGCCTGCGCGGGGTTCCGCGGGTGCGGGCGAGGCTCCGCGGCGAAGCCCAGCCCGGGACAGCGCCCGGCCGCGCACCCAAGGCGTGGTGCGCATAACCCCGCGGCCTTTGTTTAATGATTTTATTGAAAGAAGGAGACAGTTGTGGGGAAACAGGTTTGACAAGGAGCTGCATTTCCCCCTCGAGGGAATAGCTTTTTTTCACCCCTCTCTCTCTCTCTCTCCCCCTCTCTTTCTTTCTGTTTTTGGTTTCCCTTTGACATCAAAGTCAGTAATCGGTTCATTGCAGTGTCAAGATCATTATTTAATTTATTTATCTCCACGAGTTAAATAGCTACACACCTGCAGCCGGGGCGGGAGGGTTGGAGGGATAACACGGCGCAGGGAACGGGAACGAAAAGGCGGCGAGCAGAGGCTGCGGAGGGGCGAGCGGGGTGGGAGGGGGACGGCGAGGCAGCCAGGGAAAGAGAATGAGAAGCAGGAAGAGAGGGAGAGTAAAAAGAGAGGGAAGTAGGCAAAGAGAAAGGGAGACGCAGAAAGAGAAGGAGAACAGAAGGGGAGAAGGGGAAGATGTGAGAGGGAGACAGAAGGAGGTAGAATAAATAAATAAAGATAAGAAAAGAAAGTAAGAAGGAAAGCAGGAAGGAAGGGAGGAAAGGAGGTGAAGGAGTGAAAAGGGAAAGGAAAGAAAAGGGGGAAGGGGAAAGAAGAGAGCGAAAGAAAGAAGGAAAGTAGAAAGGAAAGATCCCCGCCAAAGTTTCCAGCCTTGTCGCTCCGCGCTCACCACCTCGCCCCGATGTTTCCCCGAGGCCCCGGCCCCCACCGAGCCCGTTCTCCCCCGCAGCGGCCTCGAGGGGCTCCGGGCTCAGGGGCACGGGGCGTCCCCCGAGGTCCAGCCGCGGTGGGGAGCCGGGCACGGCCGCGGGGCCCCCGCTCTGCCCCGCGGCCGGCGTGGCCCGGGCGGGCCGGGGCCGGCGCTTCCCCCGCCCGGCTCTGCCTTGCGACCATTGTCAGACTAATGCGGGTGGATGTCGGAGGACACTGAGCTATCGGTGTTATCAGCCGGGCTGACAGCGCCTGTCAGCTGGGGTTACATCAGCGCCCGCCGCCGCCGCGCCGCCCCACGCCGGCCGCAGCCAGCCCCGCGTGTCCCAGCGGATCGTCCCGCGGCTCCCAGGCCCTCCCTAAGCCAGCTCCTTTAATTGTCCTCATTTGTAAGAGCCGTTTTGTCATGCTAAACAAGGCTGGAGCAGCCATTCTAACCTCTCCTTTCAGCCCTTTTCTCCTCTCCCCTTTTGTTTACCTTCGCCTGATCTCTCATTTATTTATCTATCTATTCTTCCCCCGCTTACCCTCCCATTCAAGCCCCATGTATGTTAATTGTGTTACGCCGTTTAATTCTAACATCGGTCTCCAAAGAGCACTTAATGAGCAAAGCACATCCAAACACGCAGCGCTCCGGCTATTCAGCCCCTCCAGACGGATCCTCCGCCTCTTCCTCCTTCCCCTGCTCTCTGCCCCCCGACTCCCTCCCTCCCTCCGCCGAGGCAGGAGCCCCCCAAACGCCGCTAATTGATCCGCACGAGATGCTGATTCCAAACCACCCCCTTCCAGCACCGCCGAGCGCGCTCTCCTCCCCGCTCCAAATTATTTCCTCGCACCGCTAAAACTTCAACGCCGCGGAGGCAACTTTGGGAAAAGCCGGTTCCCCGACGGGACGGGCCGGGGTGAGGCGGGGGCGAGCAGCTCCCCGCAAGCTTCGCTCCGCTCCGCTCCATCCCGTCTCCGCCCGCAGCCGCCTTTCCCCGACGGGCTCCGAGCGGAGCCCGACCCGGCGCGGCACGGCACGGCACGGCACGGCTGCAGAGCGGCCCCGGCCCGCGGGGCTCGGGGTGGGCGCCGGGAGAGCCGGGGGCTGCGGGCGGGGGTCGCTCCCGGCGCGGGAGCAGCGCCCGCGGCCCCCGGTGCGGGACGCGGGGCTGCGGCCCCGCACTCACACCACGCACTTGCCTCGTTTGATGACAGATTGTCTTTATTCAAAACGTCTTTGTTCAACAAATGAAAAGGTTTAACGAGGTAAAGTCCTGCCGGATACATCTTAGTTTCTGTTTCTTCTTGCCCAAGACATGGTGAAAACATATTGAAATCGTCATCGGTTTTTTATTCGGTTTTTCGTTATTGTTAGTAGTAGTAGTAGTAGTAGTATTAATTTTTTTTACAATTCTACTGCCTGACTTCATACCTGACGCTCTGTCTAAAGTAAACTTAGATCTAGTCTCACTGGATCACACAAATTTAAGGACTATCTGTTTTAAATTAAGCAAACACTATCATATGTTTTAAATATAAATGTTTCTCCCCGTCTTTTTTTTTTTTTCTTCTTTTTTCTTTTTTTTTTTTTAACTTTGAAGAGCCTTTTTTTTCTGACATGAAAAGCAATTTTACCTAGTAGTACGTGGTGGCAAAATATATATATATTTATATATATATAACACAGCTGATCTCGTCTTTCAATGTGCAAAAGGAAAACAACGAGGGAAAAAAAAAATATAAAATCAGAGTAAGACCGAGACTTCCCAAAGTCAAGTCCAAGTGACATGAGACCCTGGAGAACTCATAGACATTAAGAGAATAAATAAAAATCGAAACCGCCTCTCTCTCTCTTTTTTTTTTTTTTTTTTTTTTTTCTTTTTCTCTTTTTCTCCCCGCTTTGTCCCGAAAGGGCAGTTCAAGGTTCGCTTTTCTTTTCTGCTTTTAAACACATTTACAACTCTTACAAGCGCCGGGCTCCTATCTGCCCCCGCGATTGCAGATCCCCCCCGAGCCCGGGGCCAGCTCTCGTGGCGAGCTTTAGGCGAGAGCATCTCCGAGGCAGCGTCCGCGTCTGTCCCGGCCCGGCGACGGGCGGCAGAGTCCTGGTTCGGGTGGCCTTTTGCTCCTGCAGGTTTTTTATGTACATGCACACACGGAGGAATCCCAGTTGCAGCTGCCGGCCGGGGCGGGGGACACACGCACACACACACGCCCGTGGGGGTGTGGGTGGGTGGGTGGGTGGGTGTTACATGGCAGTCGCGTGTGCTGAAGAATAGGGGTCTATCCCAGTCTTGGTCATGCCTGGGAATAATATGTAGGCAACTGGAGGTTGCAAACTGGAAGCCGACCAAGCGGTACAGTTACATGGCACGACATAGCCCGGGTTAGTTGGCGAGGGGTGAGTGTGGGTGTGTTGGCTGGGGCAGCTCAAGCTGCCGAACGCCCCGTTCTGGTATCCCAAGGTGGAGGCGTAGGGCAGGGTGCTGGTGGCTAAGGTGTGAGGAACCTCAGTCATCTTCTGAATGGCGCTGGAGCTGAACTGGCTGGGGTCAAGTAAGGAGTAAGGTGCTGAGGTGGGAGGCAGGAAAGCCCTGGCCTTCTCCGGGGAGCTCAGCAGCGAGTCAGTGGCCCCCACGGGAAGCCCGGCGGCCTTTAAGGGATCTGTTTCCCCGAGGTAAGGCAAAGGGAAGACATACCTGTCCTTTTTCAGCAGGTTCTTGGGCTTGCGCCGGGGCCGGTACTTGTAGTCGGGATGCTCCTTCATGTGCTGCGCCCGCAGCCGCTTGGCCTCGTCGATGTACGGGCGCTTCTCCGCCTCGGAGAGCAACTTCCACTCCGCGCCCAGCCGCTTGCTAATCTCCGAGTTGTGCATTTTGGGGTTCTCCTGGGCCATCTTGCGCCGTTGGCCGCGGGACCACACCATGAAGGCGTTCATGGGGCGCTTGATGTGGTCGCTGGGCTTGGACATGCTTCGGCCGGGCGGGCGGGCGGGCGGCTCTGCGGGGCGCGGCGGCTCGGGGCGCCGGGCGGCGGCGGCGGCAGGACGAGGAGCAGGAGGAACGGCGGCAGAAGGCCGGAGGAAGCCGGAGGAGCGGCAGGAGCGGGCTCAGCTGATCATCACAGGTCCTCCGCCAAGGCCGTCCCCGGCGGGAGCCGTGCCGGGGCGGGGCGCGGAGCAGCGCGGAGCGGCGCGGAGCGGAGGGCCCGCGGGGCCCGGCGGGCACTAGGCGGGCGAGGAGCCGCCGGGCGCAGCACCGGGCCGGCGGTGGGGACGCGGGGCGGTGCGGGGCAGTTCAAAGGCGCGGGGCTGCGGCGGGCAGGCTGACATAGCGGCAGGGCGGTCACAGCGCGGCCGGGCGCCCAATCAGCGCGGAGGGGGCCCGCTTAAAAAGAGAGGGAGAGAGGAAGGGCGAGAGGAAGAGGAGGGGAGGGGACAGCGAAGGGAGGAGGAGGAAGGAAGGAGGGGACAGGAGGACACCCCCCCCCCCCCTCCTTCGCCTTCCAACGCGAGGATTAAAAGGAAGGCTTTTGTGAGTTGCTGCGCTACTAGCAGCGGTGGAGGAAGGGGGAAGGAGAAGGGGGTCGTCCCCATCTTCTTCATCCTGCCCCATCCCTGCGGTGCGCGGAGCGGGGCCGGTCCCGGAGGGCTCCGGGCTCCGCCGCCGCCGTCGGGGCTGCGAGCGCCGCGCTCCGCCGTGCGCCCACCGCTGTCCGCTTCCCCCCGCTGCCCCCGCCTTCCCCGCGCTCCCGGCCGCTCTCCCGCTTCCCCAGCCCCCGCCTTCCCCGCTCCGCAGCCCCGCTTAACCCCGGGAGCCGGCCCGCGTCCCGGCTTGCTTTGAATAATTGCCTGCCTCCCGCGAAACGCCCGTGGGGAAAATATTTATTAAATGGAAACAATTGTCCCGGCTCCCGGGGGGGACCGCGTTTGTTCCGGGCTTATTGGTTTTTAGCACCTGCTTTGGTTAACAAACCTGCTCTGAAAAGGCTCCCCCGGGCCGCCCCCCGCCTCCGCCCGCCCGCGCCCGGCAGCGGCCGGGGACAGAAACGAGATGTCGGGGGGGGCTCCCGGGACGAGCGGGGGGCGGCCGGCCCGGCCCCTCGGGGGTCCCCCCCGCTCCTCTCCGCCCGAAACTTCGCCTCCTGCCCGAGGGGAGCCGCCGCGGGCAGCTCTGTGCCGGGCCGCCGCTGCTGGGGGGCTCTCGGGCTGCCCCCCTCTCCAAATAATATCAATAATAATAATAGAATAAACCATCTTCGCCCTTATTTCCTCCTTCTTCGCAAGAAATGGCTTTCATTTCCCGGCAGAGCCCTGTGCTTGCGGAGTCGGGGAGGAGGAGGAGGAGGAAGATGAGGAGGAGGAAGAAGAAAGGGGCCAAGGATGTGGAGTCCGCTCACCTGGACGGGGCCGGCAGCGCCCGCGGCTTTGGCTCTGCTGCCGCCGGCCCCGTCCCAGTGGCTTTTTTCGTTGCGCCCAGAAATTCGCCGCGAATTTTCCAGCCCAAGCCAGGACCCCCTTGCCCGGCACGGGGGCGGCGGGCGGGACCTCCCCGTGCGGGATCCTCCCGCTCCGGCACCGCATCTCCCTCAGGGAAATTCGCCCCCGTCCCGGGGTGGGATCCCCCGAGCTCCTCCCCACCCCCAGCAGCCGCTGATGTTCCTACTGGACCCGCAAACAAAAAAGGTGGGTGCAGGCGGCCCCTTCCCGCTGCTGTCCCCCCGGGACCGCCTGCGACGTGACCCCTTCTCGGCGACCTCCGTGCCACGCGTGGCCCGGCGGGACGCTCGCCACGGGCCGGGGCTGGGTTGCCCGAGCGCTGCTCGCCCCGACAGGCACCCGCGGGCTTGGCCGTGGCCGTGGTAGGGTGACACGCGTGGGAACTTCTTTTTTACTCCACTTCTTTTTTTTTTTTTTTTTTTTTTTTCCGTGGAAACAGCGTTATCGGCAGCCCCAGCCGCCGGCGCGCTGCCCCGCGGAGCTGCCGCGCTCGACATCGGCGGGGGAAGCCGCCCGGAGCCGCTGCCCCTCGCCCCTGCCCTCAACATCGTGTGCTTTTCCCCTCCGACGGTTAAAACACGAAACTCCCTTCGCTTTTATTGTTTCTTTTCAAATTCTTCGAAGGAGGGGGAGAAATTGTGCCGCTCGTCATCCCTCGGCATGATTAAACGAGAAGGCGCCGGGCGTCGTTCTCAAAAATCCGGGCAGCAAAGCCGTTCGGGAGGGAGCGATGGCTCGCAGGGCTCTGCCTGCTCCCGAAAAGTCTTTCCAAATCAGTTAATGTTGCTTCGCAATATTAATGATAAAAAAATCGGCAGCCCGGCTTTCATTGGCTGCCGCCTCGCCGTGCTGCAGCACACACGCTCCATCAGCTCGGGGCATTTCGGGCTCCGGTTTGTTCATTTACATCCCATAAATGCCCCCGCTAAAACACACGTATATGTGTAGGAAAAAGACAGATTTCCTTCGAGATTCCAACGCTTTCACCCTGAAATACTTAAATACTTCCATTTTCCCCCCTAAATCCTTTGTCCAGGAAGGGTGTCTGTTGCAGCTGTACAGCCCCCGGGGTTGGATTTGAAAAACTTTGTACCCTTTTTGGGGTTTGGGGTTTTTTCCTTGGGGGGAGGCAGCAATTTGCAAGGCGGTGACTGAAATCCATTTCCCCTCGCCAGCTTGTTTAGACACCAAAACTAATGGTGCGATTATTATTCCTGAATGATATCATGGTAATGCAGAGAGATAAGAACGGCCTGATAGGGAAACATTAAAATTGTATTCTTGGAGATAGTTCATTTGGAGGAACTTTAAATTAGATGAGATCATGTAGCCCGAGATCCAGTATCAGCATAAATAGAGCTGTATTTCTGCCTTCAGCCTCCTCCTCCTCCTCACAGGAATCACGGTCGGGCTTGCAAACTGCCAAAAGTGAGAGCTGAAGAGCACCTAGAATCTGAAAATACCACCGATCCAAACTTTATTTAGGAAATAATGGATCTTTAAATAACTTCATTTTTTTTAATGCTTCAGGCACTGGGAAAGGGAGGGGATTTTTAATTGATTTTTAATTGAAGGAAGCACGTTTTGGAAAGACTTCCAGGCTTCTGGGGCTTTTTAGAGGCGCTGAGGACGCAGGTCCTGCTTGCTGCTCTGTGGGACCTGGTGAGATCCCCACCACCAGGAATGCTTTTTCCAAAGAGCCAGAATTAGCTCAGTGCACAGAATCCCACCAGGCATTGCAGGGGATGATTATATTCCTGCTTTTCCCTCATATCTGGTTATTTTACATGCAAGTGCACACATACATTTTGTTATGCGTGTGCCACATATTAAAAAAGACCCTTTTAATCACATGCCATCAAATAATATTTTCTGGGAGGGATATATGGAAAATATATGCACAGAGCAGCTCATCCAGGCAGCAGCACTGATGTGCTCACAGATACTGTGCAGAACAGACTGGATACTTACAGGTTATTCTTTTTGCATTTTTACAGTGTTTCTTGCCCAGTTTCATCCCCCCAACCCTGAAAAAGGCATTTATTCAACTCCAGCTATAAACAGTTACAGGGATCCAGCCTCCTGCATGGAGAGATTTAATGGAGCAGGTCACTGCCCTGTACAACCCTGACAGAAGAGGGGAGCAGTGATGGATGTGGCAGATTGGATCATCCCACGAGCTGCTTGCTCACTCTGGCCAGCAAGAGATGCCCCCTGGGAAGGCACCACCTTCCGTGGGAGAGAGCTGGAGAATAACTTGCCTCAAAACTAAATATTCCCCCTGGATTAGGACCTGGTTTATGCCCTGAGGCAGAAGTTTACAGCCCTTTCCAAACTTAATTTTTGTTCTGCACATTTTATCTATGTGTGATGCAACCTGATCCCATCCCATCCCTTCCTTCAGCACAGTGCTCTGTGCATTCAGCTCTCATTCCTCACAGGTGATCTGTTCATTGCTCTTTTGCAGCACCATTTATGTTTGTGGCTGGCTGTTAACGAGGAAGGTGATGGATATTTGAGAGGATTTCCCCCCTGGCTCAGGCTCCCTGCAGGTGACGCTCCTGTGGTGTGCCCAGTCACCCTGGGGAGCCACCAGTGCTGTGAAACCTGTGCCTCTGTGGGCAGGTCCAGCACTCTTCACTGGGGTGAAGGTCCTGATCAGTGAGCCAGTTCAATGTCTGACAGAAAAAAATATGCCTCCAATTATACCAGCCTTCCCAAAGCATCAAATTCAGCTTAGTTATGGAGTTACAGAATCATAGAACGGTTTGGGCTGGAAGGGACCTTTAAAGGTCATCAAGTACAAGCACTTTGCAATAAGCAGGGACAACTTCCACTGGAGCAGGTTGCTCAGAGCCCCATCCAACTTGAATGTTCCCAGGGATGGGGTCCCCACCACCTTTCTGGGCAACATGTGCCAGGGCCTCACCACCCTCACTGTGAAAATCCTCCCCCCTCTGTCTCTCCCACACCTCCAGTTCTCTGTGTGTGGCTGTGTGGAAGTGCTGCAGTGAGCAGTGAGAGTGCAGCCAGGCCAGCAGCCTCCCAGGGTGACACTGATGTCGTTGTGAGGACACCAGCCTGTGGCAGAGAGCACCAAAGCTGTCCCCACGGGATCAGGCAGCAGCTTGGACTCTGTGGAATCCACAAGGAGTCTCTGGATACCATCCTGCGGGAGGCTCCTGAGGCAGTGCCACCTCTGTGCCACCTCCTAAGGCCTTCCCTTAGCAACTTCAGCAGTTAAACCATGAGTGGCTGAAGAGCTCTTCATCCTTCCCAGGGTGAGAAATGCCTGGTGGAATCCCACTGGGAGTCCCCTGCCTCGCTGCAGAGCCCCATGGGTGCATCAGCCCACCTGCCCAGGGAAGGGTCCCTGGAGACCCCCCTGGATTTCGCTTTCCCTGCAGCAGCAGCAGCAGGAGGCAGAGGTGATGAGTCTCTCCAGTAAATAAGTGGATTCATTGTGGCCATGGATGTAAACCCAGGGGCTTGACACGGCATTGACTTCCCAGATATTGTATGGCCAGGGAGCTTCAGTCATTGTCAGCAGCATGAAGGGAAGGATAAAGGACCTGAGCTCAGGAGTGCAGAGCAGGCTTGTAAGGAGAGGCAGTATCTCTTATTAGACCAATTGATACAGTCAGAAAAATAAAAAAAAAAAAAACAGACAGGTTTTCAGGCACATGAGCTCTGAAACAGGAGCAACAACTTTCAAGGAAAGTGCCAAGGCTGAACTCTTTATCTCCCACACTCTCCCACCTCTGCTCCTGGGGAGGCTTCATCACCGTGATCCAGCCATCTTCCCTGGGATGCAGGGATGGAGCTCTGCACTGGGATTGCTCCCTGTGGTCCAGCCATCTTCCCTGGCAGGGATGGAGCTCTGCACTGGGATTGCTCCCTGTGATCCAGCCATCCTTCCCAAGGTGGGATGGAGCCCTGCAGTGGGATTGTTCCCAGCTATGCATCAGGCATGGAGAAACACAGGTCCAAAGCTGGAAGAAAAGCTCGGGGTGAGGAAGGGAAGTGACCTGCTGGGTTTGGTGTGTCAGGGGAGCTCTGGAGTAGCTTTTTCCTGGATGGCTGACACCAGAGAGGCCCGTGGAAAGCACGTGGTGCTCAGGCAGACACGACCAACTCTGTGTTCTGCAAACAGAGGACACACCTAAAATATTGTCTGCTTGTGTTTCTAACACAGTTAAATAACATGAGCAGTGGAGATCTGGCCACGATGTGAATGTATGGAGGAAAATGCTCATTCTAATGATATCAATATAATATAATATAATATAATATAATATATGTTATGTTATGTTATGTTATGTTATGTTATGTTATGTTATGTTATGTTATGTTATATATTATAGAGTATGTTATATATGTTACATGTTATATATTATATATTATTATATTGTATATTATATATATTATATATAATATAATACACAATATATTATATTATATTATATTATATTATATTATATTATATTATATTATATTATATTATATTATATTATATTATATTATAATGATACTCTCAACACCAGTTCAAAGGCTCAGGGTCCCTGCATGTCCTGTCCCCGAGTAGCACATTTTGCATTTGGATATCTGAATGAGGCCAGTGATGTTTAAAAGCAGCCACCACTGATGTCCCCAAGGGTGACCGTGCTGGAGCTTCAGAACCATCTGTTGTTTTAGTGAAGTGTGGTTAAATTCATGTCCACTCCATTGGTTTTGGATCTGTCAGCATCACACACAAGGTGGAGGAGGATTTTTCTGTCTGAACTGCCCTGTTTGGTCAGGGTGCCCCCTCTTGTGAACACCTGCCCCCTCAAACACAGCCAGGCTCCCAGCACAGCCAAGCTTCCCACCTAAATGAGCCAAACCATACAAGAACTGTGCAGTTTCTTCCCTGCTCTTCTCACAGACCCTGTTGTGGCAGAAACACAAAGCCTGTGAGAAGGTAGCACCTGAGACCCTTTAAAGAGCTTATAAACAGCCAATTTATCTTACTGGAAGGTCTCCAGACCTCTCCTCACTGCTCCTACAACTGTTCTTAGGGTGAAGCTCCAGGGGTGGGTTGGGGCATTTTCAGCACTGAAGACCATTTCTTCCCCATGACACATTCCTAGGAGAATGGGAATCCTGGGGACTCCCAGGACCACCAGTGGCTGCCTGCCACAATCCTGGAGAAGTCATTTGTCATGTGGTCCAAAATGACCTGGAAAACTTCCAGAGCCGCTAGGATTTAAGCATGTTGTTTAGGTCCTGGATTGCTTGAGCAGAACCACAGTTGTAAGAGATGCTCCAGCAAGAAAGAGATTCTCCAGCAAGCAAGAGGTGCCCTGTCACTGTGGGACACAATGAAGGAGACACGGACTCATCAGAAGGCTGTGTGGACTCCTAAGGAGGAGCCCCTAGGTTTATTTTCTAAACCTATTTTATACCTTTTACAAATGTGCCCACCTTAGAGGTGGGGACCCCTGGAACCATTGGTCACTCGTAGAGACCACCACGTGAAGTCCCTCCCATGGGAAAGCGTGTGGAAAACATGTTAAGTTTACAAACAGCGTGACCTTGTTTTCCCAGTTCTGTCCTGGGAACAGAATCTCCTAAAACCAAAACATGGCAGGCACGAATCGTGGCTACAGTGCCCCATGCTGCCCTCTACTCCATGGCAGTAAGGGACAACCAGAAGTGACAGATGCTCTTTTGCTTCAAGCTTGATCCCCTCCAAAATCTGTGCAGAGCACAGCGAACATCCCAATGTTCTCAGCAGAGCCAAGCCTGTGTGGCAAGCATAGCTTTGGGCTGAAGCAGTGAAACCAGGTGTCTTGGGTTATGGAACCAAAAATGTGTGTTCTATTTCATTTGCTGAAAGCAGTTGGAGAACTGTTCTTTACTCTGGGAGGAGGGGGGCAGGTGCATTTTGTTGATGGGCCAACTGTTCAAACCAGGTAGGGCAGTGTTTCTTATCTCTTTCACTGCTGCTGGGAGAATATTTTCTGCTAATGGACCATTAAGACACCCCTAAAAGCACACATCCCCAAAATAGATCCACATTCCATCATTCTATTGTGAGATGCTCCACCCAGTGGGGGGAGCCAACCATTCCTACCTGGATAAAACTGAGACACAGGGACACAAAGTATCCAGCTTCACCCGATTCCTGGAGGAAGACTGGACCCCTTCTCACCATCACTGGACCCCTTCTCACCACCACTGGACCCTTTTCTACAGGATCATCTCTACTCCACCAGAACCACATCTGCCACTCCAGAAGGACTCACTTTTGGACTGCTTCCAACACCTTGACCAACAGGGTGTCAGGTTGTAGCTCTGACTCTGTCAGGGTTTTCCAAAATTGTTGTTTGTTTGCTGGTTTGGTTGGGTGGTTTTGTTTTTCTACTACATTTGTATTGTTAATATTCCTAGTAAAGAACTGTTGTTCCCATTCCCAAATCTTTGCCTGAAAGCCCTTGATTGCAAAATTATAATTCAGTGGGAGTGAGGGGTTTACATTCTCCATTCTAAGGGAAACTCCAGCTTTCCCTGGCAGATACCTGTCTTTCCAAACCAAGACACCAGGTCCCAGCAGCCTCTCAGTGCTGCTGCTCAGTGAAAACTCAGCCCTGCCACTGACCTCACCTAGTGAGCCAGCTCTGGGAAAACCACAGGGCACGTACCCACCCAGGCAGTCTGAGAAGGACATGGCTTCCATCCAAGTGCTGCTTTACAGGAGCCCAGATGCCTCTGAGATGTCTTTTGTTTCTTGCCAGATGTTTGTGGTGGCATCCTGGAGCAAAGCTTCTCCCTGGCTCACCTGGGAGCCTGGGAATTGCCCTCAGAGGCTCAGCAGAGCAGAACACCTTGAACAGGGACGGTGTCCACACACTGCACGTAGGCTTTGTGTGGTGTTTGCTCTGAGGTGTCAGCTGAGAGTCAAGGGCCCTGGCAGAGATTGTGGTCTGGTGGGGAGCCAGCAGTGGGTCCCCAGCACTGAGGGGAGAGCTCCCAGTGTCCTCTCCAGGCCTGCAGAAGCCACTCCTCAGAGGAAGGAGCAGGGCTGTGGTCTCCAGCCACGCAATGGTCCCCAGCACCCTCCTTGGGCATGGGAGTGACCTCCTGCCCAGCCGTGCTGGGAAACAAGTCTGGAGAGCCAGGAGAGAGGGAAACAGCGTGCCAGATTCCAAAAATGAGTCACCCAGAGGGATAGAGGCAGCAAACATTAGGATGGAGAATTCCCAGATCCTCTGAGCCATTTGGAGATTCCCTTTGGTTGCAGCCTGGCTGAGATCCACCAACCCTGCTGCAGGACTGGCATGAGGGCTGGGAGCAGAGCTGCACCAGCTTGCAGCTTCCAAAGGAATTCCTGGTTTGTGCTGGACATGCCCTCTCCTGCCCTCTCCAGCCTGGTCCTGCTCATTCCACCACAGCATCCCTGACTCCCTTCTTCCCTGGCAAACAGATCCCTCTCTCCACAGGAAACTTCGGGGGAAGTCTCAGGAAGTAACTTTGGGGGGATGGTGCAGATTGCATGATCATGGCTTGAGGAAATTATTATATTTTTAATTAAATTTTGTGTGCTATGCACAGATACTACAGTAGTGGGCCCCTTTATCAATTGTTAACACGAATACTAATGAATACTAATGCTAATCATTTGTTTCTGGAAACAAATACAAAGATATTTGACGGGGGGGGGTAAAAAAAAAAAAAAGAAAAAAAAAAAAAAAAAAAAAAAAAAAAAAAGAAAAAAAACCCCGCACCTCTTTGAATTTTAACACCAAAAAGAATGAAAGGCATTTCAGGCGGGTGGCGGCAGAAGACAAAACCCCGCGGTGACAATGCGGTGACACTGAACGTGAGACACTCGCCTTAACGACTCCGGCTCGGCAGGGCCGGCCTCCCAAAATGACTCCAGGAACAACTCCAAGCACCTCAGCCCAAAGCTGCGGCGGGCGCTCCCCGGGAGCCGCAGGGCACAGCCACGGCTCCTGCTGGGGTCCGGCGGGCACCGGCGCCGGGACAGCTCCGCGCCGCCCGAGCGATGCGGCCGCTCCGCTCTTTATCCCCCGCGCTGATTTACAAGGCGCCCATCTCCCTCCAGTAGCTGCTTGTGCTTTACGAGGGTTGCAGATGAAAGCCAACGCGATTTCCACCCACCCAGCCCAAACGGGAAGGCGAGCGCTCAAGTAACCCTTTCCTAACCCTGGAGCCAGGGATTCTGCGGGGAGCGATTTAGCCGGCAGGAGATTCCAGGAAGGGCAATTAATGAAAGGCTTGGATGAAGCTTGTCTTGTATCTCGTTCCAAACGCGGCCATAGAGGTTTGCGCTGGGGCGGGGGAGGCAAACGTTAAAGGCAGGGCCTGCTCTGGAGCACACCCAGTCTGCAGCATCTGCGAATTTCTCCCCCAGGATAAATAACTGAGCTATCTCCGTCACTCGGGGCTGTTCAAATTATTCATAGCAAATAAATTACCAGGTGTATTTAGTCTGTTGTCGTTTCTCCCCCCACCTCCCCCCTTTCCTACCCGCTCATGAATCACTTGGAAATAGATTCTGATTTCTGCAAGTGTGTCTATTAGTCATGATAAGGAGCCGTGGCACGGCGCAGGCAGAGGCACGTGGCCGATGGGCTGTGGGCAAAGGCTCATTGCTGGCCTTGAGTCTCCATCTCGGAGGTGATTCAAGTCCTGCTGCCGAGACCCACTGGTGTTTTCCCCACTTCCTTTTTAACGAGCAATGGGAGCAAGAGGAGAGACGGCAGAGATGCTCTGCACAAACTTGCTCTGGCAGGTTGGAATGCCCTGTTTCTCCTGTGAGTGGGGCAGCTCCAACACGGGCCGTGACCCCTGCGGGGTTGGTGGTCCTCGCCAACGCCGCTCTGACCCACAGGCGTGTCGGTGCCCACCGGTGCATCCCGCATCTGAGCTTTCAGGACGGCCAACCAGCGCTGCCCGTGCTTCTCCAAGACTCAGCGCACCTGCAAGGTGTCCTGCAGTGCCAGCCAGAGCATTCCTGGGAAGGTGCATGGCAAGCGTTTCGTTCCCTCCTGTGACAGGGTCAGGCCCAGCGCCAGGCTCTGCCCACGGGAGGCAGAGCACCTCTGCCCCATCGCCCCTGCTCCAGCCCTCTGCCTCCACAGGCAATTCCTGCCCCAGCAGGCAGAACCAGGCTGCCCTGATGCAGTTCCCGTGTCCCGCTGCCTACGGATGGAGGGAAAACTCTGTCAGGGCCAGAATACGATCCGCACGCCCAACTTGGGCAGGCTGGCGAGGTGAGGGGATGCAGGTGGGAGGAGAGGAGGAGGAGGAGGAGGAGCTCTGGCCGCCCTTCCTCTGCGGCACGTGGCGCTCAGGTTCCAGGGAAAGGGAGACGTGTCTGATTACTGGGCAAACAATAGTGAGCAGCGCTATTTAAACACATCCAATTACCGCTGTTATTCAGCGGGCAGAGGCCGATGTGAGAATGTAAACACAGGGAGAGCAGAGAGGTCTCTGCCGGGCAAAGCTGTAGGAGCCTTGTAACTCTCCCCTCTGAAAAGGGATTTAATCAGCAGCTGCTCGTTGGCAGGGCAAGGAGGAAGAATGAGCGCTTTGTGCACAGCGCTGACTTTTCCCACTCCCCGGGGCACGCAGATAACTCCCCTGATCACCTCCCTCCCCTGGGAAGCGCTGCTTGATGGCACAGATCCGGCTGCCCCGTCCAGGCAAACACCGCCCGGGGCATAAGCCCAAAGGAAACATCTTCATTTCCCTCTGCTGCTCCGACTCCGTTGTGATCCAGAGGTTTGTGATGACCCAGAGATGCCCCAGGCCACCAGAGGTGCTGGGGGTGGAGGACTCTCCACTGCCCTACCCAGAGCGGGCCATCCTCTCCCCTCCCAGCAGGTGCTGGCTTTACTTCGGCAGTTTGGTCTCCGTGGCTCCTGCCCAGGAGGACACACCGAGTTTTCAGCCCGAAGGAGTTGCCAGCGGCCAGTTTTGCCAGGATCGAGGGAATTTGGCATCACTCAGCTCCGGCTGCAGTGACACGAGCAGCCGTGCAGCGAGTCCCTCTCTGCCTCGTCCTGCCTCTGTCATCCATTCCTCCAGCCACTGGCGTCCCTAAATCCCAGCGGAGCAGTTTCCAAGAGACGAACCCCACCTCAGCCCAAGGGGCTCCATCTGACCCCTTGGCGTGGGGACGGTTCGCTGCAGACGAGCAAAGCGGTCCCACGTGCTCCCCAAACGGAAGAATTTCCCCGATTTTATAGGATTAACGCTCTCACCAGACTCACAGGTGATTATTGCTCCCTTCGGTGCTTTCACATGGCTTGGAATAACGCCCCAGGGATCCATAACAATTAACCGACTCCAGCATCTCACGCTGCCGTCAGTCAGAGACACAGGAGGAGAGAGCCTCCAAAATGACTCAAAGCAGAGTTAATAAGTAGTTTAGTCCTTTTCTCTGCTGTTATTCCCATGTTAACACCGGCGCTGTCCCCCGTGGGATGACAACAATTTCTGCTTGAGCAGGAATTCACTGACATGAAGTGCAGCTCGCACTTTAGTTTCTGTGCATGCGCTGCTCTTCGGTGACACGTCCCCAAAACTAACCCCAAAGAGCAGGAGAAGAGGATCTTTCTTCTTGGGTGGCTTCTTCTGGCTCTGGGAGCATTCGAGCACGGTTCCCCTCAAGGCTGAAGGTGTGCTGAGTCCCGAGGGAAGGCAGCTGGGCTGTGCCAAGGCTCCTGCTGATCCCATCGCTGCCCTGACACGTGCGGGGAGCGTGGTGTTTTCTTCCCTTTACGGAGAAGGATTCTTTTCCAGTTAATCAGCCCCGGTGGTGTGTTTAATTGCTGCCCAAGGACTCTCTCTGAGTCATGCCATGCTTTAGTGGTTACCTGTCAGGTACGCGGTGCTGCCGGGGTCACAGGGCTTCGCTCCCCATCCTCTGCAGGATCCCAGGACAGAAGGGTCCAGGGATGACGCGGGATGGGAATGCAGCCCCCCGGCACGCCCCCCCAGGTGAGAACCGCTCCTGCCTGGCAGCAAAAAAACCGGCAAAAATGTGATCTGCTCCAGGTGATCTTAAGTCCCTTCCAACCCAAAATGAACCTATGAAAATGGATTGCAAACATCCTGCCCGCTTCCATTTTTCTGTTGCAGTTGCAAAATATTTGTGTTTCGAGTCCTATTCCCTCGGAAGGGTTTTTTTTTTATTCTAATACTATTTCAATTTCTGTTTCCCTTGCAAACCAGGAATGCTTCTCTGCGGGAAATTTTCCATTTTAAAAAAAGAATGGCTTTACCGATATTCCATATTTTGAAATCTACAATAAATCACTAAAAAAAAAAAAAAAAAAAAAAAAAAAAAAAAAAAAAAAACGGGAAAGGAAGAGGAAAAGTCTGCAAACTCAAATTAGGGTGAAATAGTGGAGATATAGTGGGCAGCGTTTATCTACTTTGAGGTGATTTTTGGAGAAATAAAAGCTCTGAAACACTGGAGTCACAACATTTCAGCATCGCAGCTCAAATAAAGGCAGAAGCAATGGGGGCCTGCAGAAGGTCATGCCCAACGTCCTGGTGTGACAAGGCAGCAATTTCCCCATCCCAGTGTGGGGCTGGTGGCACAAACCACCTTTGTAAAACACTCCCACTCATGTCTGGGGAAGGCGTGGATGGCACGGGCAGGTCCCGGCTGCTCCGAAATAGCTCAGTGCCACTGAAGTGAAAGGAGCAGCTCCAGACAGCAGCAGCCATGGCTTGGAGCTGCCAATCCAAACTGCCTGGCTCGGGGGAACAGCACAGCAACTCCAGAGCCTCGAGGGGAGAATCCGTGTGTCAGGCTATGGGGAGGCGCCAGAAACGTCTTAGGATGTGCTGATAGATGATCAAGGTTTAAAAGTCTGCAAGAATAAACCTGAGGGATGTGCACAAGGTGGAGACTCAGCTCTGTGAGGGCCCAAAGAGAGAATGCATCCACCTGGGTGCAGATATCAGGGAATCAGAGAAATCATGGAATGGCTTGGTTTGGAAGGGACCCAAAAGTTCATCTGGTTCCAGTCTCATTCCATGGGCAGGGACACCTTCTGCTAGCCCAGGTTGCTCCCAGCCCTGTCCAGCCTGGCCTTGAACACTTCCAGGGATGTGGCATTCCATCCACAGCTTCACCCTCTGATAGCCCCAAACCCACATCCCAGGGCTGGGGTTGCCCAGCGCTGAGCTCCTGCTCTCCTGTGGAATGGCAGAGCCGTGCCACGGTCTCAGGTGCCACAGGTCCCCCCTGAACCCCCGACACAGCCCCCAAACCCTGCAGGGGGGCCTTTGGAGAGCAGGGAGAGAGTCTGGGAAGCTCTGCCTGAGGATCCCGCTGTTTCCCTCAGTGGGAGCCGGGCAGCTCAGCCTTTGCGCTGCCGCGCTTTGAAATCTCCCCGGCGAGTTCCCGGCGGGAGGAGAGGGGCTGTGATCCCCTTCTCCCTGCTCTCCGACATCAGCAGGGCTCACCCCGCTCCTGCCTGCCCGCCGGGACCAGGAGGGGCTGCAGCGGGCTGGGCTGGGCATCTTTTCTTTGAAGTGGAGAGAAATCCTAAAGCTTTCATTCGGAGAGTGCAAATCACTGCTAAAAGCTCTCCCCTCTCTGACCCCCGTCTAGGAAACTCTAATCCAGCCTCACCGGCTTCACCGGTTCCCTTTTGTTTTTCGGTTGTTTCTGTTTTTCTTTCCAGCATTGACCTTTGAGTTCAAGCATAGCTGTCTCCAGCTGGAAACAAAACCGCAGCCCCCTTCAACCAAGAGGCTCACGATTTATTTAATTATTATGTTTTCACGCTGTTCCCCCTGTTTCTGCACCGTGAACACACTCTCCGAAGCCCCCGGTGCCGGCTGCCTGGTTTGGATTAGCTAAAACAGGTTTTTGCAGCGCATTACTGAGGTCACTTTGGAGCTCGGAATGAGGATAGTGGTAATCAGGGGGCTCTGGTAATCAGGGGGCTCTGGTAATCAGGGGGCTCGTTAGGCTCTGCTAATGAAAGACACCACCCTGAATCTATCCAAACCCGCAGTGGGTGGAGGGCAGGGGCCGTGGGGCCACCACAGCCGGTGTCACAGCCGGTCCTATGTGAAGGCTACGGGACAGCTCTGTGGCCACCAGGACAAGGCGACAGCTTTCCGCGGTGACCATGGCAGTGACGGAGGAGGGGACCGTAGGGGGCAGAGAACCAGACTTTTTTTTTTTCCTTGGCCTCGCAAGCAAATCCAGGAATTCCTGAGTTTTTCCAGGACTGCTGGGCTTTCCTCCAGGGCAGGCGGAGCTGCCAAATCGCGGCTTTCCCGGTGCTAATCTGGGCGATTAGCGCGGAGTTGCCCCGGGGCCCGGGGGAGCGCAGGACGCATCGCTGCACTCGCCGCTCCTGCCTCCCCCGGCCCCGCCGTGCTAAGCACGTTATCTGTGCAGGCCTGCTCGGGAGCCACGGCCCTTGGAGACGGAGCTGGAGCTCGGGCCGTGCTGCTTTCGGCGCCTCCTCCAGCCCGCAGCCCGGCCGGGAGGGCTGGAGCTCTGCACCAGCCACCGCTGGGCTCACCGAGCGAGTTTTCCTGGGAGAAAGCACCAGGCTGGGAGCCCTCTGTGCCCCGTGGGATAATATCCGATGGCGATACTGCCTGTTTGTGCCTGCAGGGTGATAAATCCCCATAAATGTGCCTGAATTAAAAGCAAAATGAGATGCCAGTGGCCTTCCTGCATCCTCCCTACTCACCCAAAGTTAAACCCGCTGATGCAGACCCCTCTGCAGAACCCACAAACTTGTGTTGGGTGCTTACAACCAAAAGACAGACTCAGGTTGTGCATTAAGGGCACATTAGAAGGATTTTGCACGTGCTGTGATGTCTCTGGTGACTTCTCCAAGGGTCTCCTGCTCTGGAGTGTCCTCAGAGCTGCTCCTTCCCTGCTCCTCTTGCTCCAGCCCTGGATGCTGCCGGCCCTTAACCTCCTCCTCCTCCAGCTCCAGGCACAGTGAGGTGACACTTTTGTCTTTCCTTACTCTCTGCTTTGCCTTGAGATCTGACATCAAGGTGGCTACTGGGATCAGCTGTCTTCTCCTGCTCCAGTTTGTCCCTCTGCCCCAAGCTTTTGGATTTCATCTCCTTCCTCATTGCCCCCTCCAAACAGAGCAGCAACTTTTCCAAGAGGTTTCTCACAGCTGGAGGCCTGAGTGGCAGCTGTTCCTCCTAACACCTCTGAAGGCAGCTTGCCCTGAGCCCTGGTGTGACAGCAGCACACAGGGAGAGCACAGAGCAGCACAAACGGGGAGCTCCTGTGGCCCTGTGCAGCAGGAGAGGATGACAGGGGCACTGCTGGCCCTGGAGCAAAGGACAAAGCACTGCTCCTGTTCCCCGGTGATGTTGTCCCTCCCATGGGGAGGGTCCTTGGTGGGGAGCAGGCAGGACCTTGCCCTGTGCTCTGAGTCAGCCCTGCAAGAGCCAGCCTGGGAAAAGTAGGACTTCCTTCACATTAAAGCCAAACTCACCCCATGTCTTGAGTCCTCTCCTTGCTGATTTCCAGCTGGGTGACATGGCTGATCTCCTGCTGCACTTGGCTGCTTTCCTTGTCCTTTTTTAGCGACTCCTTAATACTTTGGATTGTTCATGTTTTATCTTCTTATTTGTTTTTCTCTAATGCCAACCTTCTTTCATCTCCCAAAGACTTTCTCCCTGTCCCTGCCTTCCCTGACCAACTCTCCCTTTAGCTTCTTATTTTTACCTCTGAGTATCCTTTTGCTGATTTGGTGCTGTACCAAATCACTGCAGGGCCTCCTGCTTGTCTGAAGGCTGCACCGTGTGTGAGCCCAGATGGCTCTGCCCCAGGCCCACTCTCTCCCTGGGGGTATCACTCCCTTCCCTGGGGGTATCACTCCCTTCCCTGGGGGTATCACTCCCTTCCCTGGGGAGCATCTCTCCCACCCTGGGAGCACCGATCCTACTCTAGGAATATCGGTCCCACTCTGGGATCATCACTCATCAAGCAGGGAGTACCACTCCCTGCCTGGGGGCATCGCTCCCATTCCATGGAGCATCACTTCCACCCCGGGAAAGTCACTCCAGCCCTCAGGGTGCGTTCCCTGGGTCACGCCACTCCCTTCCTCGGAGTGCATCGCTCCCACACTGGGAGCATCACTCCTTTCCCTGGGGAGCATCACTTGCCCGCCGAGGAGCATCCCTCCCTCCCACGTGCCCATCTCCCCTCCCCGGTGTCCATCCCTCCCTGTCTGGTGTCCATCCCTCCCTCCCCGGTGTCCATCCCTCCCTCCCCGGTGTCCATCCCTCCCTGTCTGGTGTCCATCCCTCCCTCCCCGGTGTCCATCTCTCCCTGCCCAGTGTCCATCCCTCCCTCCCCGGTGTCCATCTCTCCCTGTCCAGTGTCCATCCCTCCCTCCCCGGTGTCCATCGCTCCCCTCCGGGGTCCCCGGCTCCCCCCAGGCCGGAGCACCTCTGGCTGCGCCCAGGAGAGGGCGCTGGCGGCGCAGCCCACGGCCTCCTTATTGCTGCTTATCTACAGCGACTTCACTGCTTTAACTTATTTTTTTTTTTTAGCTGCTTAGACTCCCATTTGCTCCTCCCTCCCCGTGGACGACCATTATCCTAATTTTTTTTTTTTTTTAGTTTTTTTTAGTTTTTTTTTAGTTTTTATTTCCCAATTTCTCCTTAAGTCTCTCCGTGTCAAACTCCTTTTCTCTGGGTCCCTGCAGGTGCTCAGCATGGTGCTGGTGGTCTCCTGGGACAGAAGGCTGGGAGGACTTGGCAGGATGCTGTCCCTTGTCCCAGCTCTCCACTCCTTGCTGTGCAATGTGCTGGAGTCCCAGGGACAGTCCCACCCGGAAGGACCTTCCTGCCTGTTCTGGTTTTCCAAGAAAACACCCAGATCCAGCTGCACAAAGGTGTTGGGGGGTCCCTGTTACCTCTCCAGCCTCTTTCCCCCTCCCTGCCTCCCTCCCAAAGAAGGCAGGAGCTCAGCCCTTACCCTCAACACGCACCTGCTATTAAAACAAAACATTTTCCCAGGAGAAGTTCCACCACAAATTCCCACTGCACGCATCCACAGGCAGCCAAAGGCCTTCCCTGTCCACTGAGGCATCGCTTCTCCTGCTGCTGGGGGAATGGGAGCAGGCCTGGAATGCAGCTGCAAAGTAAAACATTGCAAGGAGCCTAAAAATAGCACCGTGCGTCTGATCTGCGTCAGCTGAGCTGAATTTTCAGCAGTTGTGCTCCGGGAAGAGACACCCTCGCTGCTTGTTTGTTTATCCCTGCCTTCGGATGCTCCTTGTGCCTGATCCCTCTGCAATTCCCGCCCCTCGGCAAGGGGGGATGACAGCTTCCCTGCCTGCCTGCTTGGCACACTCACAGGAGGGTGTGGGAGCTGGTTCTGCTCTCCTCAGACATCATATTTCTTTGGTAAACTTTGCTTTGCTGAGACTTTTTTTTTAAGCTTCTGTTTATTTTTTCCCTACTTTTCCATCTTTTTCTTTCATGAAGGGATCTTCTTAGAAACCTCTTCAGCCCCTGGAGCCAGCTGTGTGAGGGACCTGGCCATGCACAACATCTGATGGACCAAGGGCCGTGTTTTAGAAGTATTTTTTCATTAAGGCTTCTCAGAGGAGTTTAAGGATGGTGAAGTGAGGCTGGGAGGTGGAAGATGAGCTTGCCATTAGCTGCAAATGACCCTCTTTTGACCTCTTTCACTCTTAATTGTGCTGCTGCTCACTCAGACCCCTACAAACTCTGCTGGGACCAAGGGCATGTTTATGTCTAAACGAGGCTGAAAGCAGCATGAGGTTTTCCAAACTTCCTAAGCCACCACCGACTTCTGTAACTGCCAAGAGGTGCCACTTATTTCTTCCAGAAATCCTGAAAACGTGCCCCAGTACGCTCTGAGTCCTCTCACCCTCATCAGCACTGTGGGGTTCTGGGATGTCTCTCATTCCAGGGGGAATCAGATATTTCTCACATCCCCTCTGTTGCCATCAGAAAATATTATTGTCAGAATACGGGGCATGAGATCTGAGATTTTAAGGGCTCTTGTGACAGGTTTCTCAGATGGGTCCTGTCCTTGGCCCTTCCCAGGCCAAGAGGAAAGCATTCCCAAGGCATTCAGGTCCAGGCTGCTCTGGGCTGTCTTTGCCAGGTGCGACAGGAACTCTTCCTCCCCCAGCCCCTTGTGTTGTCCCTGCTGGGATCCCCAGGGACTGCTCAGGGGGCAAACTCTCCAGGCTCTGCTGCACTTGGAGCACCTGGGAGCCTCCAGCTGCTGCTTCCTCGTCCCTGGTAGGCCCTGGATCTTCCATGCAAGGCAAATCCATTGCTTGTGGTCTTATCTAGAAAGAGCCAAGCGCGGCCCCTCTGCGAGAGCATCTCTGGGATTCCTGCCAGTTCCTGCCTCTCCTGCCCCTGGTGCCAAACCCATGGCCGCTCCTATCGCTGGGAGCGCTTGGGAATGGATGGGGGAACCTTCCATGTCCCTCCTTCTCCCTCCCACCCACAGCCCCGTGGTGTTGGGAAGGGGAGGAGAGGCCCTCGTGTGTCCACACGCAGCCCCCGTTCTGCCTGCAGGACTGAGGGCAGGAAGCCAAAATCAAATCTTCCTCCTTTTTTTTTTCTTTTCTCTCCTTTTTTTTTTTTTTTTTTTCCTTTTTTTTTTTTCCCAGAGTGTATCACTGGCTATTGTCCTTATCAAACAAAGCCCTTTCATCAGAGGTTCTTTAACACACTTTATTTCTCTTTTATTTTGCTTTGAAATAAGCCGGGCAACAATTAATTTCAGAGAGAGAGAGAGAGAAAGAGAATTCAACAAGGATCTATTACTACTCTCGGCTTCTATTGCTGTAATGAAAATCTATTTCCTTTCCCTTTTGTGTCCCATATAATTTAATGCCCATTTTATTAATGGTCTGAAATAATTACGGAACCTTTTGTGATTCTCAAGTATGTTTCATTTAATTGTGCAATAAACGCCTAATCTCTTCCTCCATCTGAAGCTATTATGGCATTAAAATTAACAATTATGCAGCAATGCGCCCGGGTCCATAGAAATCACTCCAGATAACTAGACATATATAAATCATTCATGAGAACAATTTCTGAAAAGAGACGAAGGGAGAGAAGAAAAAAAAAAATTGTGTTGAGAATGACATTGGGAAGCCAAGGGCCTGGTCTCTAAGAAGATAGCAACACCTTAAAAAAATCTTTTTTCTTCTTTTTTTTTCCCCCTTTTTTGTTATTATTATTTTACTAATTGTGTTCAGTGGCACAGCTACCCCCCCTCCATTAGCCTGACAGATATTTTCAGAATTAATTAACTGTTAGCTCAGAGGATAAATTGTTCATTATCAATTTTTCCCCCCTTCCTTCTTTCTTTCTTTCCCTTTATAGTTTTTTTTTTTTTTTCTCCTTTTTCCCCCTTCTCTTTCAGGCCAGCAATTACACTCTCCGCCTTTCACTGGCAGGTCCTGTTCTGTAGGAGGTAATCCAAATGGGGAAAGTGCTTTTTCTTTCAACCCTATTCACGGGTGCTCTTCTCCCTTTTGTGGGATTTAATAACCATGGCTGATAGGCGCGCCGTGGACAGAGAGGTTAAGTTTGTTGTCTCAGCACTTTGTCGACAGAGGATGGCTCCAGCATCCTGCAGCCTCTCCAGCCCTTCCTTCCCCTCCGCTCCCCAGCCCCTCTTTAATTGCCGCTCCTTTAATTAGCGTTGGAGCCCTGCTCTGCCTGGGGCCGTGTCCTGGCCACCCAAGCAATGAGGTCTGGGGTGGCTCCAGTGAGGAGAGTGTGGGGACAGAGCCCTGGTGTGTCCACCTTGAGCAGGGAATCACAGGGTGGTTTAGGCTGGAAAAGCCCTCCAAGATCATTGAGTCTGACTGTTCTCCCAATGCTGCCAAAGCCAACGCCGGCCCACCTCCCTAAGTGCCACATCCTTTTAAATCCCTTTGGAGTCACGTGCCTTTAAATCCCTCCAGGGGCAGTGATTCCACCACTTCCAATCCCTGACCACTCTTCCAGTGAAGAAGTTTTCCCTAATATCCAATCTAAATCTCCTCTGGTGCAGGCTGAGGCTGCCTCCTCTTGTCCTGTCAACAGCATCTCCAGGTCACAGTATGGAACAAGAGGACAGCACTCCTGGCTGCCATCCCCTACAAGCTGGGGTCCCTGTCACCATTTCTCAAATCCTTGTCACAGCAGTGCTAGTATCAGCTCCTGATACCATCACATCCGTCATCAATCCTGCCTGAACTGGGACATCCAGGTGGTCACTCCTGCCCTGCTGATGGAGCCATCATATCTGCACTTCTAAGGAGCAGAGGGGAGAAAATAGTGCCTTTAACATTTGGGTTTGTAAATGATTTGCTTTGGAATGTACATTACTGGAAACAGAGAAGAGATGTTGAGTCCAGCCCTCCTGATCCATCCCTGGAAGCGTTCCAGGCCAGGTTGGATGGGGCATGGAGCAACCTGGTTTATGGAAGGTGTCCCTGCCCACGGCAGTGGGTGGAACAAGATGAGCGTTAAGGTCCTTTCCACCCCAAACTATTTTATGCCACTGTGTTGACCCAGGAAAGCAGCAGCTGCCTTCATCCCTCCTGCTGGCATCCTCTCCTGGGTCTGACAAGCCCACTGTTGGTCATCCTTCATATTTATAAATATTTTTGTACCATCTTTGTCCATCTCCCCAACCTGAAGTAAACTTCCTCCTGAGAGGCAAAACCAATCTCTGCTCTCTGTGTCCAGGGACAGCAAAATATTTCAAGGAATGTCAGGGGAGTTCAGGTTGGATATCAGGGAAAGGTTCTTCCCCCAGAGGGTGCTGGGACACTGAACAGGCTCCCCAGGGAATGGGCATGACCCCAAGGCTGCCAGAGCTCCAGGAGTCTTTGGACAATGCTCTCAGGGATGCCCAGGGTGGGATTGTTGGGGTGTCTGTGCAGGGCCAGGGGTTGCACTCTGATCCTTGTGCATTTCTTCCAACTGTATCTATTTCATTTTCTCTCTTAATGAATTGTCTGTTGTGGAAATGTGACCACTGGAGTGTTGAAAATGTTGGAGGCTGCCCTGTGCCTCAGGAAACACGGATCAAGAACACGACTTCAGAATGGCACATCCATGGTTAAAAGCTCATATCCAGGTA
This sequence comes from Phylloscopus trochilus trochilus, assembly GCA_016584745.2. Classification (NCBI taxonomy): domain Eukaryota; kingdom Metazoa; phylum Chordata; class Aves; order Passeriformes; family Phylloscopidae; genus Phylloscopus; species Phylloscopus trochilus. The sequence goes on from WQNJ02000094.1 coordinate 2,080,140, forward strand.
CAGGTTTGACCAACAACTCCAATTAATCACTTTGAATAATAGCAGCACATCAGAAATGAGAGAGACCAGTGAGAAGAAAATCTATAACCAGTGGGATCAGGAGGGAAACAGACTCTATCAAGCACTACAATGAGCATGGTTCAAAAGATGATTTCTAAAATTAAAATCCCAAATTCACCCAGTGACCTGCCTTCTTTCAGGCCAGTGGAGGGAGTCACACTTCATTTTTGATACATTTTCTATCTAAAGGATCGTTTTTCTGATCAGGTCAAAAAGCCCAACCCTACTGGCAGATGATGATTGGGACCTCTTCAGGGCAGCGTTGTGAATTTAGAAACGTTTAGATCTTTGGCTCTGTAATGAATAGAGGTGGAGGGGAAAACTCTCTTGTACCACAGATTTGAGCAATGGAGTCTACAAAATCATCCATTTCCCTGCTTGGTCCATTGCTCAGTGAGCATAGCAGGGTCCATCCTTGTTGTACAATCATCCCAGCTGGTCACAGGTTTTGGAATGGACTCTCTCCATTTTTTGGATCTCACTGAAGGCTTTCTTGAGCTCTGGCATCCTCAGGGTCACAGATTCCCAGGTCAGTGCACCTCAAATTTGTCACCAACAGCTGCCCCACAAAACACCTTTGTGGACTCTCCCAGCCATTGGCCACTGCTCCCATAATGAATCCCTGTGGATGTGGAATTTGCTGCTAAGAGGAGTTGTCCCCAGGTGGCTGCTTCCCACCTTTCTGAGCAGCATCACAGGAGCAGCCTGCAGTGGATTCCATTGGTGTTGGACTCAGTGATCACTGGGTGTTCCTTCCAGCTCAGGACATTCCGTGATTCCACGGTTCTTTGGTGGCAGATTCCTGCAGTTCTGGCCGTTGGCTGGAAGACTGCAGTGCCAGGATTTGGGAAGTGCCACAGGCACAGCTGGCAAAGACTGAGAGCTGGGGCAGTCTCCCAGCTTATACCTTTTCCTCCTGCCTTGGCATCAGGTGTGTTCATGTAAGTGCAGGAGAGAGAGATTAAAATGTGTCCTTTCAATAAAGACGTTATTTCCACCTCATTTAGATTTTCCTGTTCTTAATGTACTTCATCGTTCCAGTTCATTTTATCCAAGTGTTTTAAAAAGCTCTCCTCTTCTATTTCTCCCTGGTGAGGATGATTAAGATAGAACAGGAATAATCTGCATGTTTCCAAACTTTGCTGCCTGTCTGGAATTAAATCACAGCTGCAATGAGGAGAGGGAAGAGAGGAGCAGGGAGCTGAGTGCTCAGAGCCAGGAAAGAACAAAAAATCTGAACGCCACAGGCAACAATTTCAGTGCACAGCCCACACTTGGCCTTCAGGAGGTGACCACAGTCCAAATTACCTGGGAGACAGCTGGCAGTCTGTGCTGTGCCCTCACCTGTAATGCTGTTTATTTCCTGGAAATGCTATTGATGGCATAGGAATCGAGTCCCTGTCCATGCTGGAAATACCAGTGAAGAGCAAAACCCAGTCCTGTGACAGAAAGAGGATTCCTTGTCACCCCTCTCACTGCATTCAGGAAAACCTCTCTACAGTTTAACTCCATAAGGTGTTTTATCCAACATTAGGACGGTGCTGAGGGGATGGAGCAGGTGTGCAGAGCGGGAGGAACCATGTCACTTCTCCTGCTGGATCACACAGACATTGTGTGATTCACATCTGATATGGAAAAGAGGAGAGGGCCACCCAGCCCCCAGGACCTGCCAACTCTGGGGATGCTGTCCAAGAAGCTCAGAAATGGAGAATGGAGCCTCTCATTCATCCTGCCATTGGATGGCAGCTCCCAGCCTGGATTTGTGCCATGGTGAGGAGCAGCTGTTTAGCTTAGAACCAGTTGCCTCCAGCACTCCATCCCCCAGTTTTGAACAGACTTCATAAAGCACTATGGCATGGGGGTCATCAAACAGAGCTCCTGACTAGATCCTAAAATCCCCTTGGCTTTTCATGGACCATTTTTCCTTGAAAATAGAAAGCTACAGGAAATACATTTCTTTGCTTGGCTTAAACAATAAGAAACTGTGGATGCCCTATCCCTGGAAGTGTCCAAGGCCAAGTTGGACAGGGCTTGGAGCATGCTGGGCTAGTGGAAAGTGTCCCTGTCCATGGGAGGGATGAGATGTACTTTAAGATCCCTTCCAACCCAAACCATTCCATGGCTCTGCCCTGTGACTCTAACACTGTTGGAACTGGGGAAGCACACGCTGCAGCAGTGCAGTGCACTGATGGTACTCAATGCTACGATGGCTAAAACCATCCAGTTTTCCTGTTGGACAGTTCATCCTCCTCAGGTGGAGGTGAGAGATGCCCCCTGCTCCTCAGCACCTCCTGGGGTGCAGATGTGCTGTCTGCAGCCAGTCAGAGCATTGCCTTAGCAAAGCACATTTCGTTTAATGACTTTTCATATCACTGTCTGGTATTTATTTACTTCCCAGAGCATGCTGGAGGTCGTAATGAAAAACGACCAAACCTCAGCACAGAGACTGCCCCATACTTAAGACGATTAAGATAAAGTCCCACATAAGTGGCCCTAATAAAAGGAATTTATCACGAGACATGGAGAGGAAGGTATCTTTATTCACGAGGTGAATAGCACTAAGGGTTGTCAGTGCAGATTCTCAGTTCAGGAAATTATCATTCATTCTCCAAATTACTGACTGCACAAAAATTACTAAATGGTGCGTTATCACTGCCTCTCAGCACGAGGATGTCTTTGTTGTACGTTTGATTACAAATGGCTCGCCCCGTGATTATCGTCAATAAATCACAGGTAAGCAGAGCACATGCCATGGGGAGGCTTGGCTGAGAGGCTGCTGGAGCTGCCGTGAAAGGAAAGACAAAAGCCCCCTCCAGTGAGGAGCTCTGGTCTTTCGGGCTGGTAATAACTCACTCCTGGTGTTGTTTATGCACAAGGACAGCCGTGGCCTCGCATGGTCACGGCGAGAATTCAGAGACATGGAAAATGCATTTCTTTACCTCTCCATAAATCCATGCAAGGCAGAGATACCTGGGTGTCTTTTTTTTTTTCTCCTCCTTCTGCATCCTGCCAAGAGCATCGGAGGCAGAGCAGGTACCAAATGGCAGCCCAGGATAATGAGTGAGGAGAAGGTGAGTGATACTTCTGCAGCTCTGCAGCAGCTTTGCTAAACCTGGTGCCCCAACAACTCAAAGGTATGAGACAAGCCAGGACATTTGACACAGGTCAAACCCATCTCTGAGGAGCCCTTGAGCTCTTCCTCCTCCCCAGATCTTTCAACAATTCTTGTCTGGATTTAGGACATGTCTGTTGACTTTTTCTAAAGACAATATGAGTTTTTTTGTAGTGGAAATACCTCCCTGTACCCACAGACTTATCAGTAACAGAGGGAGGAGTGGAACCCTACAAGATAGAGGGATTTGATCTGCAACCTGCTATCCCAGTATGCTTTAGGGGAGCTACAAGGAAGCACAACTCAGAGTAGAAGATCTGTTTATTTTTCTCCTGTTGAGACCACAGGAGGATCTTAGTCAGCTTAGTGATACCCTGCAAAGAGCATACCCTGCATTTATTCAAGAACAAAATCATGGAGATAATAGCAAGATCTTTCCATGCATCCTCAAATAAATTTGGACAGTAGATGGAACTTATTTTCTCAGGTAACCCAGGATGGCCTTTATAATTGGGCTCGTTGGTCCTGCCCTAGTGCAAACCCCTTTATTGTTACCTGTAAGTGAAGAAAACCCTGAACTCCTCAGCGGTTAAGGACAAAATCCTTAGCTCACCTCTCTCGGGGTCTCTGCTTGCCCGAGAATGAGGGATGGGCACTGCCCCGGTCCTTCGGGAAGCCCCGAGATGCCCACAGAAAAGACGAGGAGTCTTCGGATGTTCTTTTTCTGAGTTTTCTTCTTTGTTTATTATATCTTATCTTTACAATTCTCTCTGTGCTCTGCCAAGGTCTGGACAGCACGGGCAACAGGCGACGACTGTCCGCCTGCCCACAGGTTGTCATCTTATATACAGATAATTACGTGCACATTATTTACAATTGTGACCCAATGTATACACTTGACACTAAACAGGTGTTTGCTACTCTGACCCAATCCCTCTAAATCTACTTCATGTCATCACCACTGTGCAAAATGGAGACAAAGAAGAAGGAGAAGACTCTAGGGTAACGCCCAGAATCCTCCATCTTGTCTCTGGTCCTTCTTATCTTGAAACCCCTAACGTGAAAATATTATTACTTTCTACTACTTTCAAGGCCTTGCAATTCTTCCCATAGTGTTGGTAATCTTTCCCATGGACTATAATCGAGACCCCTGCCTGTCTGGGGTCCATGCCAGGGTCTGTAACCCCCCTGTACATATCTCCGACCCCCCTGTACAGGTTTTAAACCCCCCTGTACAGGTTTCTGCTTGTCCAGGGTTTCCAGAGGAATACCCTGGACTCCTACACACCTCCTGTGTCAGGAGAGATTCTTGAACTTGGAAGACTTGATTCAACCACAGAACTCAAAGCTGACCTATATCAAAGCTCATCTTTGCTCCACACTTGATGCACTTCTATATGAAGTTGCCTCCTACAGCTCTTGTGAGGGGAAAAATCCACAAAGGTGGACAGAAGCTTTTCCAGGACAGCTGTGTCAGTAGGAAGGACTACATGAGGAGCCAAGGCAATCCTGAAACAACTGGTGGTTTATTGGGCATCTGGTTTTGGAGGCAGCTGTTCATTCTGGTGGAGTGTTTGCTGGCCAGTGAAAAAAACTCAGTTTCAACTATGAAACCTCTAAAGAATTCCCCAGCTGCAAGACCTTTTTTTCCCCCTCATCAGTGTCTTCTTTCTTCGGGCAGTAGGAAAAGCAGGGGGTGTTCGCAAAGCCTCTCACAGAGGTCAGGCTTGGGTGCTTTGGTGACACGTGGGCAGAGATTTAGATCCCTATCAGAGCTTGAGGCTCCAGCGATTACACTGCATTAAGGCTCCGTTGGTGTTGACAAACACTGCTCCAATTAGGAATTAGTTTGGCATGGCATCTGATAGCCCTGCTGACTGCTGACCTTCTAAATGGACAGCCCTGCCCTTCCCCTCTCTCCTTCGGCAGCGAGCAGCAAACAAACCCCAAGATCCCTCTCCACCACCCCTTCACCTCCTTTCTTCCCCTCAGTTGATGCATTTCTGTTTACAACCCTGAATATTGCCTGAATATTAATGCTGGTTACTGTGCTGCAAAAGTTCCTCCCTTCCACATCCAGTCCAGCAGCACCTAATGCCACAGGTGATGATCCAACCGTGCACGTTTTCTTTCAGTATTCACAGAATCCAGGAATTTTGGGGGTTGGAAGGGACTTTAAAGACCATCTCACTCTGACTCATCCACCATGGGCAGGTTGCTTGTATTCTTGGAGTCTGGTTCACCAAACAGCAAAGAAAGTGTCTTTATTTTTGGAAGTCAGTGTTCATCTAAAGCTCCAGACCTCCCAGACCTTCCAAACACGTCTCGGGCTCTGTGGGATATTAATACAAAAACACACACTTGTGACCAGGGCAGCTGGAACCAGGAAAAAAGGAAGTGTCACGTCCAAACTTCCCAAGGGGACATAAGGGAGGTGAGGCACACTAAGAAGCATGGCAAATATGAGTCAGAGAAAGCGGGTGAAGTGGAGGCTTCTTCAAGGCTTTCTGGAGCTGGAGTGAGGGACCCCAACCAGAGAACAAACAGGAGTGGAATACAATGGATTTACTGTGGATGGAAGCAGATATTTAAAAGAACAGAAATGCAGACAGGACAGAGGCTGGGCAGGGTCACAGCAAGGCCATTTGGGGGCTATTAAGGTGATTTGTGCGGAAATGGATGGGGACTTTCTCAGGTGGAGGAGACTGGAGAGCTGGGATGCCTGTTCTGGGTGAGGCTGAGAATAGAGGAATTACAGGACAGGGACTGATTTCTACTCTGCTTTTGGCCATGACTGGTACATAAGGTGCCCCCCTGAAGGCTCCCACCACTGCCCTTGGCTCTGTAACACAGACCAGGGTGCTCTTCCCTTCCTCGGTGTTCCAGACAAATTGATCAGAGCTGCCATCTGAGTGATCCCAGACCATACACAGCTTCCAGGGATCTCTGTACCGACATGGGACTCCCATCGAGCATTCCCAATAAACCAGCAGTATTTTGTTTTGTGTTTTTCAAGGTCCTTGCCTGCCATCACTGTCTCACTTCAGCCTCTTGCAATGTGCACAGCTCATCCACATGAAATTACAAGGAAAAGACAAGCAGGAATTACTCAAAGATTTATCCAGTCTTTATCAGGGCACACAGGGGTTCATCCTGTGTAACTCACATGACATGGATACCAAATTTAGGCAGATGAATTCTGTTTCCAGGCTAATTTTCCTGACCAATACCACAAGAGAAGCTTTTGCTATTAGAGAAATTGTCATCTTTCATGACTCCCAAAAATGGTAGCAACAGCAGTACCCCAGGAGTGCCCAGGGCACAAAGTGATTCCCAGTCCCCACTGACAGACATGGGAACTTGTTGACACAGGACCCCTCATCAGAGCCTTTCCAAGTCCTCTTTTGGAGAAAGAGATGTCAGGGAGAAAACACCTGCAGTGTCTTGACGTGAGAGGAGTGAGCTGTGCCTGCTCAAGGCACGACTCCCACCTTTGGTGGTGTCTTGGTTTGGAAAGGCAGGTATCTGCCAGGGAAAGCTTGAGTTTCCCTTAGAATGGAGAATGTAAACCCCTCACCCCCTCCGAATTATAATTTTGCAGTTAAGGGCTTTCAGGCAAAGATTTGGGAATAGGAATAACAGTTATTTACTAGGAATATTAACAATACAAATGTAGTAGAAAAAACAAAACCACCCAACCAAACCAGCAAATAAACAAACAACAATCCTGGAAACCCTGACAGAGTCAGAGCTACAGCCTGACACCCTGTTGGTCAGGGTGTTGGAAGCAGTCCCAAAGTGAGTCCTCCTGGAGTGGCAGAGGTGGTTCTGTTGGAAGAGATGATCCTGTAGCAAAAGGGTCCAGGGGTGGTAAGAAGGGTCTGGTGATGGTGAGATGGGGTCTGGTCTCCCTCTCAGAAAATCAGGTGAAGCTAGATGTTTTCGTGTTCCTGTGTCTCAGTTTTATCCAGGTAGGAATGCCTGGCCCCCCCACTGCCAGGGGGGATGTGATGCATCTCCCAATAGGAGGATGGAATGCGGATGCACCCTCTGGGGAGGGTATCGTCCGAGGAGGTGTTAATGGCCCATTATCAGAAGGCATCTGGCCCTCTTCCCCCTTGAGTTACAAGAGATAAAGAAAAACATCTCCCCAACTGCTTTTAACAAATGAAAATAGAATACACACCCCTGGCTCCACAACCCAAGACAGGTGGCCAGGCTGGTTTTGGTTGGTTTCGGAGCCAAGCCATGCTTGATGCCAGTGTTGTATCCATGAGGTCCTGCCCCAACACCCCTGTGGGCAGCGGGATGGCAGGGATGCCGATGGACGGACAGCTGCCACAAACCAGGCACTCCTCGTGCACCTCCCTCCCCTCCTCAGTGGAGCAGGAGGGGTCTGTGCTCATTTCTTGCTCCAGCTCACGTGTTTCCATTAGAGTGGGGAGGGCTGGGGGGGCTGTTGTGGTTCCCTTCTCCACGGCACTGGAAATTGATAAGGTTCATATGCATACAAAAGGCTGAATGGAGAGGCAGGAGGGTGAGCGGGGTCGTACACCCAGATGGATTTTTTAATTCCGGGGGAAAATAACACCACGCTCTCAAGTGATAACTGAGCCTTTCTTCCCAACTCGGACCAAAATATGATTTTTCATCTGCGCATTGGAGGAGAGGAAAATTATACAGAATTTCATTCTGCGGAATAATAAAGCTTCATGCTGAATAAAGCTCCCATAAGCCAGTGTAATTACTGAAGGGCAGGAAATACACTTTCAGTTTATATCTAATCACAATGCCATATTGTGTGCTGTGAAAAGGACTTCTGGAGGCCGGAGTGTTGCTGGAATGTGAGCAGACCCTGAAGACTTTCTTCTTGGCAGGACTTTTTCGGCTGGGGAAAAAAAAAAAAAGGAAGACAAGTGGCTGGAGTCACAGGAGAGGACACAAAAGCACCGCTTGAGAAGGATTCTGAAGGCCTTTTTTGGGGGATTCAGACTCAACCCTGGCAGCTCTTTGATCTCAATTTGGGAGTTGGATGCTGTGAACCAGCAGGGCCACAGGAGCACTTGGGTGGTTTGGGGTTGGATGCTGCTCCATCCTGGCGGATCACAGACCATGAGCCATGGCTTGTCCATATAAGTAATGGTATTAGGATAACAGTAAATGTGGGGCCACTGCAACTTGGGATTTCTTCCTTCCTCTTTTATCCTCATGGTGGATCACACGCACATGAAATGCTCTGTGCAGACCACCAGAAGCTACAACACCCTCAAACTGGCCAAGGTTGTGACAGGGCTGCCCAGGGGAAAGTGCTGCTCAACACTTTTGAGAAACCGGTTCAAACCAGGGATTGGTAGAAGCAGACTGGGAAATGCCAAGTGAGGTCTGGGACAGGCTTGGGAGATGCCAGGAGGTTTGCATTCACTGAAGGGAAAAGCAGAGAAAAGGGCAGCAAGGGAAAGATTTCTTTGTGCAGTGAGAAAGAGTCTTTTGTGCAGAGGGTGACAAAACCCCCTTAGCACAGCTTGAAACATTGCTCCTCTGTGAGTAAATGAAGAGCATAAACCTGCTCCCAGCATGTGTTTTATTCCAAGGCCTTTACACTAAATCCCCCACGGCATCTTGTGGGAGGCAGCTGCAGAGGGTGTGAAGTTCCATTGCATGGGAGGTCCCCAAAGACTGAGACACCTACCTGGGTAGGGGGGAAGGTGACAACCCATGACGGGGATGTGAAAAAAAATCATCCACACTCCCTCAACCTCAAGTTTTAACCTCACTGGAAAGAGGGAAGAAAGCAAGGCAACTACAAAAATACCCTCCCAGGTACCACCTTCAGCTCATCTGTTCTGTGTTCAGATTAATTTGTTTGAAGTTGGTGGACACAGAGAGTGGAGAGGACAAAGCTGGTAGAGGGAAAGCAGCTTTCCTGGCAGGAGAGGCCAGCTCCCACCTCGGCCGGAGCAGCTCTGGAAAACTCCGATGTAAGTTGTCCATCTTCCTGCTGCTGGGAAAAGCTCCATGGCTTAGGAGAGGTTTCTGGCAGCCCTGTCTCAACAGGCCAGTCCTGTATCCCTGTTTCAGAGGTTGCTGCTGGCTCCATGAAACCTCCCACAGGATTATTGCAGGTGACTCAGGCTGTGGCCAGGGCTCCCAGCTGGAACGCTGCACATGGAGCTGCATCTTCCTCACCAGACACAGGCCAAGGGGCTTACACTCCACAGCTCCTCTGCTTTGTTACTATCAATATGTTTGCAATTTCTAAATACACAACTTCGTGCTGTTTTCATTTGCTCTGCACCAACAGTGTCTTTTGGACTTTCCTTTTGCCTCTAAAAGGAGGAATTCATGGCTTTTCTCCAATAGTTCAACCAAGAGCTGTCGAGATCCTTCCTTAACACCTCTTTGTTCCCCTGCCCATTCTTCCGTGTGGATAGGACAGCCTTTCCCATGCAGAGAACTCCCCAGGTGAAATTTTGCCCGTGACACCACTGCAGTGCCACTGGTCTGAACTGGGAATGCTTCACCTGAAGGATGCTGAGACTCCTGCTTTTCCACAGGGCAACTCCCTGGTGGCTCGTAGCCATTCCCTGGTTAACTAATACACTCACATGTCTCTGCTCCTCTCTCGTTTCCAACTGATGAGCTCCCAGTTTAGAGCAGAATTTCTTGTTAATCCCCAAGTGCATGACCTTGCATTTAGTAGTCTTAAATTTCATCCCATTTCCTTTACTCTCGTCTCCAAGATTATGCAGTTCTCCATGTATGGTATTGTGATCCTCCTTTACTTTGCTGACGGCTCCTAAATTTATGAGGACTAGAAAATTGACAGGAAACTTCAGGCCAGGCCTGGCTGCCAGTTCACCTTGGATGGGAAGGGCGGATGGGGGTGAAATTCTGCAGCTACACGGGGGTGCCAGTGGATTCAGGGAACAACAAGGAAAGCTGGAAGCGGCTGCCTGGCCCCGCAGTCATGGACTTCACACAAAACCCCCCAGCACAGGATATGTCAGACAGGGAAAGAGATTCTCTGAGCACTCAAAGCACTTTGTTTTCTCTCCCAGAGGGAAATGGTGGGGTTGGCTCCCGGGTGATCCAACACCAGCGGCCTGGTGGCATGTGCAGGAGCTGGGAGGGGAGGCTGGCAGAGCGCTGGGATGGCTGGGCAGCATCTGAATGGGGCAGATGGAATGGGAGAAGCCTGCAGTGATTTCCCACCCCTGGTTTTCCGTGGTGCAATGGAACAACCCCCTGCCAAAGTGCTGGATCCCCTGCTTGGGAGGAGATGGTGCTGCCTTGACTGCTACAGCTCCACCAAGATCCCAGTGCCAGGGGTCCCTCATCTGCCAAAAGGATGGTTTGGTATTTGATGCACTGCTGTACAAATCCACCCAAAATGTTCTGCATGCCCTCACTCACATCTGAAGTTAAAAGAATGGAGTCAGGGTTGAAATCCAGGAAGGTGTTGGAGATGCTGGTAGGACCCCAGCTGTCTGTACTTGTCCCTACCCCTGCCTGCCTGCCTAAAGCTGGGCTTTGTTCCCCTCCCTGTGTTCACTCACAGGAGAGGTGCACCACCACCTCTTCTGTTTCACAGCCACACACACATTTCTGGAAAAATGAGAACTGTGTGGGACACTTCTCTCCAAACTCCTCGGACACAGGAGACCTTCTGGCCCAGGGACTCCTGCAGCTGCAGCCCCTCAGAGACCCCATTTGCCTCTGGAAAATCCCCTGTCTGCGCCGAGTTAGCTTCTAACCTCTCTCCATTTCAGCCGGCAGTGCAACTGGTTTGCAGTAAGCATCCAGCCGAGGGGATTCAGCCCTCCCAATCAGCACAACCAAAGCATGAAATGAGGACACAGCCCGAGAGCGCGAGCAGGGGGGACTCTGCCGCCTCTCCCGCATCACCAAAAAAAAATATTTAAAAAAAAAAAAAAAAAAAAAAAAAAAACCAAAAAAAAAAAACAGGGAAGAAAGCAGAGCTTTTGCATTATTCTGTGCTCCGTCCGGAGCGCAAATGCTCTATTTTTACACACCTTCCCATCTCCCCTGAGCCCCGTCCCCTCCTCCTCCGCCCGCACAGGCAAAGTTCTTGAATCAGCAGATTCTGAGCTTGGGAGCGGTAAAGAGCTATTGAGGGACGGACTCTGATAGCATTACAACCATCCATGGAGCCATTTTCTGTGGCGAATCGCTGAGTTCTACCTGGTTATCTCCTGCCTTGCACATCACTTCCGAATGACATGCTCTCAGTCTGGGCAAAAAATGAGAGGTTTTTTTTTAAGAGCTGGGATTTCAATAATATGTGACGAAAGGATGAGATTACTTTCTGAGGTGGGAGAAGGCGAGAGAGGGGGAGAGAGGGAGAAGAGATGAAGAGCAAGTTCTTGGTCCTTTATGGAGTTTTACAGCAAGGCTGCTCTCTTGGTGGTAAAGACAGCCCAGCTGCTCTTCTTTGGATGGTTTCTTACCCTCTTCCCAGGTGAGGGGGCTGGGAGAAGCCCAGGTGTCCAAGAGGTCAAGAGGTGTTGGTGCAATGCATTAACAAAGTGATTGTTTGGCTGCAAAGGGCACTGGAAGCAGAAGCTGCACTAAAGAGTGGCTGAGCCACAGCTGCAATTTCAAAGACAGGCTTCAACTTAAAGAAGTCACATCACATCCAAGTCTCACCTGGTGGCTTGATTTCCAAGTGCCCACATTAGCCAAAAGCCAGTTGGAAATGGAGGTTGGGGGAGTGAACACAGTCCCAGCCAGAGGGGTGGGTGTGTGGGCTGTGTGCTGATGGTGGAGCCAAGGAGACACTTTCCTGGTGTCAGATACTCCCCTGTTCAGCTCATTCCACAGAGATAATCCTTTTCCTGCTTTCAGATAATTTCTGTGCCTATGTTCTCCAGCCCGGGTTCTTATCTGCTTCCCTTCCATCGTTGCTGGGTGCATCACTGTGTTTATCTTTCCAGCACCCCTCCAAGGCCAGCAGTGCTCTCACCCCCCAGGTTCCAGGGAGGAACTGGGAGGGATGGGATGGGTGAGCTGCAAGGATTCACTGTGGTCACACACAAAACTGGCTGTACATTAAAAATGACCCCACAAGGCACAGACTTATGTCTCACACCTTTGTTTCAACAGTCGGGTGGGGGAGAAAAACAAACTCCAAGTCCATAAAAAAGCCTAAAGGCAAGTTGTATAGATTTATCACGTCTCCAGATTCTCTTCTGCTCCCTGGGGAAGTCAGTTCAGACCAAGTAAGACCTCTGGCAATCTGGAGGAGACGCAGGCAAGAGCAGAAATGCATCTGCAGGGGTAGGAGCTGTGCCTTCACTGGAGCTGTTTTTCGGCACCTGAGTAGGATTTAAGGTCTTCTACAGGGATTGCTTATTTGTGAGGCACATTTGGGAGGGAGATGCAATTCCTGCCCAGCATAGATTGGAGAAGACCACTTCCCTGCCTGGGAGATCTGGTGATCAAGACCAAGCCTTTGTGGTGATGTCCACAGGCAGAAGGTGAGGAGGACTCACCAGGGCTGCAGGAACTTCATGCAGCTGTGGCAACGTGGAAAGTACCAAGACCAGCACGAGCCAGCTGTATGTGCACAGGTAAACCCCAACACATCTCTCCTTTCACTGTCTGAGCAGACAAATACAAGGTTGTGATTCATCCTTAAAGATCCAAAGCTCCACCCCAAACGTGTCTTCAGGGGAAAACCGAAGAGTCTCAGTCTTGCCATGATGCTGCTCACCTGTGATGCCCACCTGGACCTGCTCTTTGCTCTCCCGTTGGTTTTCCAGCTGCAGGGAGTGGGCAGGGAGAGCAAACAGCAAGCAGGGAGCTGTTCCCTGTGAACGCTCCCTGCCCCTGATGGGATCAGCTGCTGTCACCGCCAGCCGCAGGTTGTCTGTGTCAAGGAACAATCTGACAAAGTGCACCAGGTGAAATTTTGCTGGCTTCTGTCTTTAGATAAGGGCGCTATCACTGACTCAACATATTTTATGTATAACACACCCGATGCAAAAAGCATTCAAGCATCAGGCTTGTTTAAATGTATTTGATGGTATCTGGAAAAACCAGTTAACACTTCCCGGCTGGCTGCGGGGCACTCTACGCCGAGAATCACTCCAGGAGAGGCCATCCAGTCTTGTCCCCGTGCTCAGAGCTGCCTGGGGCCAGGGCATGGGGCAGGAGGAGGACAGGCTGCTCCAAATGGTCCTGGTGGAGGAGCTCAGCTCTGCCTGGAGCAAGATGATCTCCTGGTGGAGGAGCAGGGTGGAGAGCCCATCTGCAAAGATTCCTTCCAGCTCCGCAGAGGTGAGAGCGCAAACACTCAGCCACCAGGCCAGGATTTATCAGTCACCTCCAGATTTTTCTGAAAGTCTTCCAGGAGCCTGAGGCCACTGTGTCTCTTTGCCAACACCAGCAGCACGGGTGTTGTCCCCAGACTGGTTTTCATCATCACACCCTTCTGCTTTCAGTGGAGAGTAACCCTGAGCAGGGCATTTCCATGTTGTATGAGGACCTTGCCTGTGTTTAACCTCATTTCCCCCTACCTGGCCAGAAAGTGATAGTTCAGATGAACCTTTCCTAGTTAAATGACATCACTTTTTCAGAGGGTTTTGTTGGTTTGGGGTTTTTTTGGACCAGATTTTTCAAGAACACATGAAAAGCAGATAGAGGCAGATCACTCCCAGGGCTTTCTTTCTATTTATAAGATAGTTCTTTCTCTTGGAATTATGATCCTTGATCCAAGCTCTGGTGCCAGCTCTAAGCAAATAGACACTTGTGTTGTGTAAAGGAAAGAGAACACACCTTTGCCTTTGAACTGCAGAGACTTTCTGGGTTAGGGTGGGCACATCTGGGGAGAAGTGAGGAACTACAACCAATTTCTCTGGTTTTTTCTCATCAGTCCCATCTCTTGCTCATCAAACAGATGAGGTGGAGTTGGCAGAGAAAAACAGGGGATTTTACTGCTGCTTCCTACTCTTGGAAAGGTTCACAGTCTGGTATTAATTACAAGGCTGGGCAATGATTAAATCACTTTGGTGGTCATTTATTTCCTTGGAAGGATGTCAACGTTTCCCAGTGATAAGGGAAAATCTGTGAAAACAGGACTTGTGCTCCTTCTGAAGAGGCATAATCCCAACAACAGAAAACCCATTACTTCTTCATCTGTTTATTTCTGAGGTCCAGCTAAATCTGCTGGAACATTTAGGACTATCACTACTCTGTCCTAGGAATCTGGACTAGGTGGAGGGACAAGTTGATGGGCACAGGGATGCAGAGCTGCAGCACAGCTTCAGCTCCATGCCTTTGTACAAGGAAAGAAGCAGTGAAAAATTTGCCCCCTTCCCACTTCTGTCATTGGGATCCTTTGGGTGGCAGAGCTTGCTGGGGTTCAAGGATCCCTGATGCCAAAGTCACCATTAAGCAAGTCTATCTCTCTCCCCCTGCTCAGTGATGGAGAGAAGCAAATTCCTGACCTCTCCCAGAGGATTTCACTGGGAGAGGGTCATTCCTCAATTTTGTGTTGCTGTAATGGGGACCAAGAAGCTCCAAGCCAGGAAAGCTCACATCTCCCACCCACGGAGAAATCCTGCTGTCCCTCCTCCAGGCTGCTGCTAAGTGTGCTGGGAACTGAAGAAAAGCACTTTGCTTACCCTGGCCCCCTGCTTTTCGATCAGCAAAATGAGACTTCCAAATTGGGGAAAAAAAACCCAACTCACTTTAAAAAAAAAGCTGCCTACAAAAAAAAATCCCAATTATTTTTCTAAATTAGAGATTAACAAATGACTTATTATTCCCTGTAGGTACCAAGAGGCAGCACTTTGCTGGCATTCAGAATTTGGGAGGAAAATTCCAATAATGCCATATTTTTGCTTTGTGGTTTGCTTTTTTTTTTTTTTTCCTCTTTAAAAGTGGTGCCTTCCTACAGTTCCTTGGTTGGGGTGTTGGAAGAGGAGGAAGAGGAGGAGGAGAGGAAGAGTGAGCGTGTGCAGGGTGGCTGGGGCTTGTGCCAAAGGATCCTTTTGTGAAGATCAGCAGTTCCCAGCGCTTTTATCCCAGGCAAAGATTACATTTAACTCCCAGGGGTCTTTGCTTCCTCAGATCCTTTTCAGACTGAGTCACTGTAGCACTGCAGATAGTTTTGGGTGTCCTTTTTTTTTTTTTTTTTTTTTTTTGACAGTATTAAATACATACCCCAGTGAGCCATAAATCAGTGGTTTATCAGAGAATAAATCATATCTGTAATAAGAGACCACTTCTTTTTAATTGGACAGTGCATTAAATGAAACAGATATACTTCCTCAAAGAATGCAGAAATGTGTCAGCCAGCCTTCTTTAATGAATTTTAATTTTAAACCACCTTTTCTTTGAAGAAAAGCTATTCCCCCCCTGCCCCCCAGTAAAATTATATTCTAACTGGAGGATTTGCTGAGTTTTAGGGGTTATTGTACTCACATCACTTTATCTTTCATTCCTGTGGTATTGTAGGAGCCTTTCCTCTGGGTTCAGGCTGGTTTACGTGGAGGGGGATGCTGCAGCAAATGGATGTTTGTTTGTGTGGTAGGTGCCCACAGCTCTCTGGGGTTGGTTGGTTGGTTCTGCTTTTATTTGTGAGAGCATTGCCAGGAGAGAAAGAGCATCCTTAACACCCTCCTGAATCCTGGGGAAACCTCAGCACTGGCTTAAATATTTGAGTAATGAGCAGCAACCACAAGGATTGAATTCCCTGGGGGAAGGACAAGGACCCATTTTATTTTGGAAGCAAGTATGGACCACTGGTCAGGGAGGGAAACAATGCAACATGTCCAAGGATCAGAAGCACAGCACAGATGTCACAAGTTTGTAAAAGGGAGATCACAGGAAAGGCCGTGAGAGTTGGGATTGTTCAGTGTGGAGAAGCTCCAGGGTTACCTAATTGTGGTTTCCAGTAACTGAAGGAAGCCTGCAGGAAAAGATGGAAAGAGACTGTTTCCAAACATTTGGAGTGACAGCACAAGGAGAATGGCTTCAAGATGAAGGAGGGTAGATTTAGATGGGATTGGGAAGAAATTCTTCCCTGTGAGGAGTGGTGAAGCTTGGCACAGGTTGCCCAGAGAAGCTGTGGCTGCCCCTGGATCCCTGGAAGTGTCCAAGGCCAGGTTGGATGGGGCTTGGAACACCCTGGGAGAGTGGAAGGTGTCCCTGCCCTTGGCAGGGAGTGGGACTGGATGGTTTTAAGTTCCCTCCCAACCCAAACTATCCTGGGATGCTCTGTCCTCACTTGTTCCTGCTCATACAGATCACCAACCTCTTTAGGCAGCAACAACTGACCAAGAATGGGAATTCTGGTCCTTTGGGCAAATCCTGACATTTTTGCCTTTTTTTTTTTTTTTTTTTTTTTTTTTTTTTCAGAAGAGCTTTGTCCCAGACCATGTTAAGCTGAACAAGTCTGTCCTGAAGGGTTGTGCTTTGCAGGTGGCTTTGGTGTCCCCTGAGGTCACGTCTGAACAATCCTCTGGGAGCATTTGAAGGTGGTGAAGGAGGACAAGACCTTGTGGAGGTGATGGACCCTGGCTCAGGAGGATCCAAGGGCTGCTGTCTGTGGGGCTGGGACTATGGGATCTCCTCCCAAGCTGCCCTGGTGCAGGCAGGGATGAACTCTGGGGGACTCTTGGGGTTGCAGGTCTGGTGAGGAGCTTGATGGACAGGGAAGAAGACAACTAAAAAGTACAAATCCCAGGCCTTGGCTGAGGCAGGTAAGACAAAATGAGGTCTTCTTTTGACAAGGAAAAAAAAAAAGAAAAAAAAATTAAGCAAAACAAACCAACCAAAAACCCAACCCCCACATCCCCCCAAAAAAATCCCATCAGGTTTTTCAGTAATCAACCTTCCCATTAAAAAATGGTCCTGATGTCCACCCTGGGAGTCCACTTCATCCCTCCCATGGCAAAGGCCATCCAGGAGCCAGCCCAACCAGTTCCCTGTTACCTCTCCTCTCTCTCAGAAATCCCGTTTTGTGAGGGCAGCCAAAATTTCCAGGCCTGTTTGCTGCAGGGTAGTGGAGATTCCTTTCTGGTCCCACCAGTCTCACACAACACCCCAGCCCTGCTGCTCCTCACTCTCCTAAGACAGACAGGCTCTGCAATAATTTCCTTCCCAATACTCTGGTAGAAAAATCTTTATGAATTTGGATCTCTTATTATTTCAAACCCTGTGCTTATATTTCCTACCCACACCTTGAGCATGACTCCCCCCTCCCCGAGTGCCCAGCTGGGTCACAGTCAGTAATAGCTGGTTATTAGCTCTGGGCAGAGCCTGCACTTCCAGCCAGGCACAGGAAGATATTACAGGCAGGAATAGAACGTTATTTCCAACTTCTTATCCTTGGTGGCTTTGTGGGAGTAGGTATCATTTTCTTTTTTGTTCTGCTGGTTGAATTTCTAAGAAACCAGAGGCTTCAAAACCACAGAAAACTCTTTATCCTTGTCACGTTTTCTCTGGTACAACCATTCCTTGGTGCTATCATTTGTCTTGGAATACTCAAACACCATGGCTCTTTCTTTCTCTCATTTGTTTTCTGTTGAATTCTGGAGCAGCTGGATGAAGACACCCTAGCTGTGTGCACTTCTTACACCAGTTATTCACTGTTCAGCAATTCAAAAGGTAAAATGGCACTGCGTGGTCATCACCACATGTAGTGCATTAAGCCTGGGAGCTTAATATCATCACATGTAATGAATGTTTTTTTTTCTGTATAGTGAGATTGAGAAATCTAGAAGGCTGATTTTTTAACAGAACAATTCAAAAATTTAAAATTAAAAAAAATAAATCCACAATACCAGTGTTTGGGGAAATGCTTTGTTCAAGTGCCTGTCAGTTAAGCAGGTTGGTCAGCTGAAATTGAAGATTTGCAATGTATTTTCTCCAAGGGGGGCTGTTCCATATCACCCCACAGCTGCTGTGTGTTGCGGCTCCTGAGCGCTGGCATCCTCTTGCTTCCCTCAAAATGTGCCTCTGAACAAACTGGGAAGAAGGAGGAGACTCTCCACGGCTGAGATTCGTGTGGCACCACAGGCAGAGAGATTTGCCTCTCTCTGCTCAAAAACCGATGCTGCCCCTGCCTCGGTCACCCCTGCCAGGCTGAGCCTGGGTTTGGGATGGGTGCTGACCCCCTGCACACACACCTGGCTGCCACAGGAAAATCCTGGCCAGCTTGGGTGCTGCCTTCACGGCAGTCTGAGACGAGCAAGGCGAGGCCAGAGCCGTAGGGAAGGAGTGCTGTGCCATCTAGTGAGTGCTGCTGTCCGCGTACATCGCTTATCCACCGCTCGGGGTGCCCCAGCAGGGCTGCCTCCAGCTCTGCCTCACGGTTCAATTACTCCTCGGGGCTGACAGCACCCTAACCAGGCAGGCAGTCAGGTTTAAAGCCCGAGGTTTGGCTCAGGAGGAGCTGGGCAAGGGTGGTGTCACAAGAGGCTTTGCTCCCCTGTCCTCGGCAGGCAGCTGGATGCAGCAGCAACAGAGAAATCAAGGTAAAAAAAAAATAAAAATATGCAGGATATTTGGTTTCTTCTGTCTCTGTCACAGAATGATCCACCAGGAATTTCCCTCTCCTGCAGTTCATGCTCAGCCTTGTCCTGATCTAACCCCAGCATCATCAGCAGGCCCTCCAGGGAAGGTTCCCAGGGGAGCAGGGATGAGCTGGCTCCTTGGAGCCGTGGGTGCACCAAACAACCCCAGGGTGCTGAGCCTGCTCTTGTGTGGGTGCAGAGAGGGGTGGGAGGGCACCCCAAAGCCCCTGGGGCTGGTTTTGGGGCTCGACCCAGGGAGGGCGACCACCTCCAGTGCCAGGCGGGGAGGGAAAGTTGGGAGGTGGGAGCCCACCCTGGCACGTGGCCAGGAATGGCCTTCTGGTGTGATGTGCTCTTGGATTTTATTTAAATCAGTAAGACGAGAGGACAGTTCAGAGCACTGGATTAATTCCACTTTCTCCCTCTCGCTCTCTCTTTTTTTATTAGGAAAATAAAAGAGACTTTGAAATATTAAGAGAGAGTGGGATTAGAGCCCTCTCCTGCTACCCCAGTCTTTCCTCCCCTATTAATTTCCACTTGATTAGAATTCTTTTTGAAGTATTTAAATATGGACAATAGGAAAAAGGGAGGGTGAAGTTATTGAATATCAGTTAAACTGTATTAATATAAGCTTGGTTCCAGCTTTTATATAGATACTTCATATATATGTATAGTTTCCTCTAGGAATAAAGTAGATCTATCCCTCCTCCCCTACCTAAAGTAATTATGATTTAAAAAAAAAACTATAATGAAACTCTTAAACTTTAATAGCCCATTTATAAATCCCCAGCTTAAAATTTAAATGCTTAAAAAAAAGTTTTAGAACTGTAGAAATTTGATTTCCCCCCTCATTTTTTTTTCCTCTCTTTTTTTTTTACATAAGAGACACTTTTATACCATAAAACTTTTGAAGCCTCACAGTCTTCCCCAAGCACTGGGCCCTGGCTTTGGTGGAAATTGGGGTGCTGAGGGCTGAGAAAGGAGGATGGAGGGGGTTTTGGTGCTCAGAGGTGCTGCTCCACCCCTGTGCCAGTGTGGGAAGCCCACCAGGGGCTGGAGAACAGCTGGGAAACCACTCCCCTCTGTGATGGCCAACACCCAAATTCTTCTCCATTGCCCTGGTGTGACCCAGCAGCACTGAGCTTTCATTTCCCAGCGCAGGGGAAATCCAGGGCTGCTGATGGATGTGGAGGGGTCCCTGCGATAGCTGGTGCTGGGTGTCCATTCCATGGTCATCCTGCACCTCCTGCCTCATCACCTGCCAAGCCAAGCTGCACTTTGGGGGTTTTATTTGTAAATCAGTGCTTTTATAAACCAGGTTTCGATATCTCCATCCAGATTCATAAATCCCCTCAGCTAACCTGAGAACTGCGGTTTGATTTACAAACCATGACTTTACACATCAGATTTAACTCCCTGACTGACTTCTGAAACAGTCGATTGGCTTAGAAGTCAGGCAATAGATTTACAAATCCTAAAACAGATTTACAAATCCTGGAACATAATCACAAGTCATGCCAGTCTAAGAAAAAAAAAAAAAAAGGAAAAACCAGGTGTTTGTTTAGAGATCTTTCCTTTGCATGAGAGATCCAAGGGTCTGATTACAGCCCAGGACACTGTGGTCCTGTTGCTGTTCTGATCAGCTGCGCAGAGCCAGCTCTTCCTTTGGGATACAAACCTGATCTGTCTGTGATTGCTGTTTGTTTTCTAGTTCTGACCAGGCCTAACTTCAAGCTGTAGGATGCAACAGGGGAGGCATGGCTCCCACCAGGATCAACAGCCCCTAAGCCCAAGAGAATATGGGAATCAGGGAACTGCAGAATGGTTTGGGTTGGGAGGGACCTTGGACATCATCCAGTGCCCCTTCCATGGGCAGGGACCCTTCCACTATCCCATGTTGCTCCAAGCCCTGTCCAACCTGGCCTTGGACACTTCCAGGGTTGGAGTAGCCACAGATTTTCTGGGCAACCTGTGCCAGGGCCTCACCACCCTCAGAGGGAAGGATTTCTTCCCAATATCCCACCCTAAATCTACCCTCCTTCATCTTAAAGCCATTCCCCCTCATCCTCTTACTACAGACCCTTGTCCCCAGTCCCTCTCCAGCTCTCCTGTAGCTCCTTTAGGCACTAGAAGGGGCTCCCTGGAGCCTTCTCTTCTCCAGTCTCAGTTCTCCCAGCCTGGCTCCAGAGCAGGGGAGTTCAGCCCTCAGAGCACCTCCATGATGTCCTCTGGGCTCTCTCCAGCAGCTCCCTGTCCTTCTGCTGTTGGGCTCCAGGGCTGGGGCAGCTCTGCAGGTGGGCTCTCACCTGAGCACAGGGGCAGAGGGGCACAATCCCAATCCCTTTCCTGCTGCCCACACTGGGGGATCAGCCCAGGGCACAGCTCTGGAGTTCAGGATTGCGTTGCCCAGACCCGCCGAGCTCCTCACCCACCACAAACCCTTCTCACCCCCCAGTTCAGATGACCAAAGGTTGACCATTGGCACTCCCCACAAAAACACCCCACCCACCCCACAGGGAGGAGGGACAGGATTAACATGACCACAGAGGAAATGTTTTTACACCTGAGGTGTTTTAACAAGAGGCAGGCAGTGACCCAAGGAGGGGGAGGCTTTTAGGAGCACGCGTTCCCTGCGCGACACTCGTGGAGCATCCCCAGAAGAGCTGTGAGTCACATCCTTCCTCTCCATGCCGCAGTGCTCCTCTATCCCACCTCCTGGGACAGGCTTAGCACCAAAATAATCACAACTCATGGCCTCGTGCTCTTGGAAATGCGTTGGAAACCGTCCAACTGACAGATTTGAGTTGTGCCTCCATCGTGGCTTGGAGGGGGGAGAAGAGGAATTTTCTATCTGCCGGTGGATAATTTATAGACAGCACTTTCAAAGCTCCGTGGGGTTCCTCGGAGGTGCTGGACCTCTGCACCCCATCCAACAAACAAACTCTCTGTCATTTAGGAGTATCCCTTGCAAATTGTTGGTAATGACGTCAACTTCCATCTTCCTTAATGTTCTGGAGAGATTTAAGTAAAAAAAAAAAATAACTCACCCACAACTTTCAATGTTAAAATGTGCAAAAGCACCCTCAGAATTCAACAATTTCCCTTTTTTTTTTCCCCCCTGCTCTTAGGTTTTCCAGATATACATCATAAAGCAACAACTGGCACTAATTCATTTTCCCCTTTGCAATCACCTTTAAAGGAAAAAGCCGCAAAGGTTTCCTGCCAGGTGTAAACATGTGGAATAAAAGGCCAGATAACAATGAAGATTTCATGGAAACTCACAGATACGAGCACCCAAGTGTAAGGTCTGCAATTAAATGATGGGCAGCAATTTCCAGCTGACATTTCATAAACAGGGAACTGAGAAATGCAGCAGGAGAGTCAATTTTGGGGCAGGAACATGAGAGTCTAGAGGTCAGTGGAGGAGGCACACATCACCAGGAAGATAGGTCGTGTTCATTAGAAGGAAACAATCAATTCAGGTAATAACAGGCCACTCCCAGTCTCCAATCTCCTGAGGTAGGTCCTCACTTAAGAGAGATTTTCGCATGTTCTCCCATTTTTTTGTGCTGTCTGGGCTATGAGCTGGGGTTATCTACAAATGCTGGTGAGTCTTGGGCTGCAAAGCAGTGCCAAGATCCTCCTCACCTGCGTTTTGAACTGGGCTTTGCATCTTTTCCTTCCCTTCCCAGCACAAAATTAAAAGTGGCTTCTTTCCTAATTAAACCCTGCTTGGACTCGTGGTTCCCTGGCCTAAACCTCGCCTGGATGTGAGGATCAGTCCCTCGGAGCCTGGCTCTTCCCTCACACAGAGCTGCCCAAGAAATGCCGTTTCCATTTCATTTTTCTCCCCCAGAGACAACTCCTGTCTGCTATTATTCTACTTTCCCCACCCACCTCTTCCACCATGTGCCCCCAGGAGCTGCTAATAATAATATTGCAAACCCTGTAATAAATATTGTGATCGCTTGCCTAACAGGCAGCCTAAAAAGGCTGGGGATAAATAAATAATAATAAAATAAAATAATTTAAAAAAAAATTTCCCATTTATCTGCGAGCTCGGGAGAGGGAGAGAGAAAAGAGTTGGCTATTAAAGATCCCGCATAGCCACAGGCAAATTCGAGCATCATCTCCTTGCAGAGCCCGGTTTTTTTTAAAGCAGAGATTACTCTGGCGGTTCAAGGTGCTATCGAGCTCGAACCAGGGACAATTACAAGGCTCCAGTTGGAGCGTCTGAGACGATGCTTACGTCTGATAAGGTTGAAGGGGAATAATGGAAGGAGGGAAGTGATAATGGACTGCTGAATGGGTGGGTTGAGGTATCATTGCCAGAGAGCCTGGAGACAGAAGCTGCTGCTGATGCAGAGGATGTGCGTTTTTCCCTTTCTCCCCCCATTTTGTTTCTATTTTCCCGTCATAAGAAGAAAATATCTCTGAACATGCACTTCAGAAGGATTTTTTCCCTCCTAGCTGCAAGCAACACTGGTGACACCACTCACCGACTGGTTTCTTGCCCTAAGAGCCGTCAGAGCCTGCGTGCCCTGCCTCCCTCAGCACTCGCTTCCAAGGGCTCACAGATCATCTTTAACGTGTGCTGCCCACCACTGAGGGCCAGGCTGGCCTCGGGGGATGCTCTCAGAGCACCCCAGGAGTGCCCACCTCAACAGCCCACACCTCAGAGGGGGAGCTGAGCCAGGGGAGTCCAGCAGGGGAGACAGAGGAGCGATCCCTCTTCCAGCTCCAGTGCTCTCCCAGCTGGCACTGGTCCTCCAAGGCTCTTTAAGGGCTGGGATCATAAAGGCAGGACATACTTCCCTGGTGGCCTGGGAGCAGATAAGGAGACCTGGCTTGTTCTTCTCCATCAGTAAGTGTGAAAAACGACGTTTCACCTTTTTATATTAATTGATAAGTTTAATAAAAATAAAATAAAATAGAATAAAAATAGACAAGAAGGAGACAAAAGAAGATAGTTTCTCAGCTGAGGGTGCAAAGCAACAGACCACCCATTCTAAATTTCTTGGTATTAAAAGTCTTGGTGCTATGAATTTAAATAAGCTAATGCATGATTCAAATATTCATTTTGGTTTCAAGACCCCCCCTAAGCATACAGTTTATCTGTGAGATTCCACGAAGTCTAGAAGTATGTTGTAAATCTGTCTTCCAAAGATTCAAAACTCTCAAAGGCTTAATTGTTCCTTCTCAGAAATCTTTAGTTCAAGGATTGTCTTCTATCTAGTTGAGGAGTTAAAAAACAAAAACAAAAACAAAAACCCCCATCTCTACTTTGTTACAATCTGAAAATATACCTTCATTACATTATATGTATAACATTCATGTCAATATTTGTGAAAAGCTAACTCTAAAATATGCATTTATAACAGTAAGGGAATGAACCCCACACTGGGCTGCCTCATATCCCAAAGAATGGGCTGAGCCCTTCCCGAACCCTCCATTCCACTCCCTCCCCTCCCTGTCCTCACCAGCCTGTGGGTCATGATCTGGTCTCCATAAAACTAGAACTGCTTGTGAGCACAGAGAGCACTGACAAAGATTTTATTATATTTTTCTTTGCTGAGATTTCTTTTCCTGGGCCAGATTCCAGCTGATAATGAATTTGGTATATTTAAATATCCAATAAACAAATAAAGTCTATTGTTTTTCCCCTTTGATTACGAGACCCTTCTCTTTGGCAGATCCTTTTATGTCTGTCTTTTCCTTTTAGAAGTATAAAATTAGATCAGGATTTCGCTTTTCTTTTTTTATCAAGGCAAGACAGAGTTGCCTCTATGTTTTCCTCTACTACTGAAGGCCAACGAGTACCATGAAAAATCCCTCCTTGGGAAAGAGGGGGTTTGGATAAGAAATCACATTAAATATTTCCATTGGAGGTCTAAACCCCCTTCTGATGGCCACAAATATGGAGGTGCTTGTGTAAAGAGAAGGCAGAAAATGATGCATTTTTGCTTGGCCCAGGAAAAGATGCTGGCAGCTTCCTGGGAATCAGGCAAATCCTGGCCAGTGGGGTGGAAGATTTCCAGACAGCATCCAAGGGAGGCTTTGGGGGAGTGACTCACAAAATCAGATTTATTTGCAGCTTCATCTTGACCAAAACTTGCAGAGAGGTGGTGCCAGACACGTGTCAAACCCCCAGGCTGAGTCATTTTCTTTAAAGGAACCCCAGCACCCGTTTTGGGTGGGATTTCTCTCCTCTGCCCTTGGACAGTGACAGAGGCAACAGATGAGTTGGGGGTGTCCAAACTCATGTCCCAGCCTAGGGAGATGAAAGGAGTTTGATTCATCCAACCATCTTGGGATAGGATGGAAAGTGGTCCAGAAATGTCCAGAAATGTCCTACAGAATGAGCCTTAACAAAGATTTCTGGTGTACAGAAGGGAAACCTGTTCACCTGTGAAGGCAGTGAGGGTTGGATGGGATATTGGGAATGAATTCCTGGCCGTGAGGGTGCTGAGGCCCTGGCATAGGTTGCCCAGAGAAGCTGTGACTGCCTCTGGATCCCTGGAAATGTCCAAGGCCAGGTTGGATGGGGTGTGGAGCAACCTGGGATAGTGGGAGTGTCCCTGCCCATGGGACAAAATGAAATAAGCTTAAAGATTCCTTACATCCCAAGTCATTCCATGCTCCCATGACTGTGGGCTTCCCAGAGGGATGGTTACCAGGTTAAAGGATCAGGAATAAGTGTGCAGATACCACCAGGGTGTCCCTGCAGGGCAGGAGATGCCAGGGACAGCTCAAACCAAGAGGGGCAGTGCAGGTTCCTGCCGAGCCACCACCCCCCTGATTCCTGCTTGCTTCCCTTTCCCACATTCCAGTGGAATAGGGAGCACACCAGGAGCTGTGTCTTGGGCGTGGGTTTGGGAGCAGTGCTGGGAGGGGGCATGGGAAGGAGATGTGGAAGGAATGCAACCAGGGAAGACCAGGCACTAATGGAATGTCTTTCCAGAGGCCATAGTGCTGTGGTATGTACGATTCCACTTCTTAATTGAAACAAAAAGGAGGAAAAGCAGGAAGAATGGGTGCCATCTGCAGTGGTTGAGGATATTTGGTATTTCCTTCCTTGTACTTCAATTGACTCTTCCTCTATCCCACCCCTGAGGGAACTGAGGGCACAGAACCCAAGGATTGAGAGAATCCTCCCAGCCTTCTCTAGCTTCACACACCCTCCTGCTCTTCTCCAGCATGTGGCTTTCCAGGGATACAGGCAGGAGAAAGGAGCAGGTAATAGATGGGGAATGCCATTCTGCTCCCTGCCATTGGAATGGGCTAAAATAAAGGAGCTGCTGTGTGCTGCCAGGAGAAAGGAGATGATATCTGCCCAGGTTATACCCTGGATACTAAATCCAAATGTATTTCAACTAAGATCAATTGCTTTAAAAAAAAATGAGAGGAAAAAAAAAGTTGATTTTCTTTGCAGCTCTTGGAAGTGAATCTATTTGGTGTCAGGCTGAAAGAAGACAGCGTGTAAGTAACTGAGAAAGTGTTTACTCAGTGAATTAGTTCAGCTTTCATTGTGCACAGAGGATTATGGCCTCAGCAGTGGATGAGCTCCATTTCAGGCTGGAGTAGCTCACTTAGCTACCTCCAGGGCAGGACTAATTATCATAGGACTTAGGCCATTAAAGGGCTTTAACTACCAGTGCTCTCTCCCAGGTCTGGATTAACTCTTTGCCTGGAGCAAACCGCCCTGATAACCATTCAGCCTAATGGTCTGCTTTGATTTCTCTGCCCCCTCTGCCCACCTCTTTTGCCTTTAAACTTTATATTATTGTCAGGTCTGGAACAATAGCTGGGAATATTAAAACCATTGCTGCAAAATGGCAAAGGGGGCTTTGTTGCAGATTTTCTTCCCCCCACTTTTCTGCTTTACCACTACCAAGACAATTTTAGGAAATACTATCTTGCACGGCAGAGAGCTCTTACCTGACTCAGGTGGATTAAGAGGGGCTGCTCAAAAGGCAGGAGCCCCAAGGGAAAACCCTGAAACGCCCACAGAACTCAGCTCTGTCTTACGCTGTTGTCTCCATGCCAATAATTGTGGCGGAAGGCACTCTGCATAGAAATAGCAAAAGACTATTGTGCCCCCAGGCATGAAATAGCCACGATGAGAGCAGAGTTATTACCCTGCTTCACAGAAGAAGAGCTGGGGTGCAGGAGGTTTAAATGTTTTGCCCAAGGTAACAGACAGAGAATGTGGCAGCGATGCTCCCTATCATTAAAAATATATTTGAAGAATTATCTCGTGATCCCTCTTTAACATCAGCATTCCCAGCTTTTCTGGCAGCACATCTGGGTGGTTCCCAGGCTGGAAGGGGTGATTGAAGGAGGTCCCACTCAAGACTACAAAATCAGATGCATCTCTTCTGGCAAAAACCCTCAGGAGGGCATCAAAGGAATCCAAAGGAAACCAAAATAGGTGCTTCTTCACAAAAAATAGGTGGTTCTTCACACAAAATAGATGCTTCTTCACACAAAATAGATGTTTCTTCACACAAAACAGGTGTTTCTTCCCACCACAGAGCTGGGCAGGACCCTGGTTGTGCTGAAGGTTTGTGGGTTCAGAGCTATGGAAGAAAAATCCCTTCTCTGAAGCTTGTACAGAAGTGCAGAGTGGGTGGAACTCTGGTCTGCTGCTGTGTTCACACCCACAGCCATGAGGAGGCAGAGGTCCTTCACCTCCATGTCCCCAGGCACAACCCTTAGGCCATGGGAGATGGGAATTCTGGGCACCATTTGATGGTGGAAATGCTGGCAGCTGAAACACCTCTTCAGCTGAAGAGGCAGTTGAGATGTTGAAATACCTCTTCATCCCAAGAGGAGCATCCTTAAGAGAGTTCTTCCTCTCCACCTTTCAGTTTTTTATTCCATGAAATACCATTTAATGCCAACCACTAAGCTGAGTATGGCCAACACAGTAACAATTTACAGACTCTGGTGGTCTTACCTGAACAACTCAGGTGTTCTGGAAGGACCATTTTTCCAATCAAAACCCACAAAATCCATGAAAGCACAGATTAAAAGCCAAAACATAAATTGGCACTCCTCCATGTGCTTCTGTCCTTCACAAATACATAAATAAAAGTGATATTTGAGCAAAACAATACATCAAAATCTATCTGTTTTTTGTGACACTGCTGTTATCAGGAAGATATTTTTAAGCTATCAGCTCAGAAACATAAAACCATGAAATGGTTTGGGTTGGAAAAGACTTTAAAGATCATCCAGTTGCACCCCCCTGCCATGGCAGGGACACTTTCCACTACCCCAGATTGCTCCAAGCCCTGTCCAACCTGGCCAGGTGTTGCACATGCCCTGATCCCACCAGGGAATGGCCTCAGATGGGTGGCAGATGCTCAGTGTTCACACCTTTCTGCATCTCATGGATCTTCTGTGAGTGTAAGGATGACCACTGGCTCAAAAAGCCAGGACAGACATGAGGCAAAGCCCAGACTGGGGTGGTTGGGCCAGGATCAGGGAGCTCTGCAGAGATTAAGGCAACTCAGATTATCTGAACAAAGCCAGGTGCCTGCAGCCAGGTCTTCCTGAACCCTATGAGAGCCCAGGAACCATATCTGGCACATGGAGCCTGGCCCCTCCACAGGGTTCCCAAATATCTTCTCCTTGCTGAAATTCCAGGAGCAGGCAGCATTTGAAAGCAGTGCCTGTCCAGCAAGGGGTGTTTCTTCCTCCTTTGAGCTTCTCCCCATGGCTTTGTTCACACCTTTTCTTGGCTGACTCAGTTCTCCATTCAATTGCCCAGCTGACCGCTTTCACAGCGTTCCTCAGAGCTCTGAAGCCTCTTGCAGATGGTCAAAACATGCCAAAATTGTGTTCTGCTGCTTCGTCTATATGGAAATTGTCTCATTTCTGCCTCCCTCTGATCTTTTACTCTGAGGATAATGGGGTTTAGTACTTTTCCTTCTTGCCCCTGCTGCAGGTGTGAACTGGAATAGAAGACAAACTGCTTACTGGAGTGCAAGTTATTTGTTGTTTGCAGGTGAACAGAGCTGCCTTTCATTTCCTGTGATTCTGAGTATTAAATTCCTTCCCCTTGTCATTTACCCATTGCTTGACATCTTCTGCTTTCAACTCATTCATTCCCCATCACATCTGTGAGCCTGCACAGTGGAGCCCATCAAGAAAAACACAACTGAGGCCACTCACTAAGGAAAGGGAGAGGCAGGTAATTGTGGAACAGCAAGCAGAGACCTTTGAAGAAAAGGCAATTCCTCAGAGGAAAATTAGACCAGCTGGGTATTTCCTCTCTCATTACCAAGGGTGCTTCAAGCCTGGCTGAAACATCTGCTTATGGAATCTACCAAGAAAGCCCCCCTGCAAAAAAAAAAAAAAAAAAAAAAAAAAATAGAAACTAGGACTGGAATCTCGTAGGAACAAGCAAATCTGCTTGAGAGAGCTGAACACTGTTCACTTGCTGAGGCAGCATCTCCTCCTGCTCTGTGTTCACTCAGCACCACGGGACCCTGACCTGCTGTGTAGCAGACAGGGATAACCCCAGCGAGACAAGGACCCCAGAGCTGGGGCCAGGCAATGAAAACACCTCCTGGTGCCTCCTTCTCACATTTATCAAACACAGGTTTCCCACCTTCCAGTGAAACTGCAATTAACTTGTAAATGTATGCTACACAATTAATTTCCCACCAGCTGCTGCTCTGCAGCTGAGAGGAAATCAGTCAGGGAGACACCCACGAGAACTCTGGTGTGGTCCTTGCCACAAGTTCTGTCCTGACACCTAAAAAAACACTATTAAATTAATAAGGCCAGTCCACCCTACACAGAGAGAGCCTAAGGACTGGAGGGATTGCAGTCCCACTTGGAGATGCTCCATCTAAAACAGAAGAACAGGAATTGAACTCTACAGCCAGGTCAGCTGTTGTGCAGCCCTGGGTTGGAACTGAAACTGAGTGAGAAAACTCAGATGTGTGTCCCTATTGGGAGGAGGTGGTCCTCCTTTTGGAGGAGAACCAGCCTCCAATGCTCAGGGACACTTGGCTCCCAGCCCAAGCTGCTTCTAGGTCTCTTGTCCCATTTGGAGAGTTGACACACAGAGAGTCCTGCTGAGGGTCCCCACTCACCCTGAAGACACAGCTAAGTTGCCTAGAAGGCAGCAAAAAAAAAGGTCCATGAGACAGTTTGAGCCTCTTTCCATGTAGGCTGTGGATTGGGACGGATTTACCTTTCTTCCCCCATGGTTTTTGCCACCTTCCAGCAGGATGCCCCCTCCTTTTGCTGCCATCCAGGTGTGTCCTGCCATCTGAGCCAGGATCTGGCTACAGCCAACACCTGCCTGCAGTGCCCTGCTCTGAACCCAATCACGTGTCAGGCCCACCTGCTTCCCCTGGAGTCTTCCCCTCCTGGTAACCACCAGGACCGGAGTTGTTCCTATCTCCCCAGCAGGACTTCTATATTACACTCAAAAAACCTTGCTAATTTAAGTGTTCTTACACGGCCATTCTGGGATCTGCTGCAATGGCATCCCTTAAATCCCTAACACATTCCAGGGCTGCAGCCAAAAGCCTGTATGAGGTGGATGACAGCTCTGAGTGAGTGGGACCACAAGGTTTTTGGGAGTATATATATTCTCCTCTGTGGTAGGAGATAACAAGTTTGCCACCACAAAATCGTGAGCGGGCACAGCTCTTGATGGGGAGGGAGAGAAGTTCAGGCTGCAGATGCAGAAGGCTTTAGTCATGGTGGGAAGGAGCTGAATACATCAACTGCTCAGGGATGGGCTTTTCCAAAGGCTCTGCAGAAGACAGAGAAAATTCACTTGAAGCAGAGCAACACTGGCTGGGGATGGGAAAACAGCTACTCTGGGAAAAAAGGGAAATCACCCATTCCCCACACGCACAATGGCACGCTGAGGGGAGAGCAGCTAATCCTGGAGCAGAGCACAGAACTGGGCGCTGGGAGGAGATAACAAAGACCAGGGGCTCTTGTGTTCCGGGTCAGCTGCTGGGCCCAGCTTTGCGTCCTCTCGGCAGACACAACAGGCCCTGGCGCACAGTGTCACTGTGCCTGCCAGAGATAAGCTCCAGCATGAAAAGCAGCTGGCTGAAGCTCGAGCCAGGCAAGATGGAAGTGATGCTTCTAGGAAAAAAAAAAAAAAAAAAAAAAAAAAAAAAAAAAAAAAAAAAAAAAAAAAAAGGTGCGATTCAGGCATTTCCTAAGAAATGCTGAAGCTGTTGTCACCTCCTGCACAGGGAGGACACCAGTGGACCAGAGGCTGCACTTGCTCCTTAAGGCTCAGCCTGTGGTAGTCACAAGCATCCTCTGGGCACCTGGGACCCTCTCCTGCTTTTCTCTTTCTTTCTGTGAACTCTGGCAAGGCACAGGGCTTCATCAAAGCAGGTCTGAATGCCTCTGGTCCAAGATGTGGCTGGCACCACCAGATGGAGGTGAGTTACAAAAAACAGAGGATGCCCACAAATTGGAGCAGATTTTCTCTCCTTACCCAGCCAGGAACCGGCTTTGGGACACAGAATTTTCTATACATCTGGAATGGGCCAAGGAGAGTGAGTGTGATGGGTGGAACAGCAGGAATATCAGAAATTCAGTGAAGGACATGATCCCTTTGTTTTCATCCAAGAGCTGTTACGTGCTCATGAGCATTATCAATAGGGAAAGATGTTATATCCCGAAGTTAAAGGATTAATGCATTGTGTTTTCCTCTGGGTTTAAGCCCTTCCACCCCTTTCCACAATGATCACAGGTCCCAAAATAGCTTCACACTCTAGTCCCAGTTTTCTTCTCCCTGCTTTACAAGCTCCCTTTGGAAGCCAAGTAAAAGCAGAGAGGCACAAGCTGATTACCAAATAATATACTTGCCATGGTGAGAGATAGCTGGATAAATAGTGGAGAAGCCACCTCTTAACTTTAAATGCAAGAGTTAATTCAGTTGAACCTGCCCCTACTGATTAAAGCAGCTTCCAGAGAGTAAAAGTCAAGAAGATGCTCCATCCCTGGAAATGTCCAAGGCCAGGTTGGATGGGGCTAGGAGCAACCTGGGATAATGAAAGGTGTCTCTGCCCATGGCAGGGGGTGGGGCTAAGTGAGGTTTAAGGTTCCTTCCAATCCAAACTATTCTGGAACTCCATGATTCTGTGATAGGAAGACTTGTTGGCAGTGCCCCCAAGGACACTTTCCCCCCTAATGCCTGGTGACAGGAAGATTTTCGTGCCCTGCAGTAGGATGGCTTCTGTCTCTTCCACAGTGCTGGATGTTTTGTTTAAAATTCAGACCATTGAAACTTCAAAAATCACATCAGCATTCCCTTCCTGTGGATGCCTCAGCAGCTGGGATCTGCTGACTCGGGTGCTTTGGCAGCTACACTTCACACAGGAATCCCACCAGCATGGAGGAGCTCATGGGGAGGCAGCTGAGTGCTCGTGCCTCCTTCCAACAGGAGCAGGGAGGGGAAGAATGTTGAGTGACCAGGCTGTCCCTCCCCTAGGACACACCATGCTCACACAAGGGAGCCCCTGGACCTTGGTGTCCTCATAGAGTCACCAACACCAGACCAGGGTGTCGAGGAGCTGCTCCTGTGCCCCCTCACCGTGCTCTCTGAACAAGCTTTAATTCAGTACCTGCTCTACTGAGATGTTGGATGGCTGGACTTGCTCACATTGGAGGTCTCTTCCTACCTTAATGACTCCATGGTTCCATAACTGTATCTGGAGGAATCTGCCAGGCTTGGAGGTTTTGTCACAGCCAGTCATGGTGGCACCAGAGAAAAGCAGCTTCAGCTCCTGCTCCGAGGCAAGACAGGCAGCTGGATGTCCCTCCTTCCCTGGCTGGATGTGTGCCATGCTGGAAGAAGGGCACCAGCAAGTGCTTGTTAGGGAGAAACCTGTGTCCTGAAGGGACAATTTCTGCTCTGTGGCTTGACCTACGCCCACAGAAAGCCCTTCTACTCCTTGGGAATTCCTACATGTTTCTTTCCAAGACCTGCAGAGCTGCCCCAGCCCTGGGCCCGGCACAGGAAGGACGTGGAGCTGCTGGGGAGAGTCCAGAGGAGGCACCAGGGTGATCAGAGGGATGGAGCAGCTCTGCTGGGAGGAAGGGCTGGGAGAGCTGGCATTGTTCAGCCTGGAGAAGGGAAGGCTTCTGATTGACCTTGTTGTGGCCTTCCAGTATCTGAAGGAGCCAACAAAAAATATGGAGAGAGACTTTCCAAGGGCCTGAAGTGACAGCCAAGGGGGAATGGCTGCACAGTGCCAGAGGGCAGGGTTGGATGGGATATTGGGAAGAAATCCTTCCTTGTGAGGGTGGTGACACTCTGGCACAGAGTAGCTGTGGCTGCCCCATCCCTGGAAGTGTCCAAGGCCAGGCTGGATGGGGCTTGGAGCAACCTGGGATGGTGCCCCTGCCCATGGCAGGGGTGGGACTGGTTGATTTTAACATACCTTTCAACCCAAACAGTTCCATGATTCCATGATTCTGCTGACCAAGAACATTCCCAGAGCCTTCTCCTGCCTGTGTTCTGTTGCTGGCTGTGTCCCTTCAAAGAGTCAGTGGCCGGTGAATCTGGGACACGTTTCCAGAAGTTGGGCTGCCAAGTGCTCTGCCTGTAGAAGTTTGGTCTCTAACTCACAGGAACCTCTCCCTCCCCTTCTGCTGCACGCACTCCACTCCTTGGAAGTGCACAAAGAAAA
Source organism: Phylloscopus trochilus trochilus (assembly GCA_016584745.2). Taxonomy (NCBI): domain Eukaryota; kingdom Metazoa; phylum Chordata; class Aves; order Passeriformes; family Phylloscopidae; genus Phylloscopus; species Phylloscopus trochilus. Next base: position 2,113,541 of record WQNJ02000094.1, read on the forward strand.
TTCAAGCATTTTACAGAAAAAGAAATGTGTCTCATGGATGTGTATAAATTGGCCAAGTCTTTGCAGGGAAATGTATGTTTCCTCATCTTTGGACTTGCTCCTTCCTCCTCTTAACACGTGGAACAAATGTCTCCTTTGGAGCGTGATGGGGTAACTTGGAGAGGTCGGCAGAATTGCTACACATGGACCCTGGGCTGGTTTTATTTTTCTATTGAACCTTGATGGAAACGCATGCACAGCAAGTCAGGGCCTGTCCCCTTTCCTTTCTCCTTTCTCTCTCCCTCTCTCTCTCTCTTTTTTTTTTTTTTTTTTTTTTATTTCTTCCAGGAGTGCTGATGATAAGAAAAGCAATGTCTAAATCTTCTTAATGGTGTTTATGCAAGCAGTTTTGCTTAGCTGCAGTCCCTGCCACCCCCTCCCCCGTCCACCCTCCCCTCCCATCTCCCTGCTAATATCGCTGCTTCATTCCTTTCCCTGTTGGCTATTACTATGGACTACAGCGAATCTAAAACTAAATAATCCCCTTAGTGTCAAGTTTTCTGGGCTGAGCAAATAAATCTAACCAAATGCATTATCTAGGTAGAGGAGGCTGTTGTAAGGGGGAAAAAAGATAAAGGCTATTTTACTTTAAGGCAAAGAGTAAAACCATCATTTTTCATTCACATTGTACTTTTAAAGTTGTTTTTTTTTTTTAATTTTATTTTAACTTTCCTGTTCAATCCTTTTCTTTTTCCATTGTAATTTAGAAAAAAAAAATAAAGAAATGCGGCAAAGCCTCTGATTTCAAGCTTTAAATAGAGGGAGAAAGACCTCAGATAAGGTGCCATTCAAATCCCCCTCTCAGACGGGTAATTCTGATCAGGCAGTAAAGTGGTCTAAATAAATAAACCCTTCCCCACTTCTCCTTCCCTGGGGAGGGTGGATGAGGATATTAGAAAACTCATTTACAGGAGGAAGAGCACATGGAAATCTGCATGTCCCAGGATGAGGTGCAGAGGTCTTGATTCAGTCCAGGACAGGACTGATGTATCTCTGTGTGGTGGCTCAGAAGCCCAATTTTGGAGATGCTTCAGCCTGTGTTTGTGAGTAGGGCTAACCCAAACCTGGGCACAAAATGCCTCAGACCTGGGGAATTGTGTGCTTTAACTCCCATTTTCATCTGAGAGGTCTTTGAAAGCAGAAGCAAAGCCATTCAGCTGTTACCCAGCTCCTCTCTTGTACAAATCCAGGCCAAGGGAGCTCTGCTGGATTTGCAGCAGCCAAAAATCTGGCTGACATTGTCCCCATCTCTGCTGGACTCCACACATGAACCAGGTTTGGGCAGCTCTGCCTTGCTCACCAGCCTTCCCTCTTTCCTGATTCTATACCCCATGGGGTCTGGGGAAAACATGGACCCATAAATCCCACTGGAGCAGTCTCAGGAGTTGTGCACATGCATAAACACCATAAATGACCCAATACCAGCATCACTTACCTGAATTCATCCTCTTCATACTGGTTTGTTTCAAACACAGACCAGATTAAGAAAATGCCTGCTGTGGCTCTTGGAAAAACAGAACCCGACCCTTGAAATAAAGGCATTTTGGCCAACATTAACCACTGACAAACACATCACTCCCAGTGCCCTCCCTTCCTGCTTTCGCCCCCAGCTTTCCACACTGAACATGACAAACACAGCCGATCCCAGCTACTCTGAAGGAAATTAACTCTACCCCAGCCCAAACCAGCACAGCAAAATAAAACCCCAATGGGTTGTTGGGTTTGGACCCACAGGATCAGGAGAAACCAGAAGGAACTCTTAGAGCTGGATGGACAAACAGTGTGAGGTGCTGCTCCCTTTTGGCTCTCTCACCCAGCCAAATTCTGCTCTTCCCCCAGTTCAAAGGTTTTTTTCCACTTGAACATCAGTTTAAGAATAATTAAGTCAACAACATTTTCTCTGCATTTGCTTTAATCCCTTTGTATATGTTTTGGGTTCCCCATCTCTGCAGCCAGCCTGCCAGGGAGATCTGCCCCTAAGATCCATTAATCTTTCAATTTCTTCTCTTCTAGACAGCCAGATATTCCTGTTTGAAACTGATTCATTGCTTCTTCCTTGTTCCTTTTTATTTTTATTAAACAATTCTTATCATTTTAGACCCCTCCATGTTAGAGCTAAAACCCCAGGAAGAAGAACAGATTTGTTCTAGCAGTTGTTTTTATAAACCTTCTCAAAGGAAATAAAACCTCAGGCACTGCTCACATTGAAAAAGAAAATGGCAAAGACCAGTCCATTGTGTTTTGGGATCGGGATCTGCAGCAGACGTCAGCAGTAATAATGGACCAGCTCTTGACCTGCTCCTGGTCCACACAGCAAGGACACCAGATGAGGACCAGGCTCAACCAATTTCCAACACAATAGCACAAGCATCCTGCTCATTTTAATCTAATATTCTTTGAAACATCTGCACAAAAAAACCTGCCCGGCTAAGGATGAACTCCAGAAGCCGAAGGAAAAACTGCAATCTTTGATAAACAAGGAACTTATGTGAGACGGTCACACTGGGTTGGTGAAGAGCAGCCTTGGGAGAAGGACTTGGGGGTGCAGGTGGTGAGGGCTGGCCATGCCCCATCCCAGAAACGCCCCTGGGCTGGGCTGATCCCCCAGAGTGGGCAGCAGGAAAGGGATTGGGATTGTGCCCCTCTGCCCCGTGCTCAGGTGAGAGCCCACCTGCAGAGCTGCCCCAGCCCTGGGCCCGGCACAGGAAGGACGTGGAGCTGCTGGGGAGAGTCCAGAGGAGGCACCAGGGTGATCAGAGGGATGGAGCAGCTCTGCTGGGAGGAAGGGCTGGGAGAGCTGGGATTGTTCAGCCTGGAGAAGGGAAGGCTTCTGATTGACCTTGTTGTGGCCTTCCAGTATCTGAAGGAGCCAACAAAAAATATGGAGAGAGGCTTTCCAAGAGCCTGAAGTGACAGCCAAGGGGGAATGGCTGCACAGTGCCAGAGGGCAGGGTTGGATGGGATATTGGGAAGAAATCCTTCCTTGTGAGGGTGGTGAGACCCTGGCAACAGAGAAGCTGTGGTTCCCCATCCCTGGAAGTGTCCAAGGCCAGATTGGACAGGGCTTGGAGCACTCTGGGATGGTGGGAGGTGCCTCTGCCCATGGCAGGGATTGGGACTGGATAATTTTAATGTAACTTTCAACCCAGACCATTCCATGATTCTCTGATTTCCCATGTGCCCTAAGATATTCTGCAACTCCTTCCACGGTGTTAAGGCATCACCCAGCACTCCTGTTTCCTGGAAAAACACCACATGCGGTTCAAGTCATAAACCTGATGTTCCTTAGAACCCCCATCTGGGACTTGGAGTCAATCCAGATGCTTCCCTGTCTTTCCTGATGCTCTGTCACTCACTACCTCTGCCTTTCTCTGGTTTATATAAGGCTGAATCACCGTTGTCTACCATGATTCTCTGCCAGATGACTGGTGCTGGGATGGGGCCAGGGGCACGGAGCCAGGATGGATAGAGCCTGTCATACGATGGATGGGATTTCTGGGCTCAGGCCTGGAGGGCTTGGGAGGAAGAGTAGGACCAGGAGCCAAGCAGAGACAAGACAGCTCCTGGGACATGAGGCAGCGAGAGCAGGAAGCAGAACTGGCTGGGGGTATTTCTGAGCAGTGGGTTTGGTTGAACCAGACCTGGCTGCCTCCCAGCACGGCCTCTTCACCAAACAAAGCCTCGAGGCTACTGCTGGAAAGAACATCTGCCCTTTATCAGGTGAACACCCTGCTGTGCTTTCACTTTTGCTCAGTAACTTGTGGCTGGATCTGAAACAACTTTGGAAGTGCCACTGTCAGTCTGTGCTATTTGTCCTTATATTTGGAGGGGTTGGTCCCACGCAAAAGAGCAGAAGAGGTTTGTCCAGATCCCTCTGGTTATGATCACCAGGAATCCTTCTTCTCCTGGAGATCAGATGTACACAATGAGACAAACCCAGGAGCACACAGATGGAGGCTCACAGGATATCCTGAGCTGGATTGGACCCACAGGGATCATCCAGTCCAACTCCTGGCCCACCACAGACACCCCAACAATCCCACCCTATGCCTGAGAGCATTGTCCAAAGGCTCCTGGAGTTCTGGCAGCCTTGGGGCTGTGCCCATTCCCTGGGGAGCCTGAGCGGTGTCCCACCACCCTCTGGGGGAAGAACCTTTCCCTGATATCCAACCTAAACCCTTCCTGACACAGCTCCAGCCATTCCCTGGGGTCCTGTCCCTGGTCATGGAAAGAAGAGGTTGCCAGGATGCTGGAATGTTCCTGACAGTCGCTGGATCATGTGTCTAAGCACGGGGTCAGCCAGTGACCCCCAGACCAAACATTTGTGAGCTGTTAATGACACTGTCAATAAACTGCAGCTCCACTGCTGGTGTCAGGTTTAGACTGTGACTTATTAGCTCTTGGTGACTTGAGGGTCAAGGAGGTGAAGCAGCTTGCCCTCTTCTTCATCAAGTGAATACTCTCTTATTTCCAAGCCTTTGCCACAGTGTCCTTACTCTCCTAGGGCCTGGTGAATTTATTCTTACTGCGCCTGACCCTTTGCTTGATGCCATGTGTAGACAGTCGCCATCCTGTGTTCTTTTCCTTATTATCCCCCAGTTTATCATTTGAGTCCATTTATGTGCCAAGGCCCTGGGCAACTTTACCTCTTTGGGTGTGTTTTTGTCTTCTTCTGCTGGGCACAGAGAGCTGCCTACAAAGCTGTGTTGCTTTTAGGCAAATCTTCTCCCTGGTATCTGCTGCTCCTGGCATCCAGCCTTGCCCATCACTCCACAGGCTGGGAATGCTGAGACACAGCTCTCTCTGGGATTCTCTCTTTGGCAGCAGCAAGGAGAGTTTACAGCCTGCTCAACCCAAACTGCTCCCAGCCTGTCCTTGCAGTCCAGGTGTATCCCTCTCCTATGGCTTTTGCAAGCAAGCTGTGACTGGAAAAGATTTCCATCACTGCACCAGGTCCCTGGCTCTGCCAAAACCAGCTGTATCTGCTCCCACAATCATTCCCAACCACACCATTTACCCACAGGTCTGTTTTTGTCTGTTGCCATGGGTTCCCAGCAGGTTTTGAACTGGTGACAGATGACAAATGTGAGAAAAGTCTGCTAAAAAAAAAATGGGACCGTCTTCAACCTCGCTGCCAGCTTTCTGTCACTGTAGCATTCCAGAGCTGGGAGTGTGTGATGGTTTTGACCTTGATTACATTGATGATAATTCATCTGCAAACACACTCTAAGTCTACATTATACATATACATATACATATACATATATATATATATATATATATGCAGAGAAAGAGCCTTGTTTTATTTTACTTGGCCTTCATGACACAGGAATGTGAGGTTGAAAGGGACCCTTTCCATCCACTATGTTGGTGTCTCTTCATTATATCCCTTTTATAATCTTTATTTCCATAGGTTTGGGGTTTTTTCCTTCTGTAACTTTCCAGCCTTTTTGGGAGGCTTTTCCAGAGTGGGGATCTTCTCATGGTCACTGATTTCCTGCCTTGATTTGCTCGTTTACTCAGTTGCCAACGCTGCCCTTTGACGGGAGCAATCCCTTCCTCTCCCTCACTTCTAATCCCCTGATAGATTTCCTGAATATTTACTCAGTGTCCCTTTTATGGGAGAAACCAAGCCAAGCTCTTTCTGCCTCATGTGTGGGACATGTTTCCCTCAGCCTGCCATGGTTCCTGAGGAGCCCATCTTTCCCCAGCAAGAGGTGACTGGGAGAACAGGGAGTTTCCCCAGTTCTGGAATCAGCAGTGCGGAGCACACACGTATCAACACCTCCCTCTCTCCACTGGAAACATCTTTCCTCAGACATCCCACCATCCTTGGCTTTCCCTCCTTCCCTGGCCACAAGCCAGGAAAACACCTGTGACCCAGGCCTGAGTGTTCTGCATCTCTCATATCCTTGGCCATCCTCCAACTTCTTCCCTCAGGTCTGGACCAGCACATCCTGACTCTGGCCCTTGCTCAGCTGTAATCCTGGCTCTCAGTGATCCATCCTTTTGACTGATCCTGCATCCTACATGTTCCCTGTGCCACATCTGGCCACACTTTCCTGCTCCTCCCAGGACAAATTTTCACAAGGTTGTCCTGACTCAGCTATGCTGGAGCTTCTCTTGGTTCATGTGAATCTGAGCGAGGTTTTCCCCCATCTCACTACAGCTGGATGAAGAAATGAATAATTATGGGTTCTAGCATTCCTCACACAGCCTCTGGCATATGTCCTGGGACTCTGAGGTGGCACCCCACAGGGACTGCACAGCTGCCTTTTGTCCCCAAATAATGCTGTTAAAGTTTTTTTCCTTCTTATTTCCTTATTTCACAATTTCTAGGCACAGATGCTTTGGGTTGCTGAGTGTGGCAGGGAGAGCTCCAGGAGATAACATCTGCAGAGAAAGGAATCACTAAATCACTTGGTCACACCACTGGGATTTCCAGACCCTCCTCTAAGTGTAAAACCCTTAATAACATCTCTCTCCTCTTCCATGTTGTGTGCAGGAGATGTCAATGCCCAGCTTATCAGCTTCCCTGGGTAGCTGGACAAGGACTGTGCACCCAGCAGTGCCACTTCCACAATAATTCAGCTGGTTGGGGTGAATTTTCACATCAAGACATGTGGGCTTTTTATTGGAGGGACCCAAGAAGGTCTCAGGGCATCCTGAAAGGAAAGGGATGTACTCCCACCAGGACTGCTGATGCCTCTTCATGCTGAGCCAGGGAACTCCCACCAACCTCTGGGAAGCCTCCAGCCTTTATTCAGGAACTGCATCTGTCTGACGTGGATGGTTCTATCTGAGGGATCTGCTTTTGGGGACACAGTAGTTTCACAGCCTTGCCTTTCTCATGAAACCCTTCCTCAGTGGTCAGAGGCTCCAGGTGCTCTGGACACAGGGCCAGTCAATGGCTCTCATCAGATCTGGGGTCCATCCACTGGCTGGAAAGACAGTGCTTCCTAGGGGGACACTCACAGATGCCTTTCCAGGGAAAGAAAGTCACTGAGTTATTTGGTAAACACATTGAAACACTTCAAAAATAAAAGGATCGTTGTAAAAAACACAGATTCCACTGAACTCATTCCTCCTACTTAAAACTGTTATCCCGGGGTAGCCCAAAAGCTTTGGAAAAGGCACACAGGACATCTCCATTAAGATAAAGCTGCCAGGAGGCCAAGGGGGAATAGCCAGAATTACTATTCACTCCAAACTCTCTGTGCTACAGAGGGAGGAGTTTTGGCCAGAGATGCTGAAAGACGTGAGTGATGGAGGACATGGATTCACTCCGGCATCCAGAACTCCTCCTCCTCCAAACAAACAAAAGCAAAGTTTTCAAGTCAATCACTGAAGGATTCGGACTCATCTGAGACAGATCAAAGCTTTTCTTTTCCACTGTGACATCATTCAGTGGTGTTATCTACACGGGAATTCTTAAAACATGGAAAAATAAGGGGGTTTGGGACATAAAGTGGAAGGGTTTCCTTCTTCAAATGAACAAGAGGGACCTTTTGGGATTGTCATAACTTCAATTTCCTTCTGTGTTTTCCTCTCCTACTTTAATTTTTGATAAAGTGAGAGTGACTTTCAAAGCCTGTGAGTGTTGGAGTCAACAGGATTGTCGGTATAAAAAATTCTGTGTAAGTAAATCAATACTACACTTACTATATATATATATGGCATAGAACATAAAAATATATTAATTTATAGAATACATAGAGTATATATATTTGGTATGGAACAGACATCAAATATGTTCCATCCCACAGAATACAGACAGCAGAGAAGTTTGATTCAGCAGTTCTGCTGACCCTTTTCCAGAATATATGGGGGAAAAAAAAGATCAAAAATAATTCAAAAAGCACTTGCACACAGGATTCCTTTTTTTTCCCAAGGAACTCGTTGCTGTTAGACACAACTTAGGACAAGGTTTTACAGGAATTCAAACAAAAAGTAGTCTTTGCCATAGGGAAAAAGCTATTGCAATAGTGATTTAAGGAAAACCATGGGGATAACGATGGGATTATAGAATATCCTGAACTGGAAGGGACACACAAGGATCAAACTCCAGCTCCTGGCCCTGCACAGACACCCAACAATCCCACCCTGGGAGCACTATCCTAATGCTCCTGGCATTTTGGCAGCCTTGGGGCTGTGCCCATTCCCTTGGGAGCCTGTTCAGTGCTCCAGCACTCTCTGAAGGGGGAACCTTTTCCTGATTTCCAACCCAGCTCCCTCCCAACACAGCTTGACAGCCCAGGTGCTGCTCATTCCCTGCCCAGAGCACCTCAGCTGTGAGATCTGATGGCTCTGCCTCACAGCACTGCACAGCCCTCACTCATCCCAGGAGCCACAGACACTCCCTCATCAAATTCCTGCATGTCACGTCAGTGGAGGGAATGTTTGCAGTCAAGTCTGCACTTTGTTGCGCTCACTTCCAGCCAGGCATCCAGGAAGGACTCTTCCCCAAAGAGTTTACAGGATCTCAGCTGGAGTTCCCAACGAAGAAGTGGAAAAAGTGGGGAACGGGGCGCTGGGAAAAAAACAACAACAACAACAACAAAAAAAACCAGAGGTGTTTTTTAAGGTGGTGATTTAGAGTGCTATTAAAAATGCTGCCCACATAGCCTTTTAACCCTCGAAGATATCAGATAAGTTTCTCTTTCCTGCGGGGAGATGAAGTGGCTGTCATTATCTGGAAGGGCTGTATCATATCGGAATCTGCCGGCGCAGGTCAGCGAGTCCGGGCTGTTCTGGGCCCGGCTCCGGCACTGAATTACATTTCCTGGGCACAAAGGCTGCAGAATGGGTGGGTGCTTTGTCATTTAAACTGCATAAAGAGGCAGAAATTGATTTTTATTGTGGATCTTCATATCTAATAAAGCTCTGAGGGGCTCTTTTCTTCTCCGATTGAATGGCCATTGAATGCTTTCAATCTAGTTCTGTGTTTCATGCCTAAACTGAATAGTGGCAGGAGGAAAATAGATGGGGGGAAGAGAGGCCAAGTCACTTTCCAGATTGAAAAGGATACAGAAGGGAAATAAATAAAAAAAATAAAATAAAATAAAGTAAAAATGAATCAGAAAAAAAAAGCCATTTAAGTGGAAAGGGGAAAAGCCATTTAAGGTGCTGAGGAAAAATTGCTTTGTGCGACGGGCATACACAGGAGCGTCTGCGGGCACAGGGACAGTGTGGGATGACATGGGACTCCATGGAATGCTGCTGAGGGACCCTGGTCTTACCTGCACCTCTCTTCAGTGCCTTGGGACTGGAAATTTCTACCTCCCTGGCCAAAACATGTCAATAGTGCTCATCCCAGAGCTGCCCTGCGTGTGTTACCCATGGTAACGGAATGGCTGTAAAACAGGAATGACTCAGTTCATGTTGACATTAATTAGAGGAGAGATTGGTTTAGAATACAGTGTTTTTTAATGTAATTAGTACCTAGTTCATCACTTCCTCCTCAAATCAACAAAGAGACAATAATACATAATGACTTTTCAGTTCCTCTTTGATAGGTATTGCTCATTTAGTCCTGGTCCCCTTGGGGAGCTCCATCACAATTAACAAGGCCAGTAGCGTTAGCATTAATTGGTCGTGCTGATGGTCTGATCTAAGGTCCTAAGGACTCCTCCTATAGCACTGCAGACTGGTCAGACACTCCTGGGAATTCTGCCTAATTGAATGTTGAGTCTCTTGATCGTTAGACCCAGGAGACAAAGTCATTGCCTGTTCAGAGGCTCAGCCTTTGAAGCAGCAGGACTTGGGATGAACTAAACACTTCCCAACAGCTTGGGGGTGTCCCAAGGCAGCCAGTTCCACGGGGGTGCCCTACTGCCCATGTCATCAAATCAGAGCTGTTCTGCACACCAGCATCTTCAAGTTCTTTAACTTGTTGGCTCAGAGATGTCGAGATCCCAGGAGTGCATTTCTTCCACAGCAATTTTACTGTTTTCAGTGTTCATGAGAGATTTGACTCCTGTCCCTGAACCTCCACAGCTAGCACAGGGAATCCCCTCCCATGGAGGCTGGAGCAGGAGATCTGACCGGCTCCCCACCACAAACCACAACGCATCTTTCATGCTGAAGATACTTGGATTTGGCTTTCTTGCAGTTACCCAAAGCCCTGCTGTAGGGGTATGTTTTCTCAACTGCAGCAAAATTAAGGTCATGAGAACTCCAAACTCTTGATGAATCCTGGATCTGAGCAAATGAAAATGCTCACATGTGCCTGAAGAGCTGACCCTTGAGTTTGAGCCACGAAGGCACAGAGTGTCATTTGTCAGGAGAAGAGGAAACAGCCTCAAGCTGTGCCAGGGGAGGTTCAGGTTGGGCATCAGGAAGAAATTCTTCATGGAAAGGGTAGTCAGGCAATTGAAACAGGCCCAGGCAGATGGTGGAGTCCCCACCCCCGAAGTGTTCAAGAAACAATTGGACGTGGCACTCATTGCTCTGGTCTGGGTGACGCAGTGGGGGTCAGGCACAGGTTGGATTCCATGATCTGGGAGGTCTTTTCCAACCTCAGTGATTCACTGGTTCCATGATCCTTGTCTTTCCTTGCATTTAAGGGCATTAAAACCTCACTGAGAGCCTCTTGAAATGGCTGTGTAGCTGGGAGGGCAGAGGGCTTCCTGGAACTCTTGGAAGCTCAGATTTTCTTTTCCCTGAGCTCCCTCTCACATCCACTCCCAGCTGTCTTATTCTCAGCACATAATAAGGAAGCTGAGTTTAATAATAAGGCCAGCTGAGTTTTCCCTCTCCTATCCTGGTGAAGAAGACAGCCTTAGAGGTTAAACAAAGCAAACCTCCCACTGGAATACGTGACTCCTTCCCTGCACCCTTCCTTCAGGAAAGAGTTTTTCCTTAGGCTGCTGTAAAATGGGAATGACTCAGTTTATGCCGGCAATAATTACAGGAGAGAATTTTGGGTTTAGAATAGTGATTTTTAATGTCATTTGGCTTTTCACCTGCCTTTTCATCACCCATAGAGACCTCTTCCAAATCTCTTTGCCCCAGGCAGTCAAAGGAATGCCAAAAAACAGGGTGGCTCCAGCTTTAAATTCCCTCAGAAGATCTTAAAGCAGGCCAAGACTTTCAGAGTGAGAGAAGGAAATCCACAAAAGCGTCTGACTTTCTCCCATCCCATAGCAGAGCACTCAGCAGGAACCACTGGGAGAGGACCTGCCCTTTCTAGCACTGAGGATTCATTTTTGGGAAATTGGTCCCCAAGTAGAGAATCTTCATGAAAAAAATACATAAAATAAAAGCCAAATCTACAAAAACTGCAAGTTGTTTTTGCAAGTCCTGGTTGCCTTTTGCCAAGAGCTCAGTGCGATCTCGAAATGCGTTGGTGATCCAGAAAACCAAGGAAATGCCAGGCTGTATTCAAAAGGAGGGAATAATACTGAAAACGCTGTAATGGAATAATGGAATTACAGAACTGCATGATACACATTCACTCGGAATAATGTTCCCTGTTCCGACCTCCCTGCCTCGGAATGCAGGCACGGGAAAGGTCTAGGGGAGGGCAAAGGAAATTATTAAGGGCATGGAAAGACGTCCATGCAAAGAGAGATTAGAAAGATCATGGCCACATAATTTAGAGCCGACATGAATAAGAGAAGCCATGATAGAGATATAGAAAATAATTTGCCTTTTTCTTCTGCTTGGCAGAGCTTTTGTGAGCTCAGCCTGCGCTGGTTTTCCTTCAGATGCACACAGGAATCAGATGGGTTTGGCAAACAGGAAAACAAGCATCATCAGGCTGGAGTTTACATTCCAAGAGCCTGGAGTAGGGAATATTACCTGAGATTCCAAATGAGTATCTTAAAGAAATGTTGTCCTTCCAGTACTGGATGGAACAACCTTTGGATAGAGGAGGAATCTCTCAGGAACAAGATCACAGAATCCTTAAGGTGGGACAAGACCTCCAAGATCATCAAGTTCAACCCTCGACTGAATCCCACCATTAAACCCTATCATGAAGTGCCACATCTACTCATTTCTTGAACAATCCATCACCACCAGGGGATGGTGACTCCACCATTTCCCTGGGGACCCTGTTCTGTCAAGGTGGGGGTTGGCTCCCAGGGAACAAGGGATAGGATAAGGGGAAACAGCCTCAAGCTGTGCCAGGGGAGGTTCAGGTTTGATATAAGGAAAAAATCCCCAAAAGCGCTCTCCAGCCCTGGCACAGCTTCCCAGGGCAGTGGTGGAGACCCCATCCCTGGAGGGATTCAAAAGCCATGTGGATGTGGTGCTTGGGGACAAGTGTTGGTCCTGGGCTTGTCAGTGCTGTGGGAATGGTTTGACTCGATGATCATTGAGAGCTTTTCCAAACTAAATACTTCTGTGATTTTATGAAATTGTCTCTCAGCAGCGTGAGAGAGCTTTGTGTAAATGCTGTTTCAAGCAAGGTGTTCTAAAGAGCAGGTGAATTTTGGAGAGGTACAAAGGGGCTCATACTCCTGAACACTTGTCCATTTCTTCCAGCTGTTGGTCTAATAAAAGGTTATTAAGGTCTCTCTATAGAAAGTCTCTCTTTTCAAGAGGAAGCACTTCTAACATTCATGATACTGTCCAAACTCCAAACCTTTCAAACTGTAGTCTTAGACAAAGACTTCCATCCATGGGCCAGAAAGGAAAGGGGAATAAAACCCCAACCCAGCACACAACAAAAGTATGAAGAATGCAGACAACAAAGGTGCATGGAAGAATGGTCCAAATTAAATGGTGAGACTGCAGATGGACTCAAGAGACACAAATACCTCATTTAACCTCAAGGCACAATGAGTCACCAGGGACAGAAATAAAAGCAGAGATCAGCTGGGTGCCAAGTGGTTTTTTCTCAAGTTCCCTGAGGAGGAGAGAGCTCTACAGCACTTGACAGAATGGTTTCCATCCACTTCAGGTCCTGCCAAGGTCCAGAATTGAAAAGTCGAGGACTTTTTGACCTTTCTGAATAGTTGATGGGTGTGTGCAGGTCTGAACACAGGATACAATCTCTCAAGGCATCTTGTTCCCATGTAGCAAAAAATTCAGATTTTGATGTCACCAATTAATGGCAGGGAATTAGTGAAAGGCCTTGGAATGATGGAGGCAGCTGAACAGACCTGTGTGGTATCTAACAACATCCTCTGGGATCCCCAGGGGAATTTTGCAGCAAAGCCTGGGGCAGAAGGATCTCAGCCAGGCCCTGTGGACAAGCTGGAGCACACATGGTCTTTTAGGATTGGTTGGTATTTCCTTACCTATTTGAGCTCCAAGCAGTTTAGCAGACCATCAAGGAGTCTCACAACAGCAAATACAGACCTTTCTCAACAGCTAAAAGAAAGACACAACAAGTTGAATGGATTCTCCCCTAAAGGAGGAGCAAACTTGCTGAAATAGCAGCTACAGGGTAAAGACAACTGAAGTGACTCAGTGCCCAAAGCAGCAGGCCATCTGGCCAGGAGTTTATAAACCAAGTGGAGAAGGGGCTGCTGGGGGGTCACTAAGCACATCATTCCTCTTAAAACATTCCTGCTGGGCTGTAAAATGTGTCCAGATTGAAATAAAGCCAGGGAAGAAACTGAGAGACAGGGCCCAAGATGAAACAAATCCTCCCTTGAACACCAACTCTGGACTATGGGTTAGGAGTCCTTTAAAAGGCTTCACCTAGAGGATGAAAGTCCTCCTTGTTTTTGTTACCCACCACTGGCAGCTGGCTGCCCTAGGGCTGAGGATGATGAAGGAGAGATCTGCTCTCCTGGGGTTTTTCACTGCTGACCCGACTGTGAGTGAGCCTGGTCCAAGAAGAGGGTCAGAGATTAGGGAGTTTCCACAGGGCCACTCTGCAGGCAAGGGCAGGCTCCGGGTGAAGTGGTCAAAGCCAGGCTGAAATGAGAGCCAGTGATGGTTAACACTGTAAATAAATTCCAACCTGAGACACCAGCTGAGTCTGTCAGGCTTAGAGTGAGAAGGGCATTTTCCTTGGTTTTCTCTGGAGCACCCTCCCTTTGCAGCACCTGTTGGGGTGTCACTCATGCTGGGTATGTCTGGCTCCCTGTCACATTCAGGGGAGTTGGTTTTGCCATGGAATAATGAACAGCATCTTCTCACAGAATCCCAGAATCACTGAGACTGGAAAAGACTTCCAAGATTATTAAATCCAACCTGTGACCAATCCCCATCTTGTCACCCAGCCCAGAGCTCTGAGTGCCATGTCCAGGCATTCCTTGGACACCTCCAGGGATGGGGACTCCAAACCTGCCTGGGCAGCCCCTTCCAAAGCTTGGCCACCCTTTCAAGGAAGAAATTCCCCCTGATGTCCAGCCTGAAGATCCCCTGGCACATCTTGAGGCCATTTCCTCTCATCCTGTCCCTGTTCCCTGGAGCAGAGCCCAACCCTCCTCCCCGGCTGTCCCCTCCTGTCAGGGAGTTGTGCAGAGCCAGAAGGTTCCCCCTGAGCCTCCTTTTCTCCAGGCTGAGCCCCTTTCCCAGCTCCCTCAGCCTCTCCTGGTGCTCCAGCCCTTCCCCAGCTCCATTCCCTTCCCTGGACACGCTCCAGCCCCTCAGTGTCTCTCTTGCTGTGAGGGCCCAGAGCTGTCCCCAGGACTGGAGGTGCCTCACAGGTCCCAGCACAGAGGGACAGTCACTGCCCTGGGCCTGCTGGCCACACCATGGCTGGGACAGCCCAGGGGCCATTGGCCTCTTGCCCACCTGGGCACACCTGGGCTGGTGTCCAGCCGCTGTCACCAGCACCCCCAGGGCCTTTCCTGACGGGAACTTCCCAGCCCCCCTGTCCCAAATCTGGAGATGTTGTGATCCAAGTGCAGACCCAGTACCTGGCCTTTTTGACCCTCAACCCCTTGTCCTTGTCCCACGGATCCAGACCAGGGATATGTTCTCCATACAGTGGCTGGTCTTTGTCTAATGAAGACAAATCCTCCAAGTGGTTCCTTGAAGACCATCTCATCTCCACCTCTGATCCCTCTCCTGACCCACTGTTCCATGAGAGAGCAGGCCTGTGCAATCCTATATAACAGGATAACCAAGACATTTTTTGTGATTTGCATCGAGTGGATGCAAATCTTCCCCAAAATTGCCCAGGGCAGCCTTTTCCATGTCTCACTCTCCTACCTTTCTCCTACCTCATGGCATGGTCATCTTTGAGCAAATGAGTCATTTTAGTTCATTTCTGAACCATTGCAAGAGGCAGGATTTGGAGATGGATGGCCTTCCACTCCAGCTGTTGGGACAAACCCTCAATTTCTGATTTTAGATCAGAAAAGGATCATGTCTGAAATCCATCTTCACAGAGCATGAGGGGGATGCTTTGAGGGGATACCACTGGGCAGTGTTAATGCTGCAGCTCTCCATCTGCCATGCCTGCACAGTTATTCCCGTGCTGTTCATATGGCACTTGCTTGTTGTTACACTTGTGTTTGTGCAATCCTTGTTTTGGGGTTAATGCTTTGGATTTTACCCCCAGAACTGCTAACACCTTGGATCTGAGCAGCCCTTGGTGACAGAATTCGGTTCCTGAGGTCAGCAGAGCTGTGGTTGGTGAGCTGCATTGTCTGGGTAGAGTTTCCTCTGCCATGAACTCCAGCTGGTGCAGTGGTTTCTGGGTTTTTCCAGCAGGATTCCCACTCACCCTGCTCTGTTGGAGTGCGTGCAGCCGCAGAAACTGTCCCTCATCTCTATTAAAAATATTCAAAATGATGCGGGGAGTAGAAGTTTGAGTTAATTACAAATTATTCTCGATTTCACTAGCATTTTATTAACAAATCCACATTAATCCAGTATTAAAGCAGGGCGGGATTATAGGATTTCTCTCATCTGAAGCTTGGAGCAAGGGAAGTCTATAATAAACCTACCTATTCATTTGACACAAAGCTGTTCTATCAAATCTACCCCAACATGGGGCCCCCCCGCCCTTCCCTGCTACATCCATATGCAATCCTATACAATAGGAACAGTATATTTTTATGGTTAACCAGAATAGATACAAACCCAGGCTGGGGTAAAATTGCCTTCCCAGCACCACTGGCCTTGAAGAGGTTTTTCTGGCTTCCCAAGCTGTGCAGGTGACCCACTGGGAGCACCTTCCACCTGATGGAGACCTCCCAGCTCCATGCCCGAGTCCATCTCCACCGCAGAACTACCCCCAAAGCTGTTTAAATGCCCACATTAATTTAAAAGCAGGATGAGCTCATGGGAAAGGATGCTTCCTCTGCAAATCAAGGCTTACACCACAGGACACACTGGAGGAAGGAACGGGTCTGAGCTGGAAGAAATAAGATGGAAAGGCAGAACTGTTTCATCTTGATCCTGCCACGGTCCTCAAAATTGTCTTGAAAGTTTTCCCAGGCAGAAGCTAGCGAAGGACCGAAATAGTTTGCTTTAAGATATAATCCTTTTAATAAAATGTGAGGGTCAGAATTTCACGTTGGCACTGAACATTTTGCTAAATAGGGCATGATGAGTTTGCTGTTCTGCTCCCGGACTGGGCGCTGGTGCTTGTGTGGTGTGGGGGATGATAATTGCATGAAATCACCCTCTCTGCTGGGGCTGGGGCAGGTTGAGCACTCCAGAGTGTAACAGCTCCTGAGCTCAAAGGATTCCTCTTCCTTTCACAGACCTCTCTAACAAGCACTTTCGCCTTGACAACAAAAAATAATCCAGAGAAAATGAAGAAAAGGTTCAGCTTCTGCAGGTCTTCATTGTCCCACTCATCAGGGGCACCATGGAGATCTGAACAGTGAAATGATTTCATTTGATCCCTACAAAACTATTCATTTTCCTACAGGTTTCTGATGCAATAAAAAGGGGATTTGCTCATGGATAATTCTGCTGATTCCAAGACCTGCATTTCTGTCTCAGAAATTGGCGTTTTCAGCCAAATCTCATCCCTTTCCTCTTGATTTAGATGTGACACAGGCTTGAACTGGGCAGAAATGAGACTGTTTGGGACATGCCAGTGATGGGGCTTGGGAATGGTTGTCCTTCAGAGCCATGTTGGGTTTTTTAGCATCTCTTTATGTTACCTCCTGTCCAGGTCTGCTTTCCCAGGAGTATTTTTGAGACCAGTAAACAAGGGAATATGTATTAGAGAAGAGATGAAGCAAATTTCCACCTATTAGCCGGTCAAGGGCAGTACTTTATTTTTTGGCAGAATTATTTTACTTGGGTCTAGACCCAGAGCACTCACTTCTGGGGTAGAGATGGTTTCACCATTTTTCCTTTTTCCTTTTCCCCAGTGGGGAGATGGAGACCCCACTGGGTCAGGAGGTTTTATAGCCCCCTGCACCTCCCCACCCTTTGCATTTAGGAGATCAGTTCTTGTGTGTGAGCCTGAACATCCCAGAGATCTTTGGGCAGATCACCAAAGGTGGGGTAAGGCTCTGTCCACCTCCACGGATGACAAACCTGCTGCTGGTCCCCAGGTCTCCCCTTTGAGCCAGGCAAGGGCAGAGGGAAATGCTGCCTCAAGATGTCAGCCTTGATTCTGACTGTGGATGATCTCAAGGGGCTTTCCCAACCTAAATGTTTCTTGGAGCTCAGAGCCTGGACAAGCACCAATGCCAAGTCAGAGTTCCTGCAGCTCCTTGCACAGCCAAGAGACAGGCACAAGAGGTGAGCAGGAGTGGGAGACACACCAGAGTGTCAGGGCAGGAACTGAGCCCCTCTTGGGTTTTATGCAGAATGGAACATGGATCCAAGGATGTTTCATTCCCACCACACTTGTCTGGCTTCACTCAATCCACGCTCTAAAGGGCCAGCTTGGGTTTTCTCCTCCCCAGCTGGGATGTCACAAATAATATCACTTGATCTGGGGACCACTTGGTGACACTTCCTGGGTGATAGACACAGTGTGGCTCCTGTGGCAAGGCATCAATGACAGTGCTGTCAAACAGCATTTTAATTCCTGCCTTTTTCCAGGTTGCACTGGAAAAACCATCACCATTCAGAGCGCTGCTGGGGGCGGCTTTGAGGGCTGGGGTGGAGCTTTTTTGGAAGGGAATTTATTGTCCCTCTGCTCATTGCCAGGTTCTCTGCCACCTTCCCTACAGATAATTTGGAGTACAAACAGCCCTATTGTGCCTGTGACTCCAGGAGCCCCCTGATAAACAAGGCTCAGGAGGGGAGCTGACATGAAAATATGAGATTCCTGCTGCCCACAGCCAGTGCCAAGATCCCAGACAAAATGCACCATCTGCATCAGGTTCTATTAAGTAAATTATTGCTCTGGAATCTCTAAAGAAAATAAGAAAGCAGTAAAAAGAGAACGAGCCCAAGGAAGTTATTTTGCAAATTAGTCATGATTTGCAAGAAAAATTATGCAACTGAAGGAGTTCCAGGACAACAAATGAGCCCCAGGCCAAGACATCCATTAATGGGACCATTTGCATCAAGAAGTTTCTTTTCCCCCACCTCATCTCAAACTCCTCTTTTGAGGTTTGTTTAGGTATGGGTTGAGATATGGATGCACACAGTACCTGAGTGTTCTCCTGGCTGTCCTGAACCCTGATCTTGAAGCCAGGGGGAGGCAGTGGTACCTAAGGGATATGCTGAGGATATTTGCCACTGGCACTGCACTGGGAGGAGCTGTTGACTCCTGGAAAGCAGAGAGGCCCTGCAGAGACACCTGGACAAGTGAGAGAGCTGGGCAGCTGAATGAAGCTGAACAGAGACAAGTGCTGGATCGTGCTCCTGGGACTAGGCTACTCTGGAAATACAGAGTGGAGAAGGAGGTGCTGGAGAGCAGCTCTGGGAAGGGACCTGAGGGTCCTGGTGCGTGGCCAGTTGGATCTGAGTCAGGAGTGCCCTGGAACCAGGAAGGACATCCCTGTCCTGGAGGGCATCAGGTCCAGCAGCACCAGCCAGGCTAGGAAGGGGATTGTCTTGCTCTGCTCTGGGGCGGCTTCACCTCAAGTGCAGGTTTGGGTTCCACAATATCAGAAAGGCCTAAAGCTATTGGAGAGAATCCAAAGGAGGGATATGAAGATGGTGGAGGGTCTCCAGGGGCAGCCATATGAGGAGTGGATGAGTCCATTTGTCTTGTTCAGCTGGAGAAGAGGAGATGGAGGTCAGACCTCACCCTGACGTGCAGGAGCAGCTCCAGTCTCTGCTTTCTGGGACCAAGGATGTGTCAGGTTTGGATATTGGGAAAAGGTACTTTCCCCAGAGGGCCCTGGGGCACTGAACAGGCTCCCCAGGGAATGGGCATGGCCCCAAGTCTGCCAGAGCTCCAGCAGCATTTGGACAATGCTCTCAGGGATGCACAGGGTGGGATTGTTGGGGTGAGTATGCAGGAGTTGGAGTGGATGATGGTCGTGGACCTCTTCCAACTCAGGACATTCCACGACTCTAACAGGAGCAGCATCCAGGGACCTGCAGCCTGTTTGCTGTTGCTTGGAGATGCTGGGAGGGAAGGACAGACCTTGCTGCCATCCTGGACAAGGCACGTTGAGGACAACACAAGACCTGGACCTGGGAAAGCAGAGGGGTCTCCCATGGGAGATCTTACAGAGTTCTGGAGCCCGATGCCCATGGGAATTGCCAGGCTCTCTCTGCTTGCTCCTTGTTGGTAATACCAATCCTTCACGCCCCCCAGCCAGTCCCAGGCTCCTCCTGAGCTCCCTCAGCACAGCCAGACCCAGCCAGTAAATACATCCCAACAAGGCTCAGTACAAGGCTTCCGAAAAGCCAGGCTCAAAATAACTCCACTCTAATGCCAGCAGCAGACAAAGGCAAAGAAAAGCAGAGGAGCAGGCACCCTTCAAGCTAAAGCATGTTATTAAGGAATATTCCTTTTTTGAAGTTTGTTGATTTTATTTTTATCATATTTTAGCACAAGCCCTTTTCATGTTATAAATTAAGTAACTGCTGCAGAAGGGTTATGTTGTGGGGTGCTTTTTTTTTTTTAAGACGCATTTCTTATAGAGAGATTTTTAAAGTTTCCAGTACCAAAAAAAAAAAAAAAAAAAAAAAAAAAAGTGGAAAGCTGTGTTGAATTATGTGTTACATTGAAATTAAAATGAAATTCCAAATTATCTTGCAGTCAGGGGCTGATGTGGACTGAGTGATAATAAATAAAGGTTAAAAGGACATTGGCAAGTCTTTTTTCATGGCTTTCAATTTTTCCCCTCCCTGTTGTTTGTAAAAACCTCTTAGAAGATTAAAAATAATATTTCTTTCTCTATTGATTTTTTTTTCTTTTTCCACATTTGAAAACAGCATTTATTTATTTTCTGTGTTTCTAATGGAGCTGGGATTAATGTGGCTTTATTTGGTCTCTGCTTGGCTTGTGCTCTTGGCTTGTGGAGTGCCTCGGTGCAGCCCAGGGAAGGATGATCACCAGCAGGATTGCAGGAACCCAGAACCAAACTCCTCAGCATACACCCAGACAGGGGTCAAGGTTATCAGAAAATCTTTTGACCTTGGTGCAGCCACACCAAAAAACTCATTTCACTTTGACACTCTCTATCCCTGTACCTTGGGTTCTGCCTGGTCCAGAGGCTCCATCCCATCATGTCCCATGTTCTGGAGGGAAGAGACCATAAAATCATGGAATCCCAGAATGGTTTGGTTTGGGACAGACCTTAAGGCCCACCCTGTTCTACTCCCTGCCATGGGCAGGGACACCTCCCACTATCCCAGGTTCCCCCAATCCCATCCAACCTGCCCTTGGACACTTCCAGGGATGGGGCAGCCACAGCTGCTCTGGGTACCCTGTGCCAGGGCCTCACCATGGGAACAATTTCTAAATATTTGGCGGGATCATTTGTGGTGAGTAAAGCTTTACATGCTTCCTCCCTCAGGTTTCCTTCTCCTCTCTTTTTACCCCAGAAAACAATGGACCAAATCACCCTTACTCGCTCACTCTCTTGCACTGCCCACCAACATGTTTTTTTTGTCAGGAAGGTAAATTTTGTTCATGTGGGAAAGCCATTTTCTTCAGTAAATACCAGTTTTTATACATAAAAATGCATTTTTTGTAATGGGATATGTTGGGTTTTTTTTGACAAAAACTGGAGCTGTCTCACAGGAGGCCATGAGGGTGTGGGACCTCAAGAGAATATCTGCCCATCTTTCCTGCTGGATCTACCACCACACTGATGGGGACAGGTTGTAGCTTGGTGGGGGTCAGGCTCTGCTCCCAGGGAACAGGGTCAGGACAAGGGAAATGACCTCAGGCTGTGCCAGGGGATCTTCAGGTTGGACATCAGCAGGAATTTCTTCATGGAAAGGGTGGCCAGGCATTGGAAGAGGCTGCCCAGGGGGGTGATGGAGTCCTCATCCCTGGAGGTGTCCAAAGAACGCTTGGAGGTGGCCCTCAGTGCTCTGGGCTGGGTGAAAAGCCAGCAATTGGACAAAAATTGGACTCAGTGACCTTGGAGGTCTATTCCAACCCCAGTGATTCTGGGATTCTGGGGGGAAAAAAAATAATAAAAAATGGTTTCTGCTCTGCACCTGGGGAACTCCCTGCCAGGGGGAAAAGACGCAGCAATCAAAATTGCTTTTTAGGGACATGTTAAACTTCAACTGCTCTTAAGGACAATCCATCCTAAAATCCAAGATGTGAGGAGGAAAAGTGGCATCCCTAGCAAGAGATTGGGCTGTGACCCCTGTGCAGCACTGAGTTACTGCTGTTGCCTGGGACAGGGCTGATCCCATTCCCACAGCAGGGAGCTAAGTAGCATCCCAAAAGCTGGGACAGCTCCTGGCATCCATTCCAGCATGATATGAGGCAGGTGGGAGAGAGGCTGCATCAACTTCCTCATCTTTTCCTCATCAACCTAAACGCTCTTTGAGGAGGAGGATGGTGTTTAACTAATTTTTGAGGGGGATATTTGTGCACCCACTTCCAAGAGGAAACCCCAGGTTTGGTTATTCCATCTGCCTTTAGAGGATTATAGGTCAGAGCAGGTGGCTTTGGGTTCACATCTTCTGCTCTGTGGTCTCCACCAGGGGCAGTTTTGTCTCGAACCTCGTTGGGTGTGGTGGACGGAGCTGTGGGGCTCGACGGTGCTGGCATACCCAGGCAAAGTCACTCTGGCTTGGAACACCCAATATTTTGGGCAGAGGGGGTCTGGGATGTGGATGAGGTGCAGCAGGAAGACGTTGGGAATGCAGACAGCACACAGGAGATGGTGCCCAGCAAAGCTCTGCCAGCAGAAGCATTTTGGCAAATCCTGTGGAGCAGCAGTGGGGAACCTGCAAACCACCCCTCGTCTATGGGTCATCCATGCACAGGGATGTATTTCCTTACATTCCCTTATCTGTGCATTCCTTACACAGCTCACTCCCATGCTGGGAAAGCCCCTCCTAGAGAAGGCAGGGAATTTCTTTTTGGGTGTCCCAGCATGTCACCAGTGCAACTACAGCTCTGAAAGCCTCTGGTCTTTGTCCAGCTCTAAGCTCTTTAGAAGGGGGAGAGCCTGCCAAGACATATTGCAGTAGGGCCCGGCACAGCAGGAATTTACATTCAAAAAATACCAAAAAACCAATAAGAGATCAACACCAATAGATGCTGCTGAGATTTAATTCCTCGTGAGTGCTCCTTGGGATGATAGCTGGTATTTCAGGGTCCTCGGTGTGCCAAGAAAAGGGTGCTGAGAGTCAAGGTGTTCATTTTTCAGTCTATTTTCAAAACCTTCACTGTGTGAAAGCCAGTATTTCCAAGTAGCAGATGTGTTTCCTAAAAAGAAAACCGAAGGGGGAAAGGCAGAGGAGCAACCCCTCCCTGGGGAATGGTTGGGCATGGCTGGGCTCCCCTCTATCTCCCTCAGCCAAAGGAGAAAAGAAATGTCCACAAGCAGCTGGGATACGATCAGCTCCGTGGAGCCTGCTCTAAATCCCCGCAGGAGGTGCACATGAAATACTCAGCATCCATCTGCAGAAGGGGCTTTTGGGGGGCTCAGGGAAGGAAAAGGGGAATTGAAATTAAACCCTCCCAGTTTCCCAGCCCTGCACTGGGAGCCCAGCAACAGGTCCAAAGGCTGCTTGCCTTGCAAGTGGGAAGTTTCGCCAGAGCAGACTTTCTTATCGCTCTGCCTACAACGGGGCTGATACTTTATTAGCATCTTCCCCGGTAATCCCAGCAAAACTGAGGGGGAAAAAAAAGTGTCAGATCAAAAGGGGGAGTCTGAAAGCGGGCGGCTAAGCAGGTTGCTGGGATGCTAATGATTGCTTCCCTCATTCTCTGAGTGTCACACACAACATCCCTAAGCCCGGCGCGGCGCGTAAGCCACACAAATAGCCATATTTGTTAACATTCATGTGACTCTTTCGTCTGAGCTGTATTTCCTTGAGTACACCACAATGAAGAGTTTCTTTTAATAGGGATCAACCAGGAAAAACAACTGTGAGGGACTTTTCTCTCCCTCTCCCTCCCTCCCTCTCTCTCTCTCTCACTCCCTCTCTCACTCTCTCTAAACCTTTTACACTGCGGTTGAACAAGCCTCTGGATAAAGACTTTATCCAAAAACCCCCTCTTTAAAGTTATTTCAAATTTCTCTGCAAGGCTTTCAGAAATCTGTTTGTTTGAGGGCAGAATTAGATGTGACCGGCGTTTTATTGTGACATAAAACCATATTTCTTCCCTGGAAGATTAAAAAATAAAATCGGTTAATAAGAAAAGCTGTCAGCAACAGAAAATGGCTGACATAATCCGTTTATCCTCCGAGCAATAAAGATATTGGTCCTTGGGAGTCTATCCTCTCTCTCATGTTATTTCGCCCAAAACATTATCTTCCCAGCATTCTGATGGATTAAGAAGTCATATGGGAGATAGCAGGGAAATGACAGATACAAAAAAAAATAATATCCTTTCATTTCCCCTCCTCCCTGCACTCTCTCTCTCTCTTTCTCTCTCCCATTTTCTCCCCGGCCCCTCCTTTCCCTGCCTCCCTCTGTCTCTTTTTCTCTGTCCCCTTGGAAAAGTGCTCCATCTCTTTATTCCCAGCATCCCAGAGCTCTGACAAAGTCCCAAGCCGCTAACCCCAGTGTGGCAAGGAGAAGAAACTCACAACTTCTTGGTCCCACTCACGTATGTGGAAGCACAGCTTGGCACCATTCCATGTCCAAATATACTGTGAATTTTTAGGGATTGTTGTCCCAGCTCTCTGTCCCCACATTGAAACACTCTGAGTAACTTGCTGGAGGAGGAGAGATGAAACCCACCATTGGGTTTAGGTGGACCAGAGCTGGGGGTCTTTCCTGGGGATTTTTGGTGGTGAAATCCATGGATGAAAGAGGGCTCTGGTCTTTGGAATCCTCTTCTGCACCCACAAACCTCTTCTTGATGTCCCCTTGTAGAGAAGTGCAGTCACTACAGGAGGTCGTCTCCACCCATGAGTGATCAGTTCTGGTGTCTTCATTCTTGGTCTTGGGGGCTCTGGTGGCCCTGGGGCTCCTGGAGACAGGACCCAGCCTGAAGGGACTGAGGTTCCAGGGCTCTGGGACACATTGCTGTGACCCTGATCCTGCATCCAGTGGCTTTTGGTTCCACGTGTGTACTCCTGGCATGCCCTCCTCCCCAAGGGAATCTGAGAGCTCCCTCTGCCACCAGCTTCTGCCCTGCCATGGCTCAGCCTGACCAGGGCTTGCTCCAACATGCCAACAAATTCCTGGGAAGGCTTTGGAGGTGCAGGATTCAGGGCTGAGAGGGACAATGAGGTGCCATTTAATCCCTTCCCCCTGCCCAGGGTGGGATCACACAGATCTAAAGCAGCCCTGGGAGATGTTCACCCTTCCTAAAAACATCTTGCACTGGTCTCTCTGCTCCCAAGGAAATTTATCCCAGTGTCTCTATATCTTTAGCACCAGTGATTTTTTTTCTGAGTGTGTGACTTAAATCTTCCATGCTGCATTCCCAGAATGGTTTGGGTTGGAAAAGGGCCTTAAAGCTGATCTTGTTCCACCCCCAGCCATGGGCAGGGACACCTTCCACTAGACCAGGTTGCTCCAAACCCCATCCAACCTTCTGGATTTTTTTAACAACCCCCCCCCCCCCCCCCCCCCCCCCCCCCCCAACAAAACCTACTTGCTCTGGCAACCTTCATGGAAATCTTCCTCTCTAATTTATTCTATGTTTTGTCTCTTTTACATCTTATGGGCATTTAAATTAGTTTCTCCACTCTTTGCCCAGCAGAATCAGCTCTGCTTTGGGATTTCACCTGATTGAATGGATTATGAAGGATGTGGTGTCAGCTTTTTGCTCACTATTTACCCAACATCCAGGTGGTTGGGTTGTTTTCCCATGGATGTTCCCCCAGATCTGTCCACGTATGTCACAGGCAGGAATGATTCCATTTTGAGAACCATGTTATAAAATGAAAAATACATAAATATAACCATGCTGAAATGTGATACTTAGAGACCATAAAATCACAGCATCGTGGAATGGTTTGGGGTGGGAGGGACCTTAAAACTCATCCAGTGCCACTCCCTGACATGGGCAGGGACACTTTCCACTGTCCCAGGTTGCTCCAAGCCCCATTCAACCTGGCCTTGGGGACTTTCAATTTGAGTTTTCCTTAAAAGTTACAATTCAATCAGTTTTAAAATTGCAAAGTGCAGCATGGAGGGATGGATACATTTGTCCCATAACACTCTGGGCCTCAGGAACAAAAATGTGGGTTTTTTTTTTTCTTCTGCCAGCACTTGTTTCCCATGGTCAAAGAACCTATGAAGACAAAAAAAAATCACATATTGATGACAGTTTTACCAGGCTGAGAATGGTTTCAAGATTTCAAACTGTATTTTGGACTGCACTAGTAAGAGAAAAAAAATTATATCCTGGAAAACTTGTTGGGACACTTTAAACATAATAGAAGACAAAAATAATATCAAAATGGTTTTTTAAACCATCATTTTCCTTCAGCATTTTCCTCTACACTACTTTCCACCAAAACGTATAGATTTTAAAACATTTTGTCAACCTTTAATCATTCTTAAAAGTCCTTAAATCCCTTTTCTCTTCCTTCATTAGTGAATACCAACATCTCCTTGCTGATACTTGTGAAGTGGTAAAGGAGCCTCTATATCCATCTGGACATGTTGGAAAGATGAGCCTGACACCAAAAATATCAACACCAGACTGGAAATGCCCCAGGAAAATTCCTTTCCAAGAGGAAACCTTTTCCACCCAAAAAACTCAGACCTTGCTGAATTGGCAGGTCTTATCCCTCCAAACAGGGTAGAAGACCCAGAATTCCGGTGGCCACCATAACACCTTCCCACATTTCTCCTCACAAGGACATCCACCTTTCAGCTGAACTTTGGAGAAGACACATACCGTGCTTTTATACATATATTTATGTGAGATTTGTACATGAGAAATAATAAAGCCCCAACGTGAATGAGAAGCTGATTTTTCCAGAACTGGCTGAAGAATTGCTTCGTTAGACCACCCCAAAATCTGACCAGACTGCAGCATTATAATGCACTGAAAATCCCAGTTTATTTCCAGTAAAGATTCCTTTTTAGTGGAAAGCTTTAAGCTGAAAATCGTGTTCAGCCTTACCTCCACCCACCACTTTTGTCCCTACCCAGGCATGAGCAGAGGTTCAAAAACATTTTTATTTCCACAATGGAGCAAAGAAGAGCCTGGAGATCCTATCCTAAAAGCTGACAGGCAATTCAAGGGATTTCCAGGGGTGAAGAATGACCAGGTGGAAATGCATAAATACGTGGGAAAAGCAGAATAAGGGAGTCATCTGCCTATCAGCAGCAGCTCAGGTGGCTCTCAGGGGAGGAGGTGGCACTGATGACAAACAGAGGCCATGGGCAGGAGGGGAGGGGGAGGAGTGTGTTTACTTCCAGCTGAGCAAATTTGTCAACCGCCTGTAAAACACACGATTATCATGGAATTACATGTATTACATTCCGTGTTTATCCTGATTCTTATTTAATGTGGAGATACTCTCCAGGGCTGGACTCACAGAAAACCAAGGAGGAAATGTAGGAAGCAAACCTGGCATTCAGTAGCAGCTGAATAGAGGAAATACTAAAGTAAGCAAGTGGGAGGTCTGAACAAAGACAAGGCCATGATCTAAAGAATGGAGGTGAATCAATATCACTAAGCTGGGCTAACCCTCCCACAGAAGATGTTTCTCAAGCCAGTGTGTACTTTTGATTAAATAATTGTGCACCCTCCAACTTCACTGCACAGGTTGGGGTTTCCAAACCTCTGGTGAGCCTTGTTGATATCACTTTTGGTGATAATTGGTTTTTTTTTTGGTAATTTGGTTTTTTTGGTTTCACACGAACATTTCTCTCAACTGCTCATTCCTGAGGTGACCTTGGGCAGGACACCTCTACCACCCACATCTTAATTCCCCCACCCCGTGAAATAGGGGAAACACTCCTAAAATATCCATAGACCTGCTGCTGGGGTCTGTGTGAGTGCTCTGGAACAGCAGAGGTAAGAGAGAGGAGGAGGAAATGCTCCATGAAGGATGAATGGCTGGTGGGCAGAGGGTTGAGTTCCCATGGAGGCACCTCCTGGAGGGGAAGTCCAACTGGATGATGCCTCTGCATCCAAGCATTCACAACATCCTGTCATGGTTCATTGGCTTTAAAAGCTTTGAGGGGGTCTTAAAATTCTCCAGCCTCATTTGTGTCACTACCAAGACCAGGGAATGCTCTTCCAGTTGAAAGTGACCCTTTCTGTTGTTTAAGGCTGTGATTAACCCTGGTGATTCCTGAAATTGTACAGCATCTTCAAGACTGGAACCCCATTTCTTTTGTGACCTGGAGAGAGAAACTCTTGCCTTAAACTTTCTCCCACCAGTCTAAGAGGAGAGACCTGTCCAGGTATGACCTGCTCTATGACTGGAAAACATGGAAACCGTGGTGGAAGTTGGTGACGTATCACCTTCCTTTGGCACAACCAGAGAAGCCAACACGACTGGGACAGTTGGATTTGATGTGAGACCACCCTCTGTGACCTCGGGGGTCTGGGGCACTGCTCTGAGACACCCCTCAGGGTGATCTTTTCTCTCTAGCATTTCCCATTCCATGGTGGCACTTCAAGGGCCCCTCAGGATGCGGTCAGGCGAGGTCAGGCCTAGATCCTGAAATCACCCTTTCCCGAGGCACCAAGGAATTTGAGCAGCCCAAAAGCCCTGAACTGGCACCAACCTTCAGTATTTAAACCTCTGCTGATGTGTAACAGCACCCTACGAGTGGTGCTGGCTTGGCACGGGCACAGGAGACAGCGAGGAGGACAGAGAGGAGGAGACAGACATACACACACACACATGCTCACAGGGATAAAAAGGATAACTGGATCCATGAAAATAAGCCAAGCACTGCCATCGTCGGTCTAAATGCAGATAAGTATTGTACTGAAAACAAAGATTACTTGTACTTTGTAGATAGAGACGTGTTTTGTTACAGGATGCTTTGTATGGAATTGGGTCACAGCAGAATATGAGCCAACTCCCCCCCGCCTGCCTCCTCCCAACCTCCCTCTCCGCCTGCCTATCCTTTGAATCTGGAGCCAAATCTCAAGGGTAACGGAGTAGAAATTGCTACAGTTTCGCTGGTTTTTTCCCTTGGCTGGGATTTGCTTTTCATTTGTGGGGCAATACTCGCGCCTCTCTGCCATTCATCTATTAATTAATGTCATTGATTAGGAGCTGCTCCCCCTCAGCCTTGTGTTTGCAAACCTCTGGAGGGAGTGGGGGAGGTGAGGTGCATCCAAAGGATCCCAAATTCAAGTGCCAAGGGAAGCACCACAGCTTTTCTACCCTCCCCTCTCCTGGCAGCCCCTCACCAAGTCTTTGTGTGCTGTCACACGTCCTCTTTGCCTGGCACATGTGCTGTGCCCATCACCTTGGCTTTGGCCACCTGCTTCTCTTTCCCCAAAGCAAAGCATCTCATGGCCTTCAGGAATTCTCCTGTGCCAGGAAAGGGTTTGCAGCCACATTATTTATGGGTCCTATGGCCTGCCCTACCCTTTGTGGTTATTCCAGTCCATGACTTGGGCACCATCTACTGAAATGTGCCAGCAGACCAAAGTTAACACCCAAGACCTTGGCCAGTGGAAGCCTTTCTAAATCCCAGGTTCTCCATTTCTTCTCCAAGACATGACAACTGAGATTAAGTGTCCCCAGAATCCTTTGATCTGTGCCTGCATGCTTCCCCTAGACTGTCTTCCTTGGTTCTGGATGTTGGCACTCCTGAGTGAGTGTGTGACTTGTCATGAACGCCACAGAAGAAAGGATGTCCAAATTCCAGCCAGGCTTGCATGTGAGGGGTTAACCAAGAAGAGAGTTTTCTGCTCCCTAGGAAATGCTGATTTCTTCTCCTTCCTCCTGACAAAACAAAAACTGCTTTGGGGGTCTTTCTAAGGAACCAAAGCACCATGTCCTCAAATGTTTGTACCACAGCTGGAGAGATGGATGAATTTTTTTTCCAGCTATGGAAGGTAGAAATTTATTTTTTCTTTTTATTTTTCATTACTTTTTTCTTCTTTTTTTCTTCTACTTTTTATCTTTTATTTTTTAATATACATTTTTGTTTTACTTTTTTCCTTTTCCTTTCTTTTTTTTTTCTTTATTGCTTTTTTTCTATTTCTTTTTTCCTTGTTATTTTTTCCTTTTTCTTCCTTTTTTTTTAACATGCAGAATACCAAGGAGCATCTCAGCCAGCAACAGGACTTTGAGAAATGGGCCAAAGAAAGTCCATCTCTGAAATTTGTGACCTCTAAGCTCTGACAAAGCACCTAACACTGGACCTACCAGCCTTCAATCAAGATTCCCAGAAAATATGAAACATCTTGTTTCTACAAAACACAGGGAAAAATTTTGAGTTAGTGGGCTCTAGATGTCCACTGGAATGTGCAATATTGGGTCATGGTGTGATTGCTGGTTACTTTTCACTCTTTACCCATAAGAAGTCAAGCTTTCAGTAGCATAAGCTGGAAATTTGAGTGGATTTACATTTCCTTGCACTGTTACCAGTCTCAGACCTACAATTGCTTTCAGGCGGGTGCCACCTGAACCACCCTGAGCCATATGGCATCTCCACACCCCCTCTGATATGTGGGACTTCCTCTCATGCTCCCAGCACCAACAGCCTGGGAACTTCAGGGTTTCAGGTTGACACCCCACAGAACGTTCCCTTTCCCACATCACAACGGGTGGGACACCTCAAAACATACCCAGTGTAGTCCAAGATGGCAAGACCATGAGCTGCTGGACTTAAAATCTGCCTGGAAGTGTTCAAGGCCAGGTTGGATAAGACAGTGAGCAACCTGGTTTAGTGGGAGATGTCCCTGTCCACGGCACGAGGCTGGGACTGGATGATCTTTAAAGTTCCCTCCAACCCTTATATTCATGAGTCCATGAGTTTTAGCAGCTAAAATGATGCATAGGTTGGGTTGGACCCTCATAATCCCTCCAGAAAGTCCAGATGCCATTTCTTCAAAGATGTCTCTGAGTCCGGGGGGTTCAAATTGGTGCCTGAGCATTGCTTAAATAAAGAGGGTTGGTTTGTTTGGTTTTTTTTTTCCCCAGTGCTGAGTCAGGTGTCACTTCCCTCCTCTCTCTGCGCTTCACTCAAGGCCTGGTCCAGCCCCATTAGAGCTGATGAATCCCCAGCGAGCGCAGACGTCACGGCGTGGTGCAGCATAAAGTTTTTATGGGTGCAGGCTGGGAATGAGGCGCATAACTCAGCGCTGCGGTGCCACCTGTGAGTGATGCGCCCATTCCGCACTGCGCGGATAAAACCTTTATGACCCTCCACAGCTCCGGGTATTGCATCTAATGTATGCACCCCTGTAATGACGAGCACTGAAAACCTGCTTTTTTTAACCTGTTTTTTCTTCCCCCCATCATCTCCCTTTCTCCTTCCCACCCCTTAAACACCCCTCCGCGGCTGCTCCCTGGCGCTCCGCTTCTGCTTTGTCAACTGCCTGGGGAACCCGCTCCATTGATATTCTGGACAAGGTTTTGATTTGGGGGAGGAAAAAAAAAAAAAAAAAAAACACCAACCCACACCACAGAGTGAGCGGCATAATTTAAAAATCAAAGAAATTCATTTCAGTAGTAAAAGGTTAACAGCCTTTAGGAGGAACACTTTTTAATCACCCACGTCTAGACTCTATCACTCGAATCACCGGCAGCAGGAGTGAAATATGGCTAAGCCCCCGTCACCAAACAGCACCTAAAGACTGTTGTATTTAATCATGTCTGTGCACTAGTTATGGATTTTCATTATGATTCCCGATGCTGTTGCGCTGTGTAAAATATTAATATCCATAGTAATGATGCATGAAGCTTGGAGTGTAATTTCTTCACTCTCCTTGTCTGATATTAAATTGTTACCACTTTATCATTTGTGTAGAACTGCACGTTTCAATTAATCTTTCCGTATCAGCAGCCCTGATTAATATAGATCATGATTCATAAGCTTATCGTCACTATAGTTTTAACAGATCATTTATAAAGATCTTAAATTTCAGGGCCTGGGAGGCGCAGCCACTCCGTCCAAGGCTTTTCTCACTTCTTGCTCCAGCAGGTTTCTCCATTCACAGAACTAATTCCAGGAAAGAAAATTAGCCAGATAAAAATGCCTCCTTGATTTTTCTTTCTTTCTTTTTTTTTTTTTTTTTTTCAACTTTCCTCAGAGTCACCTGTAAACTTCTTCCATGTTCACCTCAAAGAGCAGGAGCTGTGTGAGTACAGCTGCTAATCAGCTTTGGTTCTCCTTGGTTCAACCCCTCCATGGGAGCTGCCCTGGGTCCTCACACGGGTTTTCATGGAATCACAGCATTGTTTGAGTCAGAAGAGACCTTGAAGATCATCCAGTTTCACCTCCTGCCATAGACAGGGGCACTATTCCAGGTTGCTCCAAGCCCCGTCCAACCTGGCCTTGGACACTTCCAGGTATGAGGCAGCTCCTTGATAATTACAGGTCTTCTCCACCTCCATGTGATGGTTAATTTTTGATGCTACAAAGCCATGCTGGAAGGCCCGTGGGCTGAAAAACCACTGAGATGAATCACTTTCTGCTAGGCAGAAAGACTTCTTTCCACTTCACCGCTTCCCAAAACCTTAGCAAAATCATGGATGGCTAAATTCTACATTTGCATGAGGAAGTGACCTCCTGCCAGAGCCAGCCTTCCTTGTCCACGTAGTCCCAGATCCACAGCAGGCAGTTTTTGCCCCAGCTGCAGCACAACAAGCTGCCAGGGCTTCTACAAGGTGATTTTCTTGGAGCTGGGCAGCGATTCCCATCCCCTGAGCTCCCCACAGAGAGGTCTGGCGTTACCCAGTGCAGAAACACAGGGGCTCCTCAGGCAGGATGCTCTCCAGCAGTGTGTGGCACAGATGTTTGCCTTGGAAATTGATGGCAGAAAGTGGGAAGGGCTGCTCAGCTGGGATGGGGAGACACCGTCTCGCATGCGGGAGCGCCAGGCGTTTTCAGGACACTCTGATAATAATGGTAATGAAGAACAGCAACCGATTAGTCATTTTTTTTTTTAGTGGATAGAGTTGGAAAAGGCGCATTAGATAGTTTAAAAAATCCATCAAAGGTCCCTGTCTAGCTTTCTGTGTATTCTCCAGGGCTTTGTCAAGTGATCTTAAGTGTCTCAAATAATGGTGAGACTCATGAGACTATTTAAAATCCTAGTAGATGATTTTTTTTCTCCCCCTACTTACATATTTTCTTTCCTGATGGTCCCAGAATTCCTCATTTCAATTTTGATTTGCAACCGGATGTGGGGTTAACAAGGAGGAACCGAGAGCCAGGTGTGATCTGGAACAATCAGACACCGAGTTTGGTAGGGGCAGGGGCATGGAAAAGCTGGGAATTAACAAATCCCTGCCATTTTCTCCTTCCCCTCTGTGCCAGTGGTACCGCTGGGTGTAGGTGAAGCACAACTCCAAGGAGTCCCTCCTCACTGGAGTGGAATGTGGTGGGCTCCTCTCCTTTCTGCTTCTCACCCCTGTGCCAAAACTGGCGTGATGACGGCAACGCTGCGGTGTTTTATTAACCTCCTGCACTCCCCGAGCAACCCAGGGGAAGGGAAAAACCCTGGGAAGTATACATCCCTATCTGAAATCTATACAGCAAGACAGATCTGGCTGGAGCAGTCTTTAGGGCATATATACATTACGAGGCTACAGTGAAATATAGCCCGGAATTTGTCTCCCAAGATGAGATAATGTAGCTGCGTTAACAGCTGCAACTGTCACTTCCAAGTGAAGTAGTGGGTATTGTGTGGAGTACATTTGCAGGGCAATTTTCCAGTTGGAATAAAAGGCTTTCCGAGGTGAATTTTGCTTGGGTTTTATCCATCTATCTGAGGTTATTTTTATATATATATTATACAAATATTGACTGGATCTGAGGGCAATAGAGGTAAAATATTGCACTAGGAAAGAAAATAGTTCCCAAGTCTCTCTATATAAATTTTGGCCTCAGCTAAAAGCTCAGTGCAATATATGCCATTTTTCCCCTCAGGGCACAAAATTTTACTGCTCTTGCTTCTTAGCTATTTTATTATCCCTTTGTATGTTTGTATAGAGGAAAGAGATAGGGGAGTGCTGGGCTTGGGGGTTGCTGCACAAAGCAATGAGCTCTGGAAGAGTTTTGCCTGAAACATGAATTTGCATTGCCAGGATCTGTGTTTTAAAGGCACTGTGTAAAATGCAGATAAATAGCCTTCCCCCTGACTTTTTCCCCCTCCAAAAATAAATATAATATAATAAATTCTCACCATTATTCACAAGGAGAGTTCCAAGAGAGATCAGGGCTCTGCTGTACCAAGCTCTCTGAAAATATATTTTAGGTAGCTTAGGTACCAGGCAATTTATGCATGGACAGAAAAGCTGTGCTGGTTTAAGGAGATCCAGACTTTCAGTGGCAGCAATGGAAGTTCCTGTCACATCTGCCTGTTTGCACACCCACCACACTGGGAGTGTAACATCCATGTGGAGATGCTGGTGCCTGAACTGCTTTAGACGCCCATTGAGGGCAAACTAAAAGTTTCCTTTCCAAATTTGCCCTGAAAACTTGAGTGAGTGCCACTTTTGGGATGAGAAGTGCCAGCAGAGAGCCTGGGTGAGTGAGTGAGGGCTGATGGCCAAGGAAGGGATTTATCTCAGGGTTGGGCTGTGGGGCAGGACAATGTCCAGCTCTGGGTCCAGCTTCATCAGGGATGTAGAGCAGCTGCCAAGGACACAAAGGCATCAGGGTGGTTTGAGGGCTGGGGAACAGCAGCTGATGGGGAGATGCTGGGAGACACAACCCCATCAGTCTGTCAGAAATAAGAGCAAGACTTCATCTCTTGGGGGCACCTTCCTGTTGAAGAACAGGGAAAGGCTGAAAGGCTGGTGAGTGGAGACTAAACCTAAGTTCACCATGAAATTAATTTTCTTCCTGCAGCTGGGCTGAGCAACAGCGTGGGATTTGGCTCCTTCAGTTTTGGGAGATCAACAGTTCCTCTGCAGCCTGTGCTGGACAAACCAGCAGTGGGAGCAAAACCAAAGGGTGGTTCCTCCAAGCCCTCATAGGTCAAGTTTGGGCTGTGTCTTCCCCATGGACCTGTTCAAGACTCATCCATCTCTTCCCATGTCTGTTTTGGTCTTAGGGGAGATGTCTGCCTTGGGGACCCAACCCTCACACATGGCAAACCCATTTTCCACTCAAGCCATCCTGCAGACCTGACCCACGTGGAGATCCAGCCACCCAAACCTTGTCCCCAGAGAGATGGCAGTGAGGCCACCATGGTCCCTGGTGCTGAACAGTAAGAGAATATTGAGAGAGGAAACAAATCACTGGTGGCATCTATAGCCACCTGCAGAAATTAGAGAGTCTGACTATAAGGTCACAATAAATCAGTGCACTGACAAGGAGATCTACCCTTTGTCCAGGGTACAAGATTTATCTCTGACCCCGGGCAGGGGCATTTCTTCCTTGATTTGTTAAATGCTGAGGAGAAAATGGAGCTAGATCTGAAGCCTGATGAGAACCTGATTGCAAACATTCCAACCCCACACCCGCTCTTCCCCCTTGGCAGACACGGCATGCTCTTTCCCAGCATTCTGCATTATGTTTGAAGAGAGCCTCTATTTTTTTTCTCTCTGTGATGGACCAGCTTTTGCAGAAGTTGATTATGTGGTTTGTTTTCCTGATGACATTTTATTCAGAGGGCTCTCTCTCACGTTGTGCCTGCAGGCAGTTTGCAGGATGGGATGGGCGTTTGCCAGAGGGAAACACAGCACATCCCGGTGCTGTGGGAAGGGGAGAGACCATGCTGGGATGCAGGACACTGAAAGGAAAAGAGGTTTCTGAATGTGTGTTTAATTTCCATGGTTTCTTTAAGAAAAGTCTTTCAAACCCAGGGCTAAATTTAGCATGATAAGGAGGGAATTAATTTTGCACATGCAAAGGGTTGCACCACCAGAGCATCCCAGATTCCATGCATGGCTGAACAGGGTTGAGATGAACAAATGACCTTGGCTAAGACCTGCAACCAGGAGAGAGGAAACCTGCAGGAACATTGGCAGCACTTGACCTCTGCCAGCTCCAGGGCCAACCACAATGACCTGTCCAGACACGAGGTCTGGGCTGTGTTCTGTGCCACCTTCACGCTGATGGACCAGTCGGATCCAGGAGGACACCACCTTCTCCCCAAAATGGCAAACAGGATTTCCTCCCTCACCTCCTCAGGCAATACCTGCAGATGTTCAAGGCCCACTTGTAATGGGTTTTACACAGAATTTAGAGTAGCCTGATCTAACTCAGCAAAACCACCCCCCAGCTGCCATCCCATCCGCCTGCACCTTGCAACACAGGCACTGGCAGCAGCAGTGGGAAAAAACAGGGAACAATCAATTCATTTTGGCATTGCTTTACAAGCCTTAAACTACCAAAGCTCTTCGTTTTCCATGTTTTTCGTCTCTCTCCACTAAATTATTCCTTAATGGACTATTGTCACAATTTGAGGAACTTTTGACATATTATAAATGCAAACATGCCTGTAAATCTCACTGTAAAAATTCAGCAGGAGAAGCCTGAATAATCATAAACAGTAAATATTTTGCCGTGGCAATGGTTCATAGGGGAAAAATCAGCGTTTTGCTTCCGTTTGGCCGAAATGTGTTTTGATTTCCTTGGAGGTTGTTGAGGGTTTTTTTGGTACAGTCTCCTGCAATATAAATAATAATGTAGCCAGATGCTTGGTACATAAACACATGGCTGATGAGCAAAGGGATGTGAAGGATAATGTTCATCATCTTTAAAACATTAAGAAACAGGGCTACTGCTTTTAAATTGTAAAAATTTCATGGCATAAACCAAATGCTGATATCCAGGCGGGATCATAGTGGTGATTGGAATGGCCTGGAGTGATGGTGCAATCTGTAGGGGGTTTGATCCGCAATCCTGCCCTTTCTGCACAGAAGTTTCAAAACCCTGTACATGTAGCCAGTTTGGAGAGGAGAGCTGGGATGTGGTAGGATTAAGCTATGAGGCAAAACCAGAGTTGTCTGAAGTCATCTGCCTTACATTTGGTTCCTTGCTGCTCCGTCTGGGGTAATTTCGAGCAGGAGGCTCAGTCCCTCCTGAATGGGACAACATCTCTACTGGGTATCCAGTGCCTAGAGATTCCAGAGATTCCTCTGGAAAACAGGCTACTCCTTTCACTTTCTCTGGTCATGGGAACCATATCTGAAAAACAACTTACCTCTGAGTTATGAATAGGAATCGATCATTTAATAATTGAGCGAATATTAAATGTTAAATATTTATCACCTCTCTATGCATGTGGCTCTGAATAGAGATTTAGCAGTATCACCAGCAGTTTGGGTTGATTCCCATTGTCCCACTTCGCTTCACATCCTCCCAGATTTCAGCAGGCTCCAACTGAGATAGCAGGATGGTATCAATACCTCTTTTATAGAAAAGTCTATAGCCATGGAGGAGAGAATTCCCAGCATCCTCTGCTCCAGAAAAATCTGCATAGTTTTTTCCCATTTCTGTTCCATTGGTGCCACCTATTGGTAAGTGCACATGTCATTCCATGGAAACAGTCATTTCCTTGGAGGAGCAATGACAAGGACACGGGCCTCTCACCAAAGAGAGCCAACTGCAGTCATGACATCTGGGGCAGGCAGAGACCAAACTCCTTTGGTCCCTTTTGGTCTCATCTCCACTGACCATTTTCCTACAAGTTTAGTTCCCTCAGTCAAACATCTTGGTGCAGCTGAGTTGAGTAGGAAACCCTACAGCTGGATTCTGCTTGGCCTGGCCACCACTTTTGTGCTCTGGAAAGGATCAGTGGCTCATCTGTCCCACAAAGGATGTGGTGTCCCTTGGAGTCTGCCCAGCCATAGGTGGATCTGACCTTCACAAAAACTCTCCTTAGCTCCATGCATGTTTGACACAGTCATTTGGCCACCAAAATGTTCTTAGTGCTGGGTATCCATCCATGGGGCAAGTTCCCAGGGGGAGTTTGCTCATGTTACTTTCAGGGAACAGGAAAAATCCTGGCTTACCTGATTTATTTTGATGTTCCAGTTGAACAGTTATCCTTTATCAAGGATAACTCCATTCTCTTTCTCCATTGACCAGGTCTTCCTTAGGAAGACTTCCAAGCAGAAGGAAGGAAGATAATAAAAGGAAAAATCCCTGATTTATGAAGATTAATAATTAATGCAGCTGGACCATTTTATCTCCCTGGAGAGCACCTCCCAGGAGATCCATTGGGCATCCTTGGGAAAGAGAATTAAACTCAGCTGTAGTCTCACCAAACTTTGCCAGACAGACCTGTCCACAGGCACACAGAACTTCTCTGCTCAGTTTAGACTTGGCAAAGATTAAAAGTCAGATTCCAGCAGGATATCTGAGGACATGGGCAATCCCTGGGCCAGGCCCTTGTGCCAGATCCTCCTCTGGTTCAAGAAAGTGTTTGTTTCCTCAGCTCTGTTCTCCTTGCTGAGGTTGGTGCCAGACTTTTGGCAAGTGGTGACAAGAGAGGGAGATCAGAGGGAGAATTCATGGCCTGGATGACCCCAGGACAGCCCCAGAGTCCTACACCCAGCAATCCTACAGGACCTGCAGGCACACAGGGCATTCCCTCCTGCAATCCAGGGGCATTGCCCTAAGGATGCCTCCTGTTCCCACCTTGGCTTCCAAGGAGCAGCACATGACCCCAGGTTGCCCTAAATTCATGGATGAATCAGGATGAGTCCTGCTGGGAGCACACTTTCTCCCTGTTCCCATCTGATGAGTCATTCCTAGCAATGCCTTCTCCCACATCATTTTCCATAAGGGCTGGAGTCAGCCCAGAAAGGTTCAGCTCCCTGCTCACCTCCATCCCACCCTTTCCAGAATTCCCCAGCTCTCCCAGAACCCCCTGTCTCTGATCCCAACACAGCCCTTCCTGTTCCTTACACTTTCATTTCTGTTTCTTTACATCTTTATTAAACTGTATAGCCACTTTGATAGGAAAATTGAAAAGAAAAAGATATGAGGAACAACAAAAAAAAGCCATAATTATGAAGATTCAATTTAATTTTAAAGGTTGTGGAAGGAGGAAAAAAAAAAGAAGCAGGAGAAGAAGAAACCAAATTAATTTAGCAGGAAAGCATTGCATGAAATATTGTTGGAGTTTAATAACCATGCAAAGACAGATGATATGTGTGGAAAAATTAGTTGTAGGACCTCATAATAGTCTATTAATATTTTCTACAGGCACAGAAACCCTTTGCTGAATGATTGTAACAAAGTAATCTCTTTTTTTTAAGACATTAAAAAATATCTTCAAAAGGAGAAGACGGCAGCAATGTACAGACTGCAGGGAACGGAGACCCCGGTGGGGCGGGAGAGATCCCAGGAGAGATCCAGCACCAGCTGCTCTGCTCTGCCACCACTGAGGGTCTCCCACTGGGTAGCTGTCCCCAGTGGTGGGACAAGACCCCTTGCAAGGTGTCTCTTCCCAGTTTCCCACTGGGGTGACAACCCCCCCAAAGCACCCGTTCTGCCAAAGGCTGGGCGTCTCGCTGCAGAGGAGGCCAAGTACGGTGGGAGTCGATGGGTTGGGGTGAAGAGATCCACAGAGGAGCCCATTCCCACACACAGCTGCACTTTTCCCTTCCCTTCCACTCCAGGAAGAGGTTAGATGTGGCTCTGCTCCCCTCCATCCTTGACTGTGACCCCACAGCCCTGTTTTCTGTAGCTCTCTCAGAACATTCCTGGCCAGCTGCACCTCCACATCCCGGCCTCTGCCACCACGACAGGACAACAGTGGGCAGGTGTGCCCCAAACAACAACAGCAGCCCTTCTCAAGGCAGCCTCAGGACACCAATGTGATCATCAAGACCTTTTACAGCCTGGAACAGCCTTGGATTTGGTCCAGTGCATAGAATGATGCTTGGGATGACTTCTCTTCTGTCCAACACGGACAGGACAAAGACCTCCCCACCACAGGGTGGTGGTGGAAATACGGCGGCAGTGCTGAGGATGCCCAGCCAAGGCATCAGTGCTGCTCAAAGCCTGGGACAGCTGGAAGGAGCCTGGATTTTGGGAGGACAAAGGGAAGGGGTCAGGCCACAGAAGAGTTGCACCCATTCTCTGCAGCGCTCTAGAAAAATCATTGGGAATATTTTTGTCTGTGGGGCTGTGCCCATGAAGGAAAGGGTGGGGTTACCAGTTCTGAAACACAAAACCTGGACGTGCACATGTGTCTCTAAAATCAGCATGGACCCACTCGAATAAAACAACACCAGGACTGCACCAAGACAAAGGATGTAATGGAGAGAGGAAGGGGAGGTCTCCGTCTGTGGACATTTTAGCTTGGTCTCTGGAAAGGATGTATTTCCTTGGTCCTAAATGGGATTTGCTTTAGCTCCAGACAAAACCCTTGGGATCCTGTAAACTCAACTAGGTCACTCCTGCAAGGAAAAAATAAAATGAAGGAAAGAAAGGAAAGGAAATTAAAGGCTGAAATGGAAAAAAAAAATATTAAAAGAATGGAATTAAGGGAAATTAAATAAAATATAAAAATAAAATAAAATAAACCCAGTACAAAACCAAACCGAAATTCCTCATTCAGATTCCCCTTTCTCCTATTTTAATCTCTATAGTACCATCCAGTTCCAGCCTCCCCCTTCCCCTTTTTTTTTAAATACAGTCTAATCCTGAGTGTGAACTGATGTAGTTTGTGTGTTAGGGGGAAAAAAAATCTCTCTCTCTTTCTGCCTTTTTTTTCCCTTCTTCTTTCCTTGGCCCAGTTCATTATTTTTCTTTCTTGTCACTCAGTGTGATAGGTTGAACAGAAGTGCACAGATGAGCACTGAAAACGGTGTCACAAGGCCTTAATCTAGTCTTTAATGCCTGACTTCAGAGATGTCATTTATCTTCTAACTGCAGCAGGCTTCCACCAACTTTATCTCTAATAATATATTGATGGATTAAAAGGGTCGGGCAGGAGACCGGGCTGGAAAAATTGCTTATTGACATCAAAATACAGTGCCCTCAACCTGATAAACATGGAGGGGCTCGTGTATCTCCCAGAATAGTTGGCGTTGCTATAATTTTTTTTTCCAGCATGTTTCTCCCAGGTTCATGGGGTGGTCCAGTAAAATAAACAAACGGAACAAATAAATGGGAAATATGGTTTGTGCGTTGAGGCAGCTGAGTGGGAGCCCAGGCATTGCTGGAATAGTTTCTTAATGACAGCACTAGGCAGGGTTTTTTATCAAAGAGCACCTTTGGAGGCGACCTGGCAGGGAAAGGCTGACATTGTTTTAGGGGGTGGGGGGGGTTTGGGATGTGTGGGATGAGAGATTGCGGCATCCTGGAATAGCATTTCGGGAGGCTGCTCCTTTCCCCTTGGTGTGAAAGTCAGGAGCTGTCTGGCAATCTTTATGGCTGAAATTCATCCCCTACTGCACGGAACTTCTGCAAGGAGAATTAAACGGGGGAGAAGAAGGGAATACCACACAGAGCATCAGCAGGAACGCTGCCCCATCCTCCTGCCTCTGACAGATGGGGGAATGAGGGGTAGTTAAACCTTATTTTGGGGATGGTGCAGCTTCTTGTAGATACAGCTGGAGGAAATGTCCCCCTTGCTCCTCAGCCACCACAGGCACTTGGAGCTGATGCTCATTCCTGATTTATGGGTCCTTTCTGATTTTGATCGCTGCTCTTGGCTTGGGGAGTTCTCCCCCGAGGTCCTCCAGCACAAAAATTGGGCCGTGGCCAAAAAGATTCCCAGCACCACACTTGAGGCTCAGCATCCCACAGCCTCCATAAAAGACAGCAGAAAGGTTCTCCACCATGTTCCAGCTGGCTTCACTAATCCTATGGGACTACTGACAGGAAAACCATTTCATTTATCTCCTGTTAAGGAAGGTTGTTGCAAATAGAGATGACTAAAAAGCACGGGTCTTCATCCTGAAGGAAGCTCCAACAGTTTAAGCCTGGTTTATGGTAAAGCCAGGCTGAATGGCAAAATCCTGAAGCCTTTCCTTGGAAGATAAAGTTGAGAATAACATCCTAAGCAGGACATTGCACTCTGGAATGATGCCCTGGGTCAACTCCAGCTTGACTCTCATCAGGAACTGGAAGGATAGGGAAAGTGGCAATGGGTTCAGTGGGATATTTAAGTCAAATATATGGAAGAAATTCTTGGCTGTGAGGGTGGTGAGGCCCTCACACAGGTTGCCCAGAGCAGCTGTGGCTGCCCCATCCCTGGAAGTGTCCAAGACCAGGATGGACAGAGCTGGACCAGCCTGGGCTAGTGGAAGGTGTCCCCGCCCATGGATTGAGATGGGCTTTAAGGTCCCTTCAAACCCACACCATTCCAGGATTCTATGATTCCATGACCTACAGGTGCCCTCCATCCCAACCCATCTGGTCTTCAACAGAGATGAGTCCAAAATCCCACCCATTGTGCACTGAGATGGACATATCCCACTAAACTACTGCACGG
This sequence comes from Phylloscopus trochilus trochilus, assembly GCA_016584745.2. Lineage (NCBI taxonomy): Eukaryota > Metazoa > Chordata > Aves > Passeriformes > Phylloscopidae > Phylloscopus > Phylloscopus trochilus. The sequence continues at coordinate 2,155,521 of WQNJ02000094.1, forward strand.
GCTTTCTGGGAAGCCTGTGAGACACTCAGATAGAGAGATAAACTTTGTCACCAGAGAAAGCATTTCATTTCATTTCCCTGGAAAGAAATTCCATGAAAATCAATCTTCCCACAGAAAAATGTTGATATTCGACAAAAAGCCTTTTTGTGATTGGGAACTTCTTCAATCCAAAAACATCTGAGCTGCTGTGGCTGCAAGAAGAGCCACATTTCACTGGGATGGACTTCGTGTGAAGGCAAGTTTGAGGGAAGTGCTGACCACCACCATTCCCATTCAGGATCTCTAAGAACCACAGAATCAGGGAATGATTTGCGTTGGAAGGGCCCTTCAAGTTCATCCAGTCCCACCCCTTGCCATGGGTAGGAACACCTTTCACTGTCCCAGTTGCTCCAGGACATGTCAAACCTGACCTTGGACACTCTGAGGGATGGGGAGTCTGCAACCTCCCCCTCTCCCTGTGGGGAGGAATATAATTGTAAAATAAATAAACAGAGATGGAGAATGGGGAAAAATCAGCCTGGTGGCCCCAGATAATCAAACAAACCCTGACTCTGGCCGGGAGTGTTGCTCCAGGAGTGACCAGCTGAACATCCTGTGGTCTAGAGTCCCAGTTCCTCAGATGGGAATGACTGGCAGGCTCTTGCAGACAGCAGAACACCAGCCTTGCATTATAAGATTGTCTTTCCGAAATTTACCCGCTGAAACGCTGCATTTATCAGCTGAATTTATCAGCTGAAATGTCTCAGACTTCTGGGAAAGCTGCCTCTGGCCGACCACTTGATGGGAAGAATGTCTCCGATTTTTTTTGGCATGTGGAACTAAGGCAGCTCAGCCGCTCTCCCCTACACCTGCCAGTCACTCCTGGTTGCATTTTATCTGAGCACCATTTTCTAATTTCACCACTATCACGATGCATTTCTGCAGGAGGTGCCTAAATGACAAACCACAAGGATTGGTACATTTGGAATATAAATTGAATAAATTACCATAGTTAAAAATAGCCATTTAATACCCATATTCTGTTAAGAAAAAAAAAACAAACTGATTTTTTGTAAGCACTATTCTTCACGTGTTTCTCGATTTTCAGACTCCCTGGCAAGAAGAGAAAAAAAACCCAAATAATGTGGGTTTCTTCCTCAGAAATGGAATTCTCAGATGCTTTTTGCAAGACTTGGTTTCCTTTTTACTAAATTCCCTAGAAGGCTCCACTGTGACATGACCAGCCAACAGAGTTTGGCCAACACTGCGTGGTTTCAGCATTTTGCTGTTCTCTGAGACATTTCACACATCAAATTGCCTCTGATTGCCCCATCCCTTCCTGAATCCCCAGCTAAGGCAGGGAGACAGCACTTCTCATCCCAAAGCCACAAGCTGTGGCATTTGCCAGTCCATGAGGTACCTTGAGCTCCATCCTGCAGCCAGCCCTCCTCAGACTCCGCCTGGGCTTTGCCGCTTTGCTCCTAGGAATGGGATACTAAGGAAGCAACAACGTTCATTCACAGCTCTTTGCTGCCTGCAAACCAAGCCACGGCTAACTCCCACTGGTGTCCATAGCACTGGGATCTTCTCCTCAAGGCTCAACCATTTTCCACTGCTAAACATTAACATATTTTACATGGGAATTATTCCACTGCCGAGTGGAGCAATAAACTCAGTGGATTGGTTTTATTTCCCAGGGTTGGTCACTGAAAATAAAAAAACATCCCTACCACATCTTGCCATCTTTGCCTGCTCTCCTGTTATTCTCCAGAAGCAATTGCCCAGGGTTTAAGGGAGTAGTTCCCCAAAGTGTGGGCATGCCCAGCTATTTGTGGCGCCACATCCTGGCCCTTCCAAGGTGCCTTCTCCCTCAAATCACTTTTCCCCTGAAGAGTCACCCAGTCAAAACCCTCATTATTTTATAACTTCTCTGCCCCTCTTCTCACCTTGTTAAATACTGCTGGAGCAAAGGAGTTCAGTAGCTCTACCATTTTAGCAACACCATTGATTTTGTCTCCCTCTTCATTTATTAATGGAACTACTTTCTCTCTAGTATTCCCTTTTCCCTGATATAATTGTAAAAGCTCTTTTTATTCCCCTTAAGCCTTTCTGCTCTCTGAGCTGGCCTTATCTTTTCCCTGCAAGCCTTAACTGACTGTATATTCTTGTTTAGTTCTCTTCCCTTTCTCCAGTTTGCACTATAGGTTCTTTCTTTACCGTCCTATCTTTCCCTGGTGCTTTGTTATGCCACATTGGATGCTACTTCTCCTTCCATTTATTTCCACAGGAGCTGTGGCGTGTCCCACTCTATGGGGCTATTCCAGCATTCATGGCCTTTTGTCACCCCTCTGGATTTAATTCCCTGGTGCACCTGGTTCACACCTGGCCACGGAGGCACCAGGTCAGGCTGGAAAGGGGAGTCCCACACCTTGTCACCCCAAGGTGCCAGATAAATGTCCCCATCTAGGAGGGGGGAGGAAATTCTCTCCCAAACCACAAATCTTTTTCAGAGCCAACTCTTGTTTAATAACCCAAGGTCGCAGGTTATCCAAGAAGCAAGACAGGAAGTTCAGAGTGAGGCTTTAATTATTAGAGCAGCCATCATCTGCAGTGTGGATGGATTTTTCCAGAGTCTCTGTGAGACATGAATGGTAGTTTGGGTTATTTGCTTTACTTTTTGGTTTAGTTCTTCATATTGTTTTGCAATAACAGTGGGTGAGACCAAAGTGCTCAGGAACCACCCTGGTCCTCCAGGTCTCCTGCTTTTTGTGAGTGGAATATCTTCATTCCAAATAGGCAACAGCTTAAAAGGAAAAAAACCCTGCTGTACTCTTTTTAATGAATCATCATTTCATCTGGAAGAATCAAAGCACTGCACTTTTAAAATAAGCAAACATACACTCCAAATCTATTAGATTCAAAACACCCTAAAATGAAGCCCTTTCCTGAAATTGTAACAAATTCACACAGTTATTTTGCTACGTTTGACTCTACGTTTTTCCATGCATGATGGTTTTTTTTAGTAGCGAGTCCCCAGAACAGAGATGAGAAATATCATAAGAGCAGAAAACAATGCCTCTGAGGAAAGATTGAAGAAGTTTGGGTTGCTCAGCTGGAGGAGAGGTGGGACATTGCTCTAATCTCTGACTTCAGAGGAGGCTTATGGAAAGAGGAAGGGATAGCTTTTCTTCCTGGTAGGTAAGATAAGTAGTGGGCTTAAACCACAGCAGGAGAGACTGAGGCTGGGGCTGAGGGGCTGAGGCTGCTGAAGTGCAGGGCCTGGCTCTGGGGGAGCAGGTTGTGCCTGCATTGATGGAGGGGCCTTTTCATGCAGCAGCATGATCCAGCTGGTGCTGCTGCAAAAGTCATCCCAAGGTTCCTTCCGCCTGACTTTTCCTAGGATTTCACTGGCCCCGCTGTCCTAGCAACCCCCAGCCTGCCAGTTAAATGGTTTTGGGATGCTACACTGCTTCTCTAGCACTGTGGGGTTTGGTGGATTTAGGAAGGAACATCTCAGAAGATCTGCTTGGTCTCCAAGTCTACCCCGAGCAGAGCTGCTGTGCCAGGCACTGTCCCAGTGGGAAGAAGTGCTGAGGAGCAGGTTTCTAAAAAAACATTATCAAGAACATGAAAGACACAGGCACTGAATGCCAGCAGGATCCATGAAGCTAAAAGCTGCTGGCAGCAGCGTTCCAGGCAAACCCTCCCCAGGAGAGCCCTGAGCCCTGGCACGGGGAGAGGAGGAAGGTGGGATCCTTCAGGGAGTTTGGCTCTGCTCCCTTCTCCAAGTCTCCCTGCTGTGCACAGAAGTTATGGCATCGCTAATTACAGGAAATTAAAGAGAAAGAGATGGAAAGAGATTCTTGAGCTGAGAGAGTCCTGGGAAAGACTGCGGGTGTTCTGCAGTGCCACCACTGCAATTAGACCCACAGAAAGTGGGACTGGAAATGGAAAAGCTTTTCCTATGATGCAGGAAAAGGCTAATTATAACCTGTTTCTTTGGAATATATTTTTGAGGCATTAAGTATGTGTAGATTACCAGAAAAGAAATTTAATATGGTCTAGGCTGGAGCGACAGCAATGGGAGGCTGTGACAGAATAGAGCTTGTCCTCAACCCATAGCAAACGTCCCAGGCCAGGAGCTCCACCCAGGAGACTCTGCTGCTAGGAAGAGCTGAGCAGGTCCAAATACTATCAGGCCTGGAACAGGTATCCATACAGTCACACTGGATGCTCAAGGACACAAAAATGTAGAATTATGACCATGTTGGTCACACCATCCAACAAAGCCAGACAAGGCTGGATGCACAAAAAGACCTGGTCTTTGTAACTTTTCTAACAACACTTTTGTTAGACCAAGCACGCTCTTGAAACTCCTCTTCCCAGTATTTGGGAAACATTCTTCCTACAAGATACACTGCAAAGAAATTCTTCCCTGTGAGGAAGGTGAGGCCCTGGCACAGGGTGCCCAGAGAAGCTGTGGCTGCCCCAAACTTGGAAGTGTCCAGGCCAGGTTTGGATGTGGTTTGGAGCAATCTGGGCTAGTGGAAGGTGTCCCTGCCCATGGGAGATGATGATCTTTAAGGTCCCTTCCAAACCAGGCAACTCCATTGTAGATTCTATGATTCACCACCAAACTTTTCAAAATGAGCTGATACTTTCAGCTTCCACAGCTGAACATCTCCTTTCCTGGCTCTTCTATGTCATCCAAGAACACAGGATTAGTGTATTTCCACGCTTTTGACCACTGCATCAAATAGCCCCTTCCCTCCTCCATCCCTCTGCAGAGTAACTGGGAGATTTGCCTAACTGGTTTTGCCAGGAGCCATCCCTAAAGCCTCAACACTTTAAGGTTTGGAGCACACCCACCCCTCCAGCCCCAGCACTCCCGTGGTGTAATCGTGGCAAGTCTTTAAGCATTTTAAGGAGCGAGGGGGCTGGTAGAGAAAGGAGGTGCATGTTTGCAGAAAAAAAGGGAACAATAATTCCTTCAGCAGTTTGATGTTAAAAAAAAAAATAGAGGCTTGTAAGCTGCTCTGAAGTTTGAATGTCAGAAGTAGACCCCGGGGACGTGGATTAGAGGGCACAATGAAGGTGAGGCTGTGAAATGAGCATCACGGATCTTTGGGCGATTGTTAATAAGAACACAGAAATGCAAATCTTCAAGAGCTGGTGAGCCACCAGCCTGTGTGCCTACAAATCCACATGTGACTCCAAGCAAATGATGGGAGAGGCACACCAGGGTGGGAAAAGGCATGTGGATGGTGATGTTTGTTCCAGCACAGGGGTCTCATCTCCAGCTGGTGGACAGCAAGAGGTCCCTCACAGGAGCAAGCCCAGGGTGTCTTCATGTACAAAGATAAAGGGAAGTGACCCAGTCTAAGTTTGGCTGGGTCCATGAATATCCTCTTTGGAAGCACTTGGCCACCATGTGTAGGTCCACTCAGAGATGCCCTCACAGGTGACAACAAGCAATTTGCATGTAATCTAATTAATCCTTATTTGTGTAACTACAAATAACAGATTGGATTGTCTCCTTCATCTGCTTTTTACTTGGTTTTGCATGGGAATCCATCCCAAACTCTTTATGGAGCTGAGTTGCTGCTAGAGGAGAAAGCCAAGCTGGAAGCGACACACGGGTTCCTCCTGCAGTGAGGGTTTTCTTCTTGCTGACCATGATTTGTGTTGCTCTGTTGTTTTGGGTTTCCAGGCTGAAAAATGTGCTCTGATTCCATCCTGCTCTGAGCTCTGTGCTGTGTGTGAGGACAATGAGTCACTGCAGACATTCCTTGCATGAGCATAAGCTCTCATGAAAGTGCTTCCTCAGCTCCACTCAATGAGACAAAACACATCCATAACAAGATCTGAGTCATCTCCTGAATGGCACAACCTCTGGATTGTTGAGGATTCAGTGGGCAAAGGGTGTCTCCTCAGGCCTGGACCATGCTCAGAACAACCCTGAGATGGAATCTGCAGACCCCTTCCCAACCAGCACTTGGTCCTTATGCAGGACGTTCCACTTCTGCTCAAAAGTTGCCATAGGACCTTCTCCTCTCTCTGAATGCAAGTCAAAGAGCAGAATCAGTAGATACTAAATACCTGACACCCTCCAGCATCCTGGCAAGGACAGGGAATACCATTCCAGTCTCCTAAAACTCTGGATTTTAAACTGCTGCAGATTTGGCCCAACCCGAGCTGGCCCTTGAGGAATGCCCTTAGCAAGGACAGCCGGGCAGAGGTGGGGATTCACAGCAGACTGAGGGCAGAACCCAACCCTTGGTGGGTGCACCTCAAATCCATATGCCTCCCAGGACCACCAGCCAGCAGCAAGGAGAAATTGTGCCACGCCAAAGCGAGCACTGGGTGGGTTTCACATTGTGCCTCCAGGCAGAGGATACAGCACAGCCTTCCATGGGCTCATCCCTCTTTCCTTCTCTTTGGAATCCTTTATTTTTCCCCCCTTTCTCATTCTGTCTTTGCTTGAATTTCAAGGTTAAAAAATGTCAGGATACAATAGTAAATATGTAAGATTAGCTCCTAAAATATGTTAGCAAGTGAAAGCTAAAGAAAGCCAAATGAATTTAAAAAAGGCTTTCTTGAAGCTTAGAACAGAGACAGTTCTTTTGATCCTTTATCACACCATAACAAAAAAAGCACTGAGCGAGATCCATATATATAATATACATATAATATATATATTTATACACCCCATGTGCTGGGCTGTGAGTGTGTGTGTGTGTGCATGTGCGTGTGTATGTGTGTATTTTAATTCACATAGGCTTTTCTTTCTTTAAAATGCTGCAAGAAGCTTTTTTTCTGCAGATTTCTTTTTCTTTCTTTTTTTTGATATTTCAAAGCTGGCAGTTCAGTAAATGGCTGGAACTGCCACATCTCTGTTCTTGCTAAAGAAATCAATGCTAATCCTATTACTGGCAGTTATCACCTATCCCAGAAACCGCGGCTAAAAGAAAAAAAAAACACTGAGATGTCAAAGTAGGAAAAAAGCATGGGGGAAGGGGAGAAAGCGCCCTTCATTCACTTTCAAACAGTGATTGTTTTCTTATTTTTGATCATTTTTTCCTGTTAAGAGAGAAACTAAACCACATAAAAAAAAAATAGAGAGAGCGGGGAGGGATGGAAAAAAAAATAAAGAACAAATCCATGCTCAAATAACATTAAGGGCCTGATTTAAACCCTCGTGGAAACCCAGGCACAGTTCAGAGCAGAGCCTCATGGCCCTGTGCTGAGGTGGGGACAGGGGTCCTGGGGTCACATCCCCCCTGATCCTCTGCCTTGCCAACCCTACAGGGCTGCCTGCAGATCCCAAGGGATTGTTTGGGGCCACTTGTCAACACGCGGGGAGAAGGGGTGTCAGCCCCTTTCTGGGTGTGCTCCAGGTGTGAAGATCCCTCCAAAGCACCCAGGGAAGCAGGAATTTCTGGGTGCTGACTGGTTTCTGTGCTGGCTCTGCCTGCTGCAGCCAGCTGGGAAGTGGCCAGACTCCCCTGCCTGCTCCAGACGTGGGCAGATTCCTTTTCCCCTGATGCCATTTGGGGTCTCTGTCCCTAACATCTGCAGTCCCAGGGCTGGGGATCTCCAAGGGCTCAGGTAGGTCAGTGCAGGTCATGCTTCACCATCCATGTGGGATCCTGGATCCCCCAAAATATTTTACCCTGCTTCCATCTTGTCTTCCCCTCCCAAGTACTCCTAAAGGGAGTCACAGAATGGTGAGTGATGGAAAGGACCTTAAAGATCATCTCATCCCACCCCCTGTCACAGGCAGGGACACCTTCCACTATCCCAGGTTGCTCCAAGCCCATCCAACCTGGCCTGGAACCCTCCCAGGGATGGGGCAGCCACAGCTGCTCTGGGCAACTGTGTCAGGGCCTCCCCACCCTCACAAAGAAGGATTTCTCCCTGATATCCAGTCCAAACATACTGTCAGTCTGAAGCCATCCCCCTTGTCCTGTTACTCCAGTTCCTGAACCTCATCCCCATCACTCCCTGATCCTCATCATGCCTTCAGCATCCTCGGAGTACAGCTTACCTGGGATTTCAATGGTTGTGATCAGAGGATGCTGAAAAGATGGAGCTCCTGAGGTCACCTCCCTCCATGAAGCTCCTGTCCTGCCTATCCTGCCTGGCCCACTTCATTCCTCAGGGATCTGGGGGGATCAGACATGCCACTTGAGTCTGTGTTACCCTAAAATGAAAGAGCAGCAGCAGTTTGGAACCTGTGCTTTGGGAAGAGGCACTCAGCTCTTCTCCATCAGACCACAGCATCCTCCTCCCTGCCCAGAAGTGAGATGTTGGTCCTCAGCCATACCGAGGACAGGGTGACACCACCTGGTACCAAGGAAGAGCCAAACCAAAACAGCCAAGAAGGAAATAAAACTCAACCCAGATCAAGGGTTTGGACAACAGGAGCTGTGTCCATGCAGCCACAAATCAATGCTTTTCCTGTCACCACAGGAAGCATTCCTATAGCCCATCACTCCCACCACCCACACCACCATAGCCTTCCCTTCCAAACTCTGGCTTTTATCCAAAATCTCAGCTTATCCCAGGCACTGGCTCACTGGCCACTGGAGTCATCAGGAGCCCACTGGGGATGTTTTTCTCCATCTTGGAACTCTAAGGCAGAATCAGAACCAATTTAGGCCTTTGAGAATATCTGGACCTTGTGCTAAACGGGTTTGAAAAAGCTCTGCAAAGGGGGAGCAAGCCTCTAAGGGCCATGACAGGAAAGGGGCAAAGCCCATACACTTCATTTTTGGTGTTGCTTGGAACCAGCAAAGCTGAACAAAGAAAGGAACAGCACCAGAGAGGAAGGAAGGTGCTTGACTTGGGTGGTTTGCAGGTCCTGGGCAGGCTTGTTCTCATCCCCCTGCCCAGGAGGCACCACCACGGCCACCTCTGGTGGTCCAGCCAGGCATCTCCAGCTTCTCTCATGGCAAACCCTGCCCACTGCAAGGATACTGTTTGTTTATCTTTGGAGTGCTGAAGGGAAATAATTGTTGGCCATTCCCAAAATAAACTAGTCCTAGCTTGACTCAAACCCATCGCTTTGCTTCCAGTTTGCTGCAAGATCTGTTCATGGTTTTAGTGGTTTAGTGCAGCTCAAGTCATTATTAACAAAGAAGATTCTTTCATGTGGGTGAGGAGAAGATGTTGCCAGTAAATCAAACTATCATTAAAATAATTTAGGAATATCAAACTATTTTTGTGGGTATTTTTTTATACAACAGAACATGGTGCTGAAGGCAAATCAAGAGTGATGGAAAACTGAGCCCCAAGTGGGAACAGACCCAGGGTCTCCATTCCATTTCCTGAGCCCTAAGAATCAGAGGAATATTAAAATTAAAGAGAGGTTTATTCACTAAGAAATGCAGTTTTATCTGTCCTTAGCCCTGTCTGGCCCCCTCTCCTGAGCTTGTCCACCAGCAGGAGGGCAGTGGAGAACCATGGAATCATGGAATAGTTTGGCTTGGGAGTATCTTAAAGACCATCTTGTTTCATCCTTCCACCAGCCCAGGTTGCTCCATGCTCCATCCAACCCAGAACACTTCGAGGGATGGGGCAGTTTCAGCTCCTCTGGCCAAGCTGTGCCAGAGGACCTGCAGGGATCACCATGGGTGGCTCAACTGACAGGGCATGAATCCCACCCATAGGACTTCCCTTCTTAACTTAAAAAATCAGCTCTTTAGGTTTTTTCTAAAAGGGTTTTTTTAGCCTTGTTTTCCATCTTTAAAATAAATCCCAGCTGAAGATCTGACCTAGAACACTGAATGGAATCACCTACAGCACCAGAAAAGGAGTGCCTACATAATTGGAAGCATAATTCACTATTTATAAGGCATCAGCTCTCTCCCAGTATCAATATTTGTCCATTCCCTTCAGAACTATGGGGGGTTTATCTACTTTTGCGGCTCAATCAATAGGAAGATGGCTCTGCTGCAAGCACTGAATGTGAAAGACATAAAGAACCTCCTAATTAGGCTGCTAATGAGGGACAGAAAATTAAGATGTGTGCCCCTGTGGGCCACTTTCCTTGTGTCCTGGTCCCATGGGGCAGGGCCAGGTTGTCACTGGGGGGCTCGAGGAGGACTCCCATTTCCAGTGCAATGGGAGAGAATTAGGAGAGAAATCTGGATGGTTTTCAACAGGAGTTGCCCTTTTGCTGGGCACCTTTGAGCTACAAACAGCCCTCTTGATGATTTTGCAAATTCATGCACAATTCTTTCTTGACAGAGGAACCTGGGGAGCTAGCTGTAGGGTACTTACTGGGATATTTGCTTCCAAACACATTCCCAGTGGATCCCACATCCTACCAGTGAGCAACTGCAAGTGACAGAAGCCAGTGGTGCTCCAGGGCTGGGTGGTCACTGCCCCCCACAGCATCACCCCATGGAAGTGGGGGTGCCTCACTGATTAACACAATCTCACCATGCCAACAGCTCTCCTGTGGCAAAACCAGCCCCTTTCCCAGGATCATCCACCCCAGAGGGCTGTGCACACCGCACAGTGGGGCTGGAAGGCTGGGCAGGGACTTGGAGGCAGCTCACTGGATGGATGGATGGATGGATGGATGGATGGATGGATGGATGGACAGACAGAAGTCCTCCAGGGATGTGGGAATCATTGCTGGGAGAACAAAAGCCAGCCTGGGAAAACCAAAATCCTGCAACAAAAAGGGAAAATCTTTCCCCCACCCCAGATTCCCAGCAATCCACAGCATGAACCCCAGAGGAGGAGAGCTCGTGCTGGGCCAGCAGCCTGGCCTCACAGCCCTGCTGGGATGTGCTCAGCACTGTCACCTGGATCCTGCGTCCTTCCCAGCGCCTCTCCCTGGGTGACTTCCAGCGTCCCACCCCAACGCCACCCCCAATCCCTCCCTTGCCCGTCTGGCCAATGGATCCAAGGCGGGAGAGGCAGCCCCAGCTCTCTAGAGCAGCTCATTCTCGAGTCCCGCTCCCTGCCCACCCCCTTCTTTCCCTTCCAGCCAGACTTCTGTCGAGTTGCTAATGTCTGCTGATTAAACAAGCCTTGAATTTGAATCGGGAGCAATAAAGAGAGAGAGAGAGAGAGGGAGGTACACGGCCATCCGCGCGCGGAGCGGGCGCCCCGCGGGCAGCAATCAACGGGAGCAGGGGATGTGCCAGCCCGCCAGGAGATGCTCCAGCCGAGCTGCCTGCTCCCAGGATTTGGGGAGGGGGGACCATGGGGTGGTTTGGGGGGTTAATAGAATGCAATGCTCAGAAACCTGAGAAAGCCTTGTTTTCGCTGTGCCTGGAGGTGTCTCATGGTGGGACAGCTTCCCAGCCCGGAGCAGGGTGATGCTCTGCTGGCTCCACCTTCAAGGAGCAGCCCCTGCCTGCAAAAATTGGGGTTTCTGATATGTCCTGTGCACGAGGGGCACGGTGAAACAGGGTGGGGTGGTGCTGAAGGATTTCCACAATGCAGAAGGGAATCAATCGTGGAGACATGGAATTACAGAGCCTCAGGACGGTTTGGGTTGGAAGCTTGGACATTAAAGCTCATCACATTCCAACCCTGAATGTGCAAACGGAGCAGGAATCGGTCAGAGGGAAAGATGGAGCTGAGCACATCTTCCCAAATCACCCTCTGTGCCTACAAATACAGCAGGGAGGAGGGAGCAGCTGATGCCAGGCCCAGGAGGGGATTTTTGGGCATGCTCTCGGCACCTCCTCCCTTCTGAGCCGAGCGCAGCCCGGCCCGGGTACTGCTCAGAGCTGGAGCCTGCAGCCACACAGCAAACTTCTTCCCTCCCACCCCAGACAGTTTTCCCGAGAAAAACTGCCATTTCCGTGAGATCTGGAGATGTTTTCCCTGCCAGCAACGACGACAGGCTGCTAAATGGTGTCAGCGACTCCCTGTCTGAGCCCCGGTTAAAATAAACCATCATTTTCACACCACTGGCGTTTCACCACATCGTCAGCGCCAGGCTGGCTCCACTCAGGGACAGACATCCCTTTAATTATATGAATCAAAATAAATAAAATATCACGCCCCGGGGCCCACTGCAGAGTGTCATGCCTGATAGGAAAGCACTGGGAGGCAGAGTGGGTTTGGGAAGCAGCAGCTCCTTGTGCTGTACAGCTGAGGGGAGGAAGGAAAAGCTGAATTCGTCTGGAAGTCGGGAGGGAATCGGGAGCTGCTGACAGAGCCCATAGCCGGGAAATAAATTGTCTCAGCTCAAAAAAAAAAAAAAAATAGTTGGGAAATCACAGACTATCCTGAGTTGGAAGGTCCTCAAGTCCAACTCCTGTCCCTGCACAGGACACCCCAAGGATACCACACTGTCCCAAGGTGGGAACAGCTGGAAAGCACCCGACAGCTGCTGCTGCAAGAGGGGGAGACAGCCCAAATATCCACACTCCTGCATGGGACCACCAGGGAAAACTGTTTACCTGAAGATTAAAACAACAAAAAATAACTATTATACTTTTTTTTTTTTTAAATCTCTTTAACTGCTTGCTTCTTTCCTGCAGCCACATCCTCAGGGATACATTTTCACTTTCTTTACTTTTTACTTTTTGGGACGTTAGAGCTGGATCTCTCCATTCATTTCATTTTACAACTAATCCATCCAAACCACATGGAAAATGGTTCTTGCACTGGTCACCCAGGTGGTCACCTGGAGGGGAGAGCTGCTGGGCCAGACTTTCATTGAAATGTGGCTGCTTTGGTTTCTTGCTGTCACTGGCAAAAGTTAATTTATTCAAACCAAAATCTCCCAAAATCTGGGAGAAAGAGAGGAAGAGGTTTGGACTGTACAAGCTTTTCCTTTAGGTTATTTTTTTGACATCACAGACCTCCAGAGCCTCATGAATCCTCTTTAATGGCCAATAAAACCATGACTGATTGAGAATACAATTTTTAAAACTTAACTCTAATTATTTTTTATCATTTTATAAAACTCAAGTGAGATGCAACAAGGATGAACCTTTTCAGAATTACCTTGGGGAAATACTTTGCCTTTGTTGAAGGCAGAGAGCAGCTCAGCAAAGCCACCAGTCAGTTCTTGGTCTCCTTAGGATCTGGAGCAAAGACTGGAGGTACAACCAGAGGACATTGATGAGATCAGCTGCAAACTCTTGGCCCAAAATGTGGGGCAGGGGGTGGTCACTGGTGCAGAAAGGTGGAGGGAGGAACCAGATCTTCAGGTGGTCACAGTGGTTTTGTCAGGCTCTGACACCTCTGGGCCTACAAGCAGGTGAAATCTTGATCATTGGTGCATAATTACCTTATTTCTGATCTTAATTTCAAATATTTCTCAGTGAAATGTTGTCTGTTTCCCAGTCCTAAAAATTTCATATCAGCAAATGGCATAATGTTATATTTATATTAATTGGATATTCTGGGTTTACTGCTCGCTCCATTGGCAGGGGGGAGGGTTAGAAACCACATAATATACAATCTAAAATATAAAATCCATGTTTGTGCACAGTGTATAATTTAATGCATGAGATACAGAAGATCTTCCAGCAGAGAGTGTTTTAAACAACAGCATTTTAGCCTCTAAAGCACAGCAGTGAGGGAAACATTTTCCATGCTCAGTTTCTCTGCTATTGGAACATTTGTTTTTTATTCTGAATATTTCAGCACATCTATTTACCTGGCACTATATTTAGTACCACAGTACCAAGATGGCATATATAAAGATTCAATTGCAATTCCCATCTGATGTCCCTTCCCTCTCCTTTTTACCCTCTTTTTTATGTCCGCACTCTGAATTCAGCACAAAGTTGGTGTGTTTAATTTAAAAAGAAGTAAAACGCGCCAGGAGACGCCTCAGACCACTGCAAATCACCTACTTTATAGAGGCAGTAAAATTGTGTATCGGATTAAAAGTGATGCTGATCTGAAATTTATGATAACTTTTAATGGCATTATAATTTTTTTTCCCTGTGCGCTCCATCACCGGATCGTTTGGATGCACAGTGCAGCAAGATGAAATTTGTAAGGGAAGAACATTACATAGGCAAGCTCCAAGGGTGGGGGAAGGCTCTGGAATAATGCAGGAGCCTCTTCTTGGCATGTGGAGGACTCTCCATGGGGCTGGGTGTGGGGTGTGCTCAGAGCCAGGGAGGAAAATATCACCCCAGCTGAAGGTGACTTGGGAGGACGCTGGGACAAATCCATCCTGGAGCTTGCAAAGGTCTGGTGTTGGTGTTTGTGCCTGTGTGAATCAAGGCTGGTTTTCCTCTGCCAGGCAAGGATCACTCCAGAGACCTCAGCCTCTGGATGTGGCCCTGCCCTGAGACCACAGGGATCCTGCCCTTGGCACTGCTCCACCCTTCTGGCTCTGCTTGGGACAGGCCTGGGGACACCTCCCGCCAGCACCAACTGCTTTGGTGGAGAGAGATCCCCCTGAGGCTCCTTTTCTCCAGGCTGAGCCCCTTTCCCAGCTCCCTCAGCTGCTCCTCATGCTCCAGCCCCTTCCCCAGCTCCATTTCCTTCTCTGGACACGCTCCTGGAGCCACACACTGAAGGATGAGGGAAACCTCAGACTGTGGTATTGTTTCCTCAGTACCTCCTACTTGCCCAGCCAAGGAAACAAAGCGCTGCAGTTGTGTAACTAAAGCCTCTGTCACGATCTTACACACAAGAAACCACAACCAACCCCAAAATCTGCCCTTCCCAGACCTCAGCTTTGCAAAGCAACGTTGTCCAACAGAAGCATAGAGAGTAATGTATCAGTCTTCTGAAATGAGCATAAATTACTAGAGCAGTGAGCACGTGCATGTAAAGAGTGAATTCATTTACTAACAGCCACAGGAAACTGAATCCCACTATTTTGATCTAAAGAAATATTTGTGCCAGAGCAAACCCACCTGGAGCCTGGAATGCTTCAGAAGTATCTCTGCATTGAAGGAACCAAAATCACTGTGATGGCTTGAGGGAGCTGGGAAAAGCTTCTAGGAAAGCCAGCAGATGCTGTAGGGCAGGTTGTTCCAAGCAGACCCCTGACAGGAGGGAGAGGAGCTCATTGGGGTGAATCTGTGCCATACCAAAAGTGAAAGAACAGGAACTACAGCTCCCACAAAGAAGGGGAAATTGCATTGATATAAGGTGTGTGAAACCAGATGTCTGCTCAAAATCTCCTTAGGAACAGCATGGGAAGAAACCTGATTTATCCACTGGCCACTTGCTCTGTAGAACATAAAGGACAAAAACCAGTGGGTCTTCCATGCCACATGCCCCAGGACACGGTAGGTTCTCTCACAGGGCACTGCCTCACCTTCCAGTGTGTTAATGGAGATGGGAATCTGTGAACAAACACAAGGACAGGTGACACAGCAGCTCTTTTGGAGAGGCTTTACTGCCTTCATTTGCAGTGGGGCTCTTTTGCAAGATGACTCTCCAGAAAATACAGAATTGTATTGTCCACTTGGGGTCCAAGCTGGCGTGTCCCCCACTGAAGGGATTTTGGGAGCCACTCAGCCCCATTCTCATGGATGCCTATTTAAATTACCATCCATGTAAAAATTTGTGACAGCACCCCAATTTTCCACTGGTGCCTGTGATGTCGTGTTGGGAAACTTCCATTTTCCCCCTCCTCTTTCTCTGCCTCATTTTCATCCTCTCCTCGTCCAAACTCCGTGATCCTACTCCACAATAAAATACAACTGCTGTAAGTGATTGTTTTGCTGTATTATGTGAAGTCAAAAACCTTTTGAATCGTATTTTGCAGTGAACCTGCCTTTGAATCCCCACGTTTTATCATTCCACAGCAACACATATAATTTCAAACAAACAAGTGAACAAACCCGATGAAAATGGCCTGAGTCTCTTATCAGTCAGTTTTACACTGGCGTAACTCCATAAACTTCAGTGGAATTAATCTTGATTTACACTGTTGGGAGAGCAGGAACAGGCACTGTAAATAGCTGTATACCAGTGCATGACACTTAAAAGCAGGCACACCAGAAATGCCTGGCAGGAGATGAGGATGAAGGCATGAAAAAAAGCTTTCCCAGTGGTGCCAATCCATGGGCACAAGGATAAACCACAAGGACAACGACGGGCAGGTGGTGCTACCCAGGGACCAGGGTCCGTGATGTGGAGAGACACATTTATCACACTGGTGGTGGCACCAGAGTATGCCACATGGGCACACAGCTCTCTGGGGATGTTGAGGTGGGACAGACTGTGGGTTTCTGTCTTGGGTTGCAATGCAAGGTGTATTCTATTCCCATCTGTTGAAACCAGCTGTGGAGGTGTTTTTTCTTTTTCTCTTCTGTGACCCATCCCTCATAACTGCAGCAGGGAGGGGGTGGGTGCCTTCTGCTAATGGCCCAGCTGTTAAAACAAGGTGGGGCCCTGTTCTTTCTCTCTTCCACCACCCATCCTCCCTCCAGGGGATATCTGCTGTTAATGGGCCATCAAGGCTCACCCCATGACTGATAAAATTGCATCATCCCATTGGGAGATGCTCCACCCAGCAGGAGAAGCCCAGCATTCCCACCTGGATAAAATCTGAGATTCAGAACACCAGGGCAGCCTGTTTGCACTGGATTCCCAGAGGAAGACTGGACCCATCTCACCACCACTGGACCCTTCTACAAGATCATCTCTACTCCAACAGAACCACATCTGTCACTCCAGGAGGACTTAACTGTACTCCCATCAACACCCTGACCAACAGGGTGTCGAGTTCTGACTCTGTCAGTGTTTTTCTTTTTTGTCCGTTTTCTTTTATTTGTACTACTACATTTGTAATATTCCAAGTAAAGAACTGTTATTCCTATTCCCGTATCTTTTCCTGAAAGCCCCTTAATTTCAAAATTATAATAATTCAGAGGGAGGGGGTTTACATTCTCCATTCCAAGGGAAGCTCTGGCTTTTTCCCTGGCAGACACCTGCCCTTCCAAACTAAGACAATTTCCCTCAGAGGAGAGGTTGGCTGGAGAATGTGGGAAGGACCCCAGGTCTGTGTGTGCTCTGTGGTCATGTCTGGAGTGGATTCTGCTGTGGATGTGGCCATGTGGCACCAGCAGAGCCCAGCACTTTGAGCTGCCTCCACTGGGAATGGGGTACCTCAGGTCTATTTGGAAGCTCTAGCATTCCCAGAGAGGCATGGCTTCCACAGTTCCCAGGAATGCTGAAGGGATGTGCCCACTTGCAAGTCATCCCTTGGGACAGGTCACCTGTCCTCTCAAGCACCTCATGGGGAACAGCACCAGGGGACACTCCAAAAATGTCCCTCAAGTGATCAAGGCACGAGGCTAAATTTGTTACCAGCTGTTGCTCCCTCCAGTGAGAGGACATCCCTGCCCTAAAATAGAGATCAGTCCCTCCAGGAGCAGCATCATCCTCTGCCAGAGCTCCTGACCAGCCACAGCAGCTGGCAGCCAGCGTGCTCCCTGCATGAATTATCTTTAATTAGCTGCATTTAAATTTAAATTTTGAAACCCAAATGGATTCTGTCCCTTCCCTGCAAATTGCCAGGGCAGAAGTTGGGGTGCAAGGCATCCGGTCACATCACTTCTCCCACCGTGGTGGATACAACCAATGGGCTTTGCTATCCCAGCTATTTTCAAACTCCTTTACCCCAAACCATGGCAGAATATGGATAACAAGATACCATTTTATTTTTCTCAGGGATACCATTATTAATTTCCACTGAGGTTGCATTAGTTAGGACTTCAGGAGAGGACAGAGGACAGAGGACAGAGGACAGAAGACAGCACACAACAAGGAAGTGGTGGGATCTGCCACAAAACAGACAATGTTCATCCCAATGCCCTCCCAAACACTGCAGTTACTGTGCTCCAGACACCTCTCTTGGAAAACAATCCAGCAAAGAGGCCAAGGTGGAGCGACAAGGTGGATCTTCAGCCCTGTGATGGGTCCATGAGTGAGGCACCACAGGAAAGCTGGCACCGGGGACATGTCTGGTCACGGAGCACCCAGGCTCACTGGATGCAGGGTGAGCCTGGAGCTGGTCATGGAGCACTGTGGTGCTTACAGAGGAGTCTATCAGGGGCTGTGCCAGGCAGGTCTGAAGGTGCCCAAAAAGGTTGTTTTACTGATCTAAAGGTTTGTGTCTCCTGGGTCAGTGATACATGATAGAGTAAATGAGGAGGAGAGGGACCTTGCAGCACAGGGGACACCCGCACCTGCTCCTTGATCCTTTTCCTTTGACTCATTGTAATTGTCAGCAGATCTCTGCATCATCCTCCCATCCTAACCTGTAAAACATTTTGCATTGCATGTTCTCCAAATTAAGCATTAAAAGCTTAACTTTATTGATTTCAGTCCCCAGTGCTGCCACTTCAGCACAGGAGGAAAAGCCCCAGGTTCCCATATCCCTCCTGGGATGCACTGCAGCATCCCAGCTTGGCAGCCAGGCTCCACCCAGTCCCAGGAAGATCAGAGGTGGTTAAGTAGCAGCCCAGGCTTTATCCAATTGCTCTTATCAATCTTCATAACAAAGAGAAAACAACTCAACCACCTCTTGTGGGAAATAAATTGAGTCCTCCTGTGTATCAGCCCTATTGTGGAAGCCCTGGTGAAGAGCTCCAGCAGCAATTAAAACAAGTGCTGCAGATCCAGGTGTACCTGGATAATATTCCTGTTCTCCCCTTCTCCCTGGGGCCCTATCACCCACTGGAATCAACACAAGGTGCATTAGAGATGATGCTTCATAAAGAAAAGCTGCTCTTCAGGCTGAGACAGCCTTGATCCAACTGCACTTCAATTAGCTGAGTGCAGGTCCCAGGGACTCCTGGCCAAGCTGCAGCTGCAGAGAATGATGCAGCTGCAGAGAATGATGCAGAGAATGAAGACAGAAGGATGCCTTGGAGTTGGGAAAGAGGATCCAGGGCGGAGCTTGCTCTACTTTCACATTCTCCACTTCCCATTTTGGCCACTGCCCAGTTCCCCCTCAAGACCACTGGGCCCAGACTGCCTGGAAGGCCCAGGTAATGTATTTCCAGATCTGTCAGAGCAGGCACCAGATCTTCAATCAAGGAGACCCGAGCCCTAACCTCATTTAAATTTTCTCTCAACAAAGGTCAAAACTTATCTGACTGCTGAGACCCCCCACTCTTACACCTGGAAAGGAAACATTTTGATGTTAATTAATTCTTTCAGATGAAACCAGCAAAAATGTCAATGTAACAAATTAGACCCACATTGATTATTGGCTTTAAAAAAAGAGTTAATAGTCGTGGTCTGGAGAAGGGGGTCAGGCAGGTCTTTAAAGTGATGCACATACTCAATACTTTATGTTCATACAGGCTCTGGATTTGGTGTTTAATTGGAAAAACGTGTTTAGGAATTCTCTGTGTCTCTTATTCCCTGCTCCCCTCTGCTCCTTGTGTTCCTTTCTGCTCAGGAGGATGCTCCAGGCAGCTGAAAAGTAACACCAACACTCTGTAAGCAAAGCTCTGCAGAAGCCATTTGTTCCCTGCCATCTCCGTAGGAAAAGGGCCACTGACCACCATCGTGTTTGGTGGGCCAAGGAGCAGAAAATGCTGCCCATGGAGCAGCTGACAGCCCAGTCTTGGAGGAAAAAGGCTTCACTCAGCTACCACCTGACCCAGGAGTAATTGAATGTTACCAGAGATTATCAGAAGCAACTGATGGTCCAATATTATGGAGTTAAAGGTCCTGCAGAGACACAAGTCTGAGGAACTTACAACAAGAGATGCCCCATCCCTGCAAGTGTCCAAGGCCTGGTGGGATAGGATTTGGAGCAACCTGGGATAGTGGAAGGTGTCCCTGCCCATGGCAGGGGCAGGAACTGGATGAGATTCAAGTTCCCTTCCAACCCGAATCATCCTGGGACTCCATGACCTGCCAGCAATACAGACATCCTGAAATTATACCATGCAGTTCTGGGCTGAAATTCCTATGCCACCACCAAACTGGGTGAAGAGCATCCCCTTCTCCCACCCCTTCCCTGGCTCAAAATGTGACTTTTCTCACACACAAAACACCTCCAGTCAGGAGGCTGTGGCAGCAGAGAGGACCAACAAAAACCAGAGGGTTTACATTTAAAAGTGCAGGGTGCTGGGGCAGGGACTGAGGCAGGATCCAAAGGGCAATTTCAGCAGCACACAATGAGGGACAATCCAAGGCAACAAGCAGTGACATCTGAGGACTCTGTAAAACCACAGTGTGGTCACTGTGAGGAGCTGGCTGAAATTGCACATATTTTAATCAAAAATCCAGATTGTAGATTAAACTTTAGAAAGAAATCACACGGCAGTATTTAATTAATGAAGGCTTTAAGTGACCTAGATGAAAATACTCCAGCGATAACTCCTTGGCTGGCTTAAGTCAGTTTGCACTGATGATACATATTATATTTCCTGTCCACAGAAATAATCACCATTAATTCCCTGCCTGGAAAAGTCACTTTGCCCTCGTAAAGCATGTTTAGCAGCTCTGGAAATGAAGAGTGTGTTTAACAATCATGCAGTGATAGTTTGATTGCAGCCTGGGGTTGACTCAGGCCGTGCAGAAGGGCTGTGACCCCAAACCAGGTGTGTGCCAAGCCCAGCACCCTGTACAATAAACCACACTGTGGATTCAGAAAATGCATCCACATCCCATTTTTACCTGACTTTTAATAAGCTAAAGCATTTGGTTCCTTTGTCAGCAATAAGGAGAAAACAACAAAAATTCCTCCTCTCCATTCCAGACCCCTCTGAAAAGGAGCATGACTACAGGCAAGTTTAACTGCAGCAGGCATGTCCTAGGGTAACAAGGATGTGATGAAACACATGCTTTACAACTGGGTTTAAAAAGAAAAAAAAAAAAAAGAAAAAAAAAAAAAAAAGGGAAAGAAAAGCTACATTCAATGGCAGAAAAAATTGATTTAACCACATAAAATATTACAAGCAAAAATCAGAGGTTAGAAGTAGAGTTGAAACGCAAACCATTACCTCCATTATCCAAAACAGGCTGTTTATTTACAGCTCGGAACTGTAGAAATGACTTGGCTTAATCGTAATTAAAACCTTTTGGTATCTTTAGAGCAGCAGAAGCGTTGCACGCAAAGGTAGCAGGGCCGTGAGGAGGAGGAGATGCTCGGGCTCACAACAAGGACATCTTGGGCTGCAAGGAGAACAAAACAGACGCCTGACGAACACGATATTAGGCTGAGAACAATTCCAGCTGTGGCAAGACAAGAGGCTCTGTAATTGAATTTGCAAAAGGCCGTGCAGCAAAACCAGAGCTAAACTACTTGTGACATCCATTAGCTGAGAGAGTCATTCCCAGGCAGGGGGATGGATCTCTCATCTGCTGGGAGAGGCACTAAAGGCTTCCCAGCTCCCTGTCTCCAGTCAGGAGTCCCACAGCTCCCACCTTGTCCTTGGGACTGTGCTGCCCACCTGTGAATAGGGGGAAGGCTGGGCCTTTTCCCAGGATTTTCTGGGCTGTGTTGACTCCCACAAGGATGACAATGCACATCCAACTTCCTCTGCTGTGACGGGACCGAGGAGGACATGGAGCTGTTGGATATTCCAGGACAGGCTGGAGCCCCTCTGCTCTGGAAACAGGCTGGACAAGCTGAGGGTGCTCAGCGTGGAGAAGAGAAGACTCCAGGGAGAACTTAGAGCCCTCTCCAGCACCTAAGGGGCCTCAAAGAGAGTTGGAGAGGGACTTACAGGACACGGGGGAATGGCTTCCCACTGCCAGAGGGCAGGGTCAGATGGGATATTCAGGAAGAAATTCTTCCCTGTGAGGGTGGGGAGGCCCTGGCACAGGGTGCCCAGAGAAGCTGTGGCTGCCCCTGGATCCCTGCAAGTGTCCAAGGGCAGGTTGGACGGGGCTTGGAGCAACTTGGGCTGATGGAAAGTGTCCCTGTCTATGGCAGGGGGTGGAATGAGATGAGCTTTAAGGTCCCTTCCAACACAAATCATGACAAGATTAGGATAGGATAGGATAGGATAGGATAGGATAGGATAGGATAGGATAGGATAGGATAGGATACTACAAAAGTGTAAGACAAAAATGTAGAAAACCTTTGTTAAGCTGCCCCTGCAACCCCCAGCCCTACCACCAAGGCATCAATGGGAGCAGATCCCGCAAACATGACATGAACAAACATCATGAACATGATCCCATTTCTGAAAGAGTAACCACAGTGCTAAGAGACTGCTGGAGGCAGCCCTCAATGGGATCAGAAATCCTTCATGGAAGGGTCATTTTATACTTCTGCAATTTAAAAAGTGAACACATATCTCCAAACATGGTGAACTGAGCCCTCACAGGTTGGAGAGTGAGGATCTCTCACAGCAGGGACTCAGCAGCTACAACCCAGATGATGTCTCTGGAGCATTGAACACAGAGGACATCCCATCCAACCCCCACCTGCTGCCAGACCACCATGGAGCCTGGGGAAGCCCTTCTGCAGTGTTTCTGGGACCATGGAAATCTTGCAGGCACCCAGTGTCCCCTCCCTGGTAACTCCCACCGTGATAAGTCGCCACCTGCAACCTCAGCCTGCACAGCAAAACAGTGCCAGAAAAAGGTGAAAATGGCAAGGAATGGGTGTGCTGGAGGCAGCTTCCAGAGCTGGGTGTTCCCTTTGTGCACTGTGGTCCAGCCCCAGACCCAGGCCATAGGATTTCCTCATCTGCACCAGGAGACATAAGATAGAATCCACTCAGGAAATTGTGGGAAGGAGACATGGATGTCTCTCAACAAACTTCCTGATTAAAAAAGGCAAAGGAAATCGAGCAAGTACAAGGATTTAGCAGCATTCAGAACATTTTGGCTGAGGTGCATCACCCTGAGTTGGAAAAGTGAGTGTCTTACCTGCCCCAGGCATCATTTTCTTCTCTGGTGGGCAACTCTCCCCAACAAGGCAATGCAAGGGAGGTGGAAGGTGCACAACAAGGTCTGCAGTGGTATAATCTACTCCAAGGAGATCCCCTCCACCTTGTCCTCTGGTACCAGGCCCCTCTATCCTGGTCTGGATGGCAAAATGTAACGATGCCAGTTGGAAGTGCACATTAAACCAAGACTAAAGCTTCAGCTGGGGCTGTATCCAATTCTTTGGCACATCAAGGATGAGAAAGAAGGCACGGATGGCTTGTTCACTAACCCACGCTCTCCCTGCCAGAGAGCTGTGCCAGGAGTTATCAAGAAAGCTGCAAAATGAAAGCATGATATGCTGTGGTAATTATGTGTGCTTGGATATATATATATATTTTTTTTTTTTTTTCACAAATGTTCTGCCTTTTAGTAAATATTCTTTAGCATCTCCATTGCCCCATTGCAGAGCAGTCAGCTGTGGAAATGATCTCCTCATCCTGGTTAACTCTGTCAGTGCCACACATGGGCATTCCCCGGCCAGCTGGACCAGCTGGAAAGAGCTCAGGGGTTTGGAGGGACCAAGGAGACCCTCTAGCAGTGGTGTGGGAGGAAGTTTAGTGGCATCTGTGGGCAGTCTGTGTCTTTTAAATGGTGGCAATTCAAGCATCACTTCGAGCAGTTGCTCAAAGAAGGTTTTCCCCGCCTGAAGCAAAGAAAAAAGTTGCTCTGCACCCTTCCAAAAACGAGACATTTTGGATGTGCCTCTCACGTCCATCCTACACCACGTCTGTAAGGAGCCTGGAAAACTCCTTCCCCTGCGTGTTAATTGTCCCCTCTTTGAATAAACACACAAAGCCGTTGACTGGAGGTGTGTAAATATTTACAGGGCGTGCCCAAGGAGGGTCAGAAACCAATACATCACCTGAGGGAAGAATACAAGCTCAGCGACCGTGAAGCCCTGAGCAATTACAGTTAAGTAACTGCAATACCAGCACATATTTAAGTACTTATGCAAGGAAAAGGGGCTGATGACCTCGATTATATTTGCATTGTGTTTCCTGTTGTTAGCACTTCCTTGGCAGAATTACGGCAATACATCTTGGACTCCAATTTCATCTGCCAGCTCCACGAGACTGCAGCCAGCCTTCGGAGAGGTCCAAAAATGCTTAGGAGAAGGGCTGTATTTCTTCTTGTACAGCTCCTCTGTCTCGGCAGCTGCTCCTGTCTCCAAACTGCCTTGTCAAGGAGAGCAGCCGGAGGAAATTTGCCCCAAATCTCCTCTGAAATGCGGGAATCATCCTCTGCAGATGAACGATGAAATCCTTACCTGGCTGGATCATGGCTTCCCTGTTAAAAGGCTCCATGGAACCACACATTTCAGAATAGGTTGATTTATGCTATTTAAGAAAAAAAAAATCTTTGTAACTTTTTGTCTAGAGTAAAACCACAAAAATTTCATGGCTCTAGCCTGGGGGAGGCAACCTTTTGCAGAGAATTATAAATCCATTTGCAGGTGATTTCTCACCTGAAGACTCCATGCAGGTAGACACCCCCAAAATATTAAATGTAATAACGTGAAAGACCAGGGAGCTGTTAAATGCAATACTCAGGGAGTTTATTTTCTCAAGCCTGGAGAGAAGGACACGGGATTCAAAAACCCCTGGACAGTGGCATTTAGGGACATGATTAGCAGTGACCTTGGCAGAGCTGAAGGGACTCGATGACCTTAGGGGGCTTCCAACCTAAATGATCCCATGAGCCTGGTGACACCCTATTTGCATGGTGTTTTCCCTGCTTCACTCAGCACTTGGGATGCCTGGGTTGGAAACAGCAAGGTGGTTTCATTTGGTGTGTTCATCCTCTCTACAGCTCATTTCCAATGCAGAAATTCCTCCACTTCAGCCTGGAGGCCATTCCTCATGGATTTGAGTTGGCTACACAGAGCAGGGCACTCCATGAGCCCCTTTGTGGGATTCCCTGTTCCTTGTCACTGAGCTAAGGCTTCACCTGCTTTAATTTGAAAGAAAAGCTAAAAGAACCCAAGTTCTCTGTGGTTGTGGCACCCATTTGGAGAGGTGTGTCCTGTCTATCCACAGCTTCCCACAGGAGGGAAGAAACGTGGATCTTCCCATCTCCAACTCTGCTTCCCAGGTCACCTCCCAAGGCTCCTCCTTTCCCAGTGTGGGAACAGCCACGTGGATCACTCTGCCCTGAAGCGTGCATCCATCCTCAGGGGAGATCAACATTCCCGACTTTCTCATTTATACAAAACGAGAAATTTTCATTCTCCTGCTTCTTCTTCTCCTGCCACATCCCCCAGAGCAGCACACAGCGCCGTCTCTCAGGGGGCCAGGTGCAGTGTGGAAATCTCCAGATGTTGGGGGATAGAACAGCTGCACCTGCTCAGAACAGCACCAGTGTCCCAGACCAGTGTCATTGCACTCCCACCAATGCCAGGAGGAGATGCAGAAAACCCCAGGACAGGCTGCTGTGGAACAACCTCCTGTAAACCCTGTATTTCTGTATTTTCTGACAGCTTTCTTCCTGGGTAGCATAACAGGAGAAATTGGCTGCAGCAATATCTCGGGGCAATGAATGCCCGAGGCTATGGATGAATTGCTCACAAAAGTGTCTTTTTATCACTTTTCAGTTCTGTTGCCTTTCAAGTTTATTCAGTGTCCCTTTGAATGAGACACTGTTGTAATTGTCTAAAAAATAAATTTGACTGCCTGCTTGACCTCCTTTATACCATTTATTGCAGTCATTTAATTTTCTAGTCATTCTTTCCTGGGGAAAAAAAAACAAAACAGACAATATTGTCACTCCAGCCACACTTGGAAGTCTTTGTATCATCTCTAAGCCTTTGTTGTTTCTTTGTTTAATTTTGGATGTGGCACAACCAGAACTTCTCGCCGCCTTCAAGGTGGGAGTCCACACTTGGCCATAGCAATGTCAGTTTGGGCACCAATTATTTGTTTAAGCAACTCATCATTTGTTGCTCCTTTTTGTCATTGGAAAAGGAAAGAGCTAATAGAATGGCCTGGATTGGAAGGGACTGTAAAAGTCCAACCAGATTCCACCCCCTGCCATGGGCAGGGACACATTCCACTATCCCAGGTTGCTACAAACCCTGCCCAACTTGGCCTTGGACACTTCCAGGGATCCAGGGACAGCCACAGCTTCTCTGAGCAACCTGTTTCACAGCCTCCCCACCCTCACAGGGAAAAATTTCTTCCCAATTTCCCATTTAAACCTACTCTCTTTCAAGTTAAAGCAATTCGCCCTTGTTCTCTCAATCCGTATCTTGCCCAAGGGTCCCTCTCCAGCTCTCCTGGAGCCCCTGTAGGCACTGGAAGGGGCTCTAAGTTCTCCCTGGAGCCTTCTCTTCTCCAGCTGAGCATCCCCAGCTCTCCCAGCCTGGCTCCAGGGTAGAGGGGCTCCAGCCCTTGGTGCACCTCCATGATGCTGTTAGAGATCACAACGACACAGACTCCGACTCAGAAGGCTGACAATGACTCCGTTTATTTCCAGGAATTTTCTTCCCTTTATACTGTTCTACGAAGAACCACCCAAGGGGTGGAAGAAAGACAAACTTCTTCAATCACATTGGTCAGAGCAGAGGGACATCAAGAAGAAGTCCCTCCTAGGGAAAGGAATGTAAACAAAGGTTACAGATAGGAAAACGTGTCTCTTGTTGACAGAAAACTCTCTGGGAAAAGAGTTTCAGAGAAACACAAAACAGGCATGAACCAGGGCTACACCTCCATGGTCTGCTCTGGATTCACTCCAGCAGGTTGATGCCCTTCCCATGCTGAGGATCCCAGGGCTGGAGGCAGCTGTGCCCATCCTGCCATACAGACATCCCTGTGTCCCTGCTGCGGGACTCTGCCACGTTCCCTCCAGCTGCCCCCACAAGGACCCACCATCCCTGATGCTCCACCAGTTGTCCCCAGTGCTGCCAGCGCTGGGGTTCCCTGAGTCACTCACAGGCTGTTTCCAGACCTGGCCCCTTTCCACCGCTCTTCGATTTTCCACCCAGACACGATATTTCTCCCCGGCCTTGGAAGGGCTGGTAATGAACAGTATGAAGCAGCAGTGAATATCCACACTTCTGCAGGGGGAAATGGGATGGGATGCAGTCCAGGAGCTGCCAGAGTGCTTCCCCAATTATTGGAGGGGGTCGCTGTTCAATGGCAGGCACAAAGCCCGTCCTCCACGCTGGATGCATTTTCCCTGCAGCGCCGGGAGCCTTTGCCAGCCTGAGAAATGAGAGGCTGGGGCTCAAAAGAAATAATCTTTTAAAACATAAACGGCCAAGCTGATTTACTTCCAAACACGTAACAGCAACAAAAAAAAAATCGCTGTTGGGCAGGGCCCTGGTTTGCCAAGTTTCAACAGAGCAAAATTTTACAGCGAAGTTATAAACACTTTAAATACCATTGTTGGTTTATAATGGAAAACCTGGCAGGCTCACAGCTGAGAGTGCTCTTCCAAGGAATGCTTACCATGATGCTTACTCCACGTATGGGATAAGCTCAAGAGCCACGTGATAAATTTTGGGTTCACGTGATAAATTTTGGGTTCATGTGATAAACCACACAAAACCAGCCTTTATCCACTTGCCCCATGATTTTCCCAGATCTAGAACAATTCCAGAATTTCCTCCAGGAGTTCACTCCCCTCAGCCAGTCACTTCATTTCAGTTTGCCAAAAGCACTTTTGTTGATTCCCAGGGCTGTGAAATTCCTTTTCCAACTGAGCCACATGTAGAGGAGTAACAAGAGCTCAGAGCCTTTACAGTATCTCTGATAAATAACAAAAAAAAGAGAATGCTTTAATTATGGACAATACCCCAAGGAAGGGAAATTTAATGTAGTGTTGATGAAATGGATGCATAAAATCTTAATATTAGTGACAGCAGAGGGACATTTCCAAATATTTTACTGTGGTATCTCCTTGGAGGTGCTGGAGATGCAGATGGACTGAACCAGTGGAAAGCACAGATTTGGGTGTCTGTGTTAAACAACCATCCTAGAAAGCATCACTGTTTTCCCCTCTGGGGATTTCACCTGGGGACTCCAGAATAGAGCCAAGCCCAGCCTCTTCAACAAACCTTGGCCAAGCCAAGCAGATCCAAGGGGGTGTGGGGTGCAGAAGAAGAAATGTGGAGGTGTCTGCCTGGAATAGCTCCGGCTCTCTCTGACATTGCTCCTCTGCTGTGGTTTACAGGTCCCTCCTCCAAGCTTTGTAGTGGGGTTTGGAGCAGGGGTTTGTTGCAGGGTTTGTGCTCTGGCAGGTCAGGGACTGCATCCCATCCCCTATCCCCCCTGCAGATCCCTGGTTATCCATTGCTGTTCCATTCATTACCAACTCCTCCGGAATGAGGAAGAAATATTGCCTGGGTGAAATAACAAACCTTTTGTAACAGGGAGCTGGGCTGGTGAGAGCCTTGGATGAAGACCCCAGTTCCATCCCAGAGTGAGGCAGGGCTCCAAACGTGACCCCCAAGCATGATAAAGCTGAGGAAGAGGAGCCTCCCCCCCGGGCCTGAGCCTGGCCAGGCTGCACCATGTCTATGTTCCAGAGATGCTCCCGGGGCTCAGCCTCCAATAGCCTCATTCTGGAAGTTCCTTGGAAGCCAAGGAGGCTGTTGCAAGCCTCCTGCTTCGTTTGCATTCATTTCCTTCCCAAACTCTCATTACCCAAAAGAGAAAGAAAGAGAGTGAGTGTATTCAAGTGGAAATGGTTGGAGTGCACTTAGAGGAATTTAGCCAAAAGGAAAAGGATAGATGATGGTGGCGTTTTTAATTTTTTTTTTATTCTCTCAAAAAAAAAAAAAAAATCCTCCAGAACTTAAAACTGTTTTAATCAGCTGAAAAACATACGTGGGCTTTACAGCTCTGAGACAGCTTGCACAGGCTCTGATAAATGCCTATCGCTCATTTGCATACGCTAACAGCTACACTTTAATCAGCCTCCTAATCCCTGATGATATTAATGAATTTTTTTTATGCACTCTCTCTCCTCTCTCCCCCCCTGCATTTTTTTTTTTTTTTTTAGTATCATGTTTGCTAATTCAAAACCGATCAGCGGCTTCTGTGTGCCTTTTTTTATGCAGGAAATAATGGGTGAGCTTGGTACTCCTGTTATCCTGCTCTCACAAATAATTAAGACTACAAAGGGTACAAATCAGTCTGAATGCACGGCACAAAGGCTCAAGCTATGCAAAGGTCTTTTTCTCTCTCTCTCTCTTTCTCTCTTTTCATTTATTCTCTTCTTCTGACAAGAGGTGGCTTAGAAAGATACTTAGCAAAGCAATGAACTGGTCACTCCCAAAAAGCAAGAATTTCCCAGCCATTTTAAATGCTCGGGGTACACACAGGGACTTCTTTTTTTTTTAAGTATTTGTTTGCTTCATTATTTGGTGCATCCTGATTTTGGGGGAGGAGGCTGCCTGCTGGAGAAATCTTCATCAAACTGGTTTAGCTTTGTTTTGGTGGCTCTGCTTTTCTCCTTGGGAGAGTTTGGCATGGGAGGTGACACAGATTTTGGGGGAGAGAGACCTGGAAAAGCCTCTCATATGTGGTCATCGGGAAGAGGAGCAGCGGAACAAACAAATCCATGTGGTGTAAAGAGCTGCCCAAAAGCGGGAAAATTTATCCAGCTCCAGAGGTGTGTTCTGGTGTCAGCCCAAGCTCCAGACTACTCTGAGACCTCAGGCGAACTTCCATCCCTTCAGGCAAATTCCTTCTGCCCCCTCCAAGGTCAAATCATGGCTCCAGCTGCTCCAGTCCTGCAGACCCTTCCCTTCTCCTGTCCCCCCTCAGGAGCAGCCATGGAAGTTCAAGGTGGAGGTTGTGCAAGAACCACTGTGTCACCTCCACAGCTCCGGCGGGCGTGACTTCCCAGAGACCCTCCCTTTGGAGCACGATCTCATCTCAGAATTAAATCAGGTACAAAACCAGTCTTTCTGAATCCCTGAAAATTTTGCTGGGGGCCTGAAAGATGGGGCTCCACAGACCAACAACAATGCTACAGTCTGGGACCGGTTTGAGCAGAAATGGATTGATGGATAGACAGAGACCAGCATGGTGGAGGAAGACTGACAAATATCCAGCTCTGTAGCAGTGGGTCTCAATGCTTTTTGGTGACAAAGGGGGACCCAAGTCATGCAATCAGCCATAACACTGACAGCTAAAGCTGTAGATCTGTAAGAATTATGCAGCATAACACAGGATCACAGTTTGCAAAAGCTCTCCAAGATCATTGAGTCCAACCTGTGACTGATCCCTACCTTGTCATCCAGCCTTGAGAGCTGAGGGCCACGTCCAGGCATTCCTTGGACACCTCCAGGGATGGGGACTCCCTGGGCAGCCCCTTCCAATGCCTGACCACCCTTTCCAGGAACAAATTCCCCCTGATGTCCAGCCTGAAGATCCCCTGGCACAGCCTGAGGCCATTTCCTCTCATCCTGTCCCTGTTCCCTGGGAGCAGAGCCCGACCCTCATCTTGCTGTCCCCTCCTGTCAGGGAGCTGTGCAGAGCCAGAAGGTTCCCCCTGAGCCTCCTTTTCTGCAAATCAACCCCATGAGGTCACACAGACACCAAAAAGCAGAACAGCTGAACCTGAGTGGGTGACAAAGCAGGACACACCAAGTGCATACAGAAACCAATCAATGTATCCAACAGAAAATAGTCACTTTCATTAAAACAAGCAAAATAAGGATTTGAACATATTAAAAAAACCACAACGAAACATCTGAAGGAAGCCTGCAGGCATGTCTGATATGTGCAAGTCTAGACTTCCAAACTCCAGAGGATTTTTGCATTAGGAAGCTGGGTAAGGCTGATGGAAAAGATTCCTACTTCTGCTCAGTAATTCTTTTAGGAGATGCAAGCAAATATCTCTGTAGGGTAATCTCAGCACTAACATATCGTGCCCAGATCTCAGAGGATTACCACTGAGACTGAAGCAGCAGCATATACTAAACCTTATGTTTTAGGAAAACCGTGAGCACTGAGAACACAGAAGTGTTTATGCCCTTTAGCAGAGCTTTGCAGTTAGCCAAGTGAGGGCAGGTGGGATTATGTAACCTCTGGCCAAGAAGTTTTTTTGGGAATGCATGAGAGCACAGGCACTATTTTTCCTGCTAATAATATTGCAATGACAGAGGGATACTGCCTGACCAAGACTCTTTGTGTAACAGTTGCTGCAACTCTTTCCATGAAGAAATTCCTCCTGATGCCCAACCTGAACCTCTCTTGGCACAAGAGGCTTGAGGCTGTTGCCCCTCATCCTGTCCTTGTTCCCTGGAGCAGAGCCCGACCCCCCCCAGCTGTCCCCTCCTGTCAGGGAGCTGTGCAGAGCCAGAAGGTTCCCCTGAGCCTCCTTTTCTCCAGGCTGAGCCCCTTTCCCAGCTCCCTCAGCCTCTTTTGGTGCTCCAGCCCTTCCCCAGCTCCGTTCCCTTCCCTGGACACGCTCCAGCCCCTCAGTGTCTCTCTTGCTGTGAGGGCCCAGAGCTGTCCCCAGGACTGGAGGTGCCTCCCAGGTCCCAGCACAGAGGGACAGTCACTGCCCTGGGCCTGCTGGCCACACCATGGCTGGGACAGCCCAGGGGCCATTGGCCTCTTGCCCACCTGGGCAGCCCTGGGCTGGTGTCCAGCCGCTGTCACCAGCACCTCCAGGGCCCTTCCCACTGGGCAACTTGGATCTCACAGATAGTGCAGAACAACTCCAAGATAACTGCAAATAGAATAAGGTTTGGTGTAAAGCAGAGCTGTCATAGAAGCATCAACACTGGAACATTCTGAGGTCACCTGGGTGTGTAAGACCCAAAGTGATGCAATGGCACTTTGGCTCTGGTCCTCTGGCAAGGTGACAATCTGAGCATGGGCTAAAACCCACCAAAACCTCAGCTTACACTTGGAATCCTGGCAATTGTTTTAGGTCACAAGTATTTTCATGAATATGTTTATGGGAAGAATTCAATCAAGGTTGAAAGAGACCATAAAGCACCAGGAGCCATAGAGAAAAATCCATTGTACAATGAGCCACCTGGACTTGAGAAAAAAAATGTAATGAAATTGCAAAAGTACTCATTAAATGTGAAATACAGGCCCAGTAAGGAGCTTAGCAGATATGCTTTCAAGAACACCTATAAATAATGAAAGCAATGAACTGCAGGAAGAGGAGTTTGAAGTAAATATGAGTCAAGTACTACCCATGTCTGAAATGAAATTTGACAAGTTCAAACAAGTAACACAAAATGATCCAAGTTGTCAACAGTTTGGGGAAAGTAATTCTACAAGGATGACCAAAGGAAATATCAAGCCAGTGCTGAGCATAAAAACTTATTGGGATTAGAGCTCTGCAATTGCTGCCATTAATGGGGTTGTGCACAAAGGACACCCTGTCACAACATCTGCACAAGGGCACAAACACTGAGCTGGTTTAGGGACAGAAACCTATGGGATGCCATGGAAAGAACAGAGTTCTGAGGGTCCCATGTCTGAATGCCACCAGCAGAAGGGAATCTGGTGTCTTCAAAGCCGACACAAGCCAAGGGGATGTAAAAGACCCTGATATGACCTGAGGGCAGGATTAGGGTGGATTCACTTTTGGTCTCTGCCTCCATGATGGGAAATGTGAAGTCTCAGCTGAGATACTCAAGCCCATCTTCACCTGGCTTGTAAACCAAGAAAGTCGCTGCAGAGCTCCACTTTCTGCTTTTAGGCATTGCAGATGAGTCAAAGCGAAGCACAAACTCGTGTTCTAGTGCCAAGGTGTTCACTGACACCAGTAGGATCAAAGCAGTGCCCTCAAATCCCCAAAACGTGTGAAGTATCTCCTCAGCACAACTGTAGAATCATGGAATCCTTAAGGCTGGAAAGACCTCCAGGATTATAAAGTCCAACCTTTTACCCAGTACCACAATGCCCACGAGATGGGAAGTCAGTGGGGAAGAGGAGAAGGGGAATTGTGCCCAAATAAGATCAAAGAGCTGAAAGGAAACCCTAATTTCCACCACGTGAGAAGCAGACATTAAATGCACCACTTTCTTGATTCCATGTTATGGATTTATTTCCATAATAAGGACATACAGCCCATTTCATGGCTGATCCACACGGAAAAGGAATCCTGAAGGCAACAGGGACCTCTTGCAGGTATCCCCTTCATTTGAAAACCTGGCTCCATCACGGCTCCTGCAGATGTTTCCACTGTTGACAGATTTACTCTGGTGTCAAAATTAATTGTAGCCAAGAAGAATTATTCACCCAACAAACTGAATCTATGAAGAGGGTCAAGACTCTTTCATGTTCCATCATCCAGTAAAAAAAAAAATAATAATCATGATCCCATCAGCACCCCCTGGGAAATAGCAGCTGATAATGGCACATCACAAAACAGGATGTTGCTCTTGTAAGCTGCCGTTATCTGTTCCTACAAGGACAGGCCACGAAGGCCAGCAACCTCCCCACATCCAAATCAGCTTTGCAAACCCTTTCTAAAATTTTTTTCAATTGTTGATGCACTTTGTCATCTCCATGCACTCACAAAAAGATCAATTTGCTCATTCAGAGGGGAAGAGAATGGTGAGCATGAGCTGACAATGTGTGCTCAGCTCTGGGCTCACTGCTTTTACAAAGATAGTGACAAACTGGAGGCAGTTCAGAGAAGAGTGACAAAAATGATTTGTTCCTTGAGGACTGATGCATGAAAAGCAAAATACACACAATTTGGTTTAGTGATGACTGCAGGAGGCTGTAAACGTGCATTCTAAATGTTTGAAAAATGGTCTTGCAAAAGAAGGAAGAACAAAGTTTTTGTTTGGATGCAGCTCAAGCAGAAAGAAGTAATGCTGCTTTACAGGAAAAGTGTCCTGGAATCATCTGGAAAAACCTCATTAGAGAAGTAATTACTGTGCTTGAAGTAATTTTAACCCCTAAAAAACTGGAAAATATATCAATGAAGATAATACTGATCTTGATAGGAGGATGAGCCATTTCCAATTTTCTTGCTTCGTTCCTGTGATCCAACCACTAGGGAAGAAAGGTAGGAGCAAGGCACAGTCATTGGCAGGTGATTAGCAGCAGGCAGGAGGCCAGGCTGAGGGATTGCCATGGTCCCTGTCACCCACAAAACCCTCCCCAGCCCCAGGACTGCAGCAGCAACCAGACCTTTTGTGCACAGGAATAACCCTGCTGGAAATTCAACCCTGAGCGATTCTGAATGACCCCCAGTCCAAAGCTGGGGCTGTTTGGGAATGGCTAAAACCTGAAGAACCAGGAAGCCTGGAGAAAAGGAGGTTCAGGGGGGACCTTCTCACACTCTCCACAACTGCCTGGCAGGAGGGTGCAGCAAGGTGGGGCTCAGGCTCTGCTCCCAGGAAACAGGGACACAATGAGAGGAAACGGCCTCAAGATGTGCCAGGGGGTCTTCAGGCTGGACATCAGGGGGAATATCTTCCTTGAAATGGTGGTCAGGCATTGGAAGGGGCTGCCCAGGGAGGTTTGGAGTCCCCATCCCTGGAGGTGTCCAAGGAAGGCCTGGACATGGCACTCAGAGCCCTGGGCTGGGTGACAAGGTGGGGATCGGTCACAGGTTGGACTCAATGATCTTGGACATTTTCCCAGCCTCAGTGATTCTGGGATTCTGTGAACTTTCTTCCACTTCACAGACCACGTTAGGTCTCTGCTCAACA